>CM043717.1:26117276-27317276 GCA_023969325.1 Oryzias curvinotus
ACAACCCAGTTTTGTTTTTGGTGAGGAACCCACAGCATCACGTCTGCCTTCTCGATGGTCACGTTGTGTCCTTGTCTCTTAAAATGTGACTCACAGCGGAAACCGCTCATCGAAAACGTTCAAGCCCAAGAAGAACATCCCGGAGGGCTCTCACCAGTACGAGCTGTTGAAACATGCCGAGGCCACGCTGGGAAGTGGAAACCTGCGCATGGCGGTCATGCTGCCCGACGGGGAAGACTTAAATGAGTGGGTTGCAGTGAATAGTAAGTGCTACCCTTCTACTGTATCTTTGCTTCAGATCCTTCAGAGAATGCTTTTGTTCAGCCGTCCTACTAATCTGTGTTTGAGTTCTTCTGGTTTGGCTTGTTCTTGAACTGTTCTTTAGTCCACCTGATGAGTCAGCTCAGCTGGCGGTGGAAGTATCAGGGTGTTGGATGCTGGCAGCCTCTCGAATGACTGTGCAGCTTCATGCTGGACAGTCGGTGAATGTTAAGTGTGCCGTGAGATCCTTGCTTACTTTTTTTCTGAATTGATGCAAATGAATCGGCCAGGATTTCAGCTCTGTGTTCATCCAAACAGGCCCTGATAAAACACTGAGTAGTTAGGAATATAAAAGATCATAAAATACTTTTTTCTTTGAGTTTATTTGATTCTATTAAAGACATTTTGATAAGAATGACGGTACCGCGATCTAGCTGCAGCTTCGGCTGTATTTGGGAAAAGTCCCGCCCCTTTAACTGTCTCCACCAATCATTCTTGGGGGGCTTAATCACATGTCATCAGTCTGACCAATCAGAAGTGGTTAGAGTCTTCATTTTCTTGTCCCGATTTAGCTCGTAAAGTCTCTCAGTTCTAACAAAAATACCAGCTAAAGCTCGTCTTTAGCGGAGTAGCTTTCCACAGAATCCGGTATCAGACCGTGGAACAAGTGAACAAAACAATGAAGCTCAGAGACGCGATCTCCGCCGGCTGTTTAATGCACTACATCTCCCATGATGCATTGGGTTAAAGTGACAGCACACAGGGCTCAGAAAAGGTTGAAAAACACTGATTTAGAGTATAATCTAAGTAGACTGTTATTAAAATAGAACTTTTGCATTGCAATGGAAATTATGTATTTAGATGTTTTGCTATTTGTTTATGTGTCCCAAGTTGTATCGTCATAGCAATATTGATCACTAATATCGCATATCGTCATATGGTGCAGCCCTATAACCTACCAAACTGTCTCATATGACTAATTATCTCCTATTTTTACTAGTTAATAGTTAACTATTTAACTCTAGTTGATAGTTGCACTATTGTTCAATCTACTTCACAGGAGGGCACTTTTTAGGTGTTTAATGATATAATAAGGTTCATTAAAAAAACAATCTGGATCAGTTTATTTAATGTTACGTTTTTTTAATGTATCGAATGGCATCCGGGGAATCCCTAGTTTGTGAAATATTTGACCTCTTTTGGAGAGTTTTCCTGTCACAGATTCCGGTGATTACTGCTCAAAAACCGTTAAACTTTCCCCTCCTGGATTAATACTCATAATCATTTCTGTTGTGCACGTCACACGATGGCCGTCTAGTTCTGAGGAAGACCGTGATGATATCAGTGAATACCTGACACGCATTGTTCATAGCCTGAGTTTCTTCCTGTTCACACAATGAGAGGACTTCAGGAAGTGGAGCCACTTTAAATGGTTTGTTCCAAACTGATGCTGGAATAATAATTGACATGAGCTCATTTTATCACTTGGTCAACACCGCAAACTTTAGAAGTGTAAACAGCAATTTGAGCTTTTATTTTAAGGCGCAAATCATGACACAAACGTACTGTCACATTAATGTGAAGAGCCGTGTATGGAATCCATAAATGCATATTTCTCTTGTATTTTTATTGAATTTATAGATGGGCACAAACGTAGACTTACTGCCTGCCAATGTAATGTATAAACCGAGCTTTATCATAGAATATGTCAACAAAAACTGCCTGATGTTAGGGGAGCATGAAGATAAGTGGCACATATATGAAAAGAAGTTAATCAAATAACTTAAATAAAATATATAAATGGTATATTTTTGTAATATTTTTAAATAAAAGATCAAATTCACGAGAACCCACAAACAGACGTCCCATATATGGAGCCTGAAGGTGTCGGTTTGTGTTAATCTGGTTTATTGATTGTCAAATGTAAAGGTTTCTTTACCTTATTGACTTTGTTTTTTTTTTTTTTTTAGCTTAATTGTTGTCACCAAACTTGAGCTTTTTTCTAAAACAAAATGGACAAAAAAACTGACGAATAAGCTTCTTTACCACACCCAGTGGGGCAGTTTCATAGTTGAGAATACATTACACTCCTGTGAATCTAATTATTCCCCTCTGTTTTGTGTGCCGTTTGATCCCAGGTTAGAAATGAAACAAAACGTTAATTATCACCACAAAATACAGTAACCCTGAAATGGGATTGACTCCGTCATTTTCAACAGTGCTCTATAAACATCAACTGGATGAAACAAAGTAAAGTTTCAAGCTCTACTGCACATGTGTCAAACTCAAGGCCCGCGGGCCAAATGTGGCCCTCCATGTCATTTTTTGTGGCCTGCGAGAGCATAAAAGTTTTAATTTCTTAAAAGAAAAAAGAAAAATTGGTGTGTTTTTATTCATATCTAGGGGGAATTGGACTTGAAATATCGGATTGGGCAACTATACATTAGGACTTAAACACTGTCCATATAACCTAACCGGACAGAATTAGATTTAAAAGGATTTATTTCGTTGGTGTATGAATGTATAACTGATAATTGTGTTGTTTTTGTGTATTATTCTTATTTGATTGCTTGAAATAAACCATTTCAAATCAAATCAAATTTATGCTAGAGTAACAAGCAAACACGTTTTCTATGCAACTGTAATAATCACTTTGAAAAGTTATAATAAATAAATAAATAAATGAGTTATTTAACATTAAAGAGTAGTTATGTTTATTTTTCATTACATTTAGTTACATGTATAAGTTATATCTGGCCCTTTGAAGACAGACACTATGCTGATGTGGCCCTCAGTGAAAATGAGTTTGACACCCCTGCCTGGCTCCGTCTGCCTCCAGATGAATTGCTACCTTCTGCAGCCGTCTACTAGTGGTCTCTGGAGGAACTGCAGCATTAGACGCATCATAGTTTGCCACAATAGAACAACGCAGACCATGATGTTTTTGAAACTATGCTTCACTTTTTTTCAGTTATGAATATTAACCACTTTGATATTGAAATCAACAAAGTCAAGCCCCTAGAGCAGGGATTTCCAAAGCCAGGCCTCGAGGCTGACGTCCTGCCTCTTATCAAATAACCCTGTTATTGCAGCTTCCTATTGAAACACGCCTGATCCAGGTTATTAGCAGGATGTTAGACTTGTTAAAACAGACAGGACCGGGGCCCTCAAGCCCTGAAGTTTGACACTTCTGCCTAAGTAGTTACTTAATGAGCTGGGTCCTTTTACTTTGTTTTCAGAGAAGCTTCAATCAGGAAGTCAATGGGTTTCTCTCTGGCCAACCCTCATTAAGAGCAAAGAACTATGGGTAAAAAGAAACTATGAGTCCCTCTAAAAGGCATTCTGCTCTTCAAGAATTGGTTCAGAATCAAATCTGGGGTTAAAAAAAAAAAAAGTCATAAAAGCTTCAAACTGCAACAGAGGAAGATCCCACCACACTGGTCGTCCACTCGGACATGTAGTAATTCCTCACTGAAGCCCCGGTGCACGTTGATGTGGAGGCCGAGCGGGGGATAGCTGGCTGTGTGCCTGTGGGAATGAGTGCTTACACAATGTGGGCCACATAGCTGGAGTGTGTCCTGGTCAACAGTTTGGGCGAGGCAGTGGAGTGGGCAGCTGCTGCTGTTGGCACAAACGCCGTGTACTTATTTCTGTATTTGTCTCTTGGTTTTTTTTTTCTCCCTCTCTTTCCTCTCAGCTGTGGATTTCTTTAACCAGATCAACATGCTGTACGGCACCATCACAGACTTTTGCACTGAGGAAAAGTGTCCCATCATGTCTGCTGGTCCCAAGTAAGTGAGACACTTCTGTGCTGCTAAACCAGTTTCTTCACGCTGGTGTTCTTCGGGGGTGAAACACAGCTGAATACTGCACATAAAAGATGAATTCAAATCCCAAGCCTGCATTTATTCCACACTTACCATAGCTTTTCTGCAGGTATGAGTACCACTGGGCTGACGGGACCAATATCAAGAAACCCATCAAATGCTCCGCCCCTAAATATATCGACTACCTGATGACCTGGGTGCAGGACCAGCTTGACGATGAAACCCTTTTCCCTTCAAAGATCGGTATGCTTCGGCTTCTGCTTTCCGGTCGTCTTGGTTATTCCGGCGGCACTGAACCCTAAACCAGATCACAGCTGCTTCAAAGCCTTTTGTTTTAGATAGAAAATAGTCGACCGCATTCACTGTCACTGCCTGAGAGATCCACTGCTGAGGCATAACTGAGACGCTTCACTTCACTCATCTGACCGTGGAAGGAAGGAACTTTTATTTTTGACGTTTTAGCAAACAGGTGTAGATGATTACCGGTACCCCCTAATGCATCCATCCATCCATTCATCTTCAGATGAATCCATTTTGGGGTCACGGGGTTATCTGGAGCTACTGGTGGGCAACGGTGGGGGTACACCCCGAACAGGTCACCAGTCTGTTGCAGGGTCGCACACTCTCCTACAGGCACAATTGACCTTTGAAGCACGTTTTTGGACTGTGGGAGGAAGTCTGCGTCTCGGGAGAAATCCCACACATGCAGAAGAAGAGCGTGCAGCCCACCAGCAATGTGTTCAAATCTCATTTTAACAGCAACGAAAATTGAAAATTGTCTTTAACATTTTTTTGTGGCATTTTTCTGACGATGGACGTACTTATTAAGGAAATTAAGATCAAGTATGCATTTCCAAGCATTTCTTTGTTCCAATGGTTGGAAAGAAAACGAGCGATGTAAAAAGTACACAGGGTGGGGCCACAAGCTCCCTGCTCCAAGCTTTCAGCCACGGCGAGGGGAGGAGCCACAACTCAGATGCGAACTTTAAGGGGGTTTGCTGTTTTGATTGTGGCTAGAAATTACATAATCATTCTTAAAAGACCACTGGGAGCCATTTGAAAATAGATCAAAGGTGGAGCTTCTTGTTTTTTTTTTCTCTCCACTGGATGGCAGCCAGTTGAAATAAATGCCAGGGTGGAAGCACTGAATCTGCCCTCCCTGGAGTAATAGCGTTGAATTCACGCTCAATGAACCTTCAGAGCTGGTGTTTGCTGTGCCACAAAAGACCACAAGCTTCATTCCTGCTCAGAATCAGGAACGTTCTGATAGCAAGTAAACACCCACCAACAACTTCCTCCTTTTTATGGCCTCAGAATAGACACAGATGTGTGTCGGAAGTATTTTTAACGTTTCACTGGTTGATTCCTTTTTTTATTTTGTCACCTGGAAGAGTTTCCTCTGTTTTTTTGCTTCACATCAAGAGGGTTTGAAAGCAGAGCGACAGAAAGCTGATGGAGGAAAATGCCCTTCCTGCACATGTTTAGCTGCCGTGATTGTTCCTTAAGTTATGCTATGACCTGCCTGTGAGTGTATTTGCAATCCAGAAGAATGTTTGAGCAAACGTGCAGCTCATTCCCTCCCGTTTTTACATAGATCTGCCAACTGGACATAAATTGAATGCACATTTTTAATGGTTAAAGTGTTAAAAAAAAAAAAAAAAGAAAAAAATCTGGACTGCATATGACTTGAAATGTGGATTTGTTGGGAATCTTTTGTCTAATCTGTGCTGCTTTCTCGCCCACAAGGTGTCCCGTTCAAGAAGAACTTCTTGAATGTGGCGAAGACCATTTTAAAGCGCCTGTTCAGGGTCTATGCTCACATCTACCACCAGCACTTCGACTCGGTCATGCAGCTGCAGGAGGAGGCCCACCTCAACACATCCTTCAAACACTTCATCTTCTTTGTTCAGGTGGGAGACCCCAAAGCATCGAGCATGACTCATCATAGCAGCTGTACCTTTTTTGGGATATTAGTCAGACCGCTTTGTGTTTTACCACATGTAAAAAAAATAAATAAATTAAAAAGCTGCATATCCCTTCATCACATTTTGATAAACTCCATCTTTGGTCTGATAAAAACGTTTGGCAGTTATTGCTGCTCATGGCATCAGCGGAAACTCATTCAGTTAATAAAAGTTACCTTAATTTGCAGCATCGTTTACAGAAAGGATGTATTTGCAACCATTAACATTTTTTATGTGACTGTTATATCATTTACAACATGACATTTTTGAAGTAGATATGTAGTTTTGGCTTGTTTTTGCCATTTTTATTGTTATTTTACGAGTTGTAAACTAACTTTTACTTATAGAGTTACGCTCCAACATTTTGAATTTTTTCTTTACAATAAATGGCTTGAATACACGCTTTTATATTCAAATTTAATTTCAAACATTTTTATTTTAAAAAATGTTTGTAGTTTCCATCAAAAATGTTTACATTAGTACTTTTTATTACTTTGTTTGAGGTAAAAACCCAAACAGATTGAGGCACACAAGTATACGAACACCACTGGTGAACAATATTGGAAATGTGAGACATTTAAAACGTGTCGTTTTGATAAATCTACTTTTATTTGACGCTGTCACTGGAAAGACCACATTTTAATTGGAAGAACAGTGGAAGAGTTTAAATGTAGTTTGAACATCAATCATTGAGAACTTTTTGGTGTTTTGAGGGTAGGTTTTCTATACAAAATGTACAATGATTGACACTGCAAATATATCAATTTAATTGGTAATTACCGATGTATTCTAGACTAATTATAGTCAAAGTCTCGTTTTCTGTTTTTACTGAGTGTGATATACCTTTTTTGTCATTTAAATTTTTTGAAACATCACAGCTGTTGTTTAATTTATTAAATTTATAAATAAGATTAAATGTTTGTGGTTTTGAGAATAATTAAAGTTGATTTTCATATCTAATTATCCACTTTGGTTTGTACATTTCGGCCACAATCATTTCTGAAGGGAGGATAATAATTTCTCTTTTTTCATGTGTTGCAAGTTTATCAGATCAAGTTTTTTTTTTAAAATACTTTTCATACAACAATAATGCAAAGTGGATTAAGCTAATAAAAATTCATATATAAATAAACTAACTTTATTAAATCTTAACTAGCAACTCAAAAACTTTCTCCTTCCAATACTTTTACTTGCATTGTTTTATCTGTATAAACTTTCTTTTACTTATGTACACATTCTTATATGTTTTCTATCTAGAACAGTTTTTGTTAAGTTCTGTTCTAGAAGGCCTTAAAAAGTCTTAAATTTAACTTGTAAACCAGCAGTAGCCCTGACCCAACCAAGCTAGAAGGTTTGTCTTTGGTAAACAGGGTTTCTTGAGGAGGGGAAGTTGTTTATCGGCCTGTAACACTCAGAACAACAGCAGGAGGAGACGCTTTTCTTTTTCATTTGTGGTCAAAACTTCTGTCAGTCCCTAGCAGCTCCTGCAACAGTCAGGCTGAATTTTCCTGCTTTTTCGCCGACGTCGCTCCGTAAGAGGTTTCAGGATGTGCCAGAAAGGTGTTTGACTGTTTCTGTGTTTGTCTTTTTCAGGAGTTCAACCTCATCGACAGAAAAGAGCTGGTCCCACTCCAGGAGCTGATTGAGAAACTGACGACCAAAGACAGATAAACAGCAATGTCACCTTTTTTTTTTCTTTTTTATTGATCCTTCTAGTTTTTGCACAGAGACCCACCACACCCTGGCTGTATGTATGCAGTATATAGTATATTTCCATTTAGGGGAAATGATCTTAAGGCCAGGAAGAAGGAAGGGTTTGGATAGTTTAAGGCAACAGTACTAATTTTATCAGGGATTACAGGTTGAATTGACAAACCGTAGATTATGAATAAAGAAAAAAGGGGTTTCGATGTTTAGAAAAAAATCCCTACATGTAGAGTATTTTCTTTTCTTTTTTATTATTTTTTTTTGTTTTACACTAATGCTCTCTTAGGTTGTGCAGATTTTCTTTTTATTTGGATTTTCAGCGGCTCTTTTTCAAGCAGTCAAACACAAGGGAATGAAGCAAAATACTAAACATTGTTGATGAAGCAGTCTAAGCCTTTTTGGTAGTTGTTTTGTTCGACGAGAAGGATCGGGCTTCAATTTCTCATTTTGTTGGGTCAGTACAAAAACCCTAAGTGCCTAGCATTGGCTCATAATTGCCCTATATCAGAAGATGAAGGCCATACGTGACGTATTTCAGGTTTACACCGGGGGCGGCCCAACCCCGACGCACCAGATCCACCGGGTTTTCCGGCCATCCCCGCCCCACTCTCTGCTGCTTAGCCGGAGGATTTCATGGTTTCACAGCTAGTCGGCAAAACAGAGAGCACGCAGGCCGCTGGATCTCAAGGACCGGGGTTGGACAGCCCGGCTGTACGCTACATTTTTCTCTTAGTACTTGGTTTAAAAATGTGCCGCGCCTTTATGTTGTCCAGAAGTCTGCTGAGGGTTCTGTGCAGGCTGTGATACACGAAGGGTGTAGAAGCTGGAGACTAAAAAACTTTTTGTCATGTTTTCCTCTGCAACAGTACATACATTTCCTCCGATAGATTAGAGTTTGAACTCCCTGAGTGGAAATAAAAAGGAATCTTTCTAGAATGGGGACGTCGCTGCTTCCCTCTCAAAGCCATTAAGCACTTTGAACAAGTTTCCTAACCTCTGACTGAATGTCTCTTCCTCATAGACTGTCGTTTGCGAAAAGCTGCATCATGTGACGCATCATCCTTCTCCCTCTCCTTTCTCCAAATGAATGTTAAAGAACTGAACCTCTGAAACAGCTAGAAGCCACAAGCGTTGTTTTACTTCACGCTTTTGCGAGGTTTGACTTTGCCGAGCTTCCCTCCCCATGTCAAAGTGTAGTTCACTATGCAATAATTGACACTAAAGGCGTTTACGGTCGGCTCTTTGATACTTTACGGCTAATAGAACTTTCTTGACAGTGCTTGAATTGGGTGTGACTAAAATAGAAGAACTTTGCTGTTAGCTTTAGTTTCAAAACCATTTTTATACCTGAAATCTGTGAGAAAGAAGTACTAGTGGATGCACCTGTGTAAATACTGGGGATTCGACCTGAGTTGAAAGAGTTTCAGCGAGCATGAATGGGTCGCTTTTGATTAAATGAATGCATAGAGTCTTTTTAGAGGCTGCCTCTTTATCTGTATTAGATTTGTTTTTTTGTTTTACTTGTTTATTATCTTGAATTTCTGTTTACTTGCCTAACTATTATGAATGTTACCGGTCACCAGATTTATGACAGTGTCAGAGAAGCTGTAATGAAAATGTCCTGAAGAAAACAGTTTTTCCCTCCAGTGTCATGAGTGATAAATTGTTTGTACATATTGGCTTTGTAGGGGTTTTTCGGTCAAACCAATTAATTTATGCTGTTTACAAAGCAAATAAAAAGGTGGTCTTGACTCTTTATCAGAAATATTTAAGAACTTGAAGATGCATATTTGATTCTAAAATGTCTCTTTTGGTATTGTGTATATATACATATACTGGTCAAATCAAATCCACATAAAGCTGTTTTGTTGCCTGTTGTATTTTTGTGAAATGTGGTTTAAATAGTTCACTAATTGCACCTCAAAACATGACATCAAGTACGAGGTTAAACATTTGACATCCATTTATCGGCTTTGATCTCAGTTTTAGATTTGTCAAAATCAAAATCAAAATGAAACATTCCAATTTTAGTGATTAGTTCAAATATTCTGCTAAATTATCACTTTACAAAAGTGTATCCTTATAAAAGTTTCCCTAGCTGCCTTTTAAAAATAAAAAGTAAAGTTAACGGCTGATGCGTACAGATCACAGGAACCCCTTAGCAAAAAGTAGTACAACTGAAGTCTATTTTATCAAGTATACTTGAGTATAACTATAGTAAGTATACTATAGTATAGACCATGGACGAGGAAATGTAAAAACTAAATACTTAAGACTAAATTGAAACATTTTAAGTGTATAATATATGGATGGGATATAAAAGAAAAGCAAGTAGTGAGACAATAGAAAAACTAAGTATACTTGGACAGTTAAAAAGACTTTTTGCTATCGGACATTTTTATTGTTTCTATTTTTTTTAAAGCCAAAGATTGAACTCATTACTATCAACAAAAATATTATTTTTATGCAGCTTACCACTGTGTTAACTTCAGTTAAGTTTTACGAAGATGCTTTATAACTGAAATGTTACCAATATCACATTCATTCATTTCCCAAACCTGCTGAATCTCTTGGGTCACGAGGTTTCTGAAGCCTTTCCCAGCTACTGTTGGGTGCAGGCGGGGTACACGCCACAAATGTTGCCAGAAATGTAACGTTTCTTTGTGCATTATCGCAAAGCTAAAGTTCTTTTGAGGCCTATAAATCCAAATTAGGCCAGTAATTATGGCAAAATATGCTCCTAATAATGTTTCACATACAAAAATACTTTATTTAGCTCAATTTGCTGGTAATTCACAGATTATTATCTCAGAAAATATAATTTTATTGTCACAAAAAACATACTATTTCTGAAATGTATATTAACTGTGTGGTTTAAAGTGAGGCTTGGTATATTTACAACACATTTTAACCATTTACAACTCTATAAGGTTCACTGATTTATGTACAACCCTCATTGTGGGTCAGTCTGAATATCCCCATTTCAAATGGAAGAGTTCATTTGAGTGAAATGACCTAAAAAGTCAGCCCTATCAAAAATAGTTCAGCAAAGTGAAAAGCACGCGCACGCACGCCAACACACACACACAGGTATTTGTATTTTTTGAGAACCCAAGCACAATTTTTATTCCCTGACTTTTAAAATATACTTGCCTTTTTTTATTTTTATTTCAGGTAGTAGCAATTAACATGGGGCAATAAATGTAAAATTAAATATATATATATATATATATATATATATATATATATATATATATATATATATATATAATGAAAGAACAGCAGCCGTATTTGATCTTCTGGGTTAATTACCCCAGAAAAATATTCTAAACTAAGACATTAGGCCCTCTGCCAAAAGTAAACGTTTGCGTGGGCTTTGTTTACATTGATGGCGGAACAGCTGTTACTTCCGGGGCGGAGCCTCACTGGTCTTCCGCTTCCTGTCTTCTGGTTTAACCGCCAAACTTTAAACAACTCAGAGTTTACCGCCGCAGCTGCAGCTCCCGTTCAGATTAAAAGGAGAAACTGCACTTAATTTCCGAAGATGCCTTTTAATCCGAAAAGACCGTGCCCCGAACCAATGAACGAGTCCATGAACGACTCGATGGAGAAAAGGATAAAACGCATTTCCATCGAGGGCAACATCGGTGAGTGAGTCGGTGCAAAGTATCCACGAAAAGACACATATTTTCTGAAACACATCTACTTTTTTGTGACACTGCGAAAATTTGTTTTTTAAAAAACGTTATGCTTCGATTTACACTAGAATGCTAAATTCTTACTGCCAATTATTATGACGCAACGTGTTTAAAAAAACGAAAATACCCCTAATGGTTTATATAATTGCTTATTTCCATTCTTTATCAAATTAACTTGTCGAATATTTGTATTTAGCGGCGGGAAAGTCGACTTTTGTGCGCCTTTTGGAGCAGGAAAGCGCGGACTGGGAGGTAGTACCGGAGCCCATCGCTAGGTGGTGCAACGTCCAAACATCAGGCAGCGACTTTGAGGTAAATACCCGCGTCATGACGTGACCACGCCCACAAAGAAGGCACCTTAAGTTACATGAAATTCATAAGTGTAGCCTAATATAAATCTCTCTCACACATTTGTTTTCTGAGCATGTATGCAGACAGCTGTCTGCAGGACTGCGCAGCCTTTCTCTGTCTGCAGAGTGCAGCTGTTCAAATATCAGCAGCGGCTGCTGTTAACTGATCACACACCCAAGGGAACGTATGCAGCCCCTCCTGCACAGCTGAGCATGTCACAGCCCACATACACTTGTTTACCTCACACACCCACCAAGTGATATTATCAGGCTTTTTTTGTCTTCTGGTTAGAAGACATGAAAACATGAAATTATGCATTGTTTTGCTTAAAATGATGCTCAAGTTATAAACCACAAGAAATAAAAGACAAAGAGGTTATATTCAAAGCACCAGAATAAGACAAAGAGGCTTGTCTGAAACAGGAAATATGGGTAACTGAAGACCAGAAGATGTTATGGATCTATAAATCAAAAATTAAAGTCAAACTCCAATAAAAACTGTGTTTTTGGTGTCCAGTAGGATGAATAAAATCCATCTGATCTCAGGTGGATAGACTGAAGGTCAACTATGATGCTTTGAAACTAGGATCTGTCTGCTGCAGTTCCTCTGACCTGCAGCTACAGATCCGGCTCCACCTGCTGGTTGCAGCTCTTCAAAAAACAAAAACAAACGAGTGACTGTGCAAAAACATTCTTGTAGCAAAAGACGGATCTGATAAAACCCTGAAGTGACTTTGCAAAGTGCAAACCAAAGAAGGTTTAGTGCTTTCCTCCTCTGAAAGCGCTGCTGCCATCTCACTGATGCATTTAGACCTTGTTTCTGGGTTTTTAAGCTGTTAATGGGACCTGCACACTAATAAAAACAGAACCCTGTCATGCTGGCAGGAGCTGACTGCATCTCAGAGAAGTGGAGGAAACGTCCTGCAGATGATGTACGAGAAGCCGGAGAGGTGGGCCTACACCTTCCAGAGCTACGCCTGCATCAGCCGGGTCCGAGCGCAGATCAAATCCGCCAACGGGAAACTTCGGGACGCTGAAAACCCCGTGCAGTTTTTTGAGCGATCCATCTACAGCGACCGGTATGCCCTCGGATCCTGAAGACGTGTTGCTCAGCGTTAAAGTTTTATTTAAGAGTTTTATTATGACACATCCTTTCATCTTTGTGGTCGTTTCAGATACATTTTTGCAGCCAACCTGTATGATAGTTCATGCCTGAATGAGACAGAGTGGTCTGTGTACCAGGACTGGCACGGCTGGCTGCACAAACAGTTCGGGAAGCACATCGAGCTGGACGGCATCATCTACCTCAGAGCTTCACCGGAGGTACCTTCGTCCTGCCTCGCCTTCGGTATCCGCTTTTTTACACAAAAATTACGGTAGCTGCAATCCAAACATCCGTGCGTTTTGTAGAAATGTTTGGAGAGATTGCACCTGAGAGGCAGGCAGGAGGAGCAGGACATCCCCCTGGAGTACCTGGAGAAGCTCCACTTCAAGCACGAGAGCTGGCTGCAGCACAAAACCATGAAGTGAGGAATTGATTTATCGTCTGCTCCTGATTTACAACAATTAGAAGAAACGAATTCATGTTAAAAAAAACCCAAAACTATATATATTTTTTTCATTGGAGTGGGTCTTTGAAAGGCGATTGAGTGGCTTATGTGGTAAACGATTGCACGTCAGCTGCATCAACGTCTGGTTTCTGCTTTCTCAGCATGGATTTTGAGTATCTGAAGGACGTTCCGGTCCTGACCATGGACGTGAACGAAGACTTTAAAGAAAGCGAGAACAAGAGCGCCGACATGATCGAGAAGGTGAGGGACCTCCTAAGAAAGTGGGCCTTGTTTCTGCAGCTCTTTGAACCAAACAAACCCTTTCATGAGTCACGAAAAGATACAGTTTTTGAATGAAATGTAAAATTTGGAGGAAGAAGAGAGCTTTTTACTTGTGTCAAAACCCCCAAATTAAGGATCTATCAAGACAAAACTTTCAAGCTTTCAACTGTGGTGGCATGTGTTCTCCACGTCCACATGATGGGCGCTCTTCCATGAGCCATCAAGGCGTCTGTAAGGTGTAGAGCTGACCTGCTGTTCTCGACTGAGACCAAACCACTCCATCCCTTATGGATCAAATGTTGCACCATCAGCAGAATCCCGCTGTACTCTGTAGCTGAAGCCCGTCCTCCGCTCCTCCATTCAGAAAAGAGAAGAACCTTGTTTTTTTGTTTTTGTTTTCTTGTTTTTAAATGAATTTTCTCGGCACGTGGCGAGTTTTGAAACTACAGGTGCGTCCGAACTCAGCCTTTTGCTGTAGAACCATCTGGGGGTCTTTCGGTGGTTGCTGTGGTGAAGTACTGACGGCTCGTGGCGTTCCAAACAGGAAGTGTCTGCTGGCTCCAAGTGGCCAAAATCCCATAGATTTTTTTAAAGTCTTGCTTGCTACCTTTCTTTTTTAACATTATAATCCTCGATAATCCACATTTTTTTTCATGTTTTTGGTTTGTGGTGCAAGTTCAATGTATTTAAACGGACCAATCAGATGCCCATGTCAAACATAAAAAAAGAAAACAAAAAACATTTGGTTGACAGATTTGGTGCAGCGCACTTTCAAGTGGTAGGGGGTGTGGCCTTCCTACAAGCTCAGTCCTGATTGGCAAGAGTAGTTGCCATAGAAACGTAGACTTCCTTAACAACAAAACTCTGATCTGCTTCAAGATGCCCCTTTGGGAATGTATGGCACCCCCACGAGGTGTTGATTTCACAAATCGGAATTTTATTCCTTGAAACGGAGGATTTTTTTTAGTAAATCTGTATAAAAAATAAAAAAATATCTCTGCTTTTGTGCTAACATTTCTTTTAATTGTGAAAAGTAGAACATCCATCATGTATGGGATTTAACGAGGCTTTTTAACCCAAAACAAAACAGCCATGCCTGCCTGCTCCACTGTCTACCGTATATTTATTTACAACAATCAGAGCGTGACATCAGCTGTTGAATGGACGCAGTGGTGCACTCAGTGACCCCACAGTTTTCAATGTCAACAGGACCCACCAGCCATTTTGACAGTCTTTAATTTTGTCCAACCATATTGCATCGAAGCTAGAAATAAAGTTCCATTCTGATCATCGATTTTCAAACCCTTTCCAGTGGTTTTTTCAATTAGGAAGATGCTGTTTTTTAGCCAAAACAAAACCCCTGTGTCATTTTCTAGGATTGGACATAGTTTCTGCAGAGCGGCAGGAGTTTATTAAACATTTGCCTGTGACTGGTGCGTTCAGCCCCGCCCCCTTCCCCTCAGCATTGCAGAAAGAAGGTTGTGATTCGCCCAGCATATTTGTCTGCTCCTGATTCAACAAATAAAATACAAAAAAATACTCTGAAACTCAATTTTGAGCTTAATTTTCTTTACATATGTCCATCCCCATCAGAAAAACGCCACAAGAACATGATAAAAACACTGTTTTCATTGGGGTGGGTCTTTAAGAGAGGAGAGCTTCATAGAATCCTCAAACCTGCCCAACTTTTCTGAGATGAACCAGTTCATCTGATGGATGGATGTGTAGGATCAACTGTCGGTGAGGACTTCTCCCGTTTGTGGAATAGTTTGCAGAAATGAGTTGTGAACTCTGAGAGGTTTTTTTTTTTTTTACAACCTGAACGGCTGTGGAAGGTCAGGAACCATCTTTGATTTGAGTTTATATTGATGTCATTTTTTGAAATATTAGACTTTTTTTGGCAGTTCACAAATTCCTGTTTCCTTCCATTTGAACTACAGTATTGACTGTAAATGAGAACTGGATTGATAAAGTTGCCGGCATGTTGGAGCCTGATGACGGCAGTAATTGGCCAAGGTCAGACTGAGGTCACTGTTTCTATGACAATCGCTCTCACCAATCAGGAGTGAGCTTGTTTGAAGGCCACACCCCTACCTCTTGAAGGCGGGATGCACAAAATCTGTCAAACATTTTGGACATAAGCCGTGCGACCAAACACTTATATAAAGGCCTCTGATTGGTCAGTTTAAAACTTCAATAACTACAAATAAATATGTAAAATAAATGAGGATTATTTGTTTGGAACCCCCAGGGCTGAGGGGTCCCCAGTCCAGTTCTCACAAACGGGGATTTTTTTTTTTTTATGGCCGTTATGACCCTGAAGATGCAAAGAGCTCCTCATCATTACACTACCACCTCTGTGTTTGAAGGTTGTGTTGACTTTTTTACTTGAATGTGACCAGTTTGAGTCCAGATGTAACACGAAGAAAACACAACGTTTGTCCAGAAGATAATCCAGATGTTTATATCAACTGTGAGACTTTGTTGTTTGTTGTCCTCAACAGTGGCTTTCTCTTTGGTCTGTCACAGATCTCTTTTTGTCTAATCTTGCTAAAACACAAACTCTGACTTCAACTGAATCTTCTTTTTTTTTATGAAGTTCTGCTTCTTTTGAGGCCTCCAGCTTGAGTCGTTTAGGTCGGTCTGTGACTCCTACAAAGCTTCTCTGCTGCTCCAACGTTCCTCCATGTGTGGACGATGGTTCTTGCTGAGGTTCTTCTGAGTCTAAACTCTCCAAAATGTCCTCAATCCTTCCAAGCTAAAGCATTCTGAAACAGCAATCTGTTCTTCAATTGATTTAATTATTTTAGGACCTTTCAGAGCTCATGTTTTACCTAAAGTACCTTTATAAAAAGCTTTTATTTTTAATTAATTTTCAACCACAGAGTCAAAATAAATCTCCCTGTTTTATCTATTTGCAATAATATATCATATTTGGTAAATAAAATGACCGTTCCGCGTCTTAGTCAAAGATTTCTTGTGTCTTCAAACGGCCACTGATGCTAGAAAACTCTCTGATTTTCTTTTTTTTGACTGTGGCTGATTCAAAACAGCCACAGTCTAAAGATCAATTTACTATCTTGGGAAATTGCAAGGTGCTCCATAAATGTTAATTATTGCAAAAACTGCATATCCACAGTGGTGAAGTGGAAACTTTTCATAAATGCAGCGTGAGACTGGCAGAACTGCTTATAAGCAGTTCTGTGTTGACGGTAAACATTGAGTTTTTATTTTTTCCTCCTCACGGTTTCACTTCCTCTAAAAGCACAAGCAGAGTTGGCGTCACGCAAAGCTCCGCGCACACGGGTGAGCAACACGCGCAGCTGACTGCTGTTTTTTCTGTTTCAGGTGAAGGAGTTCTTGAACACTTTGTGAAGATCCGAGGACGCCGTGGATGAATCAGTCGGACAATGTCAGAGGGATGTTTAAAGTTCTGTACATTTAAAAATGATCCGGATGCCTGCACTGTTTTTAAAACTTGTGATTTTTGCTCTTGTTTTTAATGTGTATTTATCAATGCGTGCAAACTGTCCTTCTACAAAGACAATAAACTTGAAATAATCACATCCTCTGCGCCTTTTGTTTAAAGTGTGACCAATAGATGGCGCTGCTGTGTCTGAGTTATTTCGCGTCTCTGCTTGTCTTAATTTGGTAGTGCTAATGGGATTTGTGCAAAAGTACCTTTAATAGCTGCTTTTAGTACTTTATTATAAAGATATATATTTAATCAATATTGAATTTGTGTAAACTATAAAAAAGTCAGACTTTTTCGATGAGTTTATTGGAATTTTTTTGGTAAAAATAATTTCGATGTGTTGGTATCAAGCTTTTATTTTTTTAAAGAACTCAAGATTTCCCCGCGTGATCAAGAGGGGACTCGTGTGTCCGGCTGAGGCGTTCCCTGCGCCACCCACAACTAACTTTGTGACCTCCGCCCCCTCCTCCTCCTGCGTGGCGTCACGCAGGAGGAGGGAAGGCTCTTTAAAAATGGAAAAAGACACGCAGCGCACGAAGAGTCTTCACGCGTTTCCAACGACCCTCAGCCGCAGGATGTTTCCGCGCGCCGCAGCGCAGCCGCGCAGACAGATATGAGGATTGTTTGTTTTGCGTTCAGCTTGATTTGTAGAGTCCAAGAGATCATCCCAGCGAGATAGATAGCCCCCCCACCCCACCCACGGCCGCTGCTTCTTCTTGTTGCTTTCAGACGCTCAGAAAAGCGCCACACTTTGGAGAGTTGAAGACGCCCGTGGAGTTTTGGCACACCTGGACCGGATTTGAAGTTTGGCACCATGAGTTCTGTTAAGAGCAAGTAAGTTTTAGATTTATTTATAAAGAATATTTCCCCCTCAGCACAGTGGGCCTGCTTCTCAGAAGTATAGTTAGTTATGTGCGTAGGAAGACGACTTTTCTGTGCCTAAGTAAATATCCAATTAGCTGATCCCAAAGATCCACACCTGAAGAAAGCGCGCGCGCGCGGACTCTTAAGACTCCTAATCGGGAAAATGGGGAATTCATCGAATGACACCTTTGTCCGGATAAGCCACCCGCGTGGCTATGAATGGACAGTAATCTATCTTCCATGAGCCTGTCACTATCAATTAAGTGTGCGCTCCTGTCCTGTGGTGGATACTGTAAATCCTTATGAATTAAGCCGCGTGTATGCCTCACGCTCCATGTGATCTGCGAGCCCAAACAGCGCAAATCCACGCGCAACGTGGGCCAGATGGTGCGCCCACGTTGCGCAATGCCGAAGGCGCAATGAATCGTGAGGGTAAAAGTTTCCAAACAGCTGGATTCAGCTCATTTTATTTTCAGCTTTCAGTCCTTAAAAAAACAGAAAATAAATGATCAGCCCTGTAATGTCTGAGGAGGAGTGACAGCTGGACTTCTTGTTTTCTTTTTTTGTTGAGATAGCAACAGGTCTTTCCCTTTAAGGAAGCCCTTCTTTTCCTGAGTCGCATATCCTGGCACAGCTTTTCATCTGAGCGTAAATTCTTCTTCGGAATTATGCAACATGGGTCTTCCTTGTTGCAGACAGGGGAAACGAGAGTTTTATTTTAACACAACTTTTCCGTTTTAAATCTTTAACATTCAGAGATTTCTTATCCAAGCCTTCAGGTTCGGCTGGGGTCTTACCCATAGGATAAATGTGGCCTCCGGAGGGCCCATAACTCATCACTGGTTGCACTTGTTGGCCCTAGGGGGAAGTCTGACAGGCTGCGTCATTCTGTAAAGCAATGGGGATGATCCCTGATCCAGAGCGGCTGATCCCAGGACCTCATGCCCTGCCAGGTTTATCCAGCCGCCTGAGTTCAGAGAAACAAAAGTGAGGAGGTTCCTTCTTGTCAGGTGGATGCAACTCTAGTGTAAAGGGGAAACGATCTTTCAGCTAAGGTAGTCATAACAGGAAATGGATGAGATCAGGATTCAGTCTTGCCTGTTTTTCTCCTCTAGTAACTGATTTCTAACTTGCAAGTCATTCTGACTCTAAATGATGCTTCATTCCTTCCTGTACAATCAAACGTGCACCTGTGCTTGGCCCTTGTCTCCTGATGTGGGCCTCCTGTCAGAGTCCTGATGAACTTGGCTCTGCAGAGGGGTCCCCATCTTCCTCCACAACCGTGCGGCTTCAAGCGTGTCATTTAAACTGCTGTGCCAGGCACGTTCACTAACAGAAACCAAACTTGAGCGACAAAGTCCTGTTGTGTTTTCCGCACCTCAGGGCTAAAGAGAGCATGCGTGCAGAGCAGGACGTGCACATTGGTGCAGAAATGCTGCTTGCATACTTGGTGCACAGGTCTCTGTGACCTGTTTGATCTCCTGCCGTCATGTAGATATCATCTCCACCGGGGACTTCAGATGAGCTTTCGCAGCACTCAGAGTTACAACTTGTATCCTTCCGGACTGTGTTTATTCTGCAGTTTCCCTTTGCTTTATGAGTTGTGTCATCAGGAATGCCCTCCAGCAAGTGGAAACTTGCTGCGTTTGTTGACATTCTTGATCCCAAATCAAATATTTATTGATTGAGGAGAAACTGGTGATAAGGGATATCTCTTAATTTGTGTTTTCCTGAAGGGACAGAGTTAATTAAAGTATAGCTTCCTCTTCCTCACCGGCTGCCGGGTGGCTTTACCCTATACTTCACCCTTTCAACACTTTTCTGGACCCGGGGAACCACATTCCTTTCAAAAGTAACGTGTGAAAAAGAGGTCAAGTCTAAAGGAAGAGGCATTTTCAGACCACGCATGGCAGCTTTTACATCCTCCAGAAATCACGCTTTTTTAGTCCTACAATAAAAGTTAGTGTTACTTTATTAGGGTCCATTGATGGAGAGAGAGCTTTATTTTCGTGGACTCTTTCGTGACACCCCCCCCATATACCTGGCAGCTGCCCTGGTACAACAACAGCTCAACCTGGGGTCACTGAGCAGCTCCTCCAATGCACTGGAAGTTGGGGCTTTGCTCATGAGATGTGCCGGTACAACTCCCTGACTGAGCATCAATGGAAAAATTCATAAAATGTTCATTTCTGACTGTTTTATGGTTTTATTGTTTTTAATTACCGTAATAGATTTTAATCTTTGAATGATTTTATGGTTTAATTTGTTTTTTCGGATGTTCTAGTGTTATGGAATAAGCAGCTTTGAGCTTCCTAAGGGATAAATAAGGATTTTATTCTATTCTATTCTATTCTATTCTATTCTATTCTATTCTATTCTATTCTATTCTATTCTACTCAAGGGCACAACAAAATAACAAGTTATTAAACCTGCCAGTTCTGTGACTTTAAACAGAGAACTTGTTTTTAACTCTCTTTTCACCTCATGATTTTACTTATTATCAGCATATAAGTGTAAAAGAAAAAAATTAGGATAAAGAATAACGTTCCTGTTTGTCCAAAAGCTTTCACAGCCCAGAATCATTTAAAGAAATGTTAATATATTTGGTCAAATTTACATTTTTAGTTTTATACTCGTAACCATTTTCAATGAGTTTCTGCCTCCCATGAGAGGAAGAATGAGTGGTAAAATTGTAACCTTGAGTTTTAAAGATTCCACACATGTCTCCTGAATTCATATATTCAGAAAATACCAAGTATAGCCTTTATTTCCTCATTTAAATACTTTTCTTTACTCAAAAAAGCTCTTGTTTACAACTCAAAATTGATTTTTTTTTTTGTGTGAAAATATGCGGATTATAGATATTTTTTGAGTTGGAATTGATTAATATGTTAATGTTTATCTGCCTTAAATGATCAATCCCATTACCCTTTCTGTTTTTCTTCTTAACTAATGGGTTTGCATACAGCATATTCTTTTTTTTAAATGTCTACATTTTATATAAGACAGTAATAGTATAATACGTACAGCAAATATATTATGTTAACAGAGCTTTGGTTTTGTAATCACACATCCACTGACCTTTAAGCCAAACAAGGTGTGCTGGACTAAAGAGAACCTTATAAAAGTTTCTACAAAAACAAATGTGTTGCTGTTTCATATTTTTCTGCAGGAATGCACCTGCAGAGCTGCATGTCAGCTTTGTAAATGCCAAGGTGTTTTTTTTTGTTGGTTATGACAGGAAACTGATTTAATAACTTTAATTTCACTTTGCTTGTTGTGTTTAAATGGGAGTGTCAATTACAAGGCTCTTTTAAACACTTGGCTTTAAATTTCTGGCTTTTACCCCTTTTTCCCCTCATTTTTTAAACGTATTTTTTACCCATTTTGAGTTAATTCTTCCCTTTTTTATATCTATTGTTGACATTTCACACATTTTCTGTGTTTTCTTCATGTGGAGTTTAATTTTATTTTCTTAACATTTATTGGCCAAATTACTGCCACATTGGCGTGTGACATTACTGGCTGAACTTCATCAGCAAGACTTCCAGATTTTCCACTGTCACATAAATCAAACATGCATGCAGAGAACACCACAGTCAGCTATCCTTTAGTTTTTTTTTTTTTACCATAAAATATTCTATTAGCTGGTTAAAGAGCTGCCAGTTTGTTTTGTTTCTTTGATACCTGAAATTATGATGCAATCTCAGGGGATGTTTGCACTTTGAACTTACAGTTTGGAGTTTTATGGCCTATTTCTTGTGTTTATTGAAGCTTTAATGATTAGGATTTTATCACATCCGTTTCATCAGACGAGAATCCCCCAAAAGGCTGTTGAAGCAACAATAAAAAGATAAAGAAACACTTTTTTTTTTTTACTCTGATGTTTATTGGTGTGTAACATGAGAGGTTGGGTTTGCATATAGCTTTGCAAATGTAAGCATTTTCCTCTCCCCCTTTGCTTCTTGTAGAGTGGAGGATGAAGCAGTCGTGGACAGAGGAGCAGCTTTTGTCAAACATATCTGCGATGAAGAGGAAGTAGAGGGTACGACAACTTCAGACTTCTTTTCATTTATCCTTGCATAGTTTTTTTTTTTTTTTTTTTTTCCCACAGGGAAGATAAAAAGCATCCACTTAGACCCCAATTGGGCCCCTCAGGATCCTCCACCCTGCACTTTTTCCAGGGGTTCCTGCCCTACTGCTAAGCAAATCAGTTGTGCAAAATTTGTTTCTCCACATTTGACGAATCCATTGGGCGATTGGTGAGCTGCAGACACAGTCACGGTTGAGAACTATTTGGTGGTTCAACTCCCCCCTAATCCAACCCCTTCATTCCAAGCATCAAGCAGGGAGGCTTTGGGTCCCATTTTTAGAGTCTATGACATGACCCGACCCTAGATCCCTCGACCTCCCAATCTCAGGACGGACACTCGTCAGCCTGTGTGCTGGTTCACCTGGATCAGATATTCTATCTGAATCAGGACTAAAATCCAATAAATCATCTTGGAGAACGGCAGATGCATCTGAAAAGCAAGAAGGGGGTTAGAACATGAGGGCCAGTCGGTCACCCCAACTAGTCTGATCTGACCTAATCTGATGAAGACTGTTTTTTTTTTTTTTAACATGTTTTTTTTCTGATTATTAAGGAAAAACATAAAGAAAATTAAGCTGTTTGAAAAAGAGCTCATTTGTGATGTAGAACATAAACTGGGCAACTTCCTGCCCCCCCATTCTGATACTGCTACTTGTAGACAAATAGATCCATGTATGTCTTTGTTTTTTATAATCCGAACTGGTATCTGGCTCAAAACTGTACGGCTCTGCTGTTGCTCACCATGTTTCTTTTTGCTCTGGTAATGTGAGGGGCTGTAAGGTAGCAAGAGAGCGTGTAAACAGATGGACGATGGGATGGGGGGGGCGGGGTTGCTCAGCACCAACAGTACCAGTATCTGCAACTTGGAGGTGAATTTCTAACAAACTTCTGCCGCTCAACAGAAACCATGTCCCAGAAAAAAAGATTTTTTTGGCTAAAAACGACATAATCACAAGTAAAAGACCGCTGGGGAATGCTTTGAAAAGGAATCAAAGGATGATGGGAGTGCATCGTTAAACTTCAGTTGGCTTTGAGCTGATGCCATAAAAGATTTTTTTTTTCTGATAAGTTTAAAGAGATATTCACAGAAAAAATCAAATAATGTGAGGGTCTTTGGTTAGAACAATTTACCAAAACAATGATTTGTTAGTTTCTGTTTTGTTTGATTTCCCACCATCTCGTTTTTATTTGCTTCTTGGAGATGATGGATCATCGTTTACTTATTTGGCTCTTCTGTTGGAAGTAGCCGTGACTTCTGCTATATCATTTTTGCCGTCTGATGTCATATTTGATCTCCTTCCTGAGAAAAATGCCTTCAAGAGATGATCTATACGTTGAAATAAAACAAAGATGAGCTTCCCCTTTTAATTCTGGCTTCTGTCATGCTGTCGCAGGCCACCACACAGTCTACATCGGCGTCCACGTTCCCAAGAGCTACCACCGGAGGAGACGCCACAGGCGCAAGTCCAGTCACAAGGAAAAGCGGGAGCGGGCCGAGCACGGTACAGAGGGATACAGGTCTGATGGGGAGAACGATTCCAGCGCGTGCATCCTCAAACCTCTCAGTGAGTACCCATGAATCCGTTTTCACCAACAAATCTGCTGGGAACCTTGGAATTGGAGGGGAAAAAAAAAAAAAAAAGACTAGAGTCAGAAGTCTAGACTTAACACAGGCAAATGGAGCGAGGCTGCAAAGTAATCTGAAAATGACACCGTTCTGGCTGGAAGTGTGTAAAGTTATAACAAAGATGGGCTTATCTGTCACTTTAGTGATTAACACTTTAGGATTTGTCTGAAAGAATTCCCAGAACCTAATAACTAGGTTAGGCAGGAAAGAATGAGCCCAACTCTGAACAGAAATGAAAATGCTACACAAGACGCAAACACGTGAATAACGAGAAAACGATTTTTCACACAGATGAAAAACTTAAATTATGATACTGAGCATGTTTTAACAGCTTAAATAAAATGGTTTATGCGGTGGAATTCTACTTTTTCCAGAGAAATTTCCAGTGGATGACTAACATTTGTATTAAACATGTAGCATGTTGGTGCCAGTACTCTCTGTGGTTTTCTGACAATACTCTGTAGATAAAGATCTGCATTTACACGCATGTTTAACATACAACAAGAATCGACGTAACGTGATAACACAGGCCTGAAGGGGTAACGGCCGTCTAGACGTCATCTTGTCGTTTGTATCCAGCAAAACATGCAAACGCTTGTCGTCTAACGGTTTGGTTGACTAAGCATGGACGCTTGCATGTGAAATGGCTATAAAACAGAAGCTTTTCGGACGGAAACGTGTCAGATAAGTGGTAACTGTTGGAGGAAATTAAAGGGATTTCCCTTCAGCCACTGGGAACAATGGCAGCAGACCTTAAGGCTGCGAGGATAAAGGTAACTGCTAGTTCCAATCAGTGTTAAATCTTAGAGAATATAAATCAAGTAGATGTGTCTAAAGTTATTAAATCGTTTTTTTTTAAGTAACAGTGCATTTTGAGTAAACATTATTTCCATAACTCCTTTTTGCATTAAAAACATGAATCCGAATGGTTTCTTGTTGTAGGAAAAAGGTACAGCTACACTTTTGGAAAAATAGGAACCCTCCTCTGGAAAAGGCCTCGTCTGACTCACTTGTTTCAGCTGATAACAAGTTTAACTGACAACCTGATCATAGAGACTGACCAAAGTTTTCCATCCCTGTATGTTGCTGTCCCCATTCTGCAAAGGCATTCACAGAAAAACAGATTTTGGGTGTATACATCCATCCAAAAAAAACCCCAAAATGTGCTGATACTAGATGGAACAACAGATGAGATGAAACCCATTTATCAGAGCATTTATAAGGCAAATATATACCCTCTAAATTAACAAAAGCAGGAAGTTTTATAATAGTTTATTTTTGGTGCCACGAGCATGTCTGACAGTTTTTAGCATCGAATAGAATAAACTTTATTGATCCCACAAAGTGGAAAATACCTTGTTACCATAGCTCAATAAAAGCAAGCAGATGGATAGAAAAAGTAACACAAAAAATATCTGTAAAAAATGTAACCAAACAAGACTTGTGTTTTCAAATCTGAGGTGTCTCAAAGCTGACAAAAAGAAAGATCTGCAGTCCTTCCTGCTGCGAAGTGTTAGTCTTTCATTGAAGGAGCTCCCTGATAATTGTCTAAACCAAATTGTTAAAATCTCCACTTTTCTGGATTTTGTTGGTTTTGGATTATATGGATGATGTAGAGCAAATTGTTACAGCAAAAATGTATTGTCCCATAATTTTCTAATCATGTTTTCTGTAGCAATAAGGTCTCTTTAATGTGACATCTGACAAAACGGACATGTAAATCATCCAGGTCCAGTAAAATCAAGCTCAGAAATAATTTTCCTTATATTTTATTTATTCATCTGTTCTTAAAAATCTGTTTTTACCAGATTAATCATTTTTTTTTTTTACTTATGATGTTGCTGCTAGCTTAGCTCACTGTAGTTTAATCAAAAACACCTACAGAGATGACCTGAACACAAATTTTCCACTTGCATTCAGTGACCCACATGTGCAGCTGCAGGTTACCACAACTGAGAGGTACTTGGTGCATATCCTGCCTTTTTTCAATATATGTTTAACTTGCAAAGGGTGTTTCTTTTTTTTTTTTCTTTTTTAATCAGAACATTGGAAAGAGACTTTTTTTTCAATAGTATTTCTGTCCCCACCCAACTTCATTGTCTCTGGTATTTATTTAACAGCACACCAATTGGTTATAGTGGCTTAGAAGACATTTAGAAATGATTATATTGATTATATTTGGTGGGATAAATTAGCCTTGAATTAGTTCATGTGTAACTTGCCAAATATTTTAGATTTCAAACTGACTTATGCTGTTTGTGTGTGGTTCAAACATGACATCATGTACTGATGGTACATTGAATCAATACTGAAAAGAAGGGTGGTGGGACCAAACGCGGCACAGAACATTGACTGTAACTGAGAACTGGACCGAGTGTCACGTCACCTATGGAAAAGGATTTCCTTCGCCGGAGTCAGCGCTTCTATGGCAACCACATTCACCAATTGGGAATGAGCTTTTTGGAAGTCCACGCCCCTACCACTTGAAGGAGGGCTCGGGAGAATCTGTCCAACGTTTTGAATGTTCGACGTGAGACCGCTTACTTTTATTTGGGGCATCTGATTGATCAGTTTATAGCTTGCAATAAAGGAATATGATTTGGAAAAAAAAGAGGAAAGAACATGTTTATGGGATTTTGGCTTCTCGGAGCCAGCATTTTTTTTTCTGTTTGTAATTCCGGGGGGGGGGGGGGGGGGGGGGGTGTCGCTCGGTCCAGTTATTATATACAGTCACTGACACAGAAGCAAGAGTGAAAGTGAACATGAGCCCACCTCCAACATACATGAGCTTACACTAAGGCCCACTTTGTCATCATCCGGTATTGCCGCTGGGAATCTGAATTGTAAACAGAGTGGTTGGATTGACTGAGGGGGCAGGACCCAGCATGCAGTGCAGGAATAAACTTTTTTTTTTTTTTTTTTGCAGCCGAGCAGCCTCTGTGACCTCGCTGATTTATCTGATGTTGGCTTTGGCTTCCTCTTTGGTGCTTCTGTGCTAGCGCAAGTCCTTATGTCATGTTTACAGTTCTCTAAATGCGTCATGTGGGAAAATGTGAGAGTATGTGATAGAGAAGTGCACTACAGGTATTACGTTAGCAGAATATTTAGGGTGATAGCCACCAGATTTGATAACGTCTGTGCAGCAGATGATTTAATAAAAAAATAAAAAAAGGTTTCCTAAAGTTCTTGAAAACCAAGAGTAGTTGAATTCTCATTGGTGGCACCAGCTTTCGGTCACGGAGGATGTTACAAAGTCAGCAAATCTTGGGTGCTAAAAATGTCTCATCTCCTCTGGTGGCTTTAGGTTAGATCTTACTCAGCTGTTCAAAAGGAGAGGTCCAGGTGTCGTCGTTTCAGAACAGCCGTGCTAATTTAAGCTTTTTCAGGATTAAATGGTTACAGGCCCTGCTCAACCTGCCCTGTGTTGAGTTGGAAGCGTCATTAAGAGCCTCTTGTGCTGCTCAGCACGGTTGCACAACTTTCCTAGAAGAAGCACACCCAAATAATCATTTGGGTTTCCAGAGGATCACCGTTTTTATACCTGCATGATGTGAAATGAATGGCTTCAGACTGTTGTGTAACAGAGCCTATAGCAAACGCCCTGGTTTCATTTTTGCTGGGAAAATTTCAGAAAGGTAAAGCAAACACTGTTTCAGTTAAAGTCAATATTCTGTCCGACTCAGATCTTGATGACTTTTCTTCAAAAGGACAGCAAACACGTGTTCTTTTGTAAGAGTGCTTTCTTTGTACTTTGTAATCCTTTCAGAAAAGTACCAAGGTGTCCCAACTTTGATCTCTGTACGTAAAAAGAATTCATGAATTAAATCGGTCAAATATCCGATTGCAGGTTCGATTCCTGCCTTGCCCTCCCATATGTGGGACACAGCCAGTGAATTGGTCTGTGAATGGGACTGTGGCTGTGAAGTGCTTTGGGCCTTCAAGGAAAGCACTGTACAAGTAGACACCATTTGAAATGAGTTTCTTTACTTTGTTGGTTTTGAAAAAACCTTCATATCATTGTCCAGTAAAAAGTCTCTCCATCAGTTCAGTTTTCAGTGATTTTATAGTTTTTTGTTTTTTTTTTTAAAAATGTGAAATTCTAAGAGCAAGCCTGCATGTTTTTTTTTGTTTTTTTTGTGTTTTTTTTTTTCTTCAAACATGTTCTGTGAAATTCTTCTGAAAATGGGGGACATATGAAAAGAAAATTCAGCTCAAAAACTGTTTCTGAGTAGATTAAAAATGCCGTTAGAAAAAGATCTTGTTTTCAACGCTGGGTGGGCCACAAGCTCCCTGATCTGAGCTCTCAACAACTGGAGAGGAAAAGGGGGAAGGGGGGCTGCTGTGAACCAACGATCCCATCCAAAACTCAGAGGTGAATTTCCAATGAACTCCTGCCGCTCTGCAAAAACTGTCCTAGAAAACGACACAGGTTCTTTTATTTTAGGTAAAAACCGGCATAATCGTAATTAAAAGATTATTGAAGTAGGACTCTAAATACATGAAAGCTTTTTCTTTTGGAAGTTGCTATTCTGTTGTAATCTTACTATTAAACAAACAAAAAAAAAACCTAATTGGTTTAGTGAAATGTACTGTTACAAGTGCCAATGCCAAGAAAAACTTTATTCTGAAAAAACAAAAATGTTTTATTTCGAAGACACCTTTTTGGAAACTACAATTTTTCTTCTTTTTTTAAGTAGTAGGCGGCAGTAGGAGGCAGCAAGTTCACATCCTTTTTTCTGTTCTATACCAGCTGATCAGGATTGTTCAGGAAACTCATAAGAGCCTCCATCATCTATGCAGAAGCTTTCACTTCATAACACATACAGTTAAGCAGCCTGACTCCTCATCACCACATTTTATTTGCAGGATTTAGAGAGGAGGGGGACAGCCATAGTCATCTCTGTTGATATTTCCTCCTCTAAATGTAAAGATTTGAAGATCTTTTAAAGTGAACATCAAAAGTGTAGTTTTTGTGGCCAATTAGTTTTTAATTTTTTTAAACATTATAAGAGCCTTAGATGTGGGGGAAAAACCCAACGTACCATTAGAAGAGGTGGGATTGAGACGCCTTCCTCTTTTGGTTGCTCCTAAACCTAAAGTGTAATTCTATGTGACTTTTTCCGTTTTCATATTTATCATGTTAGTTATGCAATTTGTACCAAATGAATACAGGTATTTGGGTTTTTTGTTTTAATGACCGTAGTAAATTGGGAATTATAAACCTGAGGGAAATATGGTAATTGGTTTTTGTTTCTGATCTCTGTGCAGTTTCTCCAGCTGAGCGGATTCGCTTCATCCTGGGAGAGGAGGACGACGGACCGCCGCCTCCTCAGCTCTTCACGGAGCTGGACGAGCTTCTGTCCGTGGACGGGCAGGAGCTGGAATGGAAGGAGACGTCCAGGTAAGCCTGCGATACTGAACATCTCGTGTGTGAACCAGCTGCTCCATCATGCAACTTGTTTTCTCAAACTTCCTGCTTCTCAATCCCAAGAGTAGAACACAATTCCATCATGATTTGTGTATGTAGGGAAATGGGCCATGGTCCAGAAAACTCTTATCTGATTGGGATTTGTAGTACCTTCACTGAGAGAGCAGGAAAAGGCTGAACTCCCACATGGTCCAAATAGGACTGGTTGTTCTTACAGGAACTTGGAGCGTCAGATGAAGTCGATGAACTGAATAATGACCAGTACTCCTCTGCTGTATCTGATGAACATTCTTGGAATTACATCCGTGCACATTATAAGGAATTTTCTAGCTTCCGACAAGCTTATCTTTCGTGATGGCGTCCCCCCCTTTTTCTTTTTTTTTTTTTTTTTTTAGGAGTTTAATTTAAAATGAGAGGAAAATCGTCTCCATAGTCACCAATCTCTCCTCCCTCAGCTTAGATGTCTGGTCACAGGCCTCTGAGCTGCAGCCAGAAGGATGGACACTCTATCCTTCGAAGAAACCCCATCCTTAGGCCTCAGGAGAATGGTCTTTTGTTGTGGTGACATATGAGGCGTAATTGCGAGAGTCCATGCCCCTGAGCTTTACCCTCGGAGTAAAGCTTACTGGTCATGGTAACAAAGTCCTGTTTTATTTTGATAAACCATGTGTGGTCTGGAAGTTTAGTTCAGTTTTTCAGTCTGGTGACCTTAAATTTGATCATATATCTCACTAGTGAATGATCACAGGTTTAAATATGTGCCGATGCTTTCTTCCACATTTGGGTTTAGATGTTATGCCATCAAAGCATCCAGGAACAATGCTCACCTTCATCTTATTGCTGTCTTTAGATGGATAAAGTTTGAGGAGAAGGTGGAGAAGGGTGGTGAGCGTTGGAGTAAGCCCCACGTTGCCACGCTGTCTCTGCACAGCTTGATGGAGCTGAAAGCATTCATTGAAAAGGGAACAGTTAAGCTGGACATGGAGGGGGCCACCCTGCCGCAGGTGGTCGGTAAGCAGACGCTGCTGCGCGACATTATAAAAAAAAAAAAAAAAAAAAACAACAACCCCAAAGCGGCCTCTGAGTTGATCAATCTTTCGCTTTGCAGAGACGATCATCGACAGCCAGGTTGAGTCTGGGCAGCTGAAGGCCAGCCTCAAGGAGAAGGTCATGTACACACTGCTGAGGAAGCATCGCCACCAGACCAAGAAGTCCAATTTCCGTTCACTCACAGATATCGGAAAGAGTGTCTCCAGTGCAAGTAGGCTGTTCTCAAGCCAGGAGAACGGTAAAAAAAAACACATTTCCAGGCTTCCTCCGTACTAAAATGTTTTCCTCTCCTGTTTCTGTCCATCTCAGCCTTTGGCTATATATGAAAACTGGACTGAGTAACTCCTCCCCTCTCATGTTCCAAACAGGAAGTGCCTGCTGGTCCCAAGGCGCCAAAATCCCATAAACTACGTTCACACATGTGACTGGCTAAAAGCATGTTCTTGATTATACGATGTTCACACCGGACACGCGGACATGTCAAAGTGGCGCAAATCTTGCTCCAGTTTTTTCTTTTTCACAGCTTCATCCTGACATTTGGAAGACTTAGGCTATGTCCCACCCTCACCCCTACATAGTGCACAATTTGGTGCGTTCACCATTGTGTAGTGTGGCAATTTCTCTCTAACGCAAGTTATTCAAGTAATAAACTAGCCGATCAGATGCCTTAAAAGTCGGTGTTCTCCCATCAAACGGTTGAAACAGTTGATTGACATGTTCTCCCAAGCTTGCTTTTTAAGTGGTAAGGATGTGTCCTCACAAAAAGCCTACTCCTGATTGGTGAGGTGGTTTCCATAGAAACATGAGTTCAGACTGACTTGAACCAATCGCTGCTTAATGACAAATTTCTGGCTCTAAGATGGTGCCGTCCGTATTGTGAAACAATGGCGACTTCATTCACTTTATTTTGTTGGAGCTGGTGACATCACACTTGCTCGGTCCAGTTCTCTTATACAGTCAGTGATCTCAGCACTATAATTTCATGATCTCTAACAAAATCTCTTACTTTATCTTTGCTAACACTTTTTTTCTACAACTTCTTTTACCTTTTTTTTCCCCCCCTCCCTGTCTCGCTGTCTCTTACTTCCTTCACTTGGCTGGGGTGGGGTGGGGGGGGTTGGTGCAGCACGCAACCCCCTCGACAATCCTGTGCCTTCTTTAACTCCACAAGACTCTCTGGAACCATGTGAGGTCATGAGGAGCTCCAGCATGGGATACCTTTGTAAGTGAGGTCACTGCCCTCCAGCTGCGAGGCATGTGTGCAGTTTGTGAATGGGGGCGAAAAAGTTCAGAAACCACACACTGGAAACCTCGTGTTGCAACAGTCTTCAGCTTTTTTCCTGTCTGCTATCTAAAGTAGCGTGCATTGTGTTTTTAATTTTTCTTTTTTTATGACTGCACATTACAGTGGGTCAGTCAGTGGGGTTACTAATTGGGGTGTCAAAGTTTACACCCTCAATCAGTTGCCAGGCATTGCCTAAGCATGTGTCAGCAACAGATGTCTCTTTGGACAGCCTGAATGAATGAGCGTCTGACATTAGCCCTAAAGCTTAGCACATTTAGTTGACACTTCTAGCTTTTGTTATTCCTCCTTCCTCCCCCCCAAAAAACATCCTAATTTGCTGTTGAGGTAAACTGGGTCCCCCCCCTCTCTGCAGGCAGTCCAACCCCCTCGCACCGGAACCTCACCTCCAACAGTTTGAGCGATTTCTCAGACAAACCGGAGAAGGATCAGGTACTGCTGCATCCATTTTTACGGCAAAAAACAGATTTTCCTGTTGTCTGTCCTGAAGTTTATCTCATCGGTTTCACTCCAAAAGGAACCGCCTATATAGATAAGAACTTCAAAGAAGCCATTAAGCTGTAACATCTCTTAAAGAAGCGGCGGCCTTCGAATTCGTAACACTATAGTTAATCATTTCCTGCACGTTTGTTTACGCTGGTTATATGAATTTGTTTTTAAAATGTCTATTCTATGGAGGCTAAAAATGTCTGACCCCTTTGGGCAGTGACACGAGACTCCGTGATATCTCGTGGTGTCCGACACTGGGATACTCTCAGGTTCGTGAATCAGGCCTGTTGTGACAAATCCAGCAGACATTCAGACAGATCCCATCAGTGCTCCAGGCTCTTGTTCTTTGAGATGTTTCTCAGCGCCGTAGTGGTGTTGGAGCATACATTTCATTTTTAGGGGGCTGAGCCTGCCACCAAATCATGCTAATCCTTCCAACATTGCATAAAATCTGGGGAATTCTTTTTACATTGTCTCTCATGCGATATCTTTTTTTTAACATATTTTTATCGAGTTCAGAAAGAACACAATGTAGACTTTAGATATGCGCTGCAATAAAGTGTGTTGATTAGATGGCACAAAGTTCAGATGCTGTTAAGCACATAATTAGAGGACCGGACAGGAACTGCCTCTTTCTATGTGCTTGTCTAAAACAGTCAGACTCACTTAAATATATTATTTTTCTATAAAACTCTGATTTCTAACACGTTGTAATCTGAACACTGTGACCTGACACCTTTTATTCCCTAACTTTACCTGTTCTCTGCTGACTCCATCCCAACAGCTGAAGAATAAGTTCATGAAGAAGCTGCCCAGAGATGCTGAGGCGTCCAACGTGCTGGTTGGAGAGGTGGATTTCCTGGAAGCACCGTTTGTGGCGTTTGTTCGCCTGCAGCAGGCCGTCATGCTTGGAGCACTCACTGAAGTACCTGTGCCCACAAGGTAGCATATTATTGTGAAACAATTTGTGCTGCAAAACACCAACTCCTCATTTTCTGACATTCAGTTTTTGTTCTATAGATTTCTCTTTATCCTCTTGGGCCCCAAAGGAAAAGCAAAGTCTTATCGAGAGGTTGGAAGAGCCATTGCTACGCTGATGTCGGATGAGGTCAGTTCTTATGTGAAAAGCCTCTGTTTATTTGTTTTACAAATGGTAATCTCTGTGCAGTGAAATAATATTGTAGATTTTGTTTTTGGAATGATTTTTATTTTTATTTATTTTAGTGTCAAGCACCAAAGGTGCCCAGCCCACATGGACTTATAAAGACAAACAAAACAGACAGACAGGTTTTCCATCATTTTAAATAAAAGGTCTTGGGGCGTTTCTCAAGCTTTCAACAAAAAAATTGCAGTTGTAAACACATTAACAAATGTTTCAATCTGTCTTCATCTGGCATATCAAACAAAAATAAACCAGAGAATAATTCACTTCTCAGCTCGGACAATAAAACAAAAAATGGCATTCATTTTCTATTTCATTTAGGTGATAGAGGGTACAAACACAGTTCTCGTCTGAGACGGAAGAGAAAATAGAAGATTTGTTGTATCTTTAAGTTATAGCTGCTGTGGTTGAGTATTTTATTGACCCAGTATATGTTACAAATAAGACAAGCTAATGGATACTATGGAGTTAATAAGATAAAATAGGAAAGTTTAATCTTTTTACAAACTTTACATTTTTTATTTGTATTTTTTAATGTATTGATTTAATAAAATGATTATTTAAAACTATAGGTTAGGTTCCAATGATTAAGTCTCTGAATTAATACTGTACTCTGTATCTCATTGACTCATGTCTTTTCTATTAAACATGCTCCCCTGCAGGCAAATGGGGGATGATTGCGAGTGATGACACGCACAAATATCTGTACACATTTGTGGAGATGGCGTTAACTTAAGACTATGATAAGGCGTAGCTTGAAGCGATGTCATCACGAGAAGACGGTAAACTAAGCAACAGCGATCTTTCAATTTGACAAGCTAATTGTGATTGATTGCTTTTATGTGTCACACACACACAGTTCCCACTGGTACACAAAGCTACGTTTCAGTACAACCCTTGGGTTATTATCCTAGATTCCCTATCAAAACCTGTTTGATGGTCCATAATGATTACAGAGCAGATGACTTTTCAAGGTAAAACTCAATATCTGTATTAGTGCAAAACTTTTAGGGTGTGAAAGAAGAAATGAGGAAACTCAAAGCATTGTTTTTTGTTCTTAGGTGCTGGTGTTGTTTTGTGGATAAACAAAACCTTTAATTTGTATGACTTTCATTTCAATTTAGTTTACTCATAGCACTGGAGAAAATGTAGATTTCCCTCTCTGGGTGGGTGGAGTGCTCCTGTCCCAGGTGGAGGAGTTGAAACATCTTGGGGGTCTTGTTTAAAAGTGATGGAAGACAGGATGGAAGATGGGAGCGTGAGATCGACAGGCGGATCGGTGCGGCGTCCGCTGTTATGCGGTAAAGAGAGAACTGAGCCAGAAAGCAAAGCTCTCAATTTACCGGTCGATCTTCGTTCCAATACTATGGTCATGAGTTCTGGGTCATGCCAGAAGAGCGAGGTCCTGAATACAAGCGGCTGAAATGAGCTTCCTCTGTAGGGTGGCTTTAAAGACCCAATTGTGCTTTTGGTGTTTTAACTTGGTCTTGTGACCTTTTTCTGATGACATATTTAAACAAAATGAACCTTAAAATTAGATTTCTGAGTGTTTCTTCATTCAAATTGCTGTGGATCGGGAGCAGATGGAAAAAAAAAAAAACTAACGCAGTAAGTCTTCTTTATAGAAATGGGAAAAGGACGAGTTATAAACTGGAAAAACATTTGTTTTTATCTTGTCAGGAAAGCAAAGTGCAGAAAGATGTTCAGTGAATCACTGAACAAAGCAATGTAGTCCTACAGCAGCACAGCCGAGGGTTTTGCTCGGGGTCACTAAGGTAAACATTAACTAGGCTTTATCAAAAGGAAAATTTAACTGTAGCCTTAATGATGATGAGGAGGTCTGTCTTCAAACCTGAAAATGAAGGACAAGCTCTGAGTGGTATCCATGTAAACAATAATTGGTTGCTCTTTCTGTAGTACATTTGGTTACCACGCTGCTTACAAGCACAGGAACACATTACTATCAACTCAATCTGGTAAATGAGCAAAGATGCAGTACTCTCACAGAAACTCAGTCCCCTTCAGCCTGAATAAAAATGAAATTGTGCCAGGTAAAAACTATTCAAAGTAGTGTGGTGACTGTGCGGAAGTCTGCTGTTTTTTATGGATTTTCAGATCGTCTCGAGAACATAGGAGCAAACGGGTCGGGAGGTGTTTCAGTTATCATTAAAATGTAATTTAACATTTCTGTCAGCAGTTGAAGCCAAAACATCCCCTGGATTGAAATTTCCGTTTTAAATAAACGTGCACATTTCAGTTTGTTTTACGTTTCTTGTATTCGGACCGTAGAATGTTCCTCGTTCTGCCTGGAGCGGTGTTCAAAAGCGAATTTTCCCACCGAACTCAGCTCTTCCATCAAATTGCACATTAACAGAGTTTCCTCAAGTTAAACTTTACTCTCGTGGCTCTCCAGGAACCGTATTAGTGAAACGGGCTTATCACGTGTTTGGGTTTTTCACCGATCGCCTCGTGCTTCTCTGTGCCTCTGATGACAGAAGGATACACACTCAAGGGTTACATAATGGCATATTTGGGTCTGGGAACTTTCGGGAGGCCATGCTTTTTTGATTTGGCTCTCTCTTCTTTTGTATTCTTGATAAATAAAGGAGGAGGTCCATTATGGTATAATTAAAAAAGGCTTCTCGCGTTGCTTTTTGCCTGCAGGTCTTCCATGACATTGCTTACAAAGCAAAGGACAGGCAGGACCTGTTGGCTGGAATTGACGAATTCCTGGATGAAGTGATCGTCCTGCCTCCCGGCGAGTGGGACCCTGACATCAGGATTGAGCCACCCAAGTCCCTGCCCTCCTCGGACAAAAGGTCTGCTCTAATCCATGGCATAATCCAAATAAACAAAGTCATCAGTGTATTAATGTCCCTTATGTGTCACAGCCTTCATCCCTAAACTAAATCTTCTGTGCTTGGGGTTAGAGTTAAAACTTTTTCACGTCAAATTGACCCTTACAAATTATTCTGCAGCTAAAATAATTTCATCATTAGTAAAGTTTTTTTCTTGTCTTAAAATAAATGTGGGAAAATATTTAAAACAAAGCAAATTAATCACAGACTTTTTACAGACTCCTGGCCAATAAAAAAAAAGCTTAATTTTGGAAGTAGCTTTCAGCTGTCTTTCATGAAAAATCGTGAACAAAGCTTCCACTGCTGTCTGTCATAAATAACTTGAATGCCAAAGTCATATTTCACGATCACCGTAATAAATCTAAAAGTTGTTTTCCCATGAGGTGAAAACACAGATCATACTCTTTGCTGTACCATGCGGCCTCCTTGGCTTATCATAGTCTTGAGTTTTCCTGACATCAGGGGCTCAAATAATCAGTCATTAGAACAGGGTAGGATGGAAGGCTTTGTCATAGTATAAACTCAGCGAACTTGGGATTTGTCTTTCACACCATCTAATACAATTTTACTAAGCAACACTTGACCAAACAGTCTCCCCACAAAAATCCTAATTGCTTTTTTTTATTTTTAATTGTTTAGCTGAAACTGGAATGTCAGCAAACTGACCTCAAGAGTTTGAGTTAAGCCAGAAGTCGAGCAACACCAAATAAGGCCACAAGAATGCTGACTTAAGCAAGTTTGTCACATTGGAGGGCAAAGAAAATCCCAACTTTGTTTTGTTTATATCTATCCATATATATATATATATATATATATATATATCACAGTCATTTGGGTGAAATTGTTTTCTTTTCTGTTCTACTTGAAGATCTTAAAAGTATGCCGTTGCAATACATTTTTCTTTAAATTGTTCATTTGCATTTAATGTTAAGATAAGGGCTCAAAGGTTATCAGGCCAAATGTTGACCCGTCACACATTTTCATCCCACCAAATCTGACCCTCTTAGAAAAGGGTTTGGACACCCCTGCTTTCCTTCACATGCTACCTTAACATTGAGCTATGAATTATGAAGGAATAAATTGTGAATTAACTTGTTGAATGCCAGAATATTTGTGTATTTGGTAAAACCATGTTAGTATTTGAAGTCATTTTTAATCCTTTGATAAATGTTTATTATGTTTCCACTTTTGTGACTTTGTCCTTTTTTAAGGAAAAACATGTATGCTGGATTGGACGCGCCTCAGATGAACGGCGACACTCCTCACGACACGGGGAACGGAGGGGGTGGCGGCGGGGGAGGCCACGAAGTCGGAGAGGAGCTCCAGTGCACAAAGAAGTAAGAAACATTTGATGTTTCATAAAATGACGTCTTTCAGTGTAAGTTTAAGTTTACTTAGGCTCTATCATGTCTGTATCAGTGAAGGTATGTGATGCTTGAACAAAGAAAAAGCATTTAGGCAGGACTATATGAAAACATTTTCTTTAAAGAACAAGAATGTCCCGGGTTACATCCTTTTAAAGACTTCCTTTTCTTTAGAAACTTTTAAAACAGTTGACTAAAATTGTAAACGGATGTGTTTCTTAAAGGTTTTGCGGGGGTCTTGTCCTCGACGTAAAGAGGAAACTGCCATTCTTCGCCAGCGACTTTGTCGACGCGCTCCACATCCAGTCTCTGTCTGCCATCTTGTTTATCTATCTGGGCACCGTCACCAACGCCATCACTTTTGGAGGCTTGCTTGGAGACGCTACGGAAAACATGCAGGTGAAGCCCCGCCCTCCACCAACAGTCTGTGTTTTAAAGCTGTCAGAAATTTAGTTGACTTTGATTATTCTGAATGGATTTCTAAAAGTGCAAATCTGAGGCGCGCCGTGGGGCAAAAATAATGCAACTCACTGATTAATTATTACAAAAACACATTTGCCCTCCAGAGGCTCAAACATAACTGCCATTACACTGATTTACAGTGAGTTTAGTGATAGTTAACTTTAATGGCCTTTCATTATAATAAAACATAAGATGTGAAGATAAACAAATCCCTTTACAGAGGTGGAAAAAATTCCCTGCCATTAAAAAACATCAAAAGAAATCAGCCCTGTCATGTTGGAAGGTCTTCCAAGGCCGAATCGTACGTCACTCTGGGAAAGCTCCAGATTTGCAGGGGAGATCACAGCAGAGTTATCTGGACTTTTTATCTGTTGTAAGTGCAACAATGTGATCAAACAGGCTACATCTCAGTGATATGAATGTGTCCCTGACATTTCATGAAAGGGTGAAGAAACTCTTGTGCACAGCGGTGAGGGGGAAAAAAACAATGTGACACTGCAAAATTGCTGTGGAGTTCCTGAAGGGGTCAATCTGAGTGGCGTTCACGGTTCCCATCCCTCCATGTTAACTTAATAAGGAGTCCTCAGCTGATAAGCCATGCTAATTTGGAGCTTAGAGGCTCATTCTGGATCCATCTGTTCTCCCAACTGTTGATTCCCATTTGCAGATCTTTTCCCAACTAATAATAAACAGTTGAAGCTGCGCTCACTCTGGAGGCTGTGTGAGCCAACCGGCGGTTCTTTCTGTCGCACACACCCACCCTCCGTGCGGGGATTTGCCCCCTGCTGTAAATAACCTCAGATCCAGATTACTCAGCCGCTGGAGCCTCATCACGGCTGCTGAATGACGGCTATCAATCCCGGATCACTCCTCTTCTCACTTCCCTCTACAGCACCAGGAAAAAACTCCCAACAGGTCTGATGGGTTTGAAGAACAAAACCTTTTCATGACTTATGAGGGAAAACTCCACAGACAATGGCGTGAAGTTTACTGTAGATTATTCACACTCTTTCAAGGAAGTTTGGCCCGCTTGTCTGACTGGTTTTTATGGGTTACAGGGAGTGCTGGAAAGTTTCCTGGGAACGGCGCTAGCCGGAGCGCTGTTCTGCCTGCTGGCGGGTCAGCCGCTGACGATTCTCAGCAGCACGGGCCCGGTGCTCGTCTTTGAACGCCTACTTTTCACTTTCAGCAGGTGAGCAGCTTCCTATCGAGGTCATCCCTCGCATGACCTGAAGCGAGGGGGAAAGGCTGAGGCTTGATGGGTATTTATAGGCTGCAGTCTTTTCTTATAAGACAGGTGCCAGCGAGAAAATTAACACTCATTTTCAAGTCAAATTTTACACGAGATCAGCAAAGGATCTAAACAAAAAAAAATACTTGTATATTAAAATGATATATATTTAAATGTAATTTTTTTTTGGGATGAAATTCAAGTATTTCTTTCATGTAGAAACATTGTTCACATTGACCTGACACTTTATCATTAAGGTAACTCCTTGTCTGCTCCTAAATCATTTGTAAACAGCTTTTCTAACATGAATCACAAAATCACTGCAACATGAGCTAAAAAAACATAGAATGAACCCTTCTTGTTGCAGAAGCTTCTATTTTATTTCCAAAACTTGAAGACAAATGCTCCAACAATTAAAAGTTTCTGGAATCCGTGCTGCTGAATTAAAACTAATGCTGCAATTTTGACAATTAACATCAAATAATTCTATAGATTAGTAAAGTACTAATTTTATTATCATATAAATGCTTGATGTGTGTGTTTGGACACATGAATAACTCAACCAAGTTTCAGATTTATGAGGAAATTACTTTTTAACAGAGTCAGAAAGGTTTGGAGAGCCTTTTGATAAAGTCATTTTTATGTTTTTCTATGTTAATTTTTAAAGGCCCCCCCCCCATCATCTTTTTTTAAAGCGTTCCCAGTGGTATTTTAATCATGATTATGCCGTTTTTGGCCAAATTAAAGAAACATGTGTCCCTTTCTAGGACATAGTTTCTGCAGAGTGGCAGGAGTTCATCAGAAAATTGCTTCCAAGTTGTGTTTGGTACCGTTGGGGTGGGCGTCCCGCTAGCTTACAGCCCCTCACACCCCAAACCTAACATTACTGGTGCAAAAAAACGGTGAGCAGTATCTGAATGGACCGGAGCAGGGAGCACGTGACATTCCCAGAGTATTTCCAACATCACAAATACAATCTTTTTGAAACAGCATTTTTTTCATAGCAATTTAAATGCAGAAACTCAATTTTAAGCCCGATTGTCTTTATGCATGTCCTCCTTCATCTGAAAATGCTACAAGAACATGTTAAAACACAATTTCCATTGGAGTGGGTCTTTATTTGAGTCAGAATCCAAAATATTTGCGTCAGATGTGCAAAAAAAAGAGGCAATTAGTGACTCATCAGCTCTGCAGAAGTATTTGAACTCTAGATCTTTTGTTTTGTCTTATAGAGACATCTAATTAATCCTTAACCATTAGGTGGAATTTTTAGATTTGATTAATTCAAATGTTATCCCTCTGGAACTGAAAAGGCACTACATGTTCTTCGTGCCGAGTGGAAGATATAAATCTGTTTCTGCAGAAAAAAGGCAACAGGAGTAGAAAGTGGATGTTTCTCTGTAAGCAAGACTTTATTCATTCATTTTCTCTTTCCTCCCTGTGCCAGTCTAACATTACCATACACCATGCTGATAATGTTCCGCTCTGAATTATTCAGTCTTAATTTCACAATGTGAGTGAAGGATGTCATGGCGTCTGAATGTTTCCTAGCTCCAATTTAACAGCTAAAAAACTCACTTGTTTCAAGACAGGCTCTTTGTAATTCTTGTAGAAATTGATGTCGTGATAATTGACTTTGTGTCTTCCATCCTTCCTCAGAGACAACGACTTTGACTACCTTGAGTTCCGGCTGTGGATCGGCCTGTGGTCGGGTATATTCTGTCTGGTGCTGGTTGCCACGGACGCCAGCTTCCTGGTGCAATATTTTACCCGTTTCACCGAGGAGGGCTTCTCGGCTCTCATCAGCTTCATCTTTATATATGACGCTTTCAAGAAGATGATCAAACTGGCGCACCACAACCCGATCAACGCAAATTTCAACAGTGATCTTGTCACCCAGTACGACTGCCGCTGCATCCCTGGTACGTCTCAGATGAGAAACCTCAACCTTATTTTTTTTTTTTTTTTTTTTGCCTGATTGTTTTGAGCCGACACTGATAGCAGACAGTCACATTTGGCTCTGCTCAATTTAGCAGGACTTAAGTGTGTTTGCAGTAGAAATAACAAATGATACAGAGATGTGTAAGCCTGTAGATACCACTGTTTACTTTCCCAACAACCCTATCAGAATGAGTGCAGCAACTAACGGGGCAGATCTCCGATCAACATGTTCTAAAAGTGCCGATATGATGGACTTTCTCTGTTTGCACCACTGATATAAAAAGGTGCCGTCATGGCCGCCTTATGCGGCTGCTACAGAATAAGTCTGTACAATTCCTCTAAAGCTTATCAGGGCCATAAACCAGAGTTTCATTCACATTTCTTATCTCTTGGGTTTTGGACACCAACGCACGAAACCCTTTTAATGTTTCAAAAGCAGTTGAGCTAACAGCCATTACGAAACGTTTGTAAACTTGTCTATAATTTATTTTATTGTGAATCTGCCAAAGAAATAAGCTGAGATGAGCCACAGAATATAACTCTCTGACAGCATTGGTTTAACAGTCTGAAAGAGGAAATGTGGGCAATCTGAAGGTCTCCCACACTTTAAGAACCCACTCCAATGAAAATGATATTTTTTAACATGTTCTTGTGGCATTTTTCAGATGATGTAGGACATATCTTCAAAAATAATTAAGCTTAAAATTGTATTTCTCTGTGAATCTGGAACAGACGAATAAATGCAGTCTGAAAAAAAGCTTATTTGTGATGTAGAAAGTACGCTGGGCGGGCCAAAAGTTCTGAACTCTCAGCAACGTGGAGGTAAAGGGGGGCGGGGTTGCTCTGTGCCTACACTCTTGCCCATGACTCTCAGGCAAATTTCTAAAAGAATTTTTGCCAAATAACTGCATAATTAAAATTAAAAGACCTCTTGGAAGACTTTGAAATAGAACAAAAGATGATTGAAGCGGTTCTTTAATAGTTTTTATTCTTCAATTTAACTTTTTCTGTTTACTCAGCTCTTAGATTTGTTTGTGCTAGCTCTCTACAGGTCTCTCAGCAGAATTTTATTGTGGTTTTTCTGGACTTTCATCCTCTAAAAACTTAAATCCCATCTCTTGTGGCTCATTCTTTTGAAGGTTTTCTGCCATTGTTTTGGTGCAGAACAAATCTCAACCAAGCCTCTCCTTGTCAGACTGCTGGCTTTATATTTGCAATCAGAATTCTGTTTTATGTTTATCTGTCAGTGACTGGAACCGTAAAAACAACTCCAGGTCATCACTCTACCACAGACTTGTTTATCATGAGGAGTGGTTTTGCTGCAAGGCCAAACATGTGATTGTCTTGGCTTCCACTGTCTATACAGAGACGCTTTTCTGAATTACTTGAAGTCCTTCTGTCAGCTGGTTCTGGGCTTAGATGTGGACAAGATATAAACAATGAATATTTGAACTATCACAACAAATATTGGAGCATTGAAAAATGGTGTTTAGAAATGTATTTTCTATTAACTTTTGTCTGATTCGACTTTCTAACCGAATCACCAGAAAACGGTCAAACCTTTTAAAGAACTGATCATTCAGGACTGTAAATGGGAACTGGACTGGGTGATCCCTCCCCCCTGGTGTTCCAAACAGGAAGTACCCAAAAGCAGCTAAAATTCTATAGACTTCAACAAAGAAATGAACAGCAATTGACTTCCTTTAGTTGGAGCTGGAAGTAAACCATTTCCTATGGATGACCTCACTCTCACTCGATCCAGTTCTCATATACAGTCAATGATCAGGACTGATGATGAGCAACATCTGGCTGAAACTGACACTAATGCAGGAGATTCTCTAACAAATCCCATTAAAATGAAGAGCTTTAAGAGACGAAACTTCAACGTAGCTTTGACTACAGGAACCTCCCTTCTGTGAATCAGTCTTCGCGTAACCTGCACAGCTCCTTGTTGATGCATCACACATGGGTGGAGTGGAAATAAACAGAGATTTTTAGAAAGCAGTTTGTTTTTGTTTTTTTGTGAATTTGCAGACTTGACCTTACAGATCTTTTTTAATTTTTTTTTTAAGGGAGAAGCATAACAGATTCATTGTTAGCATTTTAAAACAATTTTAATTAAGAAAATGACATTTTTATTTTATTTTTTTAATTAATTTTTCTGTTATTCTATCCCTTTATTTAGAGAGTACAGTTCTCTCTTTACCTCTTTTTTTGCACTTGAAAATTGATGAACCTCTTCCTCTATACCAGTGTTTTTCAACCAGTGTGCCGCGGCACACTAGTGTGCCGTGGGAGATGGTCAAGTGTGCCGTGGGAAATTGCCCTCATTCACTGATCTAAAAACATTTCCCATCTCCAGGAAATCAGCTGTTTTTTCATCCAAACAGGCCCTGATAAAACACTGAGTAGTTAGGAATATAAAAGATCATAAAAAAAATGTATTTGTGTTTATTTGATTCTATTAAAGACATTTTGATAAGAATGACGATACCGCGCTTTAGCTACAACTAAAGGTGTTTGCGGAAAAGTCCCTCCCCTCCCCTTTAACTGTCTCCACCAATCATTCTTGAAGGCTTAATCACATGTCATCAGTCTGACCAATCAGAAGTGGTTAAAGACTCAACTTCCTTGTTCTGATTCTGCTCATAAAGTCTCTCAGTTCTAACAAAAATAGCAGCTAAAGCTTGTCTTTAGCAGTGTAGCTTTCCACAGAATCCGGTATCAGACCGTGGAACAAGTGAACAATACAATGAAGCTCAGAGACGCTAATCTTTCTGCCCTTTAGCGTCCTGTAGCGTCCGATTTTACACTACATCTCCCATGATGCATTGGCTTAAAGGAACAGCGTCTGAGTGTACAATGAGTCTTCCTTGTTATACGTCTTGAAACCACAAAGAACACGCATCAGATTTTTAATTTTCTTACTTATCTTTTATTTTATCTTTTAGAAAAAACAGCTGCAACTTCCATCTTTTTCTGCCACAATTATCACGAAAATGCACGTGAGATTGCGGGGGGGGGGGCTGTCGATCAATACAGACTGCGTTTTTGCTTTTTTTTTTTTTTTTTTTTTTGGATGCTGGTGTGCCGCGGGATTTTTGTCAAGGTTAAAGTGTGCCGTGGCTCAAAAAAGGTTGAAAAACACTGCTCTATACATTAAAAGGGTGGATATCGTGCAGCCTAGTTAAGAAAGGGAAAAGTTCAACATAGGCTAAACATGAACAACCTTTTTTAAAGTGCAAAAAAAAGTGAACACGTGTTTGTCTGTTTGGCTGCTTTAGTGACTCGTGCTGCTGCTTTTATTTGTCCGTCTTCGTGTTGCGTGACCGGAACACAACACGTTTACCGTGTCAGCATTCAGTGAGGATCTTAACGGGGGACGATGTTTCCTGCCGCGCTGAATTCACGATCCCATGGAGAGCTTGTTGCGCAGATATAGATGTATATTTTCCTGCCACTTTTGACAGAAGTGCAGAGACATCGGGACGCCTGCGCTCCCCCTCGCCCCGCAGGCTCCTCCCCCCTCCTTTCCCTCCTCCGGCGCCCCTAGCGAGACGTTTGGACCCTGGCCTGTGCGGTTCGGGTGCAGCTGCGGGTGGACCCCCGTGTCTCCGTGCTGCCCGCGATACACAGGCCCCGCGGCGGCGGGGGGGCGACGTCTGCCGCTCCAGCGGGGGAATTGGGAGGGAGTGACGCCGCGGCTGCCCAACACCTAAAAGAAACCTAATTGACATGGTGCCCAGGGTGTCCAACATTTGTCCATAACCGTACGAGAATACACAATAATGTTTAATGTCTATATGTTTATAGTTCAAATCACCATATGCAGTCCTGTAACTTCAAATAAATAAATCAAAGTGTGGGTCCGCGGTGATGACGTCCCGCGGGTGATGATGTGGTTTTACGGTCTGACACCGAATCCCAGGAAGAGCTAGGCTGCGCGGATGATCCATGATCCATACGGAACACAGGCCCCGGTTCTGCACAGACGTGTGCCGCGGACCCCCCCCCCCCCCTCCCCCTCCACGCACTTCATTGAATCTGTACGGTCACATCCTCTGCTGTTTAGCGCGTTAAAGTCGCTGCTCGACGTGATGACATGTTTCTGGGCTACTTGAAGTTTTATACAAAAGCGAAGTTTTTCAGCACAAAATATTTATACACACTGAAGATACATACGGAAACTTCGAGGGGGGGGGGGGGGGGTCGTATCCGGTGTCCATGTAGCTTCTTCTTGGTTTTTTCCACGTCGTCCAGCCTCTGTGATTCTGTTTATATCGCTTCAGATGAATACTCCTTTCCTGAAAACAGGGAAGGATGTGGGTTATTTTTGCTATTAAATAATAGCCCCCGGAATTGTTTAAATATAACCCTGTAGCCTCCAAGCCCCGAATATAAACATGCCCATTAATTTAGATCAAAACTTTTACCTGAACTTATCGGCTCGGCCGGGTCACTGCCGCCAACTCCCGGATCCCCTGAGGTCTGGTCGCTATGAGGACGCGGTCGGCCTCGCTTACTAGAGGGGGTGCGCGCAACACCGTCGTCCATGTCTCCTACGGTCAACTTTTATTCTTTTTTTCCGTCTTCATCTTTGGACCTACCGCTCCTACCGCCATTGTTTTCAAACAGATTGCGTCATGGCAGCGCGGAGCGCTGTAACTTGACAGCTGATTGGTCGCTTTGCAGAACGTGACCAATCAAATTTCACTTTACTGGAGCTTGGGTAACACGTCACGGTTGTTCGTTCTCCTCTTGTTATATTCGAAACTACTGAATAAGTTTTGATCCCGGCAGTATTTGGAGAAAAGGCTGGAGTGTGACCCAACAATCTATGATAAATAAAAAAAAAGGAAAGAAGTTTCTTTTAAAATCATTCACAAAATTTACCCCACTAATCAATTCATGCTAAGATGCATTAAAAAATTGATCCTAATTGGCCTTTTTGCAAAGAACATCCAAAAGCAATTAACCATCTTTTTTGGAATTGAACTGAAATTAGAATTTTTTGTGTTTACAATTTATCAGAAATCATATTCACCCCAACTTCACTCTGAAATTTGAATATATAATTGTTGGCTTGTATAATAAAAACTTGGACTCAAATAAAAACTAATAATTAATCTTAATATTATATTTGGCAAATAGTATATTCATAAATGCTCATTTTATTCATCTTCTATTCCCCCCCCTCCCTTGTTAATCAAACAAATTGAAATGTATCTCAGTAACATCTCTAAAAGCCTTAAGAAAGCTGTTTGTATGAAAGTTGTGGAAACCTGAATGTTTTTGTGTAAAATGCAAGTAAAATGTATGCTCTCCTGGCTGTACTTGCATTTTGTACAATAAAGTAAAAAAAACTGTCTTCACCCACTCCCTGAAAACATTTAAGCCACTAAACAGAGCAGCAGTTATCATTGATTTCTAACTAAAAATGATCCTAAAGTTTTTTTAAAAGGTTTATGTTTTTAAATATGTGATACTGTTTTACAAAACATCACAAAAGACTTTCCTGCCACTTGATACATGCTCAGGAAGAAATTGGCTGTTGAAAATGACAAAAGTTGTTGTATGCCCGAAGTGCCATTGTATTTATTACGTTTGATGAAGCAATGAGGATATTACTGTATATCTTAATCAAACTTGGGTTGACTTGTCAATACTTTTCACACCTGTTTTTAAGCAATTGTGGGAAAATATAAGTGCAGAGCAAACTCAGCTTAACAGATCAGATGTGTAATTCAAATTTGTCACAAACAATATATGTCTGGAAAAAATATAAGTGTTTTGAAGTATCTTGTGCACATAAATTGCTAGGCAAGGCACTTATTAAACAAGTGATACATTTAATATCCAGAGACAATACATGTCCTAATGCAGTATCGCCTTTGCACATATCACAAAATACGGTGTAGGTACCAAAACCATTCGGCCTAGAACTTCCATTCGGGGTCCTTTCGATTGAGTATGACGTCACACTACGACATCTGCCTGGGCTCTATGTATTTTTATTTCATGTTCCCTTTTGTATCCTAAAGGAGTTTTACCTCATAAATTGTGTCTGACAATATTCTTTGTCATTTTTATAAAGACATGTTGTCACAATCTGCTCATTATTCCAGTTTAAGTTCAGCCGTGGCTGAAAATTTTGTCAGCACGGCTAAATGTTGCCCTTCCGGGTCCGTTCTGTCAATAATAAAGCAATGGGTGCACGGATTAAAAAAACTATAAGAGAACATGAATTCAATAATAATATAACAATAATAAAGACACGTTTCAAATACAATCTTGCTCTATCTCGCAGCTTTGTTCGTTTACAACAGACGTCATAATATTTTCTTCTATGGTAGTATAAAATTGTCCAGACCAATCACTGTCTGACATGTCATCAGACCAACGTACAGCCAATCACATAATGTGACGTCAGCACTAGTCGAAGGACCCCGAACAGAAGTTCCAGGCCAAACGGTTATGGTACCTACAGCGGCAATGGTAATTACGGAGGATTTGCACCAGAAATGCTTCAACACTTACATAAGTATACACTACAGATACTACAGGATATTTACCTTCTTCAGTATCTTTACTCCAGATATTTCCAGATTTGACTTCAGGTCATATTCGGAACTTGGATATGACCAAAATAAGACACAACCAGTATCTTCTGCCGGGACATCTTCAGATATGCTGCATGTCTGGATATGCACCAGAAAAGCTTTAACACTTAGATAAGAATACACTACAGATACTACAGGATATTTACCTTCTTCAGTGTAACACTCGTGGAGCCCTCCTGTTAGCTTAGAGTAGGAGGGTGGGTGCTTGGGTTCAAACAATGTCTAGGTGGATACCAGAAAAGGTGCACCTGATAAATCAAAGCGTGTCTTCTAATAAGAAAATAAAGAGACTCCAGAGATATTTCAAATTTAGCCCAATTTTGCAAAGGCTTTGTTTAATAAATTATAATAATTTGGTAAATAAAGTATAAATTGTTTCCCCAAAAAAGAATATAAACCACTCTAATAAAGTAAAAAACCCGTATGAAATTAAATTACACCAATTACCCTAAACATAGAGAAAATGTCCCCTTTTGGCCTAAATTAAACAAAGGTAAAAACTGGTTTCACTCCAATTTACAAATAAATGTCACAAAATAAAAGTTTGCCAGATATTACTACTTCTTAGTTAACAAATTCACTGTATAAAATTAACAACTGTGGAACATTAACAGTTTTATCAGTTGAAACCGTTTGGAACCTTTTCTCATGCGCGCGCGCCCTCACACACACACACACACACACACACACACACACACAATTCAGTTTACTCACGGTACCGGCACCTCAAAAACAAAAGAGAAAATAAACGTTGCAGGCCTGTTGTTTCTCTTTTAAAACATTGAGTGCGTTGAAATACTCCAAATGGATCCGGGGATAACAGGAAACACGACTACTTCGCCTCAATCAAGGTGATCCGTCGTGATGGTGATGCACACTAGCTTAGCTTAGCAGCCTCCGCTCCCGACTCCCGCGCCGTCCTCTCCGACCCAGAAACCGGCTCTCACGCTTCCAGCTCACCAGCAGTTCCAACTCCAAAACCAAGATTTTCTTCTGAACTCTCCCCGCAAAAATCTTCTGTTGAGTCTCGGTTTCTTGTCTTTTCCAAAAATCAGACTTCTTCCCCGCAAATCTGGAGGGAAAAAAAACGTCGCCGTCCTCCTTCTAGAACTTTTTCCGCTTCTCTCTCTCCTCCCTTTTTTTTGCCCCCTCACGTATCCAGAGCCAATCACAATTGGCTAAAACGAGGGACTTATAAACGAACCAATAATCAGTCATACAAGGAAATAAACTGAGATCACCCCCTCCTTTTTCTTCCTTTACTTAAACCCTTAAAACAACATAAACCCAAAACATATTATTTACCCAAAATAATAGTTATATGCCTACCAGAAAAATGATCTTCCACTTTATTTATTTAATTATTTTAAATAAAATTACCACCGGGTTACATCAGTATCTTTACTTCAGATATTTCCAGATTTGACTTCAGGTCATATTCGGAACTTGGACATGACCAAAATAAGACACAACCAGTATCTTCTGCCCGTATATATTCAGATATACTGCATGTCTGGATATGCACCAGAAATGCCTCAACACTTAGATAAGTATACACTATAAATACTACAGGATATTTACCTTCTTCAGTATCTTTACTCCAGATTTTTCCAGATTTGACTTCAGGTCATATTCGGAACTTGGATATGACCAAAATAAGACACAACCAGTATCTTCTGCCCGGATATCTTCAGATATGCTGCATGTCTGGGTATGCATCAGAAATGGTCCAGATTCTTTAGATATTTAAGAAAGTATCCCCAACAGATATTTACGGATTCTGGCTCTTTTCGCGCAGTGACAGCCTCTCCTTGTCAGACTGCTGGCTTTATATTTGCAATCAGAATTCTGTTTTATGTTTATCTGTCAGTGACTGGAACCGTAAAAACAACTCCAGGTCATCACTCTACCACAGATTTGTTTATCATGAGGAGTGGTTTTGCTGCAAGGCCAAACATGTGATTGTCTTGGCTTCCACTGTCTATAAAGAGATGCTTTTCTGAATTACTTGAAGTCCTTCTGTCAGCTGGTTCTGGGCTTAGATGTGGACAAGATATAAACAATGAATATTTGAACTATCACAACAAATATTGAAGCATTGAAAAATGGTGTTTAGAAATGTATTTTCTATTAACTTTTGTCTGATTCGACTTTCTAACCGAATCACCTGAAAACGGTCAAACCTTTTAAAGAACTGATCATTCAGGACTGTAAATGGGAACTGGACTGAGTGATCCCTCCCCCCTGGTGTTCCAAACAGGAAGTACCCAAAAGCAGCTAAAATTCTATAGACTTCAACAAAGAAATGAACAGCAATTGACTTCCTTTAGTTGGAGCTGGAAGTAAACCATTTCCTATGGATGACCTCACTCTCACTCGATCCAGTTCTCATATACAGTCAATGATCAGGACTGATGATGAGCAACATCTGGCTGAAACTGACACTAATGCAGGAGATTCTCTAACAAATCCCATTAAAATGAAGAGCTTTAAGAGACAAAACTTCAACGTAGCTTTGACTACAGGAACCTCCCTTCTGTGAATCAGTCTTCCCGTAACCTGCACAGCTCCTTGTTGATGCATCACACATGGGTGGAGCGGAAATAAACAGAGATTTTTAGAAAGCAGTTTGTTTTTGTTTTTTTGTGAATGTGCAGACTTGACCTTACAGATCTTTTTTTAAATTTTTTTTTTTTTTTTTTTAAGAGAGAAGCATAACAGATTCATTGTTAGCATTTTAAAACAATTTTAATTAAGAAAATGACATTTTTATTTTATTTTTTTTTTATTAATTTTTCTGTTACTCTAACCCTTTATTTAGAGAGTACAGTTCTCTCTTTACCTCTTTTTTTGCACTTGAAAATTGATGAACCTCTTCCTCTATACATTAAAAGGGTGGATATCATGCAGCCCTAGTTATTATGATAAATATGAATATGAATGAACAGTTGTTTTTCTGGCATAAATAAAACAAACATAAAGAGAATGTAACCTTTTTCAAAATATGAGATAGTTCATAACTTTTGACTGAGGTTTGCATAACTTTCTCACCAAATAAGACACCCTGTGTCACTTAGGATCCTCTCGGTGCAGCAAATAGTTGTAGATAGTGTCATGTAAAGTTATGATGAAGAAAAATGGTTTATTTTACCATTTGTGGTGCGTCAATGCCAGAAATGTGTCAATCTAACAAAAATTATATCTAAGTCAATGAAGTGATTCTTACCGAATTGTTTGAACCGTAAGGTAAACTTAAAATTCTTGATTTTTAACAAAATTTTAACAGAAAATAGACAATCCGCCTTATAATCTGGTGCACCTTAAGTATGAAATCTGGTTGTGCTTATGTAACTCATAACAAATTGACTTTCTGTGGTAAACGGCGCTCAAAAAGGTGTCAAAATGTTTTAGTTTAACTTTAGTAAACTTGTTGGAACATTTTGGGTACTGTAGTTGAGAACCTTGCAGAGTGATGTATACTATTTTCAACTGTTTGTGAATGAGTTCAATAAAGAACAAATCAGTCTACTTTTTACGTTAGTTACTTAAAAAAAAACATTTTATTTTTTTTATCAACAAGAGAACCACAATGGAGGGATCAAAGAGCCACAGGTTGCCGATCCCTGTTTCAGTCTGATCAATGTTTTTCCGGCCGCCTCCTTTATATGTTGAATAATAGTACAACAACATTATGTAGTAGCAAAACTAAAAAGTAGTGAACATGAGTTCTTTTTTTAGGCCTCAAGGAATTTGAAATGGAAGGTGGATCTTGTCCCAGATTTAAAACATTGTGTTTCATTGTTTCTCCTTACTAGGCAACTCATCAGAAGACCTTGATATTTCTGCCTGGACAAACGGTACAGAGGGTGCTGATCTGGTATGTTCTTTCGTCTTTGTTTACTCTCCCCCAGATTAACTTTACTGAAGCTGTTTTTATAAAAGTAATGCTTTCTCTCGGCTTCCTCAGCCAGTAAATATCACCTGGGCGTCCCTGACCAAACACGAGTGTGAGAATTATGGGGGACAGCTGGTGGGAGAGACCTGCGAGTTTGTGCCTGACATCACCCTGATGTCCTTCATCCTGTTCTTTGGGACCTACACCTGCTCCATGGGTCTGAAGAAGTTCAAGACGAGCCGATTCTTCCCCACTACGGTGAGTGGCGGGCCCCTGCGCTCGCAGAGGATCAGTAGTATTCCTGACACTGGATGAGAACAGCACTTATCAAAGAAAAACTGAGTCATGACGAAGCGCAAAGACATCCAGGGAAAACGCCCAAGATCGACGAAGGACTTTATTTGCAATGCACACATTCTGGTTGGCCAGAAGGCAAACTTTAAAAATCTTTTATCTTTTACCTTGGTGGTAAAAATTGGATTATCTGCACAAAACCGGTCAGAATTACTGCCTTCAAACTATTGGTTTTTGGAATTAAATCATTTGAAACTTGAAGCACACAAATGCGCCTTCAGATGACCAACTCTGACTTTGTAGGGGATTGTATTTTTGCTACTTTGAGTGCCCGTTTACAACCTGTTGAAGTGTTAGTATGAGCAGAAGTTCTTGCCATTTTGACCAGTGACATGCAGGTCAACTTTATGACTTCCGGGTTGAAGCTTATTTGATTTAAAAAAAAAAAAAAAAAAAAAAAAAAAGGAACTGGAGCCAGGTGCAGTTCGCAATATGACCATTAGGGGGTTTCTAATAAAAACGGTCCACTTTTACAACAACACTCTACTGTAAGAATTTTTTTCATGAACCTCATTTTAGTCTTGTTGACTTTAAAACTGATTAAACCACTGACCTCTTGATTGGCAGGCAACCAGTGAGTTTTTATCTCCTGAATGGCACTACTAGCCGTGTACAAATGAGGCGGATTTCACCCAAAACTTGACCATCTTCAGAAAATAGTGGTGAGGTCATTTTTGATCAAGATAGCAACAACTAAAGAGCTTAATCAGCCCTATATTCATTCCATAGAATTCTCATTTAGTGTTTGTGGAACGTTTGCTTTTTATAGACTCTCAATGTTGAAATCAAGCATCTGTTTTCTCTGGCATTGACTCAAACTGACTTTTAGTCCGGTCAGTCCATGATCACATGATACAGGTTTTGGTTTGAACCTTTATTAACTACACAAACACCAGTAAAACAGCTGTTCTGGTTGACCGGATTTCTGCACCTGCAATCATCAATCGGAAATCGACAAATGGAAATGTTTAAGTGTGGAGTGAAAATCTGATGAATTTCTAGTTAATCCTGATCCCCCCCCCCCACATTTTGCAGGTGAGGAAGCTAATCAGCGACTTTGCCATCATCTTGACCATCCTGCTCTTCTGCGGCGTGGACGCCTTGGTCGGCGTGAACACCCCGAAGCTCATCGTGCCTAGTGAATTCAAGGTAAAAAAAAAAAAAAAAAACAAGAAAAGGAAAAAAATGCTTCTATTCATAAGTTTGAGTTGTTGGGAGGACAGCGGATAGATTACGCAGATAATGATCCCTGTTTCTGCAGGAGAACCTCAGTAATGCTTCCAAATCCCAACATAGTGCTCCCTTTGTAGTTTGGCTGTAGGGATAGATATTACCTGAAACTAAGACACTGACATTCTTGGCGATCGCTAAGCTCAAAGGTTTGCCAGCTGACAACCCCCCCGCACAGCCAAGCTTTGACAGAGGAGCCGGAAGAACTTGATTAAATGTGACATGAGAACAGAGGCGTCTTTGTTCCAGTGTTAAATTCCCTGTTCTTTGTCTGAAATGAAGCTTTAAATACCATGTAAACAAGGTGTATTATTATTTTTTTTACATTGTTGACATTTAAAAAAGCATCCTTTAGGCGTGTGCATCAACCAGACCTTCCTATACAACAACACTCCAACCATTGTTTTCTGGTCCCTCACAGCCCACAAGCCCACACAGGGGCTGGTTTATTGCCCCCTTTGGAGGAAACCCCTGGTGGGTGTACCTGGCAGCTGCTCTCCCCGCCCTGCTTGTTACCATTCTAATATTTATGGACCAGCAGATCACTGCTGTGATTGTTAACAGGAAAGAGCACAAACTAAAGGTAAGTGCACAGCTTCAAAATGCAAGGAATGCTGGGTAATAAAGCTTCTTTAATGCTTCTGCAACTGTAGCTATGAATGAGGAAAAAAATAGAATTTTAAGCAAATTGAGAAAAATGGCAAGTGAATTTGCCTAAATAAATTATTTCTACTAAAAGTTAAATTTTCTAAAAATATCTGCAGTCAACAAACCTCACCACAAAGGACAAAATAGTTGGAGCCTCCCAGTCATAAAAGAACCGATTATGATATAAAAACAGACAAAAATATATGAAAGTTAAGTGATGAAATTTAAAAGCGGCTCTGTAACATTTTCATCTGTGCATTGAAATCTTAATGTTTTGATCTATTTTTGAAGTGTTCCCTGTGTTTTTTTAAATTATTTTGCCGATTTTAGCCCAAAAACATAGAAAAAACCTGTCATTTTCTTGTACATAGTTTCTGCAGAGCAGCTGTAGTTCATTAGAAATGCGCCAGAGTTGTGGGCAGGACTGTTGGCAAAGAGCAACCCCGCCCCCCCTTTCCATCGCCATTCCTGAAAACTAATTTTCTACGTTACAAGAACGCTCATTTTAAATCCACCTGCTCCTTCATTTTTTTTTTATGTAAGTCCTCCATCCTCAGAAAAAGGCCACCAGAACTTGAACAGGCCTTCCTTTATGTCAATTCCATTTTTTTTTTAAATCATTGTCTTAAGTAGAAGCTCAAAAACATTGTTTTTAATTTCAGTTCATTTTATTCCAAGATCTATTTGGTAAGTTTGGAGTTGTTTTAATGAACTTTGTGGATTTTAATGTTTTTTCAAAGACAAAAATCATCTTTTTATGTTAAATATTGAGCCCTACTTTTGGCCAAGTCTTATTTTTTCTCTTCCGCGCATCTACATTCAGTATTTGTTCTGGGTTTTTATGAAAACATTACGCAAATCCCATTGTCCAGGTAGTTGCATAAAAACATTGACCTTCATGGCCACAATTCTGTGAGAAAAATAAACTGCATCCACTGCTTCCTGGAACATACAGTGTTCTGTTGCTGTGTTACGGTTCATCTTTTTCGGTCTTGCAGATGTGCATGCTTCTGTTCTGTTCTGCAGCCTGATTAGCTGTTGTCTACTTTACAGAATGTGTTTAGCTTTCCAAATCTACATAAACCTTTGATCGCGATCAGATCTTTGTTTTCATTCTTTAATGTTGGACTTATGTTTGCATGAAAGTTGGAACTGTGAGAGTTTAAACAAGAGGGAATAGTGTGAAAAAGTTCATGTCTGTCTGAGAAAAGTGGATAAAGTGTGCATAAAGTTTCACAGCCTTTAAACGTCTGTAATCCCCATTCCTAGACTCCACCTGTTGCAGGTTTCCACCACTACATAAATGTGAACTATTTATCAAAAATTAAGTTATTTTACAAACTTTGGACACAAGCTGAATTGTAAATATTTGAAGGGTAGCAAGAGAAAAAGGTCATGTGCAAAAAAAAAAAAAAAAAAAAAAAAAAAGTCTTGTGGTAAAAAGAGAAAATGCTGATCCAAAAGGCTATTTTTAGTTTGAAAAGCCTCTTGGAAAACATGGAAAATAGGATGTTTGGAAAAATGAATTGAAACTCTTCGTCTCTGCAGAAAGGGGCCGGGTATCACCTGGATCTGTTCTGGGTGGCCATCCTGATGATCGTCTGCTCCTTCATGGGCCTGCCGTGGTATGTCGCTGCCACCGTCATCTCCATCGCCCACATCGATTCGCTGAAAATGGAGACGCAGACGTCGGCGCCCGGAGAGCAGCCAAAATTCCTTGGCGTTAGGTGACTGGACACGATAACGTTTTTTTTCTAACATTTATAAAGAAAATTAAGCTTAAAAAATTGCATTTCTGAGTATTTCTTTATTCAAATCTTTGTAAATCATTAGCAGAGGATTAAATGCTGTTGGAAAAAGATCTTATTTGTTATGTAGAAACTATGCTGGGCCATTTGTAGACGAATAGATACGTGTACGTCTTCGTGCTCCTCATCGGGGCTGGAATCTGGATCAAAGTGTACGGCTGGATAGCTTTGATCATTTTTTTTTTGAACCGCTAATGTTAGGCTGGAGGGGCTGTAAGCTAGTGGGAGAGAGTGTAAAGCATCTATGTTTTTCTTTTTTCCTTTTTTTTCTAATAATGAAACGCAGAGTGCAGGACCGTTAAACAAAGTCGGAGCAAACTGTAAAACTTATGTTTAATGGGGACAGCAATGTCCTTCTAATTGTTCCCATAGCCATTTATTGTTGTCAGTGTAGTTTCCTCATTAAAAAAATATATTTTACATTTATGGCACTTTTTTATTTCACTCCACTTAGCTAAATATTTTCCTTTAGAGATGGAATAGTCTGATCTCATGATGTTTTTTTTTTTTTTTTTTTTTTTTTTTCCCAATCCAGGGAACAGAGAGTAACCGGTATCTGCGTGTTCCTCCTGACAGGACTCTCTGTCTTCATGGCCCCAATCCTCAAGGTAACTTTCCAACTTTCCCTAAATTTTCCACTACAGAAGTGAACGACTGTTTGTCTCTGTTAGGACAAACTCCTGTCACATTCCTTCACATTCAAACTAATCGGTTTTTAATCGCCTGATTAAGCGGTCATATGTGATGTGATTCGATGTGAAAGAAGCATGTTTAAGCTGCGGCAGAAGGCCTTTTCATGAAGCTGCCAAACCAAAGAGTGAAAGTTGATGGACCACTGCTCCCCCTTGTGGGCATTGTCTGCACTTGCAGAAGTTGCTTCATCTTTCTTGTATTTTATGTTTCTCAAAACAATTTTTTTTCTTTTTGCAAACTTTGTTTATACATTTTTATGTTCTCTTGTTGTATTTTTACAGATTTATTTCTGCTCCTAATGAAAGCTTTGTGGCTAAAAGTGTACAAGAGTTTATAAACTTATCGTCAGCAGCTGCCAAGTGACAGTAACCCTCAGAAAAGCTGCTTGTGATCTATTTATAAGTTTCCACTGACGCCAGCAATGACTTGTTACATGTCATGGTGGTGTGAAGACTGGGAATTTTTTTTCTGGAATTTTTTTCTGGCTTAATTCCTGCTTGTCACATTGGTGTGTTTTGTTCTTGTCTCTGTTGTGCAGTTCATTCCCATGCCTGTGCTTTACGGTGTCTTCCTGTACATGGGTGTGGCGTCACTCAAAGGTGTTCAGGTAAGTCAATTGCTGACTGTTAACACACGCCAATATCAAAGATGACATGCAAGTACATTATGATTAAAGCTCAGTGGAAGAGAGTTTGTGATATTTCATAACTGCTTTCATATGTTACTGTATGAGGGGGGAAAGTAACTAAAAAGGGTGACGAAAATAAATCAAATGGTGAGGAACTTGCGTAAAAATAAACAATATCAAGTGTGTTAATAAATCGTTTTGTATAATTTTTTTTGTCAACTACAGAGCATCTTTAAAATTACCTGTTAAGAAGTTCAAAGATTCTTCCTCATTAATGCAGAGAAGAACAGACGAAGACTCCTAAACATTCAGATTAAATCATAAAATATTTAAAAAGTGTCCAAATTTGTGACAGTAAAAAGTATGCATGCATTTTACAATTGGCCTGCGGTTAAAGATTAGCATGACAAAAAAAGTTTGCAAAGTTTTTTTTTTTTTGGCTCAGAGGTGTGTTTAAAAAAAAAAAAATAATAAAAAGGTCATAGAAATGCACAGAAACTCAAGTTTTTATATAAATAAATAAACCAATAGAGGTTGTAAGCATATATTTCTGTTAATCTACTGTTAATCTGCAGTCTGAAGTGAAGGTAGAATGATGTTGGAATGCAGAAATATTCCTTAAACCATGCTTTTATCTTGCACAAATGTGCACTCCCCTTAGCAAAAAGTATTACACTTGAAGTTTATTTTATTCAGTATACTTGAGTATAAGTAAAGAAAGTATATTATAGATCTTGTATGTGTAGTGTTCAACTAGTGTATACTAACTGAATACTTTGTCAAACTAAATTGCAACATTTAAAATATATATAGATCGTTTACAAAAAACATGTATACTGCCTCACTTCTTGCATAGACTAGGTATACCCAGCCATACACTTAAAGTACTTTTTAGCTAAGGGTTTCCCTGTACAGGTTTGCTGACACTTTGGATTTTAGAAGAATTTTATCCATCTTCATAAATCCAGCTGTCCTCTAGAAAGTAGAATTAGTAGTAGAACGTCTTGGTAAGGCTAGGAAGTGGAGGTTGTAGCTCATTCTAAGCAGCACAGCAAACACAAATAAATGCTGGTAAAGCCCATGTAGATGAGCGCATTACTGCTCCATTTTATCTTATTAAACATTAGGGCTGGGTATCACTTTTAAAATACTTAATTTGATTTTAATTCACAAATTTTCAAGTCAGCGTGGTTCAATTTAATATCCACTTTTAAAATGTCCATCCAAATGCAACTTTGTTTGGTTAAGAATGATTGACTGAAGTTAAACAAAGGCGGAACTTACATTTGTAAAATAAATGTTTACCGGTACAATAAAAACTTCCTAAATTTTGTTTTTTTGTTTAAAAAAAAAAATGCACGAATTGTAGAAGATTTGTCTTTCTTAACTGAAAAAAACCTTCCATCTTCAGTTTTCTGCCACTCCATCTTTGCTTTGTGCTTGTATGAATATAAACTTCTTGCAGAAGATGTTCAAATAGAATAAATATGAACTTTTACTTCATGATAATCATGTCTGAATGTATTATTTGCTTTATCTTCCTTGCACCCACAGTTCATGGATCGCCTGAAGCTGCTCCTCATGCCTGCAAAGCACCAGCCAGACCTGATCTACCTGCGCCACGTCCCCCAGAGGCGCATCCACCTCTTCACCTTCATCCAGGCCCTCTGTCTTGCTCTTCTCTGGATCCTCAAGTCCACCGTGGCTGCTATCATTTTCCCCGTCATGGTGAGAGACAGATGACATGTGATTGGGTGCGAACAGAGATTTTTAAGCTTCCTCTCTCCGTTGACAGATTTTGGCATTAGTCGCCGTGCGAAAGGCGATGGACTACGTGTTTTCCCAGCACGACCTCAGCTACCTGGATGATGTGATCCCAGAGAAGGACAAGAAGAAAAAAGAGGACGAGAAGAAGAAGAAGAACAAGAAGAAGGGAAGCATCGACAGCGAGATGGAATTCGTAAGTGATTATTTACTCGTCAAAAGAAAGGTCTTATCCTGGTCAGCCTCCATTAGATCCTCACCCTCGACAAAACTGTCAGTGAGTGTTAATGTTGTCGCTCCCTCCTCCCACAGTCTGACTACCCCTACCATGACAATATTCCCACTATAAAATCTCTATGGAAATGGAGCAGGAGCCCAGGTTGGCAGATAAATCTGTGTATAGTGAGTATGAGTCGGGGTTTGTTTTGCTCAAAGAGTTGCTGGAGCTTGGCTTCCCTTGGTTCTGTGGCACTAACCCTCTAGTGCTGACTAGCAGTGACTTTTTTTCATAAGTTTTCAACCCTCAAAAAAGGCTTTGCGGTGCTTGGCTTTCTTTTGACCTTCTCTGTGCTTTGAAACCACAAACAGCCTACGTGTTTTCATCCCTCAGGAGATGAGCCGCCGACTTTCTCTAAGCCGCATTCACCGTGCTGAGAGCTACTTTGAATCTCCCACCGTGTAAGTGAGTGAAACTCCCTTTTTGGCGACTCTTTTTGGGAGTTTGCACAGGATTTTTAACATTGCTTTTTTTTTTTTTTTTTGCTTGTCTGCGCAGAGATTCCCGTGCCCACGGCTCACCCCGGATTCGTATAGAGCGTGAGGTTTCCGGCTCCCTCTTGAGGAAGCGCTCCGAATCTGAACTGTGAAAAAACAACAAACAAAAACCGGTTATTCATCTGCACCGCAGTGCCACTTTCTTTATGACGGTGGTTTTCCTTTAACCCCCCCTCCCAGTGTCACGGAAGTATTTATCTTATATATTGAAGGCACCAAATTTAAACTAACCCTGCAGGGTTTTCTGCAGAAAACAGAAGCACTACTGACATAATCTGAATGCAGTTTTTACGACATTATTTCTTGTTAATTTATCAATGGTCTGTGATTGTCAGAGGTCCGGACTAAACATGATGTAGAGAGATCTTAGTTTTATACTGGAATGTTTTTTTTTTGTTTTTAAAAATGGAACATAAACAGCTTTTTTTTCGTACAGTACTGTAAAAGTTCTGGAAATGCGAACATCGCAGAGGTACTGCGGAGGATCAGGAGTCCTCCTTTAAATGTCATGAACAAAAGGGCTTCCTTAAGTATGTATTTATTGTTTTATCAAGTATTTATTCATGTTAAGATGGTTAACCTCTTTCCCTCTTTTTTTTTTTTTTTTTTTTTTTACATACCCAAATGAAATGTAACCTTTCACGAAAATAGTTAGAAATTAAATGTAACATCTTTGGTGATTCAGATATCCAGGCAATTTTCACTGATTGAAGAGGTTTATGTAGTTTTCTCTTTGTAGATTGCAGAAGCAAAAAAAAGTCATATTTTGTGCAATAATTTGAGATCAAACACCGACTGAAATATTTTCGTAAAATCTCCCAAGTTGTCCGAATCTTCAAATATCTTTTTGCCAGAATGAAATTATATAGAAATGCCTTTATTTTGAAGGATTATTTCACCCATGTTTTGTTAGAAATAAAGATAAACACTGGAAGGGTTTAACTAAACAGCAACAGTTCATAACTGATTATAAATTGTCATTTGCCGGCTCTACATAGCAAATTAAACTAATTTCACCAAAGCAGCCCAAAAAGAAATCGTAACAAACAGACCTTTAGTAACTTTCTTACTTGTATATCTTTGTAAAACTGAAATAAAAAATAATCACTATGAGAAGTACACTATCCAGATGTGGAAGAACTACTGTTTCATAGATGTAAAAATAAAAATAAACCTATTTTCTCCTCAAAATCATATTTTTTGAGATTCATGCTCCACTTATATTTCACTTTGCAATCATGTGCAATAATGTTAGGAATCTGTATATTTGTCTGATTGACTGGATCGTGCTTCCATTGTAGATTTTAACGCACACAGGTACCAAACAAACATGCTGGGAAACTGAAGACTTACCCAAAAACAAGACTTGATTCTGATTTCTGTATATTTTGACATCTGACACAATCATTCTTGTATTTTTTTTTGTTTCTTTTAATACAGATACTACAAAAACTATTTTGTACAAGCATCTTAAGTGCTCAAATAACTGTATGTTACTCAAAAGAAGTGTTTTTTTTAATGCAGTAGGGTTTCAAATGAGCAATAAAGTGATCCAAATGATTTTTAAATGTTTTTCTGTATTTTTTTCTGGCTTTTTAATGAACCAGTTCCCAGTAAAATTGTTTTTATTTCTTTAATACATGATTCTGTATATGTTTGTGCATCAAGGCAAATGAAGTATTTTCTATTCCTTTGATTTTATGGTAAAAGACAAATATTTTTACATGTCAAACAATAAAAACATGGATACCTAAACTAAATAAAGTCTTGTCAGAATCTTACGTTTAAAAAAAAATAAAAGGCCAAAATGAACGTTTGACTCACAATCCTACAAATTTATTCTCTAAGGATGTTAATGCTTGAAGTAACTGGAAGGAAATCTTTTATGGTTTACTGATATGTCTGCAGAAAGGTTTAATATTATATATAAAGATGTAGGATGATTCTAATGTAAAAAACATTGGTAAAGTATTCTAAATATCCATAAATATTTAATGAGGTTACGAAACAATAAAAAAATATATGCATGTTTTTTTTTCAAAATCCATTTTTTTCAGACTTTTGTTTTTGGTGATTTTTTTTTTTTTTTTTTTTTATAGTTAAAGATTCAATAAAAATTGCATTAATTGTAGCTTTATTTTGAAATTTACCTCAGTAAAAGACATGAAATCGTAAATAGTATACTTCATTGTCATGACTGAAATAAAAATGTTAGGATTTCCTTTTTTAAATCTGTATTTTTATATAGCACTTATAAAAGTAGGAGCAACCAAAGTGCTTACCATGAAGGCAAATATAAATAAAATCACTTGACAATAAAAGAAACAGTAAAACAATAAAAGTTAACAAGCTGGCCCACTAAATCTGGAGTCAAAAGGCTGAGAAAAAAGATGTTAGTGTATTTGTGAATTCTCTGGAGCTCCATATGTTAATCCATACTGCTGTCAGCTTTTAGACAGTTTAGCAAAGAGCTTGCTTTTAGAGCATCACTGTGGAGATGCATGGAGAAACAAACCAAGTCTTTACTAATCCTTTGCCAAAGGGAAAAGGTTAATTATTACGTGAACGTTCATGTTTGGTTCTGTTGGTAGTCCAGTTCTTTGGTTTTGGTGATGGCCTTTCAGCTTCAGGATAAATTTGCAAAATGCTTCCAGTTGGCCACAGTTTTCCTGCAACATCTCAATGTAAAAAAAAAAAAAGCAAGTTTTAGGTTTTGTCTAAAGAGGGCAGTGTTGCTTTTCAACATAAAAGCTCTTTTATTCTTCAGCACATTAATTCATTGTATCTGTTTCCTCCTCATTTTATACACACACAAAAAGAAACACTGCAACACTTTTTTAAAGTCGATGACTGAGATCATGTGATTTCTTAAATTACCCACTGAGAACTAAAGGGAATTTTTGCTTTTTGATTAAATACTTGATTTAACACATTTGACCATGTGTCCTCTCTTTTTTTATAAATTTTCAGCATTCCTTTTCAAAATGTTCACGGTATTCCTGTTAGTCATAGATCCTCTTCACCCTTCACGTAATTTTATACTCAAAAGGTAACTACATTTATGGCCTCCCTTAAAAAGGATTTTAGAAATATACCGGTATGCTTAAAATTTTATTTATCTATATATTTAGAGAGATATAGATATACTTGAAGCCAAAAGCCATTTTGCACATTTGCACAGGGGCTTGTCCATCTAACAGCTTCAGTGTCCTTAATGAACCGTCGGTGTTCACTGAAGCTTCATGCCTCCAATGACATGGTCTCCAAGGCTCACAACAGTGTCCAGTGATTACATGTCCAGACTGTCATTTCTCAGTCAAGAGAACCCATTAGTGCATTTTCCCTCAGGGCCTTTCAGGCAGTTTCCGGGACTGGCAACTTGAGCTTTTCTATCTCTACATTTCTTATTAGTCAGTGCAGCGCTTAACAGAGTCCAAATGAGTGATAATCGTTGCATTGTTTATTCATTTCTGCTTCTAGCTATTCTTTTTTTAAATTTGTGTCAGTAAAAGTTGCATAAGTGCTTTTCTTCAGCCCCTGTGAGGTTCAATGGTGATGGACACTGTTCTAACAAGTTAAAGAGGTAAACAGATGTGTTTAAGGCAACGTTTAAAGTGGAACATCGTGTTATAAGTGGCAAGCAGGTCTAAGATTTAATTTTTTTTTGGAACTGTAAAAGCAGGAAAAAAAAAAGATAAACACAGCCTGCAATTGTGCAATTTTTGGTCAGAGTGGAGCAAAAATGAGCTGTCTAGTTTTCCCATTTTTTCTGAGAAATGACCCTTTTCTTCTTTTTATGCATGCAGAAATTTGAAAAATTCTTCCTTTTCCTGCACATTTTTCATACAAATGTGAGTTCTTCTGTTTTAATTTTTTCTAAACTTTTAAATAGTTATTTTTCACTTGAAATAAGACATTTTCTGAGGAAATAGTTAATTATTCAGGGAAATAAACTCTTAGTTTCCTGTACCTGCTTAATGTTTTTAGGGGTTGAAGCAATTTTTGAAACCCTTTTAACTTGTAGAAGTGTGACAGCATTTTGCCCCTTCAGCTTTGACTCCTGTTGAATTTTTTTGGCGCATTTTTCTTAATCCTTTTAATTATCCTTACTTCTGTTTTGATGTGTTCAGTTTTTTGGCTAACCTTTGATCTCAATGAAAAAGCTAGATTTATGGTTTTCATCTATTTTATATATCTTCTGTTTTTATGACAAATTAGCTCGATGTGTGTTTGACTCATCTGATGTTTGATAATTTTTCTTTGACTGACTGGAAGAGAGAAACCTGCTTTAATATCTGTGACATGTTCTCACAATCTATCCTCTCAATATGATTTTATTGCTTTTTATAACTATTGTTGTACAAAAATGGTCAATATTTTCTATTCAAGGCCTTTGTGTTATTTGAAACATGACAGCAGAGAGCACACATGCATAAAATGACCATTCATCAAGCAATTTCAGCATTTTTTTGCATATTCATGTTAAGGCATCTTACTCATAAATATAAAAATATTCAGCAAATATTGTTCAATTTAAATTTGATGGTGGAAAAAGGTAAAAATAAAGTTTAAATGGGTTAAAAGCTAACATTTACGAAAACACTATGACTCACTCTTGGTTTCAAGTTGAATCCATCACTGCTTTTTTCCAACTTCTATGTCCTTTTAAAAGCTCTTACATAATGTTCTCAATGTTACTGCTGCACAAAAGAAAAAGTATTTGTTAAAAGATTGAAATGGTCATGTGATTATTCATTTTGAATCTTGAAAGCTTGCTATACTCCAATAGTGTAATCTTTAATCTTTGAAGTGGTGCTTTAATCTTAAATGTTGATGGAGTAAAAACTAATGAAATAAAGAAAATTAGAAAATAGCACTGAAGGTTTTGTGGAGAAAAGTTCCTCATGAAAAAAAGATGAAAATGATTCTGACAGCTTATAGTGTGAGAAATAGGTGAAGGATGTCAGCATTGCAGGCAGGTTCGCAAACATTACATCATTCCTGAATAGGAGTCACAAACCCATCAAACCCGAGAGAATAAGATTAACTTTGCTGATCCAGAAAAACTTTGAATTTCATAGATTCTGAAAGGTTTGACTGAATTGCCTTCGCAAAAAGTCGTCAATTTAGGTGTACTACAAGTATAATTAGACCAGGGGTGGGCAAACTATGGCTGCAGTCTATTAACATAACTGCAGGGTGTAAAATGCTGGCAGGTAAAGCATACATGGAGCGCCACAATCAAGTGGCTGGAATAATATACAGGAACATGTGTGCCGAATATGGACTGGAAACACCAAGGTCAAAATGGGAAACACCCCCCCAAGGTGGTAGAGAATGAAAGGGCAAAGATCCTGTGGGACTTCCAGATCCAGACTGATAGGATGGTAATGGAGAACCAACCAGACATCGTAGTGGTGGATAAAGAACAGAGGAAAGCCGTTGTGGTGGATGTGGCAGTGCCAAGCGATGGGAACATCAGGAAGAAGGAACATGAGAAACTGGAGAAATACCAGGGACTCAGAGAAGAACTGGAGAAAGCCTGGAAAGTGAAGGTGACAGTGGTGCCTGTGGTAATTGGAGCACTCGGGGCAGTAACCCCCAAGCTGGAGGAGTGGCTACAACAGATACCTGGAAAGACCTCAGACCTCTCAGTCCAGAAAAGCGCAGTGCTAGGAACAGCTAAGATACTGCAGGACCTTCAAGCTCCCAATATATATATTGGGATATATATATATATATATATATATATATATATATATATATATATATATATATATATATATGGGCTAGAACAAGACGGAAATAGTTTAGATGTGAGAACAAGGTTCTGTTAGAATGCTACTACTCCAGTAATCCCAACCAGCGTGGTTACATGCAGAGAATGTGGAATGAATGGCTGCTTCGAAACCCACAATCAAGGCTAACTGCCAAACAACTGGTAGTCCAATGCTCGAACATCCACAAGCGGCAACTCCTATCACAGCTTGAGATTGAAGCGCTACAATAAAATGGCAATACCACGGGAGAGCCAGAACAACAGGTCAGAGAGGAGGCTATACCACACTCACACCCTGAGATTGGGTATACAGCCCCAACAACCACAGTTACGCTGAGCGAGGCAGCAACTGACCTGAAAAACAAGATAATGTCTACAATGAACACTAGGCAACCCCGACACCAGCTACAACGGTTAAGTGATGTACCGCCTGAAAGTCTACTGGAAACTGTGAATGAAGCATTTAGGGCAATTCCTACCACAACCATCACAGAAACCAATGAACTGGTTTACACTTCAGCAGCAGTGATCCTTGAGATGCTTGGCTATAAGAGCAACCATGGAAGAAAACAATAACCACAAAAGAAGCAACGGTTAGAGGCCAAAATCAAGGCAACTCGGAAGGATATGAGTAAGCTGACAGAGGCTCAAAGAGGTACAATGAGAAAGCAAGTATCTAAGAGATAAAGCCAGATGCCCATACCTGAAGCCCTGGAAACTGCCAAACAAAGGCTCCTAGGCTTGAGCAGAAACCACCCACAGAAGGGTGAAAGGGGCAAGTTTTTTTTAAATATAAAATTTCAATGAAAATGAATGCATGCTTTTGTTGTTCAGACATCAATTTTTTCCTTTTTGTACGAGTTGGGTCACCAAGACGCTCCGTGCATCAACTCCTGGTTCGACGCTTCCATCAAACTTCAGAACCTTTTTTGTCAAGAAGCTCGCCCAGCCCTGACGTAGTCTATACTAGAAGTAAACCAAAAGTATACTAGAAGTTTACTTTTCATACACTATCTATATATTGTAAACTTAAAATGTTCAAATTTATTTTGAAGAAGTATTCAGTAAGTATTTTTCCTACACTACACAAACATGGTCAATAGTATACTGGCTGTACTTCAAGCATACAACTTTTTCCAGGACATTGTTCTGACTCATCAAATTGCCTTCCACATGTGTAGTGGAGTTTCATAATACACAGACTTTACTGTTTTACAATGAGCACTTCAACATGTAAATTTTATTTAAATAATATGGTAATTCTTGTATTATTTTGTATGCGACTTAAAGGTAACCCATTAAATGTTTGTATATATTTAGCTACATTGTTACAAATTTCTAATTAGCATAGGGTAAAGGCCTCTCATCGAAATTTTAATTGTAATTTTAATTTTTGCAGTGAAGGCTGGCAGATTTATGCCAATTTTTATCAGTGGGCTTAATGTTAGAGGGCATGTCATCTAATTTATTCAAAAAACACAACAGTACAGTTAGTAATGTTTTTGTACAGTATGTTTTTAGTTTTATGTAGAATCAGTCAACTGTATTATGTAAATTATTGTATTTTGCATACGTCAACCGAGGGTAACCTATCCTATTTTCTGTGTATTTTTTCGCTAAAGTACTGCTACATTACAGATTTCCATTTAACAAACTATATAGGTCTCTTTTGATAGTTTGGATATTATTATTTTTTATTTTATTTAGTTTTTACCAGGAATTAACACTAGGCTGCAGTGGATGCAATTTATTTTTAACCAATCAGTATTTTATGGGTTGATTTTGCTTCACCAATAAAAACTAGTTATTAAGCAGTATGAAGCTTTTTTTTTTGGTCCTTTAACACAAGAGCTTTAGCTCTTACCCCTGTAACTCTACAGCAATTAACAGTCCTAGAGTTATGGGATGCTGGATTCTGAGAAAAGCAGCCTTGCACTAATATGCAACTCTTTACAGTAGTGAAGCGTTTACACAATCAACGTAAATCAGCTGATTCTGATGTGGAAAAAAGCGGCTTTGGGTCTTCATGCAACAATTCCATAGTAACGTGTTGCATATCAGTGCAAAGCCAATAAGAAAAAATGCTTTTATTTGCATCAGAATCTGCTGATTCATGTAGATCTCATAAATTGTCAAAGATTTACGGTATGTCATTTAGGTAATTAGGTGTTGTCTGCGACATCTCAGGTGTTAAAGTTTATGCAGGTTAAAATTAGCCAGGAGTCTGCTGAAAAATGTTGCATCTGTATTTGAAACAACTCATAAAAACATAATCCTGTGTGCAATATAAGTGCACTTTTGTGCTTTCAATTTTTAAACATTTACAAATTTTGACTTTAGTGAAGGTTATTGTCCAGATTTTTTAACTAAAATTCACAAATTAAATTTTTAAGAACAAATTGAACACAGAAATTTGAGGTATTTAGTGGGTAGCTGAAGATAAAATTCCTCATTTTTTATCTATTGGCCACACGCTGGAATTCTACAGATGGAAATGTGGCTAAATCTGCATTTATTTTTAAACAAAAAAAGGGTTTAACTTTATTAAAAACATATCTTATCGTCTCAACTTTAACAGGCAGAGGTTGATTTTAAAGAGGAAGCTTTAATGAGTTTTTCACTTGATGTATGAAGTAAATTTGATGTTTTATTTTAAACCACAGATCTTCCATATAAATAATTCCCTGTGGCGTTCTGACAGTTGGTGCTGAATTAATATTGATGTATTAATTATGCATTTGGCAGCAGATTTGGTTATGAGGGCTCTGAGTGGATTTTTGACGTAAAAGCCGACATTTCTTTTCATCGTCTCACCTCCTGCTTGTTGGTGAGACGATGATGACTGTTGAACCTACTCAACTGTTTTCACAACACATACAGAAAAATTGTTTTTATTTCGGTTTCTTCAGACTATTTTTGCCATTTTCCCCATGAAGGGCAAACACGGACAACTGGGGTCTAGCACCAAAAACGTGCCTGGTAAAACTGAAATTTGCTCCTTAAAATCAGTTCCAGCACCTGTTTACTGAATTTATCTCAAAGTAAGAAGTAAAACAAAAGCCATTAGTTTCTTTTCCCCTTCGCCTTAACCGTACAATATCCAGTTCACACAGCACATACGAGGGATATGATGAACTTAGGCTGTGCACCAACCAACTCCTCTCTCCCATGTGAGTCCTGTGTTCTCTCTGTCATCTATAAATGCAGCAGTAGTTCTGCCTGTCAAGCGCGCAGCGTGGATGTACTGGCTTTCACTTAGGGATGCAGGAGCGCTGCTTTCAGCTCTCAGACAGCAGGATTTCTATTGCATAAAAAATACCTGACATCTGGAGGGACAGAAGGAAGGATTAAAATTCAGAAATAGCACTTTGAAGGGTAAGAATGCACAAATGAAACGCAAAAAGGATTTTACTGTGGCTTCTGTTGATGGAAAAAAACCTGAATTTGATTTTGAAAAAAGATTTTCAAGTTGCTACATTTTTAAACTAGGGCAAAATCTGTTATTGTCTCTTGATTGAAATGCATGTTTTACAGTATTCAATTAGTTTTTTTAAACTCTTCCTTTGTATTTACACACATTTTCAGACAGTTCTGCTCTGTATGTGCTAAAACTATTCTTATCCTGGTTTCCTACGTTACTGTACCATAGAACCGGGAGAAAACTATTTGATTGGCGGATAAAATAACAGTGTTTTTGTGGAACTAATGAGTGGCTGTATTTCCTTAAGAGTGTTTTTTTTCACTACTTCAGTAGTCTCTTTGAACTGTGAGTTCGGTGCCTCTAAAAATGCTGGACAAATGTACATTTTTGTGTACATCATTTTTTTTTTATTGTAATTTTGCCAAAAAACGTGCAAATACTGTCCACAGTTCCACAAAGCGGGACAAATGAGTGATAATGTATTCTTGGCTGAAGAGAGGGGAGCAGATTTCAGAGGTGTGAAAATGATACAGAGGTGTGAATGGATGAGGTGAGGACTGAATGTGCTTTGTTCTTTCAAATTGCCTGAATGTTAGAGGGCATGCTCTTGGCCACATCACCACGTTCAATTTAAAACCCAACAGTTCAGTTATTGACATTTTGGGAGGGTATTTCATTTCATGTGGTAACAATCAATGCTAATATATTTTCCAGTAACTGTTCCCTGTTATATCATGCACTTAATACCCACATAGTTCGTAACACTGTGTCTCTCCTCCTCACAGGTCTCATTATGACAGAACGTCTAGTTTTTAACTCCAGCATGGAGGACTGGATCCCTGATAATTCCTCAGACCAGCAGAAAAAGCCTTTTATCCACCAGAATGTCACCTACGTGGACTTTTACCTCCACAAACCCTCGGTGGCTGCAGTCTTCACCGTCTCGTACCTGCTGATCTTCGTGGTGTGCATGGCAGGAAACGGCGTGGTGTGCTTCATTGTGCTCCGCAGCAAGAACATGCGGACCGTCACCAACCTGTTCATCCTAAACCTTGCCATCAGCGACCTGCTTGTGGGCATCTTCTGCATGCCAACCACGCTGCTGGACAACATCATAACAGGTAAATGTTCTGGCAGGAAATGGATGGAAGATATGGGACACTGTTGATTTCATCATACTTTTACACTTCCCCCTCTGTGCAGGATGGCCATTTGGCAGCATTGTGTGCAAACTAAGCGGGATGGTTCAAGGGATATCGGTGTCAGCTTCTGTGTTCACGTTGGTTGCCATAGCAGTTGACAGGTAAGCACTGTTCCACCATCTGATCACGGTTATTTCTAAGCATCTGTTTAGAGTTGGTTCACTGACTGTGTTCTGATTGTATTAAAACTAAAATTCATCCATAATTAGGGGCATGTTGACTGGTGAACTAAAAAATGATTCAATCTTGTCTAGTCCTTTATTATCATGGATTCATCACCTCAGACTTTATTCGCCTTGTTCAGAATCCTATGGCCGACAACAGAGATTATTAGTCTGGTTAATGTATTTCTATGGCCGTCACATTTGCATTTGGCCCAATTCCTATGGTGGTAATTAGGATCAGTGCATCCATGATTGATTTTAGATGGTTTGGTACAGTTTAAGAAATAGATCCAACACTGTTCCATTCTCTGGACAAAAATCTACTTAGGCCCTTGTGGATCTACAAAGTAGGTTTGCTGATTCTAAAGGTTCTGAAATGAGTGGTTCCTTTTTCCTTTCGAGCTAAAGGTAAAACATATTTCAGCTTTCTTCACAAGGAAGATCATGTGCCAAAGTATTATTACCAATTTTAGGAATGAAATACTTTTAAAATTTTAGTTTGACATTATTTAATCTGTCAAAACTGGGCAGGTAAACATGGGTGTCAGGGGGGATTGTGTAAAGCTGTGTTCCCACCGAACGTGATTCGCTTGTCACGGTCGTCGAGTTTCAATGTACAGATGCAATTAGATATCCTGCAACATGTTTTGCACATCCAGAGTTCAAATATCTTACCTTTTTTGTCGATTTTTGCACCACATAAACCGATCAGGGACTCCGCTTTGGCCCAAGTCATGTTGATGGTTTGATCAGTGGGTGGAATCCAAAACCAACGTGGAGAAGAATCTCATCGTTCTCTTTAACTTTATAATATTTTTCTTATCATTGAGAAAATAATAAAAATGTTATACTTATTTTTATTTTTTCCCTCCTCGGACTAATGTGGGACAGCAAGTCATCAAACTGGGTCACAGAGAAACAGAAGTATCGCTAAAAGCGGCTGTCATTCAAACGCAGCTCCTGTAGTAGATGGTGAATCTACTGCAAGAGTCTCTGATTGATTTTATGAACCAGACATGGAGACGTGATTACCAATGTCATCTGTGTTTTCCAGGCATTGTAAACGAGACATACAGTCAATTGGATTTTTATTTCTGTGTAAGTCTTGGGGCCTTTTTCTTAACATTGCTGGAAGTTCCAGGAGCACCTGGCTCTGCCCAGAACTGGCGTACCACCATGCTGTTAAAAAAAAAAAGTATATATATTTTTTTTTAATGGCAATCGTAACAGTTATGGTGTCTCTTGTTTTAAGCTTTAGTAAAGTTTTTCTAAAGTTCTGAACACTTTTGGGTTAGGGTTAGGGTTATGTAAGGGTAAGTTGTGTAATTTCTGTTTCTGGCTGATGATGTCTGCAGCCAGAGAATTTTTGATTTATGTAAAAAAAATGCACAAAAATCAATGAAACATATAGTCTTTATGTGGAACAACTTTGCAAAAAATTGGAGAATAATCAAACAAAATTAAGTTGTGTCAAAGTGTCCTTGGATAAGACACTGAACCCCAAATTGCTCCTGGCGGCCACAGGTTGGTGCCAGTGTTTAGTGTCCGCATGGGTCAATGGAACTGTACCTGTAAAGAAGCCCTTTGGGCGTTCAAAGAAGGTAATAAGCACGATAGAGGTATACACCAATTACCATTTTAAAGCACTAGGTGTTTGAAAAGTATAAAAAGTTCTTTATCAAAAAAAGTTTGATTTGATTTGATGTGAACTCCAGACTAATTTTAGTTGTAAGAAAACCATGGTGTAGAAGTAAAAACCAGAGTGAATCCAAATAAAATTTTTGTTTTATTGTGAAGCAGATAACAGTTTTTAACCCTTAGAGGTGGTTTATTCTGAAAAAACAGATGGTCTTTTGTTTACTTCCTGTTCTAGGTTTCGCTGCATCGTCTACCCTTTCAGACAGAAGCTGACCATTGGCACCTCAAAGATGATCATTGTCATCATCTGGGTCCTGGCCTTGTTCATCATGTGTCCATCGGGGGTGATGCTGCAGGTCACAGAAGAGCCAACAGTGCGAATAGTTGTGGACCACGGGAGCAAGACCCGCCCCTTCTACTGGTGCCGGGAGAATTGGCCCAGTCAGGAGATGCGTAAAGTCTACACCACGGTTCTTTTTGCTAACATCTACCTCGCCCCTCTGAATCTTATTGTAATCATGTATGCCCGAATTGGTTTTACCCTCTTCAAGACCACCATTCCTCCCACGAGGGGCAGTGGAAGTGCAACCGGGGAGAGCAGCGGTGCCAACAAACTGAGCATGGATGGAAGGCAAACAATTTCAAGAAAGAAGAAGCGGGTGATCATGATGCTTGTTGTTGTTGCTCTGCTCTTCGTTTTGTCTTGGCTGCCTCTGTGGACTCTGATGATGCTGAGTGACTACGCCCGCCTGACTGAGTACCAGTATCGTGTCATTAATATCTATGTGTACCCCTTTGCTCACTGGTTGGCCTTCTTCAACAGCAGTGTCAACCCCATCATCTACGGATTCTTCAACGAGAACTTCCGCAGAGGCTTTCAGGCAGCTTTCAAGTTCCAGCTTTGTTCCATCGATGTTGTGCGCCAGAAGACCTTCTCCCATCGGATTAGAGGGAACGCTGTGCTCCCAGTCCAGTCTGCCAACATCAACAGGCCTGGCTCCAGAGCTGGATCAATGTTAGTACAAAATGGAAAGTACTCACGTAAAGAGGGACAGTCTTTGGCAGGGGAAAACAATGGAAGAGAACAGGATGTAATCATGGAGGATTTAGAAAAAGTGTCACAGATTTAGAAATGGTGACAGAAAATCAGCTATCAGTGACTAAAACTAAAAGTAAAAGTTTTTCATGTTTGTTCCAAGTGAATGTCCTTTATAACTCAACTGCTTTTCTTGTCAATGGCAGACAGCATCTTAAAAGCTGGTTTAAAAAAATCTGTACACATCTAATTATAAGAGCATAAAAGCTTTTAACAAAGTAAGTGTTTTCATAAAGCAACCTTGGTAATGATGATTTTCTCAAATAACAAAAAAACTGGTAACGTCCAAAGTAGCCATGGTAACAGCAGCCAGGTCTCCATGAACACCAAGGCACAAAAGGAAGAGAAATTAAGGTTCACAAAGATACAAATGTTCCCAAATTTAAAAAGGGTTTAAAGTTAATTCCAACTGGCAAAAGACTCAGCAAATAATTACAAACACCTTTTATCTGTGCTCCATTTTTGTAAGACGTTTGTTTTTCTTTTTAATTAAATCAACAAGGTCACACATTTTGCATTATTAAATTTTTCTTTAACGTTTATTTAACCAGGAATGTCCTATTGAGATTAAAAACCTCTTTTATGGGGAGTTATGGTCAATAAATTTTAATTTTACAGAACTCATTTTAATTTATTTTTTTATGTTCTGAAAACTAGACCGGCTTTTGAAATGAATAGAAATAACGGTAAAACACAAAAGGAATTACTGTGAAAACAGTGTGTGCAGTTTACAAATAATGATACATCAGTTTCCAGCTTTGGCCATGTGGTAGAGTGTCTGCACTACAGGAAGGTTACAAGATCAAATTCAGGCCAAGTTATACTAAAGACTCTAAGGCTGAATCAAAATTTTCCCCCACGCCTTCAGTTTCTCCCTACCCCTCCAGTTGTAGGGCCATTTGAAGTTGTCTGTATTTTCCGAGATCTGGCAGCTACAGTCAAACAAAGATAACTAGTGATTAATAACCCTTATGCTATCCTAGGCACTTTAACATTGGGAGTGGGGTCATCTGGACCCACTAGACAGTGCGCTGAACCTTTTTTCATCAATGATTTGTAATCTTCACTGTCCATGGATTACATGAAATCCTCTCCACCTTTATCCACCTTTGTCATGGTAGGAATAACACGTCAGTGTAAGGATGGGGTCATAGGATTGCACAAGGGCTAAAGATGTATGTCATTTAACTGTAGTAACATTTGAATGTGAAGACACTATTTTCCATAACTCTCCCTTTGGAGGGCTAAATGTAGGGGTAATAATAATAATAATAATAATGGATTGGATTTAATTGCGCTTTTCCGGACGCAATTCACTCACTCTTCATTCATACTTGGTGATGGTAAGCTACTGTTGTAGCCACAGCTGCCCTGGGGCAGACTGACAGAGGGTCAGGGACAGGGGTAGGAAAAGCCAGAAGGGTATGGGAAGAATTCAGATTCTGACTCAGCATTTTAGGGGTTGGTTTGGGGGGGTCAAACCACCAAATGCTTCCCGAGCATGGCTGTTACTGCAGCTCACCACTCCCCCAGGTGATGGCTCAAATGCAGAGAACAAATTTCACACACCTAGGTGCGTGACAGCTAATGGGACTTTAAGTTGATATGCTATGTACCACGGCATAATTAGCACTACATTTGTAGTGCTAACATTGATTGTACACCATAAAACCATTCATTTCACTGAAACACTACCACAAATTGTATTTTTGTTTCTCCAGAAATCAGAGCTCTGTCTTGGCTTGCTGTTGAAAAAAAAAAAAAACTACCCAACAACAAGCAGATGTCTGTTGGTTTAAACTTCTGTGACAAGCTAGAAAATGTTTCAAGACAAAAAAGGTTTTTGGCAACGTGTCAAATTTTGTATTGAGATGACACCCATCAAATTGGTGTGAGGTCATTCCCATGATGCACTGTTTTATGGCTTGTCAAATGTCAGACAGCTTTTGTGACTGTACGAGCATCAAGCTTTTTGCTTCATAGCTTTTGAAAAGTAACAATTTTGCACTTTTGCATTCCACAACTATATCAATAAAAAAAATGGAATCACTGTCTTAGTCAAAAAGTGACTTGCTTCAAAAACTGGCCCAAATGGCACAAAACAAAATGAAAAAGGCAATTACAAAGCTACAAACACATTAATTGTAGAGTTTTCAATGACTTGACATAGTACAGTGTTTGACCTGGAGGGTAAACACTGGTCCAAATGGGGGCTTATGCTGCCTTTTCTGCCAAAGTTGACTATTTTCAAGAAAGTTTAGTTTTGATGAGTATTTTAACTTAAAATTGTTGGTAAAGGTATGGAGAGAAACCGGAAAATTTGGGTAGTTTTGAATCACAGACAATCTTTTCGAATGGTCACGTCTTCAATGCTACATTAAGACCTGGCTTGTGATGTGCCTTCAAAAACGTGAGGAACGTGCTTTTAGCATGGTGTTCACACTGGACTGTTGGTACCCAATACTAGTGCATGTACTCACAGTCAGAAGAGACTTGGTGTGAAATGTTTGAGCTGTGTGAATCTCATGAATCTTGCTGCTGGCTTCTCTTTCACAGCTCTATTCCAATATATGAAAATATATGAATTCTAGGTGGGCACAAATTGCAATCATTCATTTCTTTAATTTTTTGATTATTAAAAAATTATACTTTTTCCCAAATTTTTTAATGGTTGGCAATTCTGTGCTGTGAAAAAGACACTATCTGCACATCACTGCTCAATCCCAGTCCCTGATTAGTCAAAATTCACCTGGTTAAACTTTTAATGCGTATTCAATGCCGTTTTAAACGTAAAGCCCAAAAACGGACTTGAAAAACCTGTGCGAATAAGAGAGTTTTGAATGCGCACGTTTACATAGACTTTCATTGGAACACGCTTTGCCAAGCCTGGTGTGAACGTAAAATAAGACATTAACATTTCTGGACAAGAAGAGGCAATGCAGATCTCCTACAGTGGATCAAACAGATGCAGGGTTAGTCTGTTCATCAGTTTTCAGTCACTCTTGATTAGAGGCTTTGAACCTGTTGTTACAAAGCCTTTTAAAACATCAAATATAACAAATTGAAATGACTATAAATGATTCCTTTTTGTGAAGCCTATCCACAAAACCTATTAAAGTCAACATGGCAAGCTATCACCAACAATGTTGACACGGTACTACTAGTTATCTTTACCATTTATTATTGGGGAGGATACCAATAAGTGTGGACCACATTGTGGATTGATTTTTTTTTTCACATGTGGAGAAAGGTTCTCCTCCAGCAGATTGGCCCACACACCGGACGAATTGCCGCGATTTCGTTTCCCTTTCGTGACTAAACAAGGGCCCAATGAATGCCTCCGACGCGAAAAAGCCACGCTCAAGTCAAAGAAAATCGGTATTTCTTTTTCCTCCGTCGAATCCATTCACCATGAGAGGAGCGCTTTGCTCATGGAGCTTCTGAGTACAGTAAAAAAGCTGGGGCGCTCAACACAACACTGCCCTGAGCACACATACCACAAAAAATAGACGCCAGTAACGCAAAGAAATCGGCTCTAAAACCCCAAAACCATCATGAACATTTCAGCTCTGTACCATCATAAACTCATGTTCTTCGACAACGCGTAAATTCTTCTAGTCAAGCACTACTTTGTACACCCATCTATGTCGGGAATGAATGCATGAGCGCTCATGCACGAAATCGCCTGTTGGAACAAAAAGACTGGCGAAAAACGCTGCGATAACGCCTGCGAATATTCGTCGCGGTGTACGGCTCAAGTCGCTCCCATAGAACGAATCCCCAGAACCACTGTGCTGCATTCAGTGATATTCCATCCAAGTCTCCCTCTTCTGTGTTTTATGAGGTGTTCATCGCACTGTGTCTTTTTTCCCAGAGCATTTTTGCATTTACCTTTTAGCTCCACTAAGGATTTTGTTAATCTCTGAACATAGATTTATAAGATGGTTGAAAAGCATACCCGACCTTGTAATTGGCTTGTTTAAATTGAATGAAATCATTCTACCTTTGAACGCTGCTCATTCAGGAAAACAAGGCAGAAACTTTTAAAAACTTTGTTGTGAATGAAGAAGACTTATGAGGAAAACAAAGACTGAAAGTTGTTTGTTTGAACTGAATCACTAAACTCTGATCACTCATCTCAATGAGGTATAAACATAAGAAAGACTCATTTTTAGGGATTTTGGGTCATTCCCCAACAATTGGCTTAGGTTGACTTCAGCTTTGCTACAAAAAGACATATAGTTTTGGAGGCAAATTTGCCCCTTTTTAATGGAAACACAGGAGTTACCTGGTTGATGGGGGCTTTGATGCCTCAGCTCTCCCTCCAGCTATCCTCGTTGGCTTGTTGAGAAAGGGTTTTAGATGTTCCCATGGTGAACACTACAACTGTTGTAGCTGTCCAGGATAATTCTGAGGCTCTTCTGCCCCTTTGTGTTATTGTCTCTGTGACTTGCTGTTGTGAGGCAATCAGCTCTTGTGTTGTATGATGTGTGCTCTGTTTGCACTGTTTGGCGGCCTAGCTGGTGGACACTGAGACATTACTCCAACCCCAGCTATAATCCTTGGTGTTCAGTTACTTACTTCTTGAAGTCAACAGCACCACACTGGGTTTAGGTTGGCTGTGTAGGTCATACAACACCATTCCATATTTATTAACCTATATAAATCACATACATCACACCTAGTTTCTTTTCATCCCATTCTTCAGAGTGCATTCAGACTAGAAAAAGTCTGTTGGTCTGGACAGAGTCTGCTTAATTTAGTCCGAATCGGGTCCTGAACCTTGCGTGTTTTTTTTCAAATTGAAGTTGACAGACTCATCAAGATTTTACTATTATTTAATTTCCTCTCACTTTAGTTCTTTAATATTAGATTTTATTTTTTTTTATTTAGTTACATAAAAAACAGGTCAATCAGATTTTTATTTGCACCTGGTTTCAGGTGTAATCGTTCACAGGTGCTCTTTGTTGTATCGTTACCGTTTCAGTATGTCATCATGCAAAGCTGTTCTCTGCCTGCAGTTTGTGCTACCTGCTAAGCTCTAGCAGTGTTTATTCTTACAATCTTATTTCTTCTTTTATTTGTATATTTTAAGGTCAATTCAATGAAAGTGAGAGAAAAAAAATTCTGGTATTATATATTTAAGTTCCATCAAAATATAGGGTTTTAACTTCTTGCAATGAAACTTTGCCTTTGTGTTTACCCCTTACAAAGAAATCGTTCACTATAAATAAATATATTAAAAAAAAAAACTAAAAAAAAAAAAGGTCAAACAAAACTGGATTTTGGCAGAAAATGCCTTAAACTTCTAGTTTCAATTTTTACATCGTCCGATTTTTTTTTTTAAATTTCTAGTTTCTTTAGTATAGGTTTGTCACAAAAAAGTGCAATGAAAGAATAACCAAAATAATTTTAAAATGTATCTAATAGAATCAATAAAAGTAGAAGAGATTTGAAGGGAAAGATGGGCTTGGAGGATGTTTCACATTGTGAGTTTTATAGATCATGTCCAGGTGTAACAAAAGGAGAACCTGTCATTCTCATTTACTCAAACACTTGACCCAACTAAATTGAGCTGTTTTTGCACAAAAATGTGTTGTTTTCTGCATTTTTACCAGTAATGCTTGGATTAAAATACATTATTTTGCTAAAATGATGGTCAAAATACATGCTCTTCAAATGGTCCTCTTGCACCCCCTGTTGGGATGACTTAAAAATACATTTTAGGACAAATCTAGTTAACAATTGTGGCTGTACGTTAGAGGAAAAATTCGTTAAAAAAGCAAAAAAGGTAAATTGTTGAACAATTTATAATCCATGAGCATTCGTTTAACAGCATAAACAGGAAACACATCGGAAGGTTTTAGTCAAATTTATTATGGAACCGATACATGTTTCCAGGGATTGTCTTAACAGTGACATCTTTCACCCTCAAACAGCAAAGATGTTGAATAAAAAAGACACATCTTACACTGACTGTACACCATATGTATATGGTATATATATGGTATTGTATATATATATCCAAACAAAAATCCAGTTTTGTTTTACTTTTTTCTGATTTTTTTCTTATATATATATATATATATATATATACATCTATATATATATATATATATATATATATATATATATATATATATATATATATATATATATATATGTATATATATATATATATATATATGTATATATATATATATATTCACATGGTGTACAGTCTGTGGAAAAAGTTCCTTTTTCATATATATATATATATATCTATATTATATATATATATATATATATATATATATATATATATATATATCTATTAAATATATATAAAATATATATATATATTATATATATATATCCACTTGACTGCCTTTTTACTTATTTAGTGTTTAGAATGCCCCAATATCTCATTGATTTTATTCCAATATGCTTAATCTTTAAATCACATCTAAGGATGTTTTCATTATTGTACATTTTCTCCAAATTTTTTTGTGTGTGCTTTAATTCTGGCATCCTATACATTTTTTTTTTTGCCAGATGCTGCTCTGGACCAGCTTAATTTCATGCTCCCAGGACATAAAAAGGCATATCATACAATCAAATATGCTCGTTAAAAACCGTCTGTGGAAGTGGCATTTTACATAATATCTGCAGAAGCAATCACAGCGACAGAGGCAGATAAACCATAAAGTATAATTATAGTAAAAGACAGAAACGGACGAGCACTTTGTGCAGCGACATGTAACTCAAAGAGGTGTGAATCATTGGGAAGAAGTTGGGTAATTGCTGTTTTTTGGTGTGGTCCACTTTTTTTTTTTCCTCAAATAGTTTTTGATTTTAAAAAAAGAAATGAAAAAAGACAAAGCAGAGAGATGATCAAAAATGTAAAAAAAAAAAAAAAAATAAGAAGCACAGTCCCTCAGTTCAGCCTTCATCTTTTGAGGCGTTATCGTCTGGGTTTTCATCGCCGTCTACATCGTTGTCCAGCCTTTTGGTGTTTTTACTTCTTTCCTTCATCTGAACTGGCAGAGGTTTCACTGCAAGACAAAAACAAGACAATGAATTAATCTGACTACTTGGCTGCTTTTTACTTATTTAATTGTTTTTAAGGATTAAAAGCTGCATTCATTACTAAACATGTTTATAATTATTTTTAGCTATAGATTGAAACTATGAAAAGTGGCCAAAGCAAGAAATGGGAGCTTTTATAGAAATCTTTTTGGTTAATTAGGATTTAGCACATATATTTTGCAATTTGTTTAACAAATTTTGTTTAATTTCTGTGAGCTTTATTAAACGTTATTCAGCATTTGTCTCTTTTTTTATACAATCAATTGTGTCACTAGTTTCATTTTTAGCATGTATGTTGAGATTCTACATTTAATATTCATATAGTTTTGAGTTAGTTTTCTTCAGTTTTATTAGCATTTAGTCAGTATGTTAAATTTTTATGTCATTTCTTATGCAGTTTTATAACATCAGGACACCTTCTGTTCTATTAATCTAGTATGTTGTCTTTCAACAACTTTGCGTAGTAGTAAATTTGACTTTCCTAAAGTATATTTAGCTAAATTAAAATTGAAATCCTATATCCTTTTATTTCTTAATGCTCTTTTTTATGTTAGTCAAGGTAACATATTTTTTAAACTTGTTATCCTCTGTCAAACAAACATTTCTTTAATCAGAAAGGTTATTTGTGAACCATATTTGATCAAAAATGACTTGTTAAAATAATTCAATACATAATCTTTAAGCATTTTTTGTACATTTTTCACGTTTTAGATGCTTTCAACTTTTCAAACCAATTTAGGTTTTTGTCTTTTTATTTATTTATTTAGAATTGCTGAGTTATTTTTATGTATGCTTTTAGCTTGGGTCATCTATATATTTTTGTTTATTCTTGCATTGTTGAACATTATTTAGTTGTTCCTTTAATATCACAGCTTTTATACAGTTATTTAAATATAATAATAATACTTCTATACTCGTAGCTCTTCAGTTTTAACTGAACTTATTCCGATAATCAGCAATTTCATCTTCTGCAGGAAAGACGTTTGATCTATTGTGAAATCTGTCTCTGTTGAGGCATGGAAATGCATAACTGGGACCTCGTTTTTGTCAAAATGTAGCTCTCACCTGCTGATGGAACAAATTGGTCTTCAGCTGCACCTCCATTATCGCTGTGACTGCCGCCAACGGTCTCCTTCTGTTCCTCGTCTGTGACGATTCTCTGTCTTGCGCTCGTGAAAACAGACTTGATGACAATTGAATCCTCATAGATCTGCAGTGGTCCACACACACACACACACACGCACACACATACATACAGATAACCAAAGCATAAGATGTCCCTTCTCGCTTTGAGATTCAGACCTATTTACGCCAACAAAACAGACTCTGAGAGGTTTTTTATTGCCTGAAAATAACAAAATGTCCTCAGATTCACCTGGGATCCCTCCAGATTGTAAGTCTGAGCGTTGTGACACAAAAGGAAAACGTCCTTTTCCAAATCCTCTACACTTCTGTACTTGTGATTACGCACACGCTCCTGAAAAGCAGAAGCAGAATGTGACATTTTACAATGAAGCACTCAGGAGGAAGGTTTAAATACTAGGAAAAATCTCGATTGTGTCCTATCTACTTAAAAGAAAAACATGAAAAATAATGGTACACAATGATCTGACTAAAAATCAAGTTTCAATTTTTTAAAGATGGCATTCTATTATTTAGGTGAAAAATGTGTGAAGAATTGAAAAGTTCAAAGAAATAAACACTAATGAGCTAAAGGAAACCAAAGATTCTTATCCTTACATATCATATCTGGTTCATGGCCATAATTATTAAAAAATGTTCTGTGATAGAATCAAGGGTTAAATTTTGGAATCTAGGAGTCAAACTATTTTTTTTTTGTAAAGCTGAAGAAGTCTGGTTATTTGTGACAAACACAATTTTATTTAAAACTAACCATAAATGTACAGTAGACCTCACGAAACGATCATTTCATACAGAATACATAACCCCTGAAGATGATCACATTTGAGCTAACTCTGCATTACAATGGCTGCCCAAACCATAATGGAGCCACCTCTGTGCTTCACTTCATTTTTAAAGCGGTACTGAATCTTTGCTCATCATTTGGATTAATAAAAAAAAACTTTTGAAGATGTTTAACATGACAAATGATGAATCATCTTTATCATAAATAATTTTCTAGGTAACACTTTCTTTTACAGTCCAGTACTCACACAGCGTAGTTAAGTGGCATTTACATGGTACGTTCTTTAAAACGAATTGGTACTTACAGGGTATTTACATGGTACTTATCATGGGACCTACTAGGTATCGGTACTTGCATGGTACTTTTTTGTACTTCTTATGGGACCCACTGAGTACTTACATGACACTTGCTGTGTATTTATGTGGTACTATTTGATTTATACTTATGTGGTAACTACTGGGTATTTATAATATACCAACTGGGTATTTATGATGTACACACTGGGTTTTTAAATAGTACCTACTGGGTATTTACATGTTGCGTAACTGTGTCTTTTGTAGTACTTACCACATGTAAGAACAAGGCAAGTACAAATAAAGTACCTTGACCCTATGCCTGCACTCACTGTATGTTTCATGGTATTTACCATGTGTAACAAGATAGAAGGTAAACAGAAACTACATTTGAAGTACTGTGAAAAAAGCCCAGGATTTACTTTCTATTTACTTGGCAAGTTTATGTGTGTTTCATGGTATTCACCATATGGAAGAGGATGTTTAATTAACTTAATTTAACTTAACTACGCTGTAAGTACTGTACTGTAAAAGAAAGCGTTACCTGACGTGCTGCATAGAAAACTGCAGGTTAACTGCAGGTCACAGAATAATGAGTTGTGCGTTTAAATTCTGAGTCCATGCAGTCGCACTCACCCTGATCCTCCTGAAGTCCACGGGCTTCCGGATCAGCTCGTAATACTCCGGCACTTCCTTCTTGGAGGGAAGCTGCACGAAACCTTTACTGATCTGTCGTCCCAACCTGCAAGAACAGGATCAGCTTCCACATGATCTCCTTTTAGACTGAAACAGCACCAAAATGTTGGTGAAAAGCCGTGTTTTACACTTGCAGAAAAATACAGATAAATACTCAAAAAGGTTTCGAATTATATACTGTATTATATACTTTATTTAGGTATAAAGTTCTTTTTAGCTTCAGGCTCAGGTTGATTTTTTTTTTTTTTTTGCTTCAGCCATTTGTCCTTAAAAGATCTTTATAAAAACACACAAGGCCAAAAAAGACACTCAAAAAAATTCTCAATTCTCCTCAACAAGAAGTCATAAGCCAATTCAAATATATGGTGAAAAAATATCTCAAATAATCAGGATCCACATTTTGAAACTCAACATCAGTTTCCTTTACTTAAAAGACTTATTTTTGGAAACAGACCAGTCTGGGAGAAGTTTCTGAACCCTTGGTTTCAATTTCTGGTAATGGTGGTTACGGACTGTATACGGGCAATAAATGGGCAAACCTGTTCTGAGTACACACATGACCTGCACAAAATATAAAAGTTGTTGTTGAGCCTGTAGAGTGAACGCCTATGCAACACGCAAGGGTGAGACGCAGGTACGTTGTAAAAATGTTTCATTTCTGTAAAAGTTCTCCCACCCGAAATCCTGCGCACCGTGCAGGACTGTTATCATATCAGTGCTGTTGAAGTGATGAGCAAACACTCCTCCCGGTGCAGTGTCACTGTTAGAAATTAGGAAATCAAACAGTGTTTTTCATACATCATGTACACACCCTGTGCATGCAGCATGCGACTGTAGTCGTATTAACCACTCCAGTGTGGCATACAGGCAACGTACAACCACATCACCCTTACGTCATAAGTGCATCCAACTTACATTAGCTTTTCGACTACTTCAAGATACACTTACCGCTCGCGAGTACAATGGTACGTTCCATTTTCATGACGTCATCTGAGGTGGCCGCATGAGTCTCAAGAGAACTGCAAGACACCTGCGCATCTTGTAACCCTTGTGCTATCCTAGGCACTTTAACATTGTGAGTTGGGTCATCTAGACCAGGGGTGTCAAACTTATTTTCACCGAGGGCCACATCAGCATGGCGGCTGTCCTCAAAGGGCCAGATATAACTTATTCATGTAACTAAAAGTAATGAAAAATAAATGTAACTACTCCTTAATGTTAAATAACTCATTATTTATGTAGTATAACTTTTTAAAGTGACAATTACAGTTGCATAGTAAACACATGTTTGCTTGTTACTCTAGCATAAATCCTTTTACATGTGATTCTGTCAGGTTAGGTTATATGGACAATGTTTAAATCCTAATTTCCCAATCCCATATTTCAAGTCAAGTTGATCCCCCCTAAATATGAATAAATACGCCCCAATTTTTATTTTTTATTCTAAGAAATTAAAAACTTGCATGCTCTCGCGGGCCACATAAAATGACATGGAGGGCCACATTTGGCCCTCGGGCCTTGAGTTTGACACGTGTGATCTAGACCCACAAGACAGGGCGCTGAACCTTCTTCTTAAATGATTTGTGATCTTCACTGGTGTCCATGGATTACATTGAAATCCTCTCCACCTTTATCCACCTTTGTCATGGTAGGGAGAACACGTCAATGTGAGGGTGGGATCATAGGATAGCACAAGGGTTAAGACATGGCCACTCCTTTCTACAACCCTCCCAGGCCCGGACAACCGTATGGGTCAACCCCCATAAGGATGCATGTGACTAAGGCTTTACTAAACTAATTAAACAGTTTACGATCCAAACAAACATCACATAATTCCTGTGGACATGAAGGTCTCATGAGCTTCAGTTTGCCAGAGGCACCTGGTCATATAGTCCATTAAAACATGGTTTGATGATCCTGACTGTCTTAATGGAGCACTGACCTCCATCTCGCTAAAACTACAAACTCAGATCTAATCTGGGTCATCCTGTTTTGTTGAACCATCAGAATCTGCGGTTTCTCCGCAAAATCTTGACTCAAACATTGAAAGGCCCTCACCCATCCTTGTAGTTCATAACCATGTCCACCAGCATGTTCAGCGTTCTGGTGAGTTCTGGTGGGTTTGGGGGCAGTTTCTCAGCCGGTGGGCGCCCTCTCTTCCTTTTCACTTTTTCGCTGGTTTCTTGCCCCGCCGACAGCTCTTTCTCAAGTGGATGATCACCTTTACGCTTCTTCAGGCCCACGTCGTCCTCCATGTCCTCCAGGGAACCGTTCTCTCCTGCCTCAGGCTGCAAATGGAGAAAGCAGCGTGTGGGGGGTGGTGGTGAAAGACTCCAGACACATAGACATAACCAGGTCACTTCTCTTCTTGTGGATCAATTCATTATTTTACATATTCAGCTCATTTTTAACTGCTTTGTGTTTCAAATATGAATCCTAAAATCATCCAGTTCCGTTTATATTTAGTTCTATTGTTTTACTGTGAAGGAACATTGCGTATTAATCAATAACAGTTATTACGATTTGATTATAAATTCTAGTTTTCTTTTGTAGTTCCTGGTAATATTTTACAAACAAAAGCCAGAAGCGCTACGACAAAGTATGTTCAAAGTCAATAAAAATATTTTTCACAGTATGGTACGGTACAGTACAGTAAATTATTTGGGTTGTTTCTCCAAAGCTTCTATTGGTTTATTTATGCGGTGACCTCAATGGCCTGTTGGTGTTTTAGAGTTGAGGTTGGGTGTCTTGCCCAAGGACACAATGATATTTGACTGGAGGGAGCAGGGATCTAACCGCCGACCCTTAAATCGTTGGCCAACCTGCTCAACCACCTGAGCCCTGCCGCCTCATCAGTGCAGTGAAAATATCAGTTTGTATAGCAAGAGCAGAACGGGATCTTCCTCGTAAAAGTTTGTAAGTTAATCTCAGCTGGTGTCACCAGACCCTAAAACAGCAAAATGTGCTGGATGTTCTGCTGCTGGAACTGATAGATCCTCAGTCTGAGCCCATCTTGAAGGGATAAGTGAAACCGAACATTTCTAAACGCTGACACAAAAGAGGCCAGTGTTGTTCAACTGATCTTAAATATGGGAGATGACAGTCCAAGTCATTACCTACAACAAAACCAATAAGAAGTCGGAGTTCACTGACCGAGACCTCAAATTGATCCTGAGTACCACCACAACAGAACTCATTCTGTCCTTTGATGCACTGGCTGAACACAGACAAACACTGCTCCAAATGATGATTTGGAAGAGGTCTTCTTCTTGGAAAAGAAACTGTAATATGAGCCCCACACATTTAAACCATTTCCTATATAGTTTATCAAACTTTTACACAAACTTACATTGTACCCCATCCCTGTGTCACACTTTAATGCCTATTGTGAAGAGGAAGTATGATATTACCTGTCTTGCTGCGCACATCTCCTCTGTTTACTCTCCTCCTCATTAGTGAATTCATTTTATTGTTACTGTTACTAACTCATCTGTCTTTGACTTGAAATTGATTATTAAAATGTATCTCCTGTTTTTTATGACACAACTCTCACTCTGTTTCTGCTTAATTATGGCCTTTAAAACTCTTAAATGTAACCTCTCGGTCACTTGCAGAAGTGTATTAATTGGTTGTTAAGATTAATTTGATTTATTGAAATGATCTAGACCCAATCTGTTCATTATTATCTACCAGTATTGTAATTTTTGCTGGTTTTATGGGATCACATTTGAAATGGCTTCTGCCATCATGTGTAAATGAAGAAAGGCAGCAGTCCCGAGACAAACCCTTGTGGGACTCCTAAAATTCAATTCAAGTTATATTGTTGTTGCAATGTTTGGGTCCAAAGAAGAATAGGTTTCAGTTTTAAATAAAGTAACTATATGGTTAAGAGTGTCAAAATATTTTAGAGAAAAAACTCAATGAATACATGTGCACAAGTTTTAATATTTCAATAGAAATGCATTAGGCAGTCTCAAGATCATGTGGTTGTAGATGACCCAAATGTTGGAGACTATAGAGACAAACCTGACAGAAAATTAAATGAAATGCGCAAAATAACAAAAATAAAACATTGTGAGGGTTCGGTGGTTTAGTTTGTTTTTTATGTTTTTGGTCATGTTCTGAGTTGCCCAGTCAGTCACATCAGTTCCAGGTTAATCATGACCCTCAGCTGTCTTCACTTCAGTTAATTGCCCTAAGCCTATATGAGTGTCTGGTTTTCAGGTCACCTGCTCTGCCTTGCCACCTCCTTGTTTCTCCATGTTTTTTTCCCCTCATGTTTCATTCTATTTATTATGTTTTAGTTCGCGACCAAGCCTGGTGTCCTGCATATTGGGTCATCTATAACACCAGTCCCTGACAAACATAAAACCTGAATGGGAGAAAACCTAAAAAGAGAAACTTTGATCTGGACTAACTGAAATGAAAGAAACAGCTGAGTCATGAAACGAAGAGGGACAGCAGAAATGGACCTGAAAGCAAACATTTGAAAAACAGTGACTGATCCTTACAGGAACTCTGTTCGGAATGGCAGTTTCTTAATCCAAACTGCATGGACTGAGTTATGCAGGATCATTTTTTCAATTTTTGAGTATTTGTTGCCAATTGATACACGGTTAAATAATACTTATAATTTCAAAACAATTTCATGGGTGGCCAACGTTAACCTTTTCTCCTGAATACTAAATCTTTTTTTGTGTTCCAGCAAAATACATCTCACGGTTGCCGAACACCCTCTTAAACTTGAAGATATTTATTTCAATAAAAGCACTTTCCATGTAAAAATAATAATCTTTTTTTTTCCTTTTTACTTCATGCAAACAAAAGAGGACAAGCATGATTGCTCAGTATGTACGAGATTCTTTACAATCAGCTACTTTCAGCCATTTCACTGCAGCTTTCCCCCCAAATATCTGCAGCAGCCTGTAATCTCCACAAAGGCAATTAGAGGCCAGAAAGATGAGCATGCTCGCAGCAACAGAAAAAAGGCAGAACACCGATGCATTAATCATGCAGGATCGCGCTGCAGAAACAAAAAAAAACAACAACAAAAAAACAAAACATGCGGGTTTGTTGCAGCAAGAAAAACTGCGACTATAATAATGGCGAGCGAGGATGATCAGCATCGAGGGAAAGTGCTACAAAAACATCCTCCTTTGAAAGCCCCGCGACTCTCTCCGGGGGGGCTGGAGCAGAATACTGGAGGGTAATCCTCAAAGAAGTGTGACACAGCTGATTGACTGCATGCGCCAGCGCGCGGTGTCAGGGGTGCGCGTGCGGCTCCGAGCGTGTGCTATCTCCTGACAAGTCTGCCTCTTCCCTGACTAATCTGGCACCCACCCACCCTCATCCTTCTCTCTTACACACTCCCTCTCTCCCTGCCCTTACATAAACACACGCGCTCTTTCCCATGCGCGCGCGCGCACATTTTATCCATCTCTTCCCGTGCACCCTGGCCGAATCCCGAGCCTGAGCAGGAAGATGGAAAGGGCATATTTACCTGGCTGCAGTCTGCAGGCTGGCGCGCAGGAACGGCTGCAGCTGTGGGGGAGAGAATTAGCAAACCAGCATAGCGGCGTGCTGCTAGTCTCTTCATCAGCTGATCACTCAGAAGCAGAACCCAGAAGGGGGGAGAAGAAGAAACGCGCTATGTTTTCATATACAAATCAATGGGACTGGGGGGAAACGCCGCTGCCGAATCCATGGCGCGTCCGCAGCTCCTACAAGTCCCTGTCCCTGACTCCTGAAGGCCCCGAGGAAGTCTCCCCCCTGCATGTTTTTAGTATCCACTCCCGCCGGACCCCCTTTCCCCCCTCTACCCCGCTGTTAAAGTTATCCGGTCCATTTTTTTCTTTACTTCTTAAACTTCTCTTTTCTTCTCTTCATAACTTTGTCCTCTGAGCAGAAATAGTGATTCGAACTGGGAGGAGAGAAAAATCCAGCAGCCATCGTGGCTGCAGAAGCACATCTGGTTTCTGTGAATCAATTAGTGAAGTTTTTTTTTGTATGAAAACAAGCTGAAAAAGTCCAAATAAAGAGCCAAAACTAAGTCTGTGTGTTATGGGTGAAGAGTTACAACTGTGAAAGTAACTTTTAGTAGTTTAAAGAGTAAATTTCATTTCACCACTAGATGTCTAATCAAGGGATTCTGCTATTTTGCTATTGAACAAAGTCTTAACTTTTTCACAGATTTTTCAAGATTGCAGAGGTTCACCTCTAACATGGTAGGGCTTGTGGAATATCTGAGATGTGATTCTGGAACTCAGGAACTCTTGACTATGAATATGCGCAAAATGGATTTGCGAAAATAAATGTGTCCATTAAAAACAGGACAGTTTCGAAAAATCTTGCATTTTTTGAAAACAGGTTTTTGCGCTTGGGTTAGGTGGTTAGGTGTTTTTTTTAGGCGTATCAAAACTGAAACACTTTGCAAAACTGCAATGGAAATCCTTTTTTCGAATTAAATGAGTCACGTGACCAACAACGGATAGTACCACTGGTAGCAACGTGTGGATGTGAGGGTTTTAAATGCGCGGAGTCCGAATAGCAGGTTTTGCAGGCATTTAAAGACACTTTACACTGAAAGTGGCTGGTTGGACGTGGGTTGCCACAGGAAGCTGGCTCTCCAATTTATTTTTGCCATCTTGAAGGTCGCTAACCTCATGGTTGTTCTGCACAGATCTCTAATGCTACATTGAATTCTATTGATTGAAAATGGTTTATTTCAAGAAATCTAAGCAGAAATGATTTAAAAACAAGACAACAGAAATTTGACTCTATACAAAGATATATCAAACATTCGACAAATAGTCATAAAAATTGATTGCAAGATACACATATGTTCAAATACACTAGTCAATAGTTCAAATACTACTCTAAAACATAAATAAAAACACATTTTCTCTTTTGAATATAGTTCACGACAGAATTAAACTATTAAATACTAAGACTGCCAAAACATTCATATCAGGCATATGTTGCACGTTCAAGAACGCAAATTCAGCTCGTGGCAAGCAGCAGCAGGGATGAGACCCTCTTCTTCTTTTGTTTTTATTCTGTTTACTAGCGCATGTATGCCAGCTACAGTTGGAAGAGGCTTGGTGTGTTTGTAAAAATTTGAACCTGGTTTAAGTTTCAACGCGTTTTCAATGGCTGCATGTTTTGTACATAAAGCCTAAGAAATCGGCCTTAAAAACTGGCGCAGCAACACGTGGATGTGAGGGTTTTGAACACAGAAGCCCAAAACGCAGAAATTTACAGAATGCTTTCATTGAAGGTGGCTGTTTACACACGAGTTGCCACCGCTAGTGTGAATGTAGCTTTAGGGTCCGTCCCACTGTCCAAGTTTCCTAAGCCAAGCCCATTTGGTCCTTTGGGGTTGGTTACCTCCTCTGGATCCCCTTCTTCTGCCTTGTTCATCCTGCCTACGGTACAGGGTCTGCCCCCTCTTCTTGGACTAGCTTCCTGATCTCAGTTTTTTTATCATCGCCATCCTGATCAACCTGGCCGTTTATATTTGTGAAGCTCTCAAGTAAAATTTTACCTGGACCTCCCTTGGATTTATAGTAATCGATTCCCTTCATTTTTCCTTCTCCTCTTCCCAGACAAATCATCTCAACCAGATTATAAGAGAATTTCCCTTTCATGACTCTCATTTGCAATCTCCTGAAAAAATAGGGAGTTGGAGACATTGTCATTGCAGTTTTAGTCCCCTCTGGCTAACAATTTATCCTCTGTTTACTTTCTAGTATCGCCTGCTAAGACCTGTTAGCCTAGTTCGTGTCAGTCAAGTTTTGTCCCGTCCAAAACTCACCACAGAGGTAACTCCTGCAGTTTGCTTCTCCAGAAAGACTTACCTAGTCAGTCTCTTTAATCTCCAGCCACCAGCAGACGTGCTCATGTAGGCGTACCCCCTGTTACTGCTGTGTGCCACCATTCAACTCCCTGGAGCTTCCTATCAAAACTTTGAATCTCACACTTCTAAGTCTCAGTATTGTTGGGTTTGTTCATCCAACAAATATGACAAATTTCCTTTTATAACCAAGTCATAACATTTTGACCGAAGTGGCGAACACCGTGAATTACTTGGAATCATTTGGATTACGTCAATTGCGATTTATTTTTTGGGGCCTTGAATCAGCTGCAGTGATGAATAGAAACTTCATAAATGAGTTGAATGGCACAATAATAGAGAAGTTCTTTCCACTGAAACTTTTTAAAATGTTGAATAGCTACTTTAAAGTTCTGTTTTTCTTTTACACAATAAACAGTTTTCAGGTAACACAACTGAGAACCATTTTTAGATTTTGAATTCTCTTCTACAAGTTGTATTTATTAAATTACTTTTGTAACATTTTTTGTCCCTAAAATATGTCTTTTTGCATGATTTTGTAGAATTTAAATAAGTTGATCTACAAAAATTATTGCTTTTACTTTGTTGTAATAGACTATATTTTCAAAAAATGTATATTCTGGTCATTAATAGTTACTTTGCACTTGAGAAATATTATAATTAAAAATAGAAAATAACTAAAGAGATATTTATTTTTTATTTTTTCTATCTAATTTTGTTGGGGTTTTTCTTTTAAATTGTCATTTTTAGTATGTTCTGAAAAAATGTATCTAGAGGACCCTTTTAACTGTTTCTCAAAATTGATCATGAACAGTTTTAAACTTGAGTCATTTTTTAAATTTATTTATTTTTATATGTTTTTGGTCATCTCTGCATTACAACCATTTTTTCCCTCAGAGCTTCTTTCATCCAAAACAATTGAAATTTTCGTTAGAAGTTTTTACTTGTTCCTCTGTCAAGGACATTCAGTGCACTTGAGCATGTTGAATCCAAATATTCTTTAACGCCCTTTGCAGCTTTTAGCAAACACTAATACTTTGAAATGTCTGTCCCTGACAGCAGGCTTCAGAGAAGCGACCAGCTTTCCTGGAAAGCTCGCACAAATGACACAAATAAACTTCCACAAGTTTCATTCACAGAACTAAAGATTTTTAGAAACCGGTTCATACTTACACCAAAATAGTTTTTTGTCATAAATAAAAAGTCACTGAAAATCAAATTAATATTTGGTGCGTGTACTTTGTTCCTTCAAACATGTAGAAATTATACTTTAGATAAATTGATTGAATCACTATTAAAGCTGATCTAAACACAGTTTTTCCTCTCTGTAATCTTTTTAAATTATCCAAGCTGTGCAAACTTTTTGGACACTGGACATTTCATTGCTTTTTTGGTGGTCAGTTTCAAAACTGGAGCCAAGTCAGTTTACTAAGTAACCACATGGAGGCATACACAGTGGGGCAAAAAAGTATTAAATTGTGCAAGGTCTTCAACCTAAATCGATGAGAGAGCCCTGTAATTTTCATCAAAAAATCAAATCAAACTTTATTTAAAAAAAAGCGCTTTGCATACATTGTGCAACTCGAAGTGCTTCAACATTTAAAACAAACAAACAAACAAATAAAAAAAGCACACAATATTACAATTAAAACACAATCCACCCTTCACCCATCCCACTCCCTTCCATTAACACATATGTCTAGTGACCCCAAACACATTGAATACTGATAAAGGTGACTAGGTGACTACTACAAGAAATTTAAAGCTTTGCGTTGCTGCGAGGAAACCGACAAGGCCGGCAAGAAACACTGGGGCTAAAATCATGATAAGATTTTAGCCCTCATAGATATACCTCAACGGTAAGAGACAAAACAAGAAGAAAAGAAAATCCAGAGAATCCCATTGTCTTATTTTTAAATAATTTATTTGCAAATCATGGTGGTATAAGTATTTGGTCACCTACAAATAAGCAAGACTTCTGGGTGTCACAGACCTGTAACTTCTTCTGTAAGAGGATCCTCTGTCCTCCACTTGTTACCCGTATTAATACCACCTGTGTGAACTCTCTGTCTATGTAAAAGACACCTGTCCACAACGTCAAACAGTCACACTCCAAACTCCACCATGGCCAAGACCAATAAACTGTTCAAGGACACCAGAAACAATTGTTGACCTGCACCAGGCTGGGAAGACTGAATCTGCAATAGGTAAGCAGCTTGGTGAGAAGAAATCAACTGTGGGAGCAATTATTAGGAAATGGAAGAGATACAAGAACTGATAATCTCTCTCCATCTGGGACTCCCCTGCAAGAACTCACCCCGTGGGGTCAAAATTATCACGACAAGAACACTGAGCAAAAATCCCAGAAGCACACGGGGGGACCTAGTGGATGACCTGCAGAGAGCTGGGACCAAAGTAACAAAGGCTACCATCAGTAACACACTATGCTGCCAGGGACTCAAACCCTGCAGTGCCAGACGTGACCCCCTGGTAAAGCCAATACATGTGCAGACCTGTCTAAAGTTATCTGGATTTGGATGATCTAGAAGAGGATGAAACCAAAATAGAACTTTTTAGTAAGAACTCTAGTCGTTCTGTTTGAAGGAGAAAGAATGATGAGTTGCATCCAAAAAACACCTTGCCTACTGTAAAGCATGGGGGTGGAAACATCATGCTTTGGGGCTTTTTTCAGCAAGGGGATCAAGATGACTGATGTAAAGGAAAGAATGAATGGGACCATGTATCGTCAGATTTTGAGTAAAAACCTCCTTCCATCAGCAAGGGCATGGAAAATGAAACATGACTGGGTCTTTCAGCATGACAACGATTCCAAACACACTGCCTGGGTGGCGAAGGAGTGGCTTTATAAGAAGCATTTCAAGGTCCTGGCCTAGCTAGTCTCAACCCCATAGAAAATCTTTGGAGGGAGTTGAAAGTCCGTGTTGCCTAGCAACAGCACCAAAACACCACTGCTCTGGAGGAGATCTGCATGGAGGAATAGACCAAAATACCAGCAAAGGTTTGTGAAAATCCTGTAAAGACTTACGGAAAACATTTGACTGCTGTCATCACCAACAAATGGTATATAACAAAGTACTGAGTTGAACTTTTGTAATTGACCAAATACTTATTTTCCACCATAATTTACAAAGACATTCTTTAAAAATCAGTCAGTGTGATTTTCTGTATATATTTTCGTCTTATTTTTTCTCTTTGAGGCATACCTATAGTAAAAATTACAGGCCTCTCTCATCTTGCACAACTGGTGGCTGATTAAATACTTTTTCCCCCATTGTAATAAAAAAAAACTTATATTTTAAAATGGAGCTTTGAACAGGAGAAAAAACAAAGCTGCAGTCTGTTTTCAAACCTTTTCTACTCTTACTATAAATTTAATATTTATAAATACAAATGTAATTTTTTTTGTCCTTTCATTTTAGAATTGGCAATCACACAAATGTAGCAAAATAGGAAGTAATAAGTAGTAGTAGTAGTACACTGTATCTGCATTTATTTTTATGAAAGGAAACATAATTTGGCAGATATTTGGACCGCTTCACATCGTTGACTAATCGGATGAAGTCTTTTTATGTAGATGCCCACCTGCTATGTAGACGAGGATCATTTGGAGTATAATGTAAGCTATGTTGACTTTTATTTAGCTAAAATTGTTGCAGTAGTAACCAAAAAATTCTTATTTGTTCAAGTCATCGCAAAATTGATCACCAATATCGCACAAAGCAGGTTTACCTGACATCACCGCACTTTTATATCGGCTGCCATGAAAATCTAACCAAGAATGTAACAACCACAGAGGTAACTTTTATATATTTCAATGCAATGAAGCAAACAGATCAAACTGTTTGAATTTCAGGACCCCTAGTGGTTATGTGGTAAACTGACGTGGCTCCAGCCATTTCTCCAGGAAGTGCCAGTCGGCATCCACAGAATCAGCAAAGTTTGTGCACCACGTAGAAAACCTAAATTATTTATTTGTTTCTTTTTTTGGGTTAATTTCATAAGAAATTGTGAAAAACGCTAATGATTTCATCATAGATTGATCACCTGAATGGCGATGCTTCTTTTTTTTTTCAGAAAAATAAAACTGAAACTGTATTCTTTTCCTCCAAACTTCCTGAAAGTTCTGTCATTTCCTGACGGTTTGGCTCTTTTCCCGCTTTTGATTAAAGCAAGCAAACTCCCTGAAGAGACCCCCACCCCCGTTGATTTTTATCTGAGTCCACACAGATGCATGCAACCATTTCAGAGCTTAAAGACTCAAGATAACATTTCCGTACTTCCTGGATACGATAAAGTGTTTGATGAGAATGCTGTCGACAGTCTTATTTTATGGTTTCATAAAAAGAATGGCGTTTCAGAGAAGTGGTATTGATTTGTTTTAGCCGCTGAGGGCGGCTGTAAAAACAATTTCCCCCTGAAAGCTGTTTTATCCATGAATGTTAGGGCAAACAGACACTGTTTTACTCAATCTAGATGAAGACAAAGCCCAATGATGCTGTCCTTCGCTGTCCTTTCAGTCTCCCTTTTTTTTAAAGATCGAATAATTCAGAGTTAAAAGAAAAATAAAACTCTGGCAAATCACCTGTGCTAATCAGTGAAAAGGCTGATTCACTGTGGTGACCTGCTGAAGGGAAAAGCTGAAACTATTTGACTTTCTTAAAAAAGAAAGCCCAACATTTTAAATGATCCTTTTGTTAAATACTTCTTTTAAGTGTCTGCCAGATTGATCATTTTAAATTCTTTTTTAGCTTAGAATGTAATTTTAAAATGCTCCACTCTATAATGGAAACTTCTTTTTTTCTGTTTTTGATTTCTTTTCTATTTTTCGATCAAAAAAACCAACAAAAACTTAAATTATTCCAAACAAGATCCTGACTTTAAAACGTTTCCTCAGCATTTGGATAGCGAAGGTCTGCATTCAGCTCTGTTTTGAAAATCCCAATCGTTTTTGCATCTTTATAGGAAACAGCAGGAGCTTGGAAAAGGGCTGTAGAAACACAAAGACTATGGGCTCTACATGCTTGCAGGACGCATTAATCATAGCTAAGCACATGCCAAAAACACATTCACTGGGTTGCCGAGCACACAGATGTGGTGCACATGCAGTGACACAACTGCTTGCAGATGTTGGGCCTTACTTCCTTTAATATCTGTAAGTCTTGTCATAAATATAAACATTGCTTTTTTTTATTTTTTAGCATGCCAGTTTGAAGCCACTTGAATAATAATAACTAAAGGCAGATAATATCTGAGAATGATATTCGTAAGACCTAGTTGCTTAACACTCCTGTTACCATGGAAACAGTGAGATTTCAGATGCCAGACCTCTTACTGTATTTTATTGCTGTTGCTGGGAATTAACCCACAGAGTGTGTCGAATCACAAATACAAGAAATGGAAATGCCCTCGAGTTGTGAGAGACAGAGCGGCTGCAGGCCACAGGGAGGAAGGACAAAAACTGTAATTCACATTTTACTCTTCCTGCAAACCTTTCCCTGCCATTTGCACCTCAGAACTCTCTTTTAAAAGCTCTCAAGAGCAGCAGAATGCATTTGAAGTGGGAACATGAAAAAAGACAAGAGAGCTGGATGATAATATTGCACTTCCATCAAAAAATGCAACAGTAATCCCCTTAAGTTTAGAGCTCCAAAATCTAAATGGTGTTTGTTGGGTTATAAATCAATTCTGCAACACAGTATCACTTATGAAATCAGCCACAACTGCAGCCTGAAGGTTATTCGGCATGTGTGATAAATGATGCATGACTCAGTGAAATGTAAAATGCTGTTTGAGCCTGCAGTACGGCACAAAGGAACCGCAATAGCCAGACTTTGATCAGTGAGTAAAGACAGAGGAAGACACAAAGGGAACGAATAAACACTCTTCTCACAGCTTTATTTTGAGGTCAAAATTCAAATTCTTTTCCAGGATAATGCTGTGAAAATGGAGACAGATATGATGCAAGTCAGGACATGCTGCACCTGAAAAGAATATTACACCTGTGAGATGGCGGATGTGGAGAGGTGAACGCATGTCTGTGAAAAGAGACACCAGAGATCCACGGATCAGGACGAGTCAAGTATAATATGAAAGTGCTGATTGCTGACAATGTGAGACATTTTTTTCAGTTTTACTTTTTTTTTAATTTAACAAAGGCAGAAAAATGAATACAAACTCAGACTACAAGCTGTTTCAAAAATTCTGTGGTTTTTAAAAAAAAAAAATAAAACAACAAAAAAGTCAAATTTCTTGTATTTATTGAAATGAATGCATCAAAACAATACATGTTTTAAGGACTGTTTTTTAACGTGGACAAGATAATGCTCAAGCACACAAAAGAAAACATTTACTAAAATTGTAGCTTTCTGAAAATCAGTTATTTTCCCCAAAACTAATCTGAAAAATTGTTTAGGGAAACATTTGCTGAGCTGTTGTTCTTTAACTTGGAGCTTCAAAAATCATTTATTGTTCTTGAAACACAAAAGATGTATAAAGTTAAGTCATGCCATGCAGAAATAATCTTGTTGTTGCACAACAATTTAGGACATACATGCATGTATTTGCAAACCCCCAAAGTTTTAATCGATTATCATAGATATGTACAATTTTCTATTATCCTCATAAATTTCATTTATCCCTTCTTACATGCTCTTTTAAGCCTTTAAATAAAGTATTTTAATTTCAGGTTTTGTTTCTTTTCATAATTTCTTCAAGCACCAACTGGGGTCTGCAGTCAAATGCTGGAGTTGAACCCCCACACTGAGTCTTCAACTTCTTCATCTGCTCAAAGACAACATGTTGGACTTCCAATCCTTCCTTCCTTCACATCACATGACATCATTTGAAAAAAAAAAAAAACAACTAGATTGCTGGTTCAAAAGCTGGGAGGACCAAAAACACAGGACATGTTTCTCTGTGCCATGTTCTCGTGGCATTTTTCTGATGATGGGGGACACGTTAAAAGAAAATTAGGCTTAAAACTGCGTTTATGAGTATTTCTTTATTCAAATCGTTGTGAATCAGGGACAGACGAAAAAATGCTGTTTGAAAAAGTGTTTATTTGTGAAGTACCTAACCCTAACCCTAACACTGGACAGGCAAAAAAGCTCCCTGCTCTGAGCTCTCAGCAACAGGGAAGGGAATGGGGGCGGGGTTGCTCTGCCCACAACTCAGAAGCAAACTTCTAATGAACTACTGCAGAACTCTGCAGAAATTATGTCCAAGAAAATGACACAGGGTTTTTGATTTTGGCATAATCATGAACAAAAGACCACTAGAGTGGATCTTCAAGAAGCTAACTAAAGGCTTGAGGTGTTTAAACTCTGATATATTCAGCAACCATCCGTTTGTGATGATACATTCCATCACTCAAACACACTTCTTCCTCCTGAAGAGGAACGGAACCTGCCGCTGCGCCGAGCACCAGCCTGCCAAAGTGCAAAAGAAAAGAACAGTCAGAAAGGACTTGTTTAACTCGTGTGGAGTTTACCAGTGCCGTAGTACCCCTGTCTGTCTGGAAAAAGTAGTGTGAGCGTAAAGGAGCACTGCGATGTCACTGTGTCCCGCCTCCAAGGCAATGGACAAGGCCGTGCTTTCATCCTATTAACACACAAAATAACTGATGTTAAAATCCCTTTAATATTAGAGAGCAAAAGATTAAAAATCTAACTAAATAGTTTTTCCATTACTTTTAAACAAGGTTTACTGGGTATGTTTAATAGAAATTATCTTAATAATATTTACTGTCTCCGTATAACTTGAGTTGTGTGTCACTACTTAGTGCACAATAAAGGGTGTTTGTTATATTGTTGGAGTGTCCAGATCTGTAATTCCAAAATCCGGTGCCCTGGAAATTTCCCAGAAGTCTCTGTGAAAAACCAGTGTGCATTGATGCTTAACAGATTGGTGGATAAAGACCACAATGCACTGCGTTTGAACAATTTGTCATTTGAAAAAAGGTACGTAAATACTTTTTCTATAGACCATCCAAGTTTTCATCATTAGAACACAGTGGATTTATAAATAGTCTTTGTAAAATGTTTAAATTTATAAGCTGTTTACTTCAGAAAACGGGTGATGTCATATTTAAATGAAAAACGATTAGTGAGTATGTGACTATATTTGTTCAAATCCAGGATAGGGGAAGGTCCTGCACTATGTAGTATTTGAGGGGTTAGGGAGTGGTGAAGGAGTTTGGACATAGTATCTGTTCAGGGTTAGATGGGGGCTTCTGCTGCCCGGCTGTCACCCGGCGTCCCCGGTGGAGCACAGGAAACCAACCACCTACACTGTCAGTCAGGGTGGCATCGCACTCTGGCTGTGCCAGCAGCAGTTTCACGATGTCAGCGTGGCCATGCTCGCTTGCACACATCAGCGCCGTGGAGCCTTCGTCGTCTCTGATATTGACATCCGCCCCCTGAGCCAGCAGCGTCTCCACCATGTCCCTCCTGCCGTGACTCACAGCCAACATGAGAGCAGTCTGACCGGCCTGGAGAGCAGACGGGGGAGTCAATCACAGGACATGCCGAGGGATGACGTTCAGTCTAGACATCTCAGTCATGTTTAAGGATAATTGTATCTCCTATGTGAGCACTTCACACCATAATCATGAAAGCAATTTCCTAGAAACATCTTTTAGTTGTAATTCTATGCTAAGTAGTAGTTTTATGCCAATTTTATGCCACTGGGCTGATTTTTGACTTGTAAGTCGGAAAATACTGGAAATAATCATAAACTCAGCTAAACAAAACTGTTGATAGTTGAGGAGAAAAAAAAAACATTTAAGATGCAGTAAATCCTGGAGCATATTTCTATGGAGTCCTAAACTGTTCATAATTAAATAAATAAATATTTAATTCAATAAATAAATATGGCCTCATGCAAATACACAATCAACCAATAAACCTTTCATAAATATATAAAAAGATCATGAAATGGTGAAAAAGCTGCACACTAATTTTAAATTAGCCATTATATTATTCAATATAGTTCATTTTGCTTAAAATCCTGTTCATTATTTTAAACAACATTTTAAATATTCATTTTTAATCATGTTGAATATTATTATAATTCTACGTCTTTTTTCAGAAGCTTGTATTTCAAAATCAATATTTTCCAAAGTAGCTTTGTTTTTATTTCATGTTGCTGTTTTTCACAATGGCGTATTTATTTCATGAAGAGCTTTTTCAGGAGAAGGACTCTGTCTGTCAATCAAACTAGACAAGGCGGGGACACTTTTATGATTGGCTACTCCTGTACTCAGACATCAGCAGCAGCACCCTGACTACATCGATGGAAGATGCTTCAGCGAACGTGATAGCGCAATGCACACCCCTCAACACTAGGGGGAGTGTGTACCTCTGCACATCTACAGTGTTACAATAAATTGGGCAGTTTTGGTTCTAAATTTGTGGATAAAAATGGCTTTGGGCAAGTGTGCATAATTCTGGTGATTTTGTGGTCGGTTCGGCAATTTTCATCTTCTCATGAACATCTAGTAGTGGCCTCAGTTAGGCTGGGTGGCTGTTGGAGTTCCACTAAGCTTCTATGACCTGGAGTTCCATGAACGCACCATGCCGTGTGTGGGAGGAGCTACCGCTAATGTTTTTTTAGCCTGATAGCCACACGGAGCGGTGTCTGTGCCTATCTTAGTAACAATGCATGGGTGTACAATGCAGACGGAGAATGTTGAGAGATCAGGTTTATTTGTTTTGAATAGTTCCACATGATAACAATGTTTCCATGTTTGAGTTCATGATCATCATCAGAGAGTCTCTGCTTCAGCTCCTGCATCCAAAGCACATCTAAATTACGTGTAAATCAGAGCGCCCAGCAAGTGTGTGTGTGAGCGCAAGTTAAGGGTCTGTTGCTCAGTTCCCCGGAAAAGTAATGATAAAAAAAGGTTTCCTCCAAAGTACAGAGCCTGATTCTTGGGGTCAGCCCTGGCTGCAGAATTGCTCAATCAATCCCGGATCTTCGCTGCGTTTTCCGACCACGGTCAGAAACGTCATCGCAGAAAAGGTTCAACTTTCCGGGAGGGAAAAATAAAACCAGAGGACCTGATTATAATCATTGTCTCAATGAAAATAGAAAAATATCATAAGGTTCAGGAGGCTGAGCAGGTTTGTCCTGCTTTCTGCAGCTGCCTGGTCTGACTCTGTCGGTCCGCCAGCTCGCCTCTTCCCAGCCGACATGAGGCACGATGTGAGCTCTGTGAACGGCGTGAGAATGAGGAGTGTTTCAACGGACGACTTCATGTGGACGGGCGGAGCTCCTCTGTGGTTTGGTCCACACAAACCCTCAAACTACAGAAACAGAGTCGTCCATGTTTGCATCTTCTGCAGCAGACAGATTGTTTGTCTCTATTTGATCTCTAATGTCAGCAAAGCCGTGCAGATATCACTGAAATATGTCGTCTCTCTGACTGGGACACCACAGAGCGGGTATCGAGGAATATGAGTCGATTTCCATGGATGAGCCAATGAGCGTTTAGATCCCGCCCACTTTCACTGATTGACAGACAGAGTCCTTCTCCTGAAAAAGCTCTTCATGAAATAAATACGCCATTGTGAAAAACAGCAACATGAAATAAAAACAAAGCTACTTTGGAAAATATTGATTTTGAAATACGAGCTTCTGAAAAAAGACGTAGAATAATAATAATATTCAACATGATTAAAAATGAATATTTTTAAAATGCTGTTTTAAAATAATGAACAGGTTTTTAAAGCAAAAGGAAATATATTGAATAATATAATGGCTAATTTAAAATCTGTGTGCAGGTTTTTCACCATTTCATGATCTTTTTATATATTTATGACAGATTTATTGGTTGATTGTGTATTTGCATGAGGCCATATTTATTTATTTAATTAAATATATATTTATTTAATTATGAACAGTATAGGACTCCATATATTTCTGCTAAAAGCTTTTGTCTAATTTTCAGAGCATTCGTGTGACACTAGCTACTACACATGCGTAAAACTTTATCGAAGTTCTGAGAGTGTTGAAAAAAAAAAGTACACAGTTTCCATTAAATCGTAATTATGCTAATAAACCTTGTGCTATCCCAGTCACTTTAATATTGGGAGTTGGATCGTCTAGACCCCACAAGACAGTTTTTTCTTCAATGATTTGTGATCTTCATTGGTGTTGTCCATGGATTACATGAAATCCTCTTCACCTTTATCCACCTACCATGTCATGGTAGGGATAACATGACAATGTACTGGTGGGGTCATAGGATAGCACAAGGGCTAAACCAACTTATGCGATAAGTCATTCAGAAACGTGAACAATACTTAGATTTACAGAAAGATACATTCAAATGTCTGTCTGCGTATATCTCATTTACAATGCATGGAGGACATGGAGGATTTATTTATATTAACAAGCTCTACAAAAGCACCGCTAATCACGTCTCTATGTCTGGGTTCATGAGACCATTCAGAGACCCAAACAAGAATCAAACTAGAGGATCTCTTTATTATTGTCTTGATGAAAATAAGAATAATATCATAAGATTTAGGAGACTGTCCGTTCATCCCGCAGCGGCTCTGCGTCTGCTGGCTAGCCAGCCTCCTGGGTGCTGGTATAGAAAGCAAAAAGAGCTTCGCTGTCCGGTATGGCGGGCCAGCATCTGGAATTTACTATCGCAAATCCAATTTGTGCAATTTCATAGTTAATGGAAACATGTCTACTAACAGCCTTTTAAAAGGAAGTTTCTAAATAACCATTTGAAGAGACCAATAATTAAAGGTGTCTTGAACTGATTTTTACGTCCCACAGCAGTCCTGGACTGCAGGGACCGGACTGTTTTTATAATTCTTATTTCTTACTGCGCATTTGAGCAAAAGATTTGCACCCGCCACATACTCAAAAACTCACGGGGCTCATAAAAATAAAAAAAGTCAAACTCCACTAATGAAATCAAAACACGTGTCAGGATATCCAAAGAAAGCTCTACAATTATTATGGGATTATGGATATTATGGAAAAAGTAAAAAGGGAGGATGAGGAGAAACTGTGAGAACAATAGCTTGGCTGTGCTGTCTTTGAATGTATTATAATTTTGAGATGATAATACATAATGAATCAAGTTTAAACCATTAGTGTAATAAAAGGTAAAAGTTAATGTAATAAAAGTAAAAGGGAGTTTCTAACTATTTTGTTTCTAATTATTCCTAACAGCCATGTTGTGGCAAAATGAGAAATTTAACTTATTTCAACTTTTTAACACAATATGTGAAAGAAGACTTCTGTTCGAGCGGTATTTACAAAATTTCATGCACGTGCTACCTCTGTTCAGTGACCTTTGACCTTGAGAAGAATGAACCATCTTGACTTTTTCACAAAAAAAACCTTTAGTACCAGCTACAAATTTAAACTCCTCCTTGGGATTTTTATGTATCGCCTGAATTCCTCGAATATCATTGGGAGGCTGCTTGGGAAGTAGTGTTGGTTTTAAAAGTTGCTTACGGCTTCAGCGTGACGAGCTTTCAAAAGTGGCGCTTCCCTGTTGCCCCCCATTTTTTTTTACCAGAGAATTGTGAGAATGTGAATGTGAATCCTTGGCTCGGGCTGAATGAAACTAAGAAAAATGGAAACATATTAAGAATGTGGGTGTGGTTAAAAGAATACCTCTGTTGCTAAGGAAATCTAGAAATTTTGTTCTGCGGATTCTTGTAAAAATTATATAAACCTGTTTGTCACCCCCAGGCAACCAAAAAATAAAATAGTTGCTATGGAGATAAAATGAACAGAAAAGCCACCATTTAAAAAAAAGTGTTCTTTTTTTTATTGCTTCATGCCATTCACTCTCCCCTACTAGTAGGGGAGAGTGAATGGCATGAAGCAGCTGCTCAGCCACCATACGACGCTGAATGTGGCTTTATTTAAATTTTATCTTTTAGTTTAGTTGGAAAGTGCTGGAAGTATATGGTATATGGTAGCCCTGGTTACTCAGAACACACTGAACAAAGCCCTTTTATTTTGAAGCAAACTTACAGAGTTAAGAAACGCAGATTCGGTCAGGACTGAGAGGCTGGCAGACAAACCTGGCTGGCTTTAGCATTGACGTTTCCAGCGGCAAAGAGCTTCTCCACCACCCTCATGTGGTCTGGATTTTCCACGGCTGAGAGGGCAGCCAACATGATGGGCGTGTAACCTGCTGCGTTCTGCAGATTCACGTTACACACCCCTAGGGGTATGGGGAGCAATATGTGACAAACAAGAACAGAAAGAGAAAAATTACCTCCATACATCAACAAATGGGAATCTAAACTCTCTGGATTTACTCTCACAGAACTTCTGGAAATCATTCTTTTGAGATTGCTCAACTCACACCAGACTGCCATGAAACAAAGGCTCTGTTTTTATTTTCACTACTCCTAAATTTCAAATCTCTTGGTTGCAAAGAAGCTTGCCTTCAGGGATGCAAATATTTTAAAATGTTTTTTTTTTTTTTAAGAAAAAAAAATCTCTTTTATATCTTTGTGACTCCAGTTTGTGTTTTTTTCTGTTTTTGATTTATTTCTGCAAAGACTTTCCCTTGAGTCAGCCTCCTCAGAGTTGCACCCCAGATCATATATGAAAATAACAAAACAGCTGTAAACTTCTTTGCTTTTTCCACATATTTTTGCAATCAGTTAATTTAAAATAGCCCAAAATACATTTAAATGTATTTTAAATGTAAACTTAATGATAATATTGTATTTTCGTGCTAACTTGAACATCTTTAATCTTTTTTTAAAACAAATGTTGCACAGCACCTTTGTTCTCCCACTTAATATCATAGATTTTGATATATTTTCTGTTACAATCTCATGATATTAAGCGAGGCTCTCTAAATGGGGACAATGCTGCCCCCTGGTGGCTGCCTCACGCTCATTGTTTTTCACAAACAGCAATCAACGGTTAAGAAAAGTAAAAAAAAAAAAAAAAACAATAAAAACATAAATAAATAAAAGAACAAAACTGCAGCACTGTGTTTGGAGCTGCAGGATTACATTTCTCCATCTTCTTTCTCATTTTCATTGTAAAAAATAAAGAGGAAATGTCTAAACAAAATGATGCTTACAATTATGATGGGAAGGAAGGTAATAAAATCCAGAACTCAAACTGTCCTGCACTCACAGTACCTGCATCCAGCAGTTTTTTGACAACCTCGAAGTTGGAGTGAGAAACGCTGTAGTGGAGAGCGGTGTTTCCACTGCCGTCGGCCATGTTGGCGATGTGCTGCAGCACTGAGGTTGAAATGAGCTCAAACATTGATAAGTACTTGTCAACTGTGTCGGGAGAAGCTGACTTGTGGCTGGAAACAGAGAACCACTCCTGACTGATTGTGTGAAGACACTCCTGCTGCACAAAAGAAGATAACAATGAACCTATTTTGTCGTGACATAAATACATTTAAAACAATTAGACCATAAAAGAAGAATGAACTCTGAATAAAGAAAAAAGTTAACCCCACTGACTGTATAGGAGAACTGGACTGAGCGGGTGTGACGTCTCCCACACAAAACAGTTTACTTCAGGCTCCTAAATGGAGTCAATTCAGTCACCATTTGGTGCCATGACGAGGTCAGTATGCAGTGATTGGTCCGAGTCGGTCTGAGTCAACGTTTCTATGGCAACTACTGTCGCCAATCAGGAGGGAGCTTGTTTGAAGTCCACACCCTTCCACTAAAAGTGGACTTAGTCAATCTGTTTTGAATATTCGAGGTGGGGGCGAGTTATTACCACATACTTTTAATGAGGCATCTGATTGGCCAGTTTAATACTTGAACAACTTGTACTATAGAAACATCAGGGAAAAAGATCAGGATTAATAAGAATGTTTTAAAGAAGGAACAAGAACAGTTTTTCTGACAAATAGAAACACTTAGGAATAGCTGTTTATTTCTCTATAGAAATCTATGGAATATTGGCCTCTTAGAGCCAGTTGGGGACACATGGGAGAAGGGGTCACTCGGTCCAGTTCTTTCATACAGTCAGTGGTTAAGCCTTAGTCACATGCACCCGTATGGGGGGTTGACCAGAACAGGTGCCTGGCCAACCCTGGTCCTCAAGAGCCTCAATCCTGTCTGTTTTCCAGCTCTCACTGGACTGCTTGATGCTGACAACCATGAATCAGGTGTGTTCAGCCAATCAGGATGTGGAACTACTTGAGTCAGCTAATGAGCAGCAAGCTTTGCCATGGAGGACTGGAAAACCGACACGGTTGAGGCTCCCGAGGACCAGGGATGGCCAGCCCTACCGTAGAGCGTCGCAGAGAGGAGCGGCTGCATTTTAAGGAGCACCGCTCTCTCTTTCAGTTCCTCTGAAGCTCGTACGACCACCTCATGGGACAATATGATAATGGAGTGTACCACTGGCGTGCGTGTGGTAAGACTGTTGTGAAGTATTTGTCAGGACAATAGAAATTGCACACACTTATGACATACAAGTGGTGCTGTCGTACGCTGCCCTTACGTCACACTCTAGTCGTTCAAAGGTGAGAGATCTGGCCCAATACAAATAAATGCTGCAAGCACAGTGTGTGGACATTATACATAAGTGCCTGTACGCTCTGACTGTCTAACTTTCTCATTTCTAACAGTCAGGCTGCATACACTGAGTGTTCACTAATGACATGAACAGCACCAACAGGCTCCTTGTGCAGTGTACAGACTTTGGGGGGTCTTCTACTTCATCCTTGCTTACCCTTGTGTTTTGTAAAATGGTTAGCTACGACCTGTTGCTAGCAGGATGTCCATACAGGAAAACAGTGCGTGAACATTTTCTCTTTATGGGCTCATTAAGTGGTCTTAAAATGTCATGCTGGCATGTCCAGAACAGGTTTACCTTTAGTCCTCTATCCACCCGTGAGGGCAGTTGTGACTAAGATAAAAAAAAAAGACACTGTTCTGCAGTCTCTCTCAAACAACTTTCACCTCAATAATTATATAAAAATTTTACCAATTCCTTGTTGGACAGAGGTGTGGCTTCGCTCAGATGTGCCTTTAAAATCTGACAAGCTGAAAACATCTTTTCATTTAACCTGTACCTGTAAAGAGCATAAACAAAAGCTCTGAGCTGGATGAGATGATGTTATACTTCATTTTTTAGACCATTTGTGCTTTCACATTACCTCTGTTGTTTGTGTAACTTTGTTGTGTCTTTTAATCGCTTGCTAAACCCTTCTTTCCCTTTTGTCGCTTGGTGTCCTTGTGGAGAAAACTTCCCATATGTTTCATTTTCTCCTCTGTCTTGTTGCTCATTTACTAACATGAAGTCTAATCTGAAATGAAAACATGACAGATCACAACAGTCATTTATTTGTTTTTAATTGATGTTGACTATTTATTTTTCAAATTAGTGTCTTTCACTGTTTTTTTAATTTATTTACTGTCCAGTTCTCTTAGTCCAATTGTCCAGTTCATTATTGTTATTTTTGAGTTTCTCCCTCTTTGAACATTATTTTTTAGTAGCGCAGTTTTTAATAAAATCTGCTATTTTTGGCTTTTAACACTATATAACTTTTTGAGTTATATTTGGTTTCCCTACCATTTTTTTCCTGTTTACTTCAGCATTTTTTTGAGGATTTCCCTTTTTTTTTTTTTAGTGTTGTTCAACAATAATTCGTCAAGTTTTCATATTAATTTGTGCTTTTTTCCTGTTGCTGCTCATTAAGGCTCATTATTAATCGCATCCATGGACTAAACTTTCCTTCCTAAAGTAAGCCGGCTGTTAGCAGACCTGTTTTTAAACCACCTCTTTAATGATATAGTCTTTATTCCACTAAATTGCTTGAAATTTAAGCAAAAGGAAAAAAAAACAATTACTTAAATATTTCATCAAATCTTTAATCTACACAAGATGTGTCTCATATAAAGAGATTATTTAGAAGAAACTTACCCTGTTGCTGCTTCCAGAAACTTCATGTTCTTCCTGTTGCTGCTGCAGCTCTGGTCACCGCTTTGTTTCTTTATTGCAGATTTACATATGTTTGTTGGCTTGTCTAAAGACAAATATATAGTTTTGATGTTACAAACACTAATGAAAGCAGCTTTTACTTTTAAAACCATTTTCTTTATAGTCTAAATCCAATTTTAACTTCCAATGAAAAGAGTTATGTAGGAAAACTGGTTCAAGTCCCAAACGTTGCTCATTTCATTTGCTGCATCTCTCTGGTATGGTTGCAGGAAAATGTTGAGACACTTAACTTATGCACTGATGGGAACTGAAGTGTAATGAAATCATCAGTGGATGATGACATGTAATTTCTGCACATAACATAACATTTAGCAGGTTAAGAGATTCAACTGCAGATCAGGCTTTTGCTGTGTCAGCACAAGTAATCTGGAAACCAACAAGCCATTGGTAAAAACTCAATGCGTTTAACAGCAAGCTGTTAGGTTTGTATCAAAGTTTATTTACTCAGTCTGCTGCAAAAGTGTGAAGGTTCCTCCATTTTTATTTTTTAAGTTGCAAATGGACCCTGGTGTGGTCTGGCATGAATTTAAATGCAGACAAATTATCTAACAGAGCACAGAGTAGAAGTAAACAAAGAAGTAATCAAAAAAGAAGATTGTGACAAAGTCTAAAACAAACGAATTGATTAACACTAAGGATTTCTAGTGTACCTGTATAAATGTCCTGAAGGAAAAAAAACACAACAGGTAGGCAAGGACATGAAAAGGATATACAAGGTTTAACTTTCCTCTAAATGTGAGAGGCAGCATTCTCAGACACCAGATCCTCCTACAAAGTTGTTCAGTTTTAGACCTTCAACCACAAACTACCATGTAGGGTAAAATGAATTTCCAAACCGACCAAAAGAAACAACAACAACAAAAACAGCAGTTTAAATGGGGCCAGAAGAGTTGTGTGAAAGTCGAAAGAGATTAGGACTCAAAATACAAACTAAACAGTATTCTTTCTTACAAACAAAAAAAACATCCACACATAATATAATGATGGACCAACAAAAGAGGCCTACGCACCTTGTAGAGCTGTGGAGGATGCCTGCTGCTCTAACAGTTGAATCATTCTTTTCACCTCAGAGTTGCTCCGATGGCACATTTCTGGTTCATTGGTGGTGCTCTTACAGTCTTCATCTAAGGGTTGAGGTGTGGGAAGCATCTCCAGTTTTGCTGCAACAAAATCCAGATTACAAATTTCTGATCGAATTAATTCTGCAAAGCAATGTCGCAATCAGGTTTATTAAGCCTTGGTCAGATTCTGAGTCCTGAACCGATACTGGATGCAGTAGCTTGAACAATATGTAAAAATAGTGCAACTATCAACTAGATAAATAGTTAACGATTAACTAGTAAAAAAGTTGATAGTCATGTGAGAAAGTTTGGTGGCTGTAGCTTAGTATCTTCAGAACTATTGAACATTTTTGATTAGATTTGGTTTATTTCCAAATAAATACCGGTATTCATAAAAATTAAAAATAACTGTTCTAAAATCACTGTGGCATAGTATGTTGAACAGTATTAATGAATAGTTCATATAAATGTAACCATTTGTTAGTTTCAGTTATTATTTGAGATGATATTGATTTGATTTTTGATCACTTTTTCCCGGTGCTTGCACTTGTAGACGGTTCTTTGGTATCCACGTCTACATTTAATTCTCATTTAAAATAATTTTAAACACATTTTTTGTAGGTCTTTGTTTGAATTAAAACAAACCAATAGAGACACTTGCTGTTAGTTTTAAACGTTTATCAAAGAGTTATTAAGCTCGGGTCTCAGAATCTGTGACTATCTAGTTAAATTTACTGAACTGTTGTTGTGCACCTTCTATATATATCGTGATTTGTTGATGATATGCAGACTTCTAGTGAAGTATTTATTTGAAATAAGTTTGAAATATACAGTGCTTACCATACTTATGAGAATAAAATAAATACCCTGTCCCTCATCAGGATGCAACACCAGATTTCGATCCAGTCAGAAACAACATGATTGGGCGCAATTTCTGATCATGTGATCGGATGAGGACCTCTCTATAACATACTTTTAAGATTAAGATGCAAATAACAAGCACATGCAAAATAGCAGTGCTGTATTTTCTACACTTACAAGCCTTAATTTTTTAAAGAAAAGCGTGTCTTAAAATCCACAGCATATGAATTCATTCTGGTTGGGCTTGATGATGTCTAAGTGATTTTGAGAGGTCAAAACATCAATCTGATTTTTGGGTGTAAATGCGTTTAATGTGTAGTGTTGTCAGACTTTTTTTTTAAATGCTACTAACAAGTTTGGGAGTTAGCACTGTCACAATAACGTTTGTTTTAGCGCCATCAGTCTGTTTTTTATCATGTTGCAAAAAAGGTTGGGAGTTACTGGTATGGTCTATACTCTTAACACATTAGCCACATGCTTGCAACCAAGAGTTACTGGGAACACAGTTAGTAAAGTCTGAATGACTGACCGACTTATCGTTGACTCTTTTGTCTTACTTAATGCAACTTATATGTGACATAAGTTTTAAAAAAGACCATTCATTGATGGTGTGCCTCATAATCGGGTGCACTTTATAGTGAGCAAAATTCCGTAAAAAGAGGGCTTATTCCCAGTCTAAAGTTTAATTAGACACAAAGGTTTAAAATATTTTACAAATTACTTTGAGCAAATTCTGCAATGTTACCTGTTGGTTTAGAGCAAAAAAGTTTTTGCTTGTATTTTCCTTCTTCAGACATAGTGTTGACACTTTGGACCATCATGGAGGTACTGTGGTCAACTCCTACTCCTGTGAGCAGGTCTCCATGCTCACTCAGGAGCCTATGCAACTTGTCTATGTAATGGTTTAGCTCATGGCCTCTCTGGTACTGCTGTGTTGTATGCCCAGACGTACTAGATGTAACTGTAAATTCCTGTACCCTCCCGTCTCCAACCCCAACGCTCTTCGTCTTAACCGGATCAGGAAGATGGGATGGTCCAGAAGCCATGTTCCGAGTTTTCAGTCCAACCAAAAAATTCTCATAAATGCTTGTGAAGCCAACTCCAGAGTCTCGGGTTATCTTGATCACGGTCTCAGGTGTTTCTCTGGAAATACTTTCATACAGGTTTACAGTATTGACACCAATGCTTCTGTATTCTGTGGTGCACATGAAGTCCCTGACCCTGCTGCCGACAGACACCGTCCGGGTCAAAGTGTGGGTAGTGTTGGTGTGCTTGTCCTGCGTGCTGAGCAGTGTGTTGGTGCTGGAGTCATTAATGAACGCTTGTCTGGTGTTGGTGAAGCGAGACACTAGGTTTGAGACGGTGTTGGTTCGCTGTGAAGCTGTGTCAGGAGATGCCATGATCCCCAGATCGACTCCCCTGACAAGATCTGTTGTCACAGACTTAGAAACCATGTCCTTTACTTCACTGTCATTTATAGAAAAATCTCCACAACCTACTGAGAGATATTTAACTTTTTCTTTCTTGAACCAATTGTTCTCAGCTGGCATTTCGGTGTTGCTTCCAGCATCACGGACCTTCATCTCGGTTCCTACTCCAAGGGTGTTAGTGAAAATCTGGATCCCCACAGCTGCGTCCTTGTTCTCCACTCGCTCCCGTATCTCCCAGTGGCTCATGGGGAAATCAGGTCCTACACATACAGTTTTCCTCTTTGGTCCACAAGAGACTCCCACATTTTTTACCCCTGTAGCCTCTCCTGTACTTGCATCTCGAAATTCCATGTGATTACCGGCTCCTTGACTTTTTGTGAAAGGCTTGATTTCTGTGCCGATACTTGCGGTGGACGGCCTGGCCAAGCAGGCCTTGTCAGCCCGGTTCCTGGCGCCTGCAACATGAAGCTCCAATTTGAGACGAGTCAGTTCTATCTGGAAAGCTGATTCTTTTAACTCTGCTTCTAAGTGGCAAATTCTTTCCTTTAAGGCACCGTTCAGTAGCTGCTGGGCAATAAGCTCTGCCTCCTGTTCAGCATAAATGCCTAGATTGACCTCAGAAACTTCTGTTGCTATGGATATTGTCTCCACCTGTTCAGTGTTCACAGATTTATCTACCTTTGAAGGTTTGGGAGGGACCATATCTGTATCAGTTCCAACTGCAACAGACTTGGTAGCCTTGCCTTGCAGGGAGATTGGACCTTTAGCATGCCACACTTGTAAAGGTCCCTCTTTGATAGCCTTTTCCAAAGCGTCCATCTCTTCACTTAGTTGCCTCACTTCTTTGAAGTTTCCAGGATCTGCCAGTTCTTCATCAGCACCTTCATCATTCTCACTGTCAGTCATTTTCACATCACACGATCTGTTCCAGATCAGGTTGTTTATATTTTCATTGTCATTCTGATTCTTCAACTGAGAGTAAAGTTGCCTTTTTTCCTCCTGCAGAACAGAGATCTTTACCTGGAGGACAGGAATCATTTTCACCTGTTCCTCCATCTCCTTCAGCTTTTGCAGAGCTACCACCATCTGGTCACGGACATGTTGGAGGTGCATGGGACCTGACACTGGAGTGCTCCTGCCAGAGCTCTGTGGGCTTAGCTGCAGGCAGCCTGTGCTACCTCTACCTCCTAGAGATGAGCCAAGGTGATCTGCATCAGAAGAATGGTTGTTGTTGTTCTGGTTATATGCACTCAGACCTGTGAAAGGGGAGACTGAACCTGGGGAGCTTACACCTCCAAAGCTGGCTAACCGTCTACGGGGAAGAGGCTGAGGTGGTGTCTGACCCACCACATCCTGATTCAAGAGCTTTGGGGTCTCTGTCTTTTCCATTATGCCACTTTGTGAAGATCTTGCAGCTGATTGGGGCTTTGATCCGGAGGGGATCCGAGAAGGACTTGGGTCTTCACTATTGAAGATTTTACTGTCCTGTGAGGAAATGTGGGATGGAGGAAGAGGTGGTCTGCCTCTCGCTGAAGAAGACATGCCCAATAGTCTGGAGTCATCACTGCTGGATGATGACAGGGACTCAGCAGAATGCCATTGACTAGAGGAAACTGTCTTTTCTGCATCACTGAGGGCCACTCTGGGCCTCCGCTTAAGGCTTAGTCGCTTAATGGTGGCTCCTTTTTGAAATCTGTCCAACTGGTAAGTATAATCAACACCAAGATGGGTCGGGATGGCCTCTTCAGCGTTTGGACCTGTTGGACCAACAACGAAATCAGCCTTCATAGTTCACTTCAGCACAAATCACTGTAATGCTACGTACACACCAGGCAGTAAACACCGGGCCAAACCTGGGTTCTTTATTGCCCTTTTAACATACAGGTTTTACACTGGATTGTCACTACCCAATTCTAGCTGATGTATTGACAGTTGGAAGAGATTTGGTGCAAAATGTCAAAGCGGTGCAGATCTGGTGAATCTTGCTCTATTCCGATATATAAAGACTTGATGCCTTCTAATTCCTGCCAAGCAAAAAAAACCACAATTATTAATTTCTCCTTCATGATCCTGTTTACAATGGTTGGCAGTTCGGTGCTTTGACAAGGATGGGACCTACACATCACTACCAAATCCAAGTCCTGAATCCGAGTCACAGTTCAGCGTTGTTGAGTTTTAGTAGCCAATAAGTTCAACTGGTTGAACTTCCAGTGCACGATCAATGAATGCCTGTTCTGTACGTAGAGTCCGTAACCGGACTCAAAAACTTGCTTAGTGACTCATGACCGCGAGAGAAATTCGGGTTGACGTGCGTTTACATAGACTTTTCATTGAAAATGGCCGCTTAAAAATGCACTGCAAAGGCTGATGTAAACATAGCATAAAAGGAACACAAAACTTGCTAAAAAGATTCAAACAACAAATTTTCAAGTAGCAGACACAGTATTGGCAACATTTCTATGAATGCTCAGAACTTCTCACACGAAAAACCTATTTTTAAACAGGTGAAACCACGACTCCACGCTGGTCCAGTCTTACCTCCTTGCTGACGATGTCCCAATTGAATCCAAAGCTTTCAGATAGTTCTTGACAAAAATCTATCTTAGCCTGTCCCACTAGAAAAGGAGGGGCACAGGAGGACTTTCCGCTCTCACAGACACTGTTTTCAGCAGTATGTTTTTCCTCAAATGGTATGTCTCTCAAGATAGACTGAACCCACTCTGTAATTACTATGCAGCTCTCCCTCTAAATGGCCCGCCATTCTCTTGGCAGAAGTTTTTTTTTCTATTACCACAAACATTTTTTACGTATTTAGACAGTGAGTAAAATTAAAAAAACAAAAAACAAAGCAAGTAAACAATATTTCTATATGGTAAATACTGATAATTGCAGGCTCAGAAGAGATACTGCTACTGTCTTCTTGTACAAAGAGACCAGGAACATACTTTAAATGTTTATATTTTGGTCATTTTTATTAAATACCTTACCTGAAACAAGCCTCAGTGTGTAGCTGCCTTGAGCCATGATGGTGCTTCAGAAAACCCAAACGGCTCAGAAATCCAAGCTGGAAAAAAAAGAGAAAACAAAACCTTATTATTCCCTCACATTCTTTGTTCTTTTTTCTACAACTTTCCCTGTCTGTGTGCAAGTCCATGAGTCAATAACGGCTACACTTACTCTGCTGGCTTAGTGGAAATGCAATCCTCGGCCATCACAGTTAATTCTGCAAAACTGCAGGGAGGAAAATGATAAGCCTTGGTGCACAACCTTGAGTTGGTGCAGCGCTATGCCATATCACTTTCCCATCAGTAAGCAGCTTTTGTTCCCAGGATGATTTAAAGAGCCTTCCTTTAGTTTTTATACTGCAGCATTTTGAAAGGATTTAATGTATACCTGTAAGGTTAAACAGGTAAGAAAAAAAACAAAGTTTGTCATCAGGATACTAAAAATAAATCATATTAGGTTTTGGGGACCAATAACAAGAAACCATTTACAACATTCAAAAGTCTACACTAAAAAGTTTCAAAATGAATCTACAGTCATATAAAACATTTAATTTCATGTCTTTGTAAGTGAAGGAGCCAAAACATTATTTTTTGGCACTTTTTCTCATTTATAGTTTTGTATAGTTCACCTCCTTAATTTATGAATTAGTGACACCTTGGCAAAAGTAAAAAAAAAAAAAAAACCACTCTTTCCCGCACTAGGGATTGAGAAGGAGATAAAAATGTGGACTGTTTATTTTTGTTAATCGCTATTTTACTACCTTTTTGTCACTTTTGTCTATATATGTTTTTTTTATTTGGCAGTCACCTTTTTCCATCTTTTGTTGAGCAGGTTCATCCACTCATAGTAGTTAATTCAACATTTTATCCCCTTCTTTCCAGGAAATAAGGAATAAACTCACAAAGTTAATGTGTATTTAAGAGGAACTTTGTAATTCACACAAACATTTTTTATGTTTTTTTTACCATTGCAAATAAAACATGTATCATGTAGTCTTAGCCCAGAATTAATTGGAGAACATATTTTTAATCTCATTTGAAATTTTCTCTAGTTAGAACATAACTCAAGAAGTGAAATCTCAGTATATTCAATTAATCAGAGCTTAAATTTAATTGAATTTAACTGAATTCCCCAAATGTGATGCATTTTATGATGGTTTTTATTTTTTTGTGTAACGGTCTCTTGTCTTGCTTTGGGTTTTTAAAGTTGGATTATGCTTTTATGTAAAGCATTTTGAGTAACATTAATTGCAAAAGTGCAATACAAATAAAGTTTAAGCTTGATTTGATGATAAATTTGCACTATTTAGGATGGATTTCGTAAGAAGCAACTTTTTTAAACTTAATTTAATTAATTGTGTAAACGTGTACATTGAATATCAAACTGATTCCACATAATAGTAGGATCAGCATAAATGTAATCACTTCAAATGCATTTTTAAAGAAAATATTTTTAAATAATTTAATAGATCTGTTACTTCTTCTTTGAGAAGCTCAACAATTAATGCCACCTGTTTGAACTGGTTATCTGTCTAAACACACATGTCCACACTCTTAAACAGTCAGACTACAACCTCTCCATCATGACCAAATAGCTGTTGAAGGACTCCAGGAACAAACTTATTCACCTGACCCAGTCTGGGATTGTTCAGGGTAACCAATAAGCAAGTAGCTCACTTACACTCTCCCTCCACCTGGGGTTCAAATGATCTGGAACAGTGAGGAAACAGCCCAGAACGGCACAGGGGAACTGGTCAATGACCTGGAGAGAGTTGGTATCACAGTCAAAAAGGTTACGATAGTAACACATGACATCGTCCTAACCTTTATAATAAATGGAAAATGTATTGAAATCACACTATCAGCCGTGCAATTGCTTTCCCAAAACGCCATTTTGAAGCATGGGGGTGAAAACATTATGCTATGGGTCTGCTTTTCTGCAAGAGAAATATGATTGTTGATCCATTTGAGGGTAAGGATGAATGGAGCCATTTATAGTGAGAATTTGGGGAGAAATCTTCTTTCATTTTTGAGAGCATTGAGAATGGAACATGGATGGATCTTCCAGTACAAAGGAGTGGCTTCATAGGCTACGAAAATATTGTATATTTTATAATTGCATACATGTATGCCATTATGAATGATAATATAGTAATACTACAATGTTGCCAACAACGTGTTTTTAGATGCATTAAATGGTTCATTTGTATGCAAAACGATGAGTTAATTCATCATATATTCAAATGTATATGTGTGTATATTTTTGGCTTATACATTATATTTTTTGGTGTGACAAATACAGATTACAAACATGCCAATAGATGGATGACTAATGTGCAACTTTTTTGTATGACTTAAATGACTCCTAAATGGAGCTCAAATCTGACACCTGGTGGCCACTACGAGCAGAATGTAGCTAGATAACTTTTGCATCCATGACATCTAATTCCCGCATTATAAACAAAAACGGCAAAGTTATAGTTTTATTACCTTTTTAAATACCTAAAACCACATATAAACCATGAATTTGGCGAGTTGTAGAAACGGTAGAAGAGTCGCTCACCTGCACTGAAGCAGTGTTGTCATTTTTTTCTTTGTAGCTTTTAAAGGTTACCACAAATAGTTGAAAGCTATTATATCATCTGTTGAATGTAAAATAATGCATTTTAAAGTCGACTAACCTATTTGTTATTCAGTTTGACGTCGTTTTTCACCTTATTGGAATAGACTCCCTGACGGCGCAGGCGGCACAGTGCGCATGCGCGTGCGCCTTTCACTGCTCCTGAGGCGTGCTCACCTGACGGGGAGCCAGTCAGGTGCTGACCGGTCCCCAATAAAATATTTATCTTTTCTGCTGTTGGCACAGTTTGATGGCTGTAACTCTGCGAGACTTCGTGTTGTGTATTAATTGAAGCGTTTAATTTACTTAACAAACAAATTTAATAAATCAAACAATCTGAAATGTTCAGTCAAAATTCGCAATCTAAGAAACATTTTCATCATGATACTTATACTATTTCTAAATAGATATAAATGTTGATGAATCATATTTTTCTAAATTAGAAAGATGGGCCACTGAAGAGTTGTGACTTTCATAAAACAGAATTATTGTACAATCATAACATTTGTTATATTAGTAGAATTGTTTTCATAACTCAGTGAATACAAAGATCTTATTTTGTTTAATACCCTGTATCCAGTAAATACATAAAGGTTAGGGAATTTTCAAATTAATGCTTTGTACTGAATTATGCTAAAAGAGTATGGAGTAAAACCACAATTAAACAAACCAAAAGACAAATAAATAAAAGGGAATGAAGTAGTAATATTATGAGGAAAAAGCTGTAAAATTGTGAGAACAATTATGTGAAAAAGATTGAAATATGACGAGAGAGTAATTGCAAAGGTATGTCATTTTTCATAGTTAAATACATGTTGTTGTTTCCGCCCTCAAGAATAAAGTTGTAATTTCACAAAAATTAAGCCGTAAGCTTACAAAAAAGTTATATTAAATGTTTTTTAAAGCTGAGTATAACATTGTATTTTAGAAAAAGCCTGACTTTTTCCTTGTAAAATTATGGCGTCAATTGCTACTTCTTGTATTTATTTTGTTTATAATGCTACAACTTTTTATCATTATTTTATGATTTTATTCACTCTAGATTTTGACTTTTGTCTTATAATTTTACAACTTTATTCTCAGAATTTTTTTCCGTATTTATTTGTTTAATATTTTTCGAAAGCCTTAAGTAATAACCAAGTAAACAACAGTAAAGAGTAAAGCAACAGCTTTAAACAACAAAACATTTTGTTACTGATCTATATAAATTTTTTTTTTTACCGTATTAGAAGAACCCCTTCTTAAGTAAATAATTACCCTTTCTGTAATAAAGTCAAAGAAAAACTGAAATTAACTTGTGATTTCCACACTTTCAGCTTTAAGCCCAACAGCGACGCCATGTGGAAAAAGTGTGAACAACTCTACTTTTTACACGAGGTTAAATTATTTTTTATTTTCTAGAAGTAAATTTCCACTGGTCCTTCACTGTAAAAATAAAGCCTATGAAACAAGTTTATTTCAAAAAGGTTTGTGAGGTCATATCCTGTAGTTTTCATGGGTTATCTAAAGACCAAAGTTTAAAAATCACTTTTCTGTGTCTTCAGTAAATTTTTATATTTCTCTAATTTTGTGACTCAAGTTTCGTTAGTTAAATAATGCAAAGCATTTACTTGCAAATATATTGGAGAACAAAGTTCTGGTGCAATTTCATGTTGTTCTGCAAATCTTCATGCAGAAACTGGCTGATTTGACAGCAGACGTGGGAGCAATGGTCCCCATCTGCAAGAACTGAACTTTAAACTCCCTCAGGATCATGCAGAGAACGCATGTGTGAGCCATCTGAGCAGAAACTTGTTTAAAAAAAAAAAAAAGCTTTTTGCAGTTGGCAATAGCTTTTTGGAGAAATCTATAATTGATTGTTTTATGCTGTCTTTCAAAAGCTTTTAAAACCTTTTACATCAGATTAAATATGATAAAAACTCAATTACAGCTTAGATAGAAAAAAAACTACAAAAAGAATTTCTGATTTAAATGCAAGTCTTGAAAAATATGCATGAAATTGGATGATTAATTACGGTACATAAAGGTAAAGAAAAATCTATTTTTTTAACTAGAGACTGATTCAATTACGCTGTGTCCAAAGCGACACTACCTTTGAACTTTGCTCTTAGCCACAGTGGCGTTGAAACCAGCACCTCATTGGCTGGAAGAGCTTCACACCCCTCCTCATCCCCGTATCTCTGTTCTAGAGTCCACTTTTTAAGTTTGCAGTCTCCGTCAGCTCCAGCGCTTGCACACAGGGTCCCTCCACCAACCAGGAAAAATGTCTGAAAAAGCAGCTTTCGACACCAACGTGCTTACGCTCACCAGGTTTGTTCTGGAGGAGGGCAGGAAGGCCCAGGGAACGGGAGAGCTGACAAACCTGCTCAACTCCATCTGCACGGCGGTCAAAGCCATTTCCTCTGCTGTCAGGAAGGCTGGGATTGCCAACCTGTGAGTAAGACTTATTTTACAGGGAAAATGGTGAAAGTTTCTCTTTTGTCATACCAAAGCGCCCGAGTAGAGGTCAATGTGACAGCAAAACACCTTTAAGCACTGGTTCAGTGTTCTCCCTGCTCCTCCTTCCTGTCAGGTATGGCATTGCAGGAAGCACCAATGTGACTGGAGACCAGGTGAAGAAGCTGGACGTCCTGTCCAACGATCTAGTCATCAACATGATCAAGTCCTCTTTCAGTGCCTGCGTCCTGGTCTCAGAGGAGGACGAGCATGCCCTTGTTGTGGAACCAGATAAGCAAGTGTGTGCTGTAAAATCGTTGGTTTGAGTGACAGTAAAACCCTTCGGATTCATGTTTGCTAGATCAGTTGTTTTATTTTATCTCACTGCTTTCATCTTGCAGGGAAAATACATTGTGTGCTTTGATCCGCTTGATGGTTCCTCCAACATTGACTGCCTCGTCTCCATAGGAACGATCTTTGCCATCTACAAAAAGGTCGGTGTGAACAGGATGAAACCATTCTGTGAATTCAACAGTGGAAGCTGCCCGTAGTTGTACGGTGGCCCTAAAGTTCAAATCGCATTCAACTCTGTGGCGACCCCTGACAGGATGTGCCAAAAGGTGAACAACAATGACAGTTAAAAAAGCAAAACAAACAAACAAAACAAAAAAATCACAAACATTTTGGAAAAGGAAAGTAATTTCCAGAAATCAAAATGAAACAAAACAAGAAACGTTTGAGCCATGAGGAGAGAAATAGAAGATGGATGCTTTTCTTGACTGCGGTGAAGAGTTGATTGAGAAATCACTGAACTTTGGCAGTGGCTGTGGTCAGAGGTTTAAAGAAAATTATCTTCTGACATAAGATAGGGCTATGCTCAATAACTTCCTGTTAAAAAGGTGAACATCATCCAATCAGGGACTTCCCATAACACCTACCTTTTCTTTTTTTTCCTTTTGTATCAATTTTTTAACATTTCATTTTTTTGGAATCATATTTTTTTGCTTCTAGAATCTAAAAATTTTTTTATTATTTATTTTATTATTTATTTTATTATTTATTTATTTATTTTTATTTATTTATTTTAATTGTTGTTGTGATTTTTTTTTTTACATGATTTTGCATTGAGTGAATTGTTAATGTGATTTGCAAACTTCATTGCTATCAATGAATTTGACCGATTTAGGTGGTTTTAAACTAGTGGTTTTAACCATCTTTACCAAACCCCAACCTTTCTATAAATGGCCAAAAGAGGGCCAAGGACAAGCCTGACAAATTTTTATAGATACTCAGTCAGACTCTTGATTATTACAAAGGTTAACACTTTTGTTTAAGCACCATTTGTATTTGTAATTAAAAAAATGGCATAAAATTAACTACCACGCAACATTTGTATGGAACATTAAATAAACTCAGAAAAAAAGTCATCAAACTAGAATTTGAATGTCTTCATTTATAGGTTGTTATTACTATTTAAAAAAATATTTTTAGGTTACATTGAAATTTTATTTCTAGAAATATGCTGCTGGTTGAAGGGGCCCTCTGGGAATTGTACCTTGAGCCCTCAAATCCTCTAGCAGTGGCCCTGAAGGAATGGCTAAAACAAAGACATTTACAAAATCAAAGTCTCAGTTTGCAGGACTGCTGCAAAAAACAAAAGAGAGCTCTTTTTATGTAATGTTAGTATTCTAATAATCGCAAACAGCAATTGATTTTTCTTATTTCCAACAGCAAATAACAGTAAATAATCACATTTTCTGGGACTTCAATCACCCAAAAAAATGGAGCTTTGAAAAAGTTCTGCTGTCCAAAAAAATCAAGCGAAAGTCAGTTTAAAATAATCTCCATCAGGTACGATTTTTAGGCTGAAGTGGAATAACTTTTTTCAGAATAATTCGTGATCAGTGTGAAATAAAAAGATAAAACCTCAAAATTTTTATAAACATCATAAATAAAAAGCTGTTCTTTCATAAAATATTTTTTTATTCTGTGTGAAAAGGGGAAGAAATGGGAAAACAATTTGAATTAAAGCCAGGAGCGACATTGTTTTGACCCGCCCTCACAGGTGAAGCGGCTGCTATGAGCGCCACACTCTCCCGTTCTGCCCCTACCACGCTGGTCAGAGCTGAAGGTGACAAATTAATGACATAAAAATAAAAAATAAAAACTTTTTTTTCTTTAAACGGTAGCTTTTGTGTTGGTTTTATCTCCATAGCAACCTTTTTTTTGGTAGCCTGGAGGTGACGAACAGGTCTGTGCCATTTTTAAAGGAATCGGCAAAATTGGATTTCCTTCTTAACCAAGTTTTTTAGTAGCCACACCCACATTCCTTATAAGGTCATATTATATGTTAAATTGTTTTGTTCAACTTGAACCAGCAATTAAATGAATACATTTCAATTACATGAAGCAATAGATGAACCTCACTCTGAGTTTTTGAGTATTTGGTAAGGGTGACATTTTTGCACAAATGTGCAGTAAAGAAAGACAAAAACAATCTGGTTTTTGCAATCCAAGACTGCTGCAGGCCATAACTACATGGGTGTAAGGCTTTATTTGGAGTATTTACAATAAAAGAATCACTTTCCTGCATTCATGATGTTTTTACAGACCTCCAATGGGGATCCATGTGAAAAGGACGCGCTGCAGTCGGGCAGAAACATCGTGGCGGCTGGTTATGCTCTGTATGGCAGCGCCACCATGTTGGTTCTTTCCACGGGTCAGGGAGTGAACGGCTTTATGCTCGACCCCGTAAGGTTTCCCTGAAATGGATCCAAACGGCTCAGATTTTGCTCCACGCGCTAACGTTGTGTATTTTTCTCCTGCGTGGATTTCCGGTAGGCGATCGGGGAGTTCATGTTGGTGGATAGAAACGTGAGGATCAAGAAGAAGGGGAAAATCTACAGTTTGAATGAAGGATATGCGCAGCAGTTTTACCCTGATGTGACAGAGTACCTCCAAAGGAAGAAATTCCCTGAGGTAAAGTCAAGGAGAAACCATCCAGGGTCAAAAGATTTCTTGTTTTGTTAAACTTTTTAGATGATTTTTTAATCACAAATAATGCCATGGATGACTGTTTTGAATCCAGGATGGCTCTGCACCTTATGGCAGTCGGTATATCGGTTCAATGGTGGCCGACGTTCATAGAACGCTGGTGTATGGAGGAATCTTTCTGTATCCTGCAAATGTTAAGAGCCCCAAGGGCAAGGTGAGATGGTGAAACCCTCAAGACATTTAAGTTTAGAAATGATTAAAAATAAATAAAAAAAAGGATTTCTCCACCATCTTTCTTTCTTGACATTCAGCTGAGACTGCTTTACGAATGCAACCCCATGGCCTTCATCATGGAGCAGGCGGGAGGCATGGCCACGACCGGCTCGGAAAACATCCTGGACATCCAGCCCACATCCATCCACCAGAGAGTGCCTGTGGTCATGGGATCCCCGGATGATGTGCAAGAGTACATCTCCATCTACAAGAAGCATCACAAATGAGGTAGAAGACGACACCAGCAGACATTGAGACCAAAGTGTGGGGGTTTGTTTGGCAGGTCGGTCCGCTGGCGGCAGAGAAAAAACAGAAGCCATGACATTCATATTGCTTTTTATCCCATCTCTGCAGAACTGAAGGAGGAAGAGGATCCAGACACTCTGCCTCACACTGGGCTAATTACATCTTGGTACTGCATGCTATTTGTAGAGAGATACCCTGTATTTTTTAAATAAAGACAAATGGAAAAAAAATGTTTGTGTCCTTTACCCAAACCACCATGTGTGTTCAAAGTATAGATTGAAAACATCCCACGATCTACATTTGTAAGGACTTTGTGGCCTAACAACACAGGAATAAAAGATGGATAGAAAGATGGTTCATGATCTGCCGGACCTAAAAGTTGTAGTCTATCATCTTTTTATGTAAGCTCTTTGGAAAAAAACAAAAAAAAGGTAATCTGAGCTTTGAAAAGTTTAAAAATACAACAACTTGAAATAAAAGCTACCTTTTTATACTGTCAGCATCATTGTTATGGACAAACTTTCAATGAATAATTTCATACCTGCAATGATGCACAAATGCACACTGATTTATTGGTTCATTATTATGTCAACTCTATTTAGGATATTAAGTCATAGATTTATTAGAAAAATAAAAATAAATAAATAAATAAATAAATAAATAAATAAATAAATAAATAAATAAATAAATAAATAAATAAAATAGCGAATGTATTCGCATTTCAGGCACCGGAAACTCGGGCAGTCTCTTTCCCCCCTAGGGTGGTAGTTAATTAACTCACCTGTTCAGCTTCCTATTTAAGTCCAGGTGTGCAGCGTTCATTCTCTTTCTTACCGCAGCGCCGCTTTCGTCGCCGGTGTTCCATGCCCGCGGCTCTCCTTCTTTTGGCATCTTGGTGTGTTCCCCCCTTCTTTGGACGGTGCTGCCACTTTTTCTGATGTGGGGGTTTTTCCTTTCGCCGCGTTTGTTTCTCCTTCCGCGGCGTTTCATCGGCCGGGTGGCGGCGCCGGCGTGTTCGCGTCGCTGCGGCGGGTGAGCGTTTCGCGGTGTTTCAGGTCGGCAGCGGCGTTAGATCGGGGGCCGTTCAGGCTTCTCCTCTGCTGTGGCCGTTTGTATCATTGCGGTGAGCGGCCAGGCGGTCTTTTCCCGTGTTTTTCTGTTGTGTTTTCTAATGCGTTTCTGTTTCCTTCTTATCTTCCGGTTGTATGTGACGTCACGCCCCTAAGGACTCTGGGTATGGTAGTTTATGTTCTTTGTTCTTTGTGGTCTACCTGACTCGTTTTCATGTTTTGTGGCTCTGCATCCTGTTGTTGTTTCAGGGGTTGTGGGGTTTTTCCTGTGGTTCAGGGCTGGTGGTCCTCGTCTGGACAGGTTTCTCATGCTGGCTGAATTAGTTGTGGCTTTCGGCGTTTTATCTCTTGCTGTATGTTATTTAAGATTTCAAGATTTCAGGATTTTCTTTTGTTGCATACGAAGTTGTATTTAGCAAATCCAACCAGTAGTGAAATGTAACCCAGGTCCGCTCTGTGGACAGCGCAATAATTAGGGAAAACTATTATTATATTATTATATTTATAATTAAGTAAAACTGTGTACCGATGAAATACGTATAGTATGTGTATTGTAGAATTAAATATGGAATGCAAAATAATGTGCATGAATGTGGACTGAAGACTTGAATAATTAAGGTACACGTTTAAGAGCCTGATGGCATGGGGGTAGAAACTCCTCCTGTGTCTCTCTGTCTTAGCCATCCGGCTAAGACTCGGCTCCTACGGCTCCTAGATAAGAGCCGAATGTGAATTTTGCCTGTATTTAATCGACGCTGGCTTTATTATTTTGGTGGCTCTTTGTTTTGTGTTTCTGTCGTGGCTGCTGTGCATTTGGTGGTTTACTTAGCGTTTGGTTTGTTCTTGTTGGACCCCTCTCTCCTCTGTGGAATTTTACTTTTGATTTGTCTCTTTTATGCAACGTCTGTGGCTTGTTTTGATTCATTCGGCGTTCTTCGTTCGTCGCCTCCGCCTGCTCACGGTATGGTTCATTCTAGGCCGCCACTGTGGGTGGCCCTTGGATGTGTTCATGGTTGGAACTTGTCTCGGTCCTGTTGGTGCCTGTCGTCGTAGTCATTTTCTGGCGTCAGTAGCCTGATTCCTCGTGCGCCTTACGGATTGGTTTATTTTTTACTTCGGCTGCCCATGCCTTCTCCACGTTTTACTCCGGACGCGATTTGTGGCTGGGGATGGCTGTTATCACTGATGTTCTCAGTGTCCTGCCTCTTTGCCTCCCGGAAGAGTCTCTCGGCATCCAGTCGGCGCTCGATTTGTTTATCGGTTGACCTTTCTGCTGTCATGGCGGTCCTCATGATATCGACTGTATTATCACAAGCCCTGTACTGGCCTTGGGTAGGCTATGGGCTCCCCTTCGTTTTGCGCGTTTTGATGTTTTCTCTGCGTCAATGTTCCTCTGTATGCCTGGTCTTTTGCATCTCTGTGGCTTACTTTCATTTTCTGATCTGGGTTACCGCGTTGTCTGCGCCGTATGGTCCTCTGCCTGTCCGGATTTGTTTTCTTCTTCTGGATCTGGATGGTTCATTGGTGCATGCCTCTCCCTTTATGCCATCTCTCGCTTTTGTGCAGCGTGTACTTTGTTTCATTCTTTGTTTGTGGGCGTTTGTTCAATGATCGGCCCACCTGATTCTGCTCTGGCTTTGGTCCCACGGTCATCCATTCATCTTGTGCTCTTGTTCCGGGTTGTTTGATCCTGGGCCCCATGTTCCTGTTCTGGATATTCACGTCTTCCGTATTGTAGCCTGTCCTTCTCAATGCTTGGAGTGGTCTTGTTATGATGATGCCTGTCGTGTCTTCAGTCTCCCTCCGCTTGTTCTTCTGTGGCTGGGCCCTCTAGATTTGGGGGGAAAGATTTATAAGAGCGGTTTGTGTACGTCCGGCCGCCAGAATCCACGGCTCTAATGGTTTTAAAGATAGTGTGGTTATGAGAATTTAGCCATGGAGTTTATATTAAGGCTCTTTAAAGAGTGAGATAATAGTCTTATGTGTTTCATCGGTTGTCTTGGGTAGTATTTAAATAACACCATAAGCAAATTAACCCTGACCGTAGAAACTCCATCTTTTACGCTCTAAAGCTTAGTTCAAGAGTTAATTCTTGTGTCCGCAAGCCAGTCTTCTATCTGCCCTGCTTAAGCAGATGACACTTGTCTAGATGCATCTACATGTAGAGGCTTGTTATGCTCCGCCTCTAAAAATCTAAGGTTCAGTCTATCAAAACCTACGATCCCTTATGGATCTCCAGACGCCCTTGGCTAAAATTTCGGCAGTCTGTGTTTTGTTGTCCACTTATTTGAGAACCACTAATATCAAATATGAGAATCAAATTTCAGCCGAGCTGCAATCCATTGCTATGTGGGACGTGGACCTTCCTCATCTACAATCTCCTTGGCCCTTGGTTACCCATCCCATCGCCTAATTCTCGATGACCTTCTGAAGGTGCGTCCCTCTGGAACTGTCAAAGGTTGCTTCTTTACAATTGGTGTATATAACTTTGGTGTTAATATATTGTGCAGGTTCTGTATTTCACTATCAATTCACTGCTGGAATTTGTGATACGGGTGGTTTCTATGGTGCGATGAAGCCACAATGGGACTTTCCATAACTTTCTAATAAATTTAACCTTGTTGTTATTCCATCCATCTTAATCAGTGTATAAACTAATCAGTTTCTAGGTTTTATATATATGTTCTTTGCTGGGACTAATACTGGTTTTGTATTTTATCTATGCATCGCATCCTGAGCCTGCGAGTCCCTGCTCTCTGGCCTGCTTCCCCATTTCTGGCGAATGATGACACCCCTGCATTCCTTGATCTGGTGTTGCCACGATGACTGCTCAACGTACCTATTGCTGAACTGAAAGTGATGGGGCGGTGGACCTCCCCTACGTTCCCATGACACTTCTGACTTAAATCAATCATCATGTTGGCAGTAGAATGAATGTAAATTCTTGGATTATATTGCCAGGTGGAAGCCTCAAAATTTAGGATGTTCTAAAGTGTATTTTTAGTATGCGATGGAGCTCAAAATTTGGTTTCTAAACTCAATTACGCCAATTAAGCTTCAGACAAATGGCAGTGAGGATTTTCTTGATACTTAGATGGAAATCTTCGAATAAATGGATGTTCTGAGCTCGTATTATGGTATGACAAATGGGGTAACATTATGGCAGTTAAGCTCGTTCGTAGTCCTGTCGTTGGAAGCTTGAATTAATGGATGTTATTTAAGCGCCTTTAATAGCATACCAAATGAAATAACGCTAAGCTCGTTCTTAGTATTTGATGGAAGCTACGAATAATGGATGGTACTTAAGCATGTTTAGCATGCTTTGGGAGCTTTGGATGGATGTAGGTAGTGTCTTCATACGGGTTGTACTTAGCGGTTCAAATTATAGTTCCATACAACGTTTTGCGGATGGGGATGTAGGTTCTTAAAAAAATTGGGTATGAGTGATTCTTATGTTGGCTCCCTGTTTTGTTTCGTTTTCTTTGTTGGGCTCTCTCTCTCTCTCTCTCTCTTTGCAGATAGTATGTTCCCCTAGTGGGCACGAACGGGAGCGGCCCAACGGTCAAAGGTGCCGGGTCACACATAGCAGTTCCACTAGATAGTGTGTCCCCTTCGAGGCGCTGTACTCGAACGGGGGCGGCCCAACGGTCAAAGGTGCCGGGTCACACATAGCAGTTCCACTAGATAGTGTGTCCCCTTCGAGGCGCTGTACTCGAACGGGGGCGGCCCAACGGTCAAAGGTGCCGGGTCACACATAGCAATTCCACTAGATAGTGTGTCCCCTTCGAGGCGCTGTACTCGAATGGGGGCGGCCCAACGGTCAAAGGTGCCGGGTCACACATAGCACATCCATTATATAGTGTGTCCCCTTCGAGGCGCTGTACTCGAATGGGGGCGGCCCAACGGTCAAAGGTGCCGGGTCACACATAGCAGATCCATTAGATAGTGTGTCCCCTTCGAGGCGCTGTACTCGAATGGGGGCGGCCCAACGGTCAAAGGTGCCGGGTCACACATAGCAGATCCATTAGATAGTATGTCCCCTTTGTAGCGCTGAACTCGGATAAAAGAAATGGAAAGAAGGGGGCGGCCCAACGGTCAAAGGTGCCGGGTCACACATAGCAGTCTTACTTGGAAATGAAATGAAAATGGAATGCCGCCAAAACACACCTCATCTTATGACACACTGATTATACATTTACATTCTTTCTTCTTCTCTCTTCTTGATGATCTTTGGTTTTGGGGGTTTTTACCCTAAAGTTTATGGAAGTTATCTCATGGAATTGTACGGAGCCTTATGCCAACTAAGATGTAAATTAAGTATGTGAAAATAAATGTATTCTACTGCAAGAGTTTTCGTATGACTGAAAATAGCGAATGTATTCGCATTTCAGGCACCGGAAACTCGGGCAGTCTCTTTCCCCCCTAGGGTGGTAGTTAATTAACTCACCTGTTCAGCTTCCTATTTAAGTCCAGGTGTGCAGCGTTCATTCTCTTTCTTACCGCAGCGCCGCTTTCGTCGCCCCACCCTCCTCCCCGGCTTCCACCTGTGGGCTCCGTTCGGGGGTTTTTACCCTAAAGTTTATGGAAGTTATCTCATGGAATTGTACGGAGCCTTATGCCAATCAAAGTTTGTGAATGCCAACTAAGATGTAAATTAAGTATGTGAAAATAAATGTATTCTACTGCAAGAGTTTTCGTATGACTGAAATAAATAAATCCATCCATTCATCCATTGTCCTCCGCTTATCCTTAGACTGCTTATCCAGCAGTCTAAGAAGAGATGCCCAGACTTCTCCCACCCCAGCCACTTCCTCCAGCTTCTCTGGGGGGACCCCGAGGCGTTGCCAGGCCAGCCGACAGACGTAGTCTCTCCAGCGTGTCCATGGGTCTTCCCCGGGGCCTCCGCCCAGTGGGACATGCCCGGAACACCTCCCCAGGGAGGCGTCCAGGAGACATCGGACTAGATGCCCGATTTATAAGAAAATGATAAAGAAAATAACAGGCAATCAGAAAGTAGAATGCAGTGCACTGTTTAACAAAAGTAAAATAACAAGAAACATACTCAGAAAATATCTGCAAAACAGCAAGACTGCAAAAGGTGAGCCACAATATAGTGAGGGAGCACTATATGTGCACCTATACGTACAGTGCTCACATGTCACATAGAATCCATTAACCCTTTTAACACCGGTGAAGTTGCTGGCACCATCTAAATAAATACCATACACTTTTTAATGCAATCAACAAAAATCAGCTGATTCTCACTCAGAGAAAACCAGCTTTGCACATCGGCATAAAGACACTTTTTCTCACATCAGTATCAGTGGATTTATGTTGATTATGTGAACACCTCACTTCTGTAAAATGTTGCACATTAGCACAAAGCTGCTTTTCCCAGCGCCAGAATCAGCTGAATAACTGAAGAGTTAGTTCAAGAGTTATGGTAGTCAAAAGAATGTAAACACTGGAGCTACAGCCTTGGCTTTAAAGAGTTAATATTATGCCAATCAAATAGTTTAATTAACCAAATAAATTCTGTTGGAAAAGGAGTGGAAAGTGGAAAGTGGAAAGACTTCTATTTTTCTGTCAGGTTCTCCTCTGTCATTTGGCTTCCCTTGAATTAAGAACCATAGAACAACTAGAAAGTTCAAAAAGCTGATTTTTTCCCACATGTTTCCTCTGGTCCAGAGTGTAAGTACATCTTCACAACTGCCTAACAAAATGACCTAACGATGGAAACAAACTGTGCTTCAGACAAAACCTATTAGATATTTGGTGGGATGAGGGTGCCCTTATATTCAAGGACCCAGAGCCCCTAAAAGCTTTTGAAACACCCCTGTACATGTGGCAGATTGTGGTTAATTTTATTCCGGCTTAGAGCCCAAGTCTCTTGTTTGCAAAAAAAAAAGACTTTGTTACATTAATGTGTCTGAGGGGTAACTTTGTCTCTGTCTTACAGAACGTATCAGAAATGTATAAGGTGTCCTTGATGTCTATCAAACATGACAAAATATGAAATGAAAACATTCAACAACAAAAATGAAAGAAAACGCATTATAGCTCAAGTTACACAGAAAAGTTAAATAAACCAAAAGCACAAAAGCAGACTTTTGATTGAAAAAAGGATGCTAAGCTCTGTTGAAAGAGCTTCATTCCATATATATGAAGTCTAAACAATAAATTATGCTGCTCCACTTCTCTGGATGAAATCCATCCAGTCTGGTTTTTTTTTACCAAAGTGAGGCCTCTTGCTTTGTGGACGACTGTTTGGGAGAGTCAGCAGTCAGAAACCTTGTGAGACACACAGGCATTTTTCAAGCATACTTGTTTATTTTGGTTTTGCTCAGACGCTGGATGATTTCAGTTTAGAAAGTGTGGCAGAGCAGCACCGTCCCTCTGTCTGAGCGAGTGCAGTGAGCACACACACCTGCATGGTGGTGCGCGCATACACGTCATATACAAACCATCATTTCTTACGAATTACTATTCATTTATCATAATTTAGTCTTTGGGGGCAAACTTGGTCATCACTAGTTTTCAGCATACACGCATATACGAAAGTTTACTCACGGTGGCTAGCTTCACGGCGTCTTATAAAATTAATTTGCTTGTGTATTTGTTGATTGATTGAGAGATTTTTTTTGTAATCTTGTACAGACACCAGGTAATAATGCAGTACAGTTAATGTTTCATACAAATTTAAAACCAAAGAAGGGTTGTACCTGAAGAAGTTATGCACAACTTGTTTACTCGAGGGTCCTTCATTCATCCTATTTTGTGTTATAAAATACTTTTTTTTTTTTAAAGTGAGACAACTGTATTTTTTTAAAATTTCTGCTTCAATTTGGCTCCCAGACACCCACAAGCTGAGCGCTCTGAGGTTGCAACCCAGCCTCAGCTAGACTTTACCTCCAGTGGCCTCACGGTAAATGGAGTTTGAGACCCCGGATCTACAATGACAGAAAGCTACAACTACAATTCTTTTGCCTCTGAATAAATCAACCAATCAGCAGCCTTCCGCTGTCACCCAATCAGTAGGCTGCTTGGACCAGCCAATCAGATGCCTGACATCTACGCCAGGAAAACTGTAAAAAAAAACATGAAGTTTTTTTTTTTTTTTATTGAACAAATGCAACATACAAACCAAAGAAATGCAACAATTATGCACATATGATGTACAGTAGAATTCTGAATACAGAATACACGTATTACATTCTTAAGAAAATTCTAATTATTAGCAACAATCATAAAAGGGAATAAAAAATAAAATAAAACAAGAAATAAATAAAAAGAGAAAATGCGAGAGTAAATTTATGTCAGCAGTCCAAAAGATTTACAAATAACAGTTGTTTTTAGAGCTTTTGTATTTTTTGAAGCTGAAAGTAAGTTTAAATATTGCTGCAGTTCAAGTTTGAACACAAAAAAGTCAGGTTTTTTATTGGAAAATTTGCTTTTGTGAATATGAAATTTAGCCATAAATAATAACATGTTTAGTTGACAAGCGGAAGTTATCCTCAGAATTTCCTGAAATAAACGGTTAAGCCAGCACTAGCAACAAGCTGTTTTATTCCATGTTCCATTTGCTCTGGTTTTTAGCTTTTAGAATTTGCCTATTAATGGGCTTCGGTCTGTTGGCAGAAATGTATAAATAAATGAATCATTTTGTTGAGTTACAACGCCTTCATGAAATACATAAATTAGCGAATTTTAGGTGTTTTTCGCAATTTTGTCTTGTGTCCTTCTCCTTAGGGTAGAACAAAGAAACAATTGTTTGCTTTTTCTGGTATGGATATCATGCATACTTATTCAACAAATCAAACTTTATAGTGACATGGTGGAACATAAACCAATTTATTTAATACTAGATATGTTTCTCGTGTAATGACCACATAGTGATTAATCTGACAGCATAAAAGGTGTTTTGTTTGTTTTATTTTAAAAAGGCCAATAATATCATTTCTTTGTTGTTGTTTTTATTTGTGGTTGTGATCTTTAATTTGTTTTTATGTTTGTTGCTGTGATTTGGACTTCAGGGCCACCGTAGGAACAAGTCATTTCAATGCTAAAATTTCTGCATGTAGTTGATTTGTTGTCAAAGCTGAAAAAAAAAAGACGTTCAGTTGTTTTCTTAGAAATGAGTCATGACTCTTCTTTTGAGAGAAAAAATGAACAACGGAGAGTATTCACAAGCTGAAAGTACAAATAGAAAAAACAGCAATAAAAAAGGCACCGGCACATATTTGTTACTCTCTGTTTTTCCTGACTCCCCCTTCCCTCTTGGCCTCTCTCCGGGTTGGGAGCTCTTGAATCCAAAGTCGAGTGAATTATTCTGGCAGCGCTGTTTGTGTAATGACTTCTGACAGCAGTGGAGACAAACTGAGGAGTATGTCTGTCTGCATGAGTATTTGCGAATCCGCTCCAGGGAACCGCATTCCAATTCTGGAAAAAACACCATCACATGCAAGTTGTTGTTAACGTATCTTCGTTTAGTTAGAAATAGATGGGAAGAAGGGAATCCGAAAACCCTGGCATTAAGGAGAAGAATGTATAGAGATATAATTTAAGAGGCACAGTTATGGTGGGGGGAGCAGCTGCAGGCTTCACTGAATCCGTCCATTGTTCTTATCTGGCCTCCCTCCAGGCATAATTGGATTTTGGTTCTGCAGCGCATTACGAACCCCCTTAAAAGTGCAAGTGTGCCTTGGCCAAGGTCTTGAGCGTGCTCTCAGTTACAAACAAGAAAGCCTTGTTGAGCTTTACTCACGGGAGAGTTGGAGGAACACAAAAGCTGCCGCCTTCAGAAAAAGAAAAGCAACATTTCTGTTCAAGTGCTGGTTTTGGTCTCAGTGGTTTGCAGTGATGTCAGGTTCTCATGTCCTGAAAAAGACTGCTGCAGATCAGCGTTTGGGCTTTTTGTGATTTCCACTTTGTTGCCGCCTTAAATCACAAGTGCAGTCAGACTGTCGGGCTGGAACTAGATGAATAAAAAAGGGAATTTTTGGCTTAAAATATCCAATATGTTTCCTTTGACTTCTCCTTAATCTCTTTAATTGGAATTTGGGGTCCAAAGGCCCCTTGAGAGGTGCCAGATCTTGGTGTGAATACTTTGGTGATGTGACAGGGTCAAGGAAATGTTTTCTAAAACATTTTTGGATTCTGTTGTTGAATGGCTCAATTTCACTTTTCTTTGCATTTCTGTTGGGCTTGCTGCCTGTTTTATGGTATTTTTCTGCACTTTAAGAGGAATTCCCCATTTGACTCAAAAATGAAGAAAAACAGACAACTGGTTTGTGCCATCATTTTCTACTGAGAGGAGTTTGGTACTTTCCCAGCAGCCCAGACGGGAATTCATTAGACATTTTTTAGAGAATTCATAGAATTTGAGTGAAAAACAGTTATGTCCATCATGTCCAGATATGCATAGTGGTGCAGTGGTCACTCTTGCTTCCCCGAAAAAAAACATGATATGATTTTCTATGTATCCTTTAGTTCCTGAATAAGCAACATTAATCATGCTGAAATGTAAAGTAAAAAGAATTCCTGGAAGCAAAGAGGAACATATCCAGCGGAAAAAAAGGAGTAAAAGAAGTAAGAAAAAAAAGAATGTTTCCATAACTGGCCCTGAAGGCCAGGTTTTATCCACAAGCCCTGATTTTCCATCAAAGTGAGATAAATAAGTTTATTTTTTACAGTGTGTCTCTGTTAGCCAAAATACCCAGACTGTGTGCTGGAAGCCTCCAAATGTCAGTAAAATTTCAAACTATCCCATAAAGCCTGATTCAAAATGAGAGCGGGATCCTTCCTTAAAACCACAAGCACAAATGTCACAGTGATTTGTGCCAGAAAACTCTGCAGAGTTCACGCTCACAAAACCATCATACAGGTTTTCACTCAAGAGCAGTAACAAAATAAAAGTTTGGTGCCTTCCTGCCAGAATGTTTTCAGATGGAACGACAGTTGAAAACATTTTTTCCTGATATTTATTCATTCAACAAGCCAACATTTGATTTAGCACTGAATATAAACAGATTTGTGACCCTATTTCCCCTTTTAAGTAATAGAATTACAGAATTTTAAGTGCAAATATGTTTCAGCAGGAAGGGAAGTTGGAACTCTGAAAAAAGTAGACACTAATCTAATAGTGTACACATTTTTTTAATCAGAATTATTAAGTCAAACAGGCAAAGAAAAAAAATGTGTTAAACAATCAACAATGTTTTTCAAATAAATGTAAAAAAATGAGAAACATTCAATCATGATCTGAAAAAGAAGTGGCAAGATTATGTTGTGTAATGGAAATTAAACTCGTTTAAAGGTAAAACTGTGACAAAAAAAATGTAGCAAGAAAGAGTGAACTCTCAAATTAGATTAAGAATTTTGAGAATTTTTTAAATTAATCTCAGGAATCTGACCCTTTTTCATTGTTTCAGACCAGATTGTCAGAATTTTGAATAAAGAAAAAATAAGTCAAAATTCTGATTGAAGCCAACAGTTAAAAAGTCAGAATGCTACAAAAAAAATTTGATTAAAATGTTGGAAAGGGTCAGAACATGAATATCAGAAAAGATCAGAACTCTCCAATTACAATCAGCATTTAGAGAGATGTAGGTCTCAAATTTTGCAAGCATAAATCAGGACATTTGTCCAAAAAATAAAAATGTAAATAAATCAAAAAGGAGAAAGCAAGGAATCTTGAGATGGAAAGTTGTGATTAAAAAAAAGTTTAAATTTTCTTCTTATTTTTGTTTTTATTTTCTTTAACATTTCCCTAAAAATTTTTAAGAAATATTTTGTCCAGATTCCCACAACCAATGTTAATATCCATGGTCTTTGCTTTAAAATCCCTCCGATCATATTTTAACCTATTTTTAAAGCGTTCCAAGTGGTCTTTTACTTATGATTATTCCGTGTCTTTTTCTAGGACATAGTTGACTGAGTTATTGGCAAGAGCTGCCCGTTGCTGAGAGCTCTCTGTTTAACACGTCCTCCAGCTACCTTACAGCCCCTCACACCCCGAGCCGAACATTACTGGTGCAACAAAAATGGTGAGCATTATTGGAGCCATCCAGAGGTTCAGTTTTGATCCAGATTCCAGCTCAGACAAGGAAAACAAAGACGTAAAAGGATCTAATCGTCTACAAGTGGATGCATCAGAATGGAGAAGAGCAGGAAGCTTGTGGCTCGCCCAAAGTATTTTCTACAAAACATAATTTTCTTCATCTGGTCCAGATTCACAACGATTTGAATAAAGAAATACTCAGAAATGCAATTTCATGCTTCATTTTCTGAGTATATGTCCTCCGTTATGAGAAGAATTCCACAATAACATGTTAAAAACACAATTCTAATGGGTTTTCATGAATTGGGATTTTGGCCAGTGGTGTCTGTAGGGGTGTATTCAAATCCTGCACTGACGTCAGCTGCTGATTCTCCATAAAGGTCCCTACTCTCAGCGCTGAAGCAGCTTGATGAAGCTCCCGCTGAAGCCACTCCTCGCTGTGCGTCAACGCCGCACATGACTCTCCACAGCGCAGCTGACCAATCATACGCTGCTGCTGCAGAGGCTGATCTAGTTTGGAAAAACGGGTTTTAACTTAGGAAGAAGTTTCGCTTTGGACTGTTGGAGGACTTAAAGTGCTACTGCCATATAAGGGCAGACGTTCCTGGACAAAGAAAGAAACGTTGGATTTGGAAACTTTTGAAACCCTCCCGGGACTGCTTGTTCTTGTGGAGATCATCCTTCATGGGGTTGTAGCTCCTCAGCCAGCTGGCCTGATGGGGAATCATGGAGACGCCCTGGAACAGTTTTACAGGATCCAATGTTTGAAGTTGTCTTGGATGAAATGATCGGTTCTTCCTCATTGATGGAGCGGGCGCCACTTCTGTCATGGCTTGTGTTCATTTTCATCCTCGGGGCCTGTTTCGGGTCTCCGAACCCCAACCACCGTCTGGTTTGTTGGAGAGCCATCCTCAAGTGTCACGCGGAGCCGGAGTGCCGTTACGCGTACGATCAGTACATTTTCGCGTGCGCGTCCGTGCTCAGGGGTGAGCGGAAGAAGTGTCCAAGCCACTGCATCTCCTCTCTGATCCAGCTTAATCTGACCCGGAGCGGTCCGGCTTTGGAGGACTGCGACTGCGCCGCGGACCCGCGCTGCAGGAGGACCAAGCAGGACATCGAGCCGTGCATGCCGCGGACGAGCACCATAGGCTGCACGGAGGCCCGGCTGCAGTGCGGGCTGGACCCGGCCTGCAGCTCTGCCATGAAGGATTACCTGTTCCACTGCCGGAAGCTCTTTGGAGGGCAGAGGTGCACGGAAAGCTGCCGCAGGACCATAGCGAGCATGCGCTCCATCCCCAAAGCGCAACAGCTGGACACGTGCGTGTGCGACGGCACCGAGAGGAACATCTGCGAGTACATCAAAGCGAGCATGAGGACTTTATGCTTTGATTTCAGAGAGGGCAGCGGGTTTGCCGACTCAGATGAGGATGCAGAGGACGAATATTTCGAACTGGAGGATTATCCAAATGTGGAAAACGCATGCGCCTCTGGCTCTGCGCCTTTTCTGACGCTCATTAACACCCTGACAATCATTTTTGCTTCCAAATTTATCTAAAAGTATTCGTCTGAGTTTTTCCTCACATGTGAGAAGTTTTGTCCAAACTTTTCAACTAAAGGTATTGTCTAAAGTTATTCTGTGAGGAGAGTTTGACAGCCTTTCTGTCTTGGGAAAAACTGTGACACCTTAAAGTGCCTATAAGCTCTTTAGTCCACGCTTTTCATGAAAAGAACCAAAGTTGATGACCCCTGCAGATCTGAGAAAGAAGCTCTTAAAAGTGTGACACTTGTTCTTGGATGAATGTTTGCAGAAGGAATAAAATGTTAGTTTCTTCCTCCCTAAGGGATAATTCTGTCTTTTTTGTCCAAAAAGTCACAAATAAGGTTTGCCTTTGAAAGACTTTATTTGTGGTTGATCATAGTTGATATTGGCTCATTTTGAACTATCGGATTCCCTTTCCTAACCTTATTCCACATGAAAACAATACACATAGAACATTATTAGAACATTCTAGCACACTGTATGGTCACATTTCTGGTAAATTTAAAGTGTTTTCACACATTGAACTGTAATGATGGCTTAATCAGTTTTTGCTGTATCATGTGTTGTCCCCTGTGATGGCACTTGATGTTTAACGGCATTGTAAAATAACACGCCTCAGTCCAAATGGTATAGTATAGATCTATTTATTTGAATTTGAAAAGATTTCATAAAGGTATAAATTGTATGGATAATAGGAACATGAATGAATTCATCGATTAAGTCGATCAATTCTTACACTCCTAGTATTAAGTGGTATTTTTTTTTAAACTCTATTTGATTTGAGATATAAAAGATGTAGTCCCCAAACAAATAAACAAGTAAAATGTAAACCGTGGCCTCCTCAAAGCAGTTAAGGTTTCCTTTATGGAGTTCTCCATGGTTAAATGTTGTCACGGTGCAGATTTCAGCCTCTCCGATGCCTCTTAAAACCCCTGATGGCAGCCATGCCTTTCAGGAGAAAGAGTTAAGTCCAGAGGGCCATTGATTGGATGAAGAGTCGAGTGGCACCTCTGTCATGCAGATGCAAAATACTAAAATGGTGCAGCGAAACAATGTGGGGGCACTTCATTCAGGCTGTTTCTCTGTCACTCTTGTGGTGAAGTGAGGGGTGGGGAGGGGTGGAGAGCAAGTTGACAGCTGTACTTGAGAAAGACACAGGAGTTATGTGGGAGAGTTCAGCTTTACTGCTGACCCTCTTAGCACAGCTGATCGTATCAAAACATTTACGGGACATCTTCAACCTAAAAACCTTTATAAGCAAAGGTATAAAATCTGCTTCTGTCCCTTTAAGAGAAAAGCTTCTTGGCACAAGCAATATAAACTCAAATTGTATTAACTTTCCTGGAAATAGTGATGGATATTTGGCATCTGTTGGGCTTCAAGCATTAGATTACCCCTCAAATGTTCTTAATTAGCTTTTGGATTTTGAGAAAAGTAGGATTTTGGTGGTTTTTTTTCCACAATAAAAAACTTAATGGTCCCTGGGGGCTTTAGTTCTCAGACCCTCATTTGGACATCGTAGCTCTTGAAAACAGAGTCAGTGTTTAAATGAGCAACTTTTGGTTGCCAGCTGACGTTTTTATTTTTTTCTAGACTTAAGTAATTTGGATTTCAAAATGTAAAATAACACTTTTCCCTCCAAAGTTACCTAAATTTTGCATAGTATTTTAAAACTGGGAGTGTGGTCTTCGATTTTTCTGTTTCCTGTTGGCTTCAAGGAATTTTCCAAATCATTGAACCCAGCATTTTTAAGCTAATATTAGATCTGTGGTTCACGTCTCAATTTCCAACATATGAAAGTATTCTTGAGTTAATTGCAGACATTAACTCAGCCAAAAATGCGATTCTGACATTATAGTGGGAAAACAGGAAAACTATGAAAACAGTCCAAAAAAAAAGATAAATACCATTTTTTTCCTTCACACTAAAAACTCCATAAATTAAAATAATCCAAGTTAGGTTGTTTTTAACCCAACTCCAAGGTTTAAAAGGGACTAACTAAAGTTTAAAAAAACATAAATTGGGTTTAAATCAGACCGCTATAACCCCAAAAGCTTGTTTTGCTCCAAAAATAACCCAGAAGTATCCCAACTTTAAGAGAAATGTGAATATTCAAGATCTTCTCTGATCAGTGCTTAATCTATTTTCAACGCCTTTTGGGTGTCTTTCAATTCTGATTATGCCGTTTTTAGAAATTTGCCTCAGAGTTGTGGGTGGGGCTCCTTCCCTTCCTTGTTGCAGGGAGCTCTCTGTTTACAGCCTCTCCCGCTAGCTTACAGCCCCTCACTCCCCCAACCTTACATTGCAGGTGCAACAAAAATGGAGAGCAATATTGGAGCTATCCAGCCGCAGAGTTATGAGTCAGTTGCCAGTTTGGATGAGGAAAAAGAAGAAGTGTAGGCTAAATGGCTCTAGTCGTCTACAAGTGGATGCATCAAAATGGAGCAGAGCTTTCGACCCGCCCAGTGTATTTTCTAAATCCCCTATACAATCTTTTTCCTATACGATCATTTTTCCGTCTGCTCCTGATTCACAACGATTTCAATAAAGAAATACTCAGAAGTGCAATTTTGAGCTTAATTTTCCCAATATGTGTCCTCCAGCGTCAGAAAAATGCCACAAGAACTAAAAACTCACCAAACACATACATTTTAACGATTTAAGTAAAAAATACCAGAGGCTTCTTCCTTAAAAATAAAAGTTATGAAACATACCTCAACCTTCACATCTGAACACTGACAGTCCCTATAAGGAATCCATAGCAAGTTTCTCCAGAACAAGTTAAAGAGGTGAACATATTTCTCTCTACAGCTGTGAACGTTCTCTAAGGTGAAACACGTGCAGACCCCTGAGTTAGTTAAGCATTCATAACCCACCACAGTTCACAGTTTTAATGAGATCAAAGACGTGGGAAAGCATGAAGGGGCAAAGGCAGCATGCATGCAGCTGGAAGCTGCTTGTTATGTGTGCTTAAGCAGAAGTCTTTGATGAGCAGCAGCTGCACGGATAAGATCATCACTGATAATTTCCTGGAGTTTTGAGTTTTCCGGACACTAATAATGATTTTTTCTTTAATTTTTCACATACCTTTGTGGGAAAAACAGAATTTTAGGAGTTTAGATGGAGAAAAATCTGTCTGGATTTGCTTAAGGACAAATTTCTGTTATCATTTTGGAAAAAAAAAGGTGGATTTCAGAGAACTGTCTCGACATCAGTGACCCAAAATAATTGAAGGTTGGGAGGGGGCTTGAGGAAGGGAGGCTTTAGACTAGTGGGAAAAGTGGAGGAGGGGTTGATTTATGATGGGAGGTTGATGGGGGGGGAAGGGGTCAGTTGAATGGCGAGGGGATTTTAAGCCTCCCTGAGTGACGTCGTCCAATCAGAGGGCTTTTCCCTCACCACCGAGGAGGGGGGGGACACAAAACGGAGCTGACAAGGGGCATAACTTCATTTCCACGCTACCGGGGACAGCTGTGTGGAGTAATCCACCATAACAGCCCTTTAAAACTTCAATACCTTTGGTGACCTGGGAAAGCAGATGGGGGGTGTGGGGGTGTGTGTGAAGGCACTTAAGAGGGCACGGAGGGGTCGCACTTTCACGCTTTTGTTAAAAATAAATAATCCCCCTCCTGCTACTCTTTAACTGCAAAGACAACAAAACTAAACAGTTTTGAAAAGTTTTGAATCCATCCTCCATTAAGGAATAACCTGGGTTAAAACCAAAGTGGTCCAAAAATCCCAAATCTTAAAACCCAGAATATAGCCTGCATTGAATATATTTTTAAAAAACAAAAGCAGAGTTTGTTTAGTTAAAAAAAAATAAAAGTATTTGAGAAACACTCGTTCTGCTGTAGGAGGAGTCAATAGTTGAAGAGGGGTTCATTATTTTGTCCAAACTATTCTCCTGATGCCTGAGGAAGAACAAAACTTTCTGCTAAGAGAATGACTCCCCGTCTGTGGTGAATGGGGCCTCCCTGGAGCTCAATAAGGTCCCATCTTTTACTCCATAATGCTGACACCTTAAAGGCCAGGGGCCAACACCCCCAGCGGTTAGGTCTTAAGTAAGCATTCAAACCCAAACACTTCTTTCTTTAACAGGCAAACAGATGGATTTTTGGATGAAGAAAGTTTAGAAAAACTGCTTGGTTAGATCACGATACGCGTTTGTTGACATACACTTCAGCTTCAAGAATTTGATGCCTTGCTGTTTTTGTAGGTTTGCCCCCCTAAAAGAAATTGACAGTCTGTCATCCAAATGGTACAGTGAGAGGTAGAAAATCACAACAAAAATCAAGAAATTTACTTTAAGGGTGTTGCCACAAAGTAGTAAGTCTTTTTGGGCCAGAGGGTTCAATTACTTATTTCCCTCAATGAAATGGAAATAAACTAATTTCAATTCTTTAAAGTTGATTTCCTGTTTTTCTTTGTGATTTTCCATCTCTTGCTGTCCAAATGAACCAGTAATGTGACAGACGGACAATTTCTTTTAAATTGGGGAAACAAAGCGATTAAATGCATTTTTCCTCAACTGTATCTTGTCAGTTTTCTGTTCAATAAAGATTTGAAAAGAGCTTTCAAAATCTGTTTGTGTTGTAAATGAAGATAAATGTTGTGCAAGCCCCATAGCAGTTAACTGAAGGCCTCTTGTGTCATTTACCATAAAGTCTGGTGAGTTTTAGACCAAAAGCAAACACCTCAATTGACAAAAAGGTTAAACAAATAGAAAAGAGTTCTCTAAAAACATTGTCAGAAGTCAGAGCTCTGTCTCCCCCTCTGGTCACCTGCAGGAACCAGCTCCAGAGTTCTTACCACACTACATCTCCCAGCAATCCCAGCACACACTTCCGAGAGGCCACGCACTTGACTCTCATTTACTCAATCAATCATAGCATACTTAAACACTGAACTGAACTTCATTCTTTTTATTTTTTGTGTGTCTCTGCCTTCATTACTGACTGTTATAGTCAGGCCTGATCTGTTTTCTGACCCTGTTCTGTGTCTGACTCCGTTTGCTTGCTGCCTGGTGTAGGTACCATAACCATTCGATCTGCAACAACCATTCGGGGTCTCTTCGACTAGTGCTGACGTCACATTATGTGATTGGCTGTCAGTTGGTTCGATGACGGATCAGATAGTGATTGGTCTGGACAAATTACAATACTACCATAATAGAAGACATTATGCGGTCTGTTAAACAGAGCTCCAACATAGAGCGAGAGTGTCTTCTAAATGTGCCTTTATTATAGCTATGATTATTATTAAGCGCATTTGCAGCTGAATGGACTGCGGTCCAAACCCTTTTCCGGACCGCACACTATAACAAAGCACCTTCCCTGCCTGTGAACATGAAGCTACGAGACTCCAGCTGCTCTGATCAGAGACACGGTTCACTTATGAAGAGCAGCAGGTTCATTCTAACAGCCACAGATCTTTTCACAAAGTGGGTTGTGGCTAAATCTCTCTATAAACACTACAAGGAATGATGTCAGACACAACTTATGAAGGAAAAGAACTTTAGGCTACAAAAGGAAGCGTGAAATGAAAATTGGTAGAGCCCGAGCAGATCTCCACGCTACGTAGTTTGTCCAAGTGTGTTTACCGTAGTGTGACGTTATCCTCAGTCGAAAGGACCCCGATCGGTCATTGCAGGCCGAATGGTTACGGTACCTACACCTGCCCTGAATCTTGCCTGGACCCTGACTTCTACTGTTTTTCCTTTGGTGCTCCCATGCTCGTTGTTCGCCTGACACCGATTTAGCTTTGTGGACTTTTAGGTGAGCTAATGAACCTGCTGCAATTGACAAAAAAAATAAAAGACAAAAAAAACTTTCTTCAATTGGATCCAGCTGTCTGCCTGTTTTGTGACACAAATATGCTCTTCTGTCCAGTAATTTGTAGGATTAGTATCTCTTCAGAGATGGGGAAAAGTTAACATTTTTCCTTAAACTGTTGAAGCCAATCCTGTAAATTTAATTCAGTTTTAACTTTCATAGTTTAAAGATATTTCTATTGCAAGATAAATTTCTTTGCATTTTCATTTTCTTCCTTTTTTTATTGAAAAAAGTGTGATTTTATGCTTTATGTTTGCAAAAGCTAAGATAAACAACCAGTCCTCAAAAATGAGACTATTTCTAGTTAAAATTTCTGTTTAGATTCTTGTGCAGACATGAAAGAGTTTTCAGGATCTGCTAAAAGACAGAAGACATATGTCAGGATTCTCTTGTTTTGTTTAAGAACACCACCTTAATCTCTGCATGACCTATGTGCTGCTTTTCTCTTTTTCTCCACTCATCTGGTTCTCATTTGTGCTGGTATGTACATGTGTCGTAAAAACTGAGATTCAGATCAAACTGTGGCTTTATTTTACCCAAGAATGAGAACAAATATCAGAAATTATGATAGAAATCATTATTACTGCCATGCCACTGCTATTCCCTTTAATACATATCACACGACCTATTAATTGGGATTAATGTATATTCTGAAGTTTCATGAACAATGTTTTGCTTGTCCTTCATATGCACTTGTTTGCTCTTATGCAAAATCTCAAAGAATGTCTTTCAGAATTTGCTTAGCAGTACTCATTGCTGTTGGTGTCTCCTGTACATGACGCTCCAGGGACTCCATCTGTTTTGCAGAACCGAGTTCTGCTGCGTTTTCCTCCATTGCAGCTGGACCAGGTTGACCAGCAGGACCAGTTACCCAGTTGATCCACAGAAGGTCTTGTTGCTAATATAAAATTTAAAAGTTAACACAAACCAAAATAAATAGGTACATAGATATATGGATCATGTGTGTCCTACCCGGGCCTTTATTTTTGTCCGGTTTGAAGTTCTGGCAGGCCAAGCCCTCAAAAACATCGGGGCACATGCAAAGGCACTTTCCCTCTAGCAGAGCAAGAGTCCCTCCATTTTGACAGGGCTTGCATTTGCACACGTTGTATTCAGCCACGTAGTCCTGTGTGGCCTGTTTCAGGTTTTCGATTCTGGCGTTTGCATCTGGCATATTCGGTGGAACCAGCATATAAATGGGTTCCGGCTGAAAATAAAAATGGGATTATGAGTTATTTTACCCTGGAGCATGGAAACAGAATTTTCCAGTCCAACTCAGGTTTATTGAGTTCATAACAGCACAATAGCTTTTTTTATTTTCATTTGCTAAGTTGTACATTTAATGCAAATGTAACACACTGAACTGGCTAAAACTAAAGATTCAGCTGGGCTACTGTCACTTTTTCTATGTTACAAGGTGCCATATTATATTATCTTCAAATAAAAAGTCATCAAGTATTGCTTAAGCTTCTTAGCCCTTTTTCAGAGCTTTGGCTACAGTCTTGACCTTCTTTCCTCTTTTGTAACTCTTAAACTGTTTGTGCATTCAACATAAAACAGAAAGAAATGGAAGTGGCTGAGAAAAGCAGCCTTACCCTGATGTGCAACACTTCACAGTAGTGAACTGTTCATGAAATCAGTGTAGTAAGTCAGTCGATTCTGTTGCAGAGACCAGCGACTTTGCATATCGGTTTTTAGACCGATAAGCAACACTTTAAGAATCTTCTTGCTTATAAGATCGAGGAGTTATGATATGTCAAAAAGCGTGCGTTATTTAGGTGTTGTCGGCGAAATGTCAGGTGCCAAATGTTTAAATGTGAACACTTGAATTAGTGATTTAACCAAAACTAACATAACCAAATGTCTAAGAGATGATTCACTTTATTAATTAATAACATCAGATTGTGACTGGCAACACAGATGGATTCAAATGGAGAGGATTGCATGACGGACCTCTGTTTAATTCTCAAGTTCTAAGCGTTTGTGAAAGGATTATATAGAGTAGTTGTTAAGGTAACCAGCAGTTGCTCCAACCTATGCTGCATAACTGACAAAAAGTAAAAAAAGTTAGGTGAAAAATCTGGGGGTAAAAATAGTATTATAATTCTAACCTATGGTGGCCCTGAATTAAACGAAAATTAAAAATTGCAAAACGCATTAAAAAAAAAAACAGCATTACATTTAGAAAACAAAAACAACAACAAAAATCGAGTAACTAAAGCAAAAAGACATTTTGAAAACCAAAAGTAACCAGAAAAGGTAGGTACTGAGGGACATCACTGGTTGGATGATGACATCCAGTATCGCTTCATGTCAAATGACTTCAGTTGAAATGATGGAGAAATGTCAGATCCAATCAGTGATGTCCTATAGTACCTACATTTTCTGGTTTCTTATTGTTTTACAATTTCTAACATTTAATTTTGATTTCTGGAAATTCCTTGTGCTTTCCAAAAAGCACGTTTTCATTTTTACGGAAACCGGAGAAGATAGTTACTGTAGGTCATTGCTGATTGGATGATGATGTTTGTCCATCATTTCAACTGAAAGTTATCTGACATGAAGCAATACTGGATGTCATTATCCAATCAGTGATGTCCTATGGTACCTATTTCTGGTCTCTTATTGTGTGTGTGTGTTTTTTTTTAACATTTCATTTTGTCCCCAATATAAAACGACCAATCTAAAATTCCAAAGCTCCACTCTTCCCCAAAACTTCACAGACTTTTAACAGCAGGTGGTACCAGAGGTCATATTGATAAACTATTCCCAAAAGTTAGCACAATACATATAGATGGACAGATTTTTGAACAAATGGGTGATATACTGTAGTCAAATCCTCATTATAATCCCATATCAAGTGTTTATGGGGGAAAGGGAGGGGTAAAGGGTGGGTTGGGTTTTTATTTTAATACTTATATATCTTTTTGTTCTGTGCACTGCATAAAAAGTGCTTTTTATAAAAACAGTTAGATGAGATTTGATCTGATCTAGTATACACAAAGAACTAAAAAAAACAATGAAAAATCAAATTGTTTCAGACTATTTAGTGTGAATATCACCTTTTTTGTTTAAAATTGTCATAATAGTTTTTAAATTGGAGCCAGTAAAGAATGATTGTGTTTTAGCTTTACGTTTCCAATGTCTCCTTCATACCTCGCTGTTCAGCAGTGCAGGGGCATCTGCGATGGACCGAGCCCAGAACTGATATGTTCCGATGTCCATTATCCCCTCTTTGTTCAGCTTGCCTCTCATGGCAACAGCGCTTTCCATAGTTCCTCCTCTGACAGATGTCACGACCTTATCCACCACTGCTTTTCCATCAGTGTCAGCTGTAAACCAAAATGCGAGAAGCCTATTAATTTAACTCATTTATATGTTTACAATATTCTCATTGGAAAATTAAAAATAACTCAACCCCTTGAAAACATTGAGAGGGATTAAAACATGTGGTCTCTGCAGCAAAACATTAGGTTTCATGAACCTGGCAAGTGCGATGGATCTACAATTGGCGGGACTAGCAAGATCATGAGTTTAAACAAGGGTAATGGGTTTTATTTAGAAAATCCAGCTGCTCTCCTGACTTAATGTTGAAATTTTCTTTATCTGTTATTAGAAACTAATGTAGTTCAGTTGCAATACTGAATCAAATGAACCGAAAATCTACAGCACTTACTAACTTGAGTGAGTCTTTGGCAACAATGTGTTAAGGCTAACCACTGCCTTCTGTTACTGCATTCAAAGTTCCACTCTGATCATGTTTTGATCTATTTTCAAAGCGTTCCTTGTGGCAAATTTAGAAAAAAACTGTCATTTTCTAGAACATTGTTTCTGCAGGAGTTCATTAGAAATTCCTGTCCGAGTTGTGGAAAGGGCTGTTGATGCAAAGTAACTGTGGTGATTATAATCAAATATGTATTAGTAGAATTGTGGAAAATTATAATCAAATATGTATAGTGGAAATCATGATCAGATATGTATTACTGTTTTAGAAATGTGTTTTAAACTCAAGCCTGACAAAGTGTCTCTACTGTGAAAGGTGAAAGACAGTAGTCAGCAGCAGATTAAAAGGAGGTGAAGGATGTGGATAAGAGCACTCGCGCGCCAACATGTATGCATCCCCTCATTTGGTGTAAACAAATGTCAAAGGTGCAAACAAATGTCAAAAAACAAATCCTTATATGGTATTGACATATGTGAGGAGCTGAATGTGTAGGAAGAGGATCATGAAGTGTGACAGTGTGAACACTATTTTTTATCAGAATGGGTCTTTAAGCAACATCCCAAACCCCTGCATGTAAGTTTTAATGCACATTCAAACTATCAGGTTTGATTCGCACCAAGTTTAAAATCTCAATGTGTTAAGGTGATCTGAAGCGTGGTGCGAACAAACTTACTTGAGAAGTAGGGATCTCTATTTCTTTGAGGGTATAAAACTGAACCGAAGGGCAAGACTTATTTTTTTTTACTTGTGCATTACGTGGCGGGGACAAAAAACAGCCCACAGTGCAAAAGAAGTAAGAATCACAACAATCGGGAATTGTTTGAAAGGCTAAAGACGGCCGTGAGAAGATACAGGATATAATACAACATAATTGTGTGACGATTAGCAGGACTTATTACTTTTTTTGTGGTTTTATTTTTTTATTTTGGTCAGATGATACTGCCCCCAATTGAGCAAGATTTGGGACAGTGCACATTTTTTTCTTTTTAGTCATTTTGGTTTATTTATGAGTGTTTAAAAGCAAACCAAACCAGATGAAGTCGTGAAAATTATTAAAATTCTCTACTCCTTCAAGTCCACTCAATTGTCTATTTTCACTCTTGTCTGTGTGTCAAGTCCAAGTAACTGATGACAATACAGATAAAAACAAGAATTATGATTGACTAAATCAGGCAAACCTGTTGTTATTTCCTTGGGGTTGTCGCATCCTTCAGGTTTTACGCGACCTGAAACATCGACCCCTGGGACCCCAAAATCTGCTGTAATGCCTGCTTTGACGCACTGTTGAAGGGTTCGCTCTGTAATTCCTGCAAGAATAATACAAAAATATAAGTTTTCGGGTAACATGCAACCACAAAGAGATCAGTTTCTGGTGCACATACGTTTTGTCTTGATGGTGTCCTGGTTTAGAACATAGACTAAATCATATTCACCACCTGACTTTCCATTTTTTGTGTAGTGGGTTCCATAGTCCTCCAGGAAGGCAAAGTAAATGCCCTTTTCATACTCAACAGGCAAAGACTGGAGATGTTTCAGGAATTCATCTGCGAGTTGGAGCTCACGGGAGCGCATCCTGTAGGTGCTCATCTGCACTCTGCCTTTTACTCTCATAAAGCTCTTGTTCTGAGAACATAATGGAAGAACGGAATATTTCATAGTTCTTGATTTTGCTGTTAAAGGCGAAATCTCAGGGAACTATCTATAAGTGTTGGATGGTACCTACCTTTATGGTGGTGTATTCCGTGACCTCCTTCAGCATGTTTTGCCTTGAAAATCCAAGTTCTGCTTCAATAGTTCCAGACAGATTGGACATAGATGGTTCAGATGGGCTAAGTTTTACGTTGAACCCTGCATCAAGTTTAAAGGTTTTATCCTGTATCATGGTCTTCAGAAGGCTGTGTGTGTTCTCATAGATTTCTCTGGAGACGGTCTCCTCCACCAGAGTCTGGAGGAGCAGAAGGATTTCAGAAGCGCGTCAGAATCCTTCATCTGTCCAGTTTGACCTTCTGAAATGATTAAAAACTGACCTCATAATTGAGGACACCAACGTTCCAAGGAAGCCTGTCATATTTCCCTATGTTTGGATTTCTGACACGGTCACACCTCCCATTGAAGTAGTCATTGTTGAAGGGGTTCATTCGAGGATCAGCACCCAAAATGTTGACCCTGGTATATAAATGCAGTGGTGACTAATTCAAAGGTTAAACAACAGACATTCAGAGCATTTGCAGCACTGCTCCATTGTGACTTCAAACGATAAAATGCCAAGCAGTAACACTTTTTCAGACAAAAAAGTTGTCAGTAAATAAGATTGTGGCTCTACAAGAATATGGAAACCAATGAAATGATCTGGACTGAGTTTATGGTTAATCTACCAAGATGTAACTCGGTAGAGTTTTGATGATTATGAATGACAAACCCAGAGAGCTGTTGCATGGTGCTCTGATTTTGGTAATCGCCACTCTACTTCCTTCAAATCAGGTTGATCATTCTCACCTGCCAGGTTTAGTATTTAAGCTATGGCACATAGTTACCTGCTCAGCCAGTGTTTTTAGTGACGTAGATGCCAAGGTTTCTGATCTCGCTTAAAGCCTGTTCCTCCTCATATTGTTGAATTTCCCTTCTGGTTTTGGACTCTGTACATTGCATATTGGATTGCCTAATGAGTTATATGTTTATGTTCTCTGTAGGAGAGGGCTGGGTACTGAAAAGAACTCCACAGCCAATAAATTGTATATTTAGAATAGTCGCTGCGCTTCGACTTGCAAAGTTGAACATCGTATTGGAAAGGGCAATATGCCAGCTCACTGCTGTGCTGCAATAATAGCACAAACAGAACTGGAAAAACGAGGATGTGACTTTTCACAAGGAAATTATTAGGCAGCTAATAAAGGAGAACTTATAGAGAACCTTTAAGAAACATCTGAGTGAGTTTACTCTGAATGGTAAAAATTTAGGCTGATCTCGATGATGGTAATGTATGCCAACCCTGTTCAAAGTCAATGGTATAATACTTCAAGACACTATTTCCACATTTTCTGGCAGGACCAGCTATCGTTTTGTGTTTTTGGAAGATGACCGAATTATTTGTATGTGTTTGACCTCAGATCAGATGAGAGGACTTGCTGAATTTAAGTGTATTACTAAGCAGAGGAAAAGAAACTAACCAGTACTCTCTCAGTAGCGGCGAGTAAAGAAGGAAGAGACCTTGGGTAGAGGGTGAGATACTAATTAAAATAGTGCTGCTTTGAAACTAGTATTTGATTCTGCATTTGTCATCACTTTTCTTGTGCATTTGACTAAATGAGCATTAAGGTGGGAAAACTTGAAGTGCCCGTTTGAAGCCTGATGGAAAATAATAGTAATTATATTAATTATTATGTTTTTTTGGGGTTGCAAAATTTTTTTCAATTACTAGATATGAATTTTGTGGATGCGTACAGTATGCACCACATTAATAATGCCAACCTTGGACCCTCTCTTCTTCACTCTCATCTGGTGCATTCAGAGTCAAATGTTTGGCCAACATCAGACCAAACCCCCTTTTCTTTTTGTTTGGAAAGTTAGGAAGGTACTGTGCGTTTTAGTACATCAACCAGATTAAATAAATCCAAAGAAGTATCAGAAATATAGGGTCAAATTTGGATCATTTTAAAGTGAACGAAAAACCAGAAAAAAATTTAATAATTCGAGAAATGTTTTAAAGTACGCATTATAAACTTAAAGAAATTATTGAAAATAAAATAAAAATACAATTCTAAATTTGAAAAAAAAATGTTGTACACTTAGAAAAAAAGGTGTAATTTTGAAAAATGGAATAAAGAGAAAAATGTAAACCTTTTCAATTTTTCTCTTAAGTTTACATTTCTTTATCTAATTTACAATTTAATTTTTTACATTTTCAATTATTCATTCTAGTTTCCAATGTGTACTTCCGAGCTAAAGCTTTTTTTAATTTTCAGTTTTTTTTTCTTCAAATATACAATTTGGTTTTCATTCACTTTAAGCTCATCAAAATTTGACCCCATAAAAATGACTCATGAGTAAATATGCAGACGGGAGATCAACGTCTTTTTCAATGGTAGTCAGAGGACTTGCTGAACTCATGATCTTTCCTTTTCAGTTCTTGTTTTAAAATTCAGAGCCTATTTGGGGCAATACTGCCCCCACAAGAGCAGATGACGCAACTGTGTGACACTTTTAGGAGCTTTGGTCAAACCACAGCTCAGCGTGACATTAAGCAGAAGGGTGAGCATTTTTTCAAATATTAATGGATGTTTTGAAAATGAGTCGGTCAGACTGCATTTGTGTGAAAAGGCTTCAGCTGCTTTTACCCATATCCTGCTGTCCTGCCTTGTTCATTGTTATTGAGAGCTGTTTGACCACAGGGTTTCCGCACAGGGTCGCAGTCTTCATCTGATCCATCCTCACAGTCATAGTCCCCGTTGCACATTAACCTTTTCTTGATACATTTTCCTGTAAAAAAAAATAAAATACATGTTGCTTAAAACATTAAACATAAAAGCGGCAGAATGTTGCAGATGGGATGTAAGGCTGCAGTACTTGATTCACACTCGAACTCAGTGTCCAAGCAGGGGATTTCAGTCGGCTTCACGCACGCCTCAGATGTTGTGCAAGTCATCCTTTCACCTATTGATCCCTGGCAGGCATCACCCTGAAACTGGCCAAACACTTCTATGGCCCGAGAACGCCTCTGAAGGGATAAAAACAAACACGATGCTGTGTAATCTCTCCCCAAAATGATATGCATTCAAGAAAAATAAAGATGCAGTTCTTTATAAACAGGAGTCATGCAGTAGAGAGAAGCCAAAAACCAGATAGTCTGGAAGATAGATGACATTTAGGTGTGATAAATTAGACAAAGTAATGTTCAAATCAGGTAAAAACCTGAATCAGCAATGTAGCATAAAACTATGATATTGACTTATTTTAAAAATGACAGTTTTTGAGTTTTGTGTTTATTTCTTCTTAATTTATATCAGTTGATTTAATCTGACGGTGCTTTAAATGCCGTCTTGTTAGAATAGCAAGAATAATTTCCCAAAAAACGTATTTGAAGTCTTTTAAGAAGAAGAACCAGCCTACAGAGGAGCTCTATTTGCTGACATTTAATGAGAAAACTTGTGAGACTAAAATTAAACAAGAACATATAGAAAAAAAGCTAAATTAACTGTTTTTAATAACAGCATTTAACCAAAAAAGTAGAAAAATAATCAAAGTGTTGGTTTGGAAGTGAATATTTATGTTGTATCACTTTGTAGCTATGTCAAAAATCTTTTCATAAAGCTAAAAAAAAAGGGTCTCAAACCTTAATAATATCAACTCGGAAATTAGATTTTGTTGCCTTGGGCTGTGGAAGCAGACTTCATAGACGTACTCTGGTCTTTGTGCAGGGGTCACAAGCCGTCCACTCTGACCAGCGGCTCCAGACACAGTTAATAGGTGGTGGGTCAGGAATCACCACGGCCCTGCAAGATGCACATTTGATGTTCTGAGGTGATAAAACAGAAGAAGAAAAAAACAGAGTTTTACTGCTGGCGGCACAAACGTACGCTCCTCCTCTAAAGAATCCCAGAAGTATGCATAGACTGCAGAAGCCCAGCTGAAGCGCGACCTCGATTCTCATCATGAGTCTTTGAAGAGACAAACAGAGTCCTGCTCTATGTAGTCTGTTCACATAGATTTTGGTTAATGATTATCCACCTACATTGCTAACAGTCAATCATTTAGATTTCAGATTCAGGATTACTGATTAGAAGTCTGGAAAAACTGAATATTAATATTATTATTTTGTATTTAGACAGAATAGGTTAAGATTTAATTTTCTAATTTACGTCTTAATATATCATTGGTGGAAACAAACAAATATGCAAAGACTGAAGAGCAGAATGCAATTGAGTGTATATAAAGTTAATAATTCAAAATCTTTATTTATTTGCAGCAAACCTAAAGAAACAAATACTGCAAAAACAAGCTTTAAATGAACATTTGTTTCATCTTTTTTTTTTTAATGTTTTTTTCTTCTTTTCCTCTCTCAGAAGGTCTAACCAGGCCACAGTTGAATATAAGAATACTGTTCTTAATCTGTTTTACCTGGGCAAACAAAGGTTAAATTAAAAACAAAAACTGTTGTTTCCAAGTCACACATTGCATATAACACGTGCATATAAAGTGATAACTTTAAGATTATTTTCGTTTTTTTGCACGGACTCGCTCTGATCTGAGCATTTGTAAATGCTTGCTTTTCCAAGATTGGGCAACCATACTGTGTTTAGGAAAGGACAGCAAATATTTAAACAGATTGTTCTTTGGTACTTGGTCATTAAACAGATTATTCTATGATACTTGGTCATTTTAAACAGGTTATTCTATGATACTTGGTCATTTTAAACAGATTATTCTTTGATACTTGGTCATTTTAGGTCGCTGTTTTTTTTACTTGTTATATCATGAATGCTTTTTATTTTTATTTGTCTTGTGCGTATTGTGGCAAACGGACCTTGAGTCTGTGATAAGAAACAATCTTCTTTTCCTCCACTGTAACAGATTGGAATTTACTAGATTTTGTTTTCAAAATAAAAGAAAAAAGTATACTACTGTGATTTGACTTTTCATGCATTTTCATATCTGAATTCAAAACATACTCTAAAAGGTTAGACCAGGGGTCTGAAGGTCAGCTCTCATATAGGGGCAAGGTAAGTGCTGAGTTTACCCCCCCCCCCCCCATGTAATTCCTCCAAAAACCCACAAAAAACAAACAGTAAAATATACATTATAAAGGCAAAAATGCATAAGAGTGGACAGATGGACTAATAGATGAAAAAAATTGAAGATGAACTAGTGTCTTGCTTGTGCCGGTCAGGAAGAGCATTCAACATGAAACGTATAAGACAGATCAAATAGATCAAAGGAGAGGACAGATGTATGGATAGCTAAAACTGTATGATGACAACATGATTTTACAAGCATTTTAGGGGCTTAAAGAGATAAATAAAACATATATGCTTTTTTAATTTAAAATAGTATATCCGTTTTTACAGAGATACACATGACTACTTTTCAAAATAAAATACATCTCAATTCAGCAAATGTAATAGTTGGTGGGTAGTCTGATGTAATTTGCTATTTAAAACAAACATTTTTTAAGTACTGCTTTTTCAAATTGTGCTGCACTGTTAACCCTTGACCACAAGGTGACAACATTGAGAGCTGAAATTCAAAAGAGCTCCAACAAAACTCTTAACTTGTTTTTGCTGAAGTTGAAAATGTGTGTAAATGCTTCAGATGCTTTGCTGCACACTTTCAAATTAAAGCTTTGTTTTATGTTGAAGTGTATCTTTCTTTAGGACTGTCTAAAGCAGTTCTTGCACAATGCACAGGAAGTTTTGTTTGAACTGTTGCACTGCCATGTGATCCGGGAAGCTTTTGCTGAGTCTGCAGCATGGCATTCTACAAAAGCAGGGAGTGCGCTGCAGAGTGTGTGAGAGGGCTTAAAAAGTAAGAGCAGAACTCATCCCACTGAAGATAGGAGACAGATTGACACAGAAGGGGGTCAGATCAGCCGAATCGTGGAGCTGACGAACCCCTGATGTGACACTTCATGATGACAAGTGTTTTCCTGCTGACTTGAACAAACACAAGCCGACTTTTTCCCTGTCCAAAGTTAATCTTTGCCTGCTTCTGTGAGAGGCATAGATGTGGCCGTGGCTCAGTGGAGAGGCACAAATATGTGCTGAAGTCACCACTTTTATGAGTTTCCTCCTAACTTTGTCAGGAAACCAGAGGGTAGGTAAAGCGCTTGGCCAATATTTCTCCTGACTAGGAAGACTTCCTGTTTTTCAGAGTGGGGGTGGGGGGCTGGAAGAGTGTGGAAACTGTTTTACTGTAATTTGGAAACACCGTTTCTTTGTATCTCATCTCCATGTATGGAAGAAATTGATGAGGTGATCCTTTGCCATTTGGTATTTTTAGAGGGAGCTGCTGAAGAAAAGAGCAGGAGAGTGGGACACAGAGGATAAAAATCTCAAAAGACCTTAATTACAGACGGTAGATAACAGGCTATGGTGGCGTCTGGCTGTGGCTGCAGCCAGTTCCACCGTCAACGCCCCAAAATGTTCAGACTGCATGGCCTTCCTGTCAGAAATTTAAGAAAGATGCTTTCCAGGAGACTTTTCCAACAGTCTGGGATGGTTTCTGATCAATTTGTCTGTTGGATTTGCTCAAAATATGCTTGCTTTTATCTTTATTTGAGATAACAGGCATCTAACATCTGCAGAAAGTTCATCTCTAAATAAAAGGTCGGTCTGGTGACCAAAGGGGTGGTGGTGGTAATTCTTGGCTTGTCACTAATCTGATTTCTAAGGCTTCAGCTCCTAAAATCCAGCCTCTGTCAGCAGAGCACAGGATACAAAGCTGGGAAAGACATCCTTCCGCTGTTGTCTTTGCTCTCATCCGTCAGCTCTGCAGCACAGTTTGCATCAGATTTGGTTTTTTCGCCTGTGTCATATTTGAAGATGCGTATATGACCTGAAGGAGCAGTGGTGTATTACTATGTTGCCATTACCCAAAAGCAGCTTTTATTCAGATGAATGCTTTTTAATAAAGGTCGCCTGTAAAGGTTTGAAGGTCGTTGCGTTAAAGACACACTCCAATGAGAATCATGTTTTTTGGGTATTTTACCTTGTTCGTGTGCATTTTTCTGATGATGGAGGACACATTAAAAATAATCTCAAAATTCCATTTCTGAGTATTTTTATAAAAATCGTTGTGAACCAGGAGCAAATGAAAAAAGTCATTGGAAAAAAAGGCTGGGTCAGTCGCTCCCTACTCTGAGCAACGGGGAAGGTAAAGGAGGTGGGTTTTTCTGTGCCAACAACGGTTCCAACGGTTCTGCCCACAACTCAGATACGACATTCCAATACTGCTTTGCAGAAATGATGTCCTGGGAAACCGCACCGATTTTTTCATTTTGCCAAAAAATGACATGATTTGTTGAGTGTAAAAAAAGGCCTTGAGTGAAAAAAAGTACTAAAATGAACAAAAGTTTCATCAAAAGCATCAAGTTGCTTTTTGCAAAGATAGACTTCCTGCTTAAATTTGTCTGTTGTCTGTTTTAAGATCTTTTATGGGCCATTTTTGTCTGCATCTTAACTCTAATATTGTGTTTGGGTCAAACCTGTGTATTCAACACAGTGAATACACAATTTATGTTTAAATAAAAAAACAGATTGTTCATAGCTGTTCAACCACTTGAGTTTACAGAAGTGAAACTTGTGAGTTCATGAAGAACAGCCCTTGTGACGTCCCTGCTCATGTTGGTACAGATGGTAGTGTTGACCCTTTACCAGGGTTTGCTGTTATTAAAGATTTTAACTCTCCAAGTTTGTCACTGTGTTGAATACAGTGGGTGTTTATGTTGTACTTTTTTCAGGTTACGCCAACATCTCAGTACATCTAATAATTATCCCAAACAAAAATCAGTTGATGCCTCTGGAAACGCAAACATTTCCTGTGTGACGAGTGGATTTTCTTTCTGGGAACAGAACAGCTGCCCCCTGACTGCTTAGAGCAGCAAATATGAAAACTGTCATTACTGGATCACACTACGGCATCTAAAGCCAATTACACATTCATGTGAAGGAAGTTGATGACCCATTTGCAGCCAAGTGTTTACTGTAATTGCAGTCAGATTAGTGTGAGGCAGGGGAAATGTCATGCCTGCTTCTCTGCCCTCAGGGTCCTCGCTGATGCCTCTGTGTTCTTTCTTTCATAATATTGACCTCAATTAATTTAATATAGTGTTACGAGTTGTAGTTTACTAGTCATCAAATGGTTGTGGACCTACATGTTTACCACTAATGATGAATGAAAAGCAAAGTATTAGCCACAGGGTCTCTTTATTGGAGACTAAGTCCACTTAACATGATATATGTATCAAAGAAAAACATATAGATTTTGATTTATAACAGGTGTGTCTTTATCTACCCAATGTCCCAATGCTTGCAATACAGAATTGTAAACAGTATGTATATTTACTGCAACCTAAATCTTAGTGTCAAACCAATATCTTTGCATATAGGGTGTATTATGTTGATGTTTCATGGCTTGATTGGGTAAAGATTAGAAACCCCACAGTTCTCTGTGTAAAACTGAACTGAACGTTTATCACCATTGAACCAAATCATTCTGAAAATGGATCATTGCATCCCTATAGATAGAGGTCTAATATAGCTTTTGAATTTTTTCCTTTACTAAGTCATACACGAAAGATTTGGAATTGTTGGATAAGAGCAAAATGGTACAAGGATTCAGATCATCCAACTCATTTTTTGTTATGCAAAGATAATCCAAATGAACACACTGCAAAAAGTTTAAAGCATCCCAGTTAGTAAATTGTTGGTTGTTTTGCTTGAGTGGGGTTTGATGAAAAGCTTGAAATGCTGCAGCAGTGTGTTGAATTTCAATCGTTTGCATTTCAGAACTACATGTTACGGGCCTGGGCTTTGTTAGTGTGTTTGTTTGCCCCTTTTCTCCTCTTCCTGCCCAGGTGAAGGTGTTTGACAGTCAGAGGACGGAGATAAAAGATCTGCCGTAGGAGCTCTTGAGGTGACTCTGTCTCTGGGGCTTCCTGCCACATCCAGATCTCCCGCTGCAGATTTGTGTCTTTTAATCTACTCCCCTGCAGGCACTCATCTGTTTAGTTCCTTTTGTTTGCTCTATTTTACAAACATACATTTTATCCCCAGACACACATGCAATAATGCGTCTTCATGCTTTCTGTTATTTTGGTTGTTTGTTCTTCTTTAAACATATTAAAAGTACTTTGAGTGCAAAAAACCGGCTTCGTCTCCCCTTTTATTTGTCATTGTCAAGAGTCAATTGTAATAAAATGGTGGTCTTGTCCGGGATCTGAACCCAAGCTCTGTCTCACCAAACTGAGAATCGTACCTCTACCTTTTCAAAAAGCATGAAATACACTGCTTAAAATAAGAATACTGTGAAAAACTCAGTAATTGTTCTGCACATAGTGTTTGTTTCATTTCACAGACTTTCGGGATAGGGAGGTAATTACATTGGTGTGATAGACACACCACATTCAGTATTTTCCACATAATGGCCTCACTGTGTACAGTGTGTCTCACTTATTGGAACCAAAACCAAAAACCTCGATTTTGCCAATAAGTTGTTCTCGATTCATCATTCAAACAGCCATGAACACACAACGTTGCTTAACAGACCAGCATCGCCACCTGGCCATAACACGCTTTCAGGTTGGTAGTGGAGAGTCACATGTGGCAGGTGAACTTTGTGAGTCTCAACGTGTCATCAGCAGACTTGCATCAAGATACAGGACTACTGGCAGAGTTTGTGGCAGGACCACAACAATGACCTAGAACCTAAGGATCTCTGCACTCAGACATGATTTAGCAAACGCTGCACAGCTCCAGGCCCGTTTACCAGATGTGAGGGGTACTAGGGTTTCCAGGCAAACCATTCACAACCAACTCCACTGCTTTGACTTGAATGCCAAACAACAGTTGCAGGTGACTCCACTGACACCAAAACACTGCTGCGAACGTTTGGAGTAGACACTGGACAATGGACAATGCAGCAATGGTCTACCGTTCTGTTCATTAACGAGTGTTGGGTCATCTAAGAAATGATGATCGTCAGCAATGGTGGAGAGGGTGAGGTGAGAGATACTCTAAGGTCAACATGGACCCCTGGCTTTGCTTTGGTGGATGAGGTGCGACAATCTGCAGGCATCACCAGTCACCGCATAACCGATTGTAGTTTTTGTAGATCATTGCACGTTCTTTCATCATGGAACCATTATCATCCCCCAATTCCACCAGCACACTACCAATCATTCATGGGTGATGATGCAACATGGTACCAGAATTGTCACAGCTGGACTTCAGGAAGTCAGAGTGCTTCATATGGTATTGCCAGCAATAACCCCTGACCTGAACCCCATGGAGCACGTCTGGGACCAGCTGAAGCAAAGACTGGATGTTTTTACCTCACTTGCAAAACTGCAGAACTACATTGTTGGAGAGTGTATTGCATTTCCTTAGAAAAAGATCATGAGGCTAGTGAGGAGCATGAGACATCGCTTTCAAGATGTCATTGTAGCAAATGGTAGAATTATCTGCTACTGACATGGTCTTTATTTGTTATTAGGGCAATCTTTCTCATTATCTAAATTTTTGTGGTAGTACATATTAAACTACTTCTTCTCATTCATTATTAGTGATATCAGAGGGAACTTTTACGTATTTCATTAAAATTCAGACCAAATATACCTAACATTTGTGTGTAGATGCTGATCAAAGTTATTCCTGTTGATTTCCTTACTTTTATTAATTACTTAAAGCTATCTTTGTCTGTGTAAAGGCAGTGCAAGAACACAGTGTCATACCAAATCCTTGCGAAACCTAATTTTGCAGCTGATAACAGTCAAAAAAGTTTCTCATATGCAAAGAAATGGCAGAGAAAGTCAAAGTATCCTTTAAAGGAAACTGCCAGAAGAAGGTTTGGAGACCCAAAGAAACAATCAAAGGAGACGTTTTTTGGGATACGTAGAGTTTTTCAGCAACAGTTGGATCTTTTTACGCACATTTTTAAAGAAGTTCCATAAAATAAACTACACTAAACACATAACAAAATAAGATTTCCTATAAAAGCATCAATACAGTTTGGTCTGGGTTCATCTGGTACATTCTGGTTTAGAGACCGCCCCCTCCCCTGCCAGCTGAAATCTGCAACAAGTCTTCAGTCCTGTCAGTGACGGAGGGGTTAACGGGAGCGCGCAGACGTCTCTCCTCTTCTTTCTCTGCGTCTGATTCCAAAGCTGCTACTGATTGGACTGATTTTTGCAGCTGAGCCACTGAAGGCGCCGCGGGGCAAAAACACCGCTGTTGTGGCTGCGGGAACCGAACGTCTCACTGCGCGCTTTCATACAGGTACGCGTCTCTGGATTCCTCCATGAATGCAGCAGGTTTTAAACTTTAAAATTCCAATATGATGAAGGGTTCTTTGGCTGTCACTGAGACAATTCAGCATCACTTTTTTTCTGTTTTGGGTCTGTTTTCAGCTTCCTGGGTCTGGGAAATTAGGTTTCATATGCGCAAACGTGCGCGCGTCTCCAAAACCACAGAAGGCTCTTTGTTTGAGCGTAAAGCAATGTTTCGTTTGGGGGTTCGCCTCTCCTGCCTGTTCACACCGGGCCTGTGCTGTTTCACCACCTCATTCACATGCAGGCTGACTCATTCCCTGATTTCCTCCAGATGTGCTGCCCTTTTTCCTGACTGCTCACGATTGTGACATCTCACTTTCTTTGCTGACACTGAGATCATTTGGCTCCTGTGTAATGCTTTAGCGAATCTCCTAATGGTTAAAAAGTAAACTTTTAAACTCAAATCTGCAGGAAAAAGGCTGACATTACACCTTTTTTTTTATTGGACTCCTCCTGCTTTGATGAGCAAGTGCAGTCAGGCGTGAGTGAAGCATCCACTGGTGTTTAAAGGTCAAACATGTAATTAAAAAGTCGGCTTACTTAGAAAAAAAGCATAGATGAGTAAAAAGTAAGACATTTATTGCTTTATAGTCCAGCAGCAACTTGTGAGTGTCCAGCTCAGGTGTTGCTTATACAGGTAATTAAACCCCAGCTGCTCTGACAATTCTTTCCTTTTGGGTAGTATTTTCTTTTGAGACAGACTTCTCAGCCTCCTGCTAATTTAACGTTTTTTTTTTTTTAAATATATATATACATATTATTACTGTTGATTTCCATTTCTTCTCCTGAGCATCACGAGATCCTCTCACCGCTTAGGGTAAAATTAACTCCAGGTAATTGCTCAACCTTTGCTCATTCCCAACCTTTGGTCTGCTGCTGTGCTCCAGCTCTTTACATTACTGTTGTGGTTGGTGTAGTGTCTGCAGCCCCTTGGAAAAGGTAGGCGCTCCTGCTGCTCTTTTGGTCAAATTTGAGTATTTTTGTTGTTTTCTTTTGATTTGGTTGAATGCACCTTTAGTTTTGCATCCCAAACTGACTTATTAGGGCTGTAAATATGGTGGCAATGTACTAAAAAATAATTTTAACTACAAAGAAGAGTATCGATGGACTGAGTGCTTTAATGTTAATTTCCCCTTTGAGTGTCAGGATGCTCTGAAACAACCAGCAGGGCTTTTTAATAGATGTGAGGTTTGGCTATGCTGACAGATTTAGGAAGAAGTGACTTGAGCGTGTCATCCTGAGGATGTTTCACCACTTTAAAGCCAAACTGCTGACACAGCTTTTTTTTTCTTTTTTTTTTTTTAAAGAGTGGAATGGGTTTGGATCTCATGAGTGTGATGTTTTATTGGTCATATGTCTTGTTCTGGTGCTGTAAACCTTTACTGGTCGGGATGAGGAGTGATTTTTATTTATTTATTTTTTCTTTTTCTGCCTACTGTGTGCAAATAAAAAAAAATCTTTGAGGAAATCAGTTTTTAAACGGCAAAACTATCTACCTGTGTCGTTTTAGGCGGAGAGGCATGCTCGGGTGTTGAAGGCCTCATTTTCCCCTCATTGCCTGCTCCCTCCAACCCGGAGCTGCTGTCTGCTTCACCCCAGGTTGTCGCTCGTTCAGTGAGGCCGAGTCCCCCGCCATGTCTGCAGAGGTGGAAACCAGTGCGCCCGCACCTGTCGATCCTAGCTCCCAGACTGCGGACTCAACCCCCGGGACCCCACCCACATCCCCCAGCACCGCTACATCCAGAGTCCCGTTCAAGAGGGAAAAGAAGAAAAGTGAGTTATGAATCTGAATTTTCTATTTTTTTTTCATTGTTTTGTTTCACTTGTCTGCTCTGATTGGACCCCCTCTCCAACCTTGGAAAGCTCCACCCACTTTCTGAATTAACCATCGTTAGTCTTTGGCTCAAGTGTCAGCTGGAAAAGTTCTCAAACTTGTTTTGAACAACTTTTCTGAAAATGTTTATAACTTTCAGGGAGCAGTTTTTGTTCTTCAGTTCTTCGAGTACGAGTGTCAGCTGACAGTTAAGAGGAATGTAAAACTGTCAAAAGAACTTTTTTTTTTTTTTTAAATCTTTACTACTGCACAAGTATATGGCTTTACATCCATGTTAATGCTTGACTGTTGCATAAACTGGAGTAAATGGCCTTTGTGACTTTGCTAATGAATCTAAAAGCAGAAGGTCAAGTTTTGGGGGCTAAACTTAAAGCCAAAAGCTTCATGCCTCCATTGTTCTCAAAGCAATGGATGTCATGGAAAGTCATGTTTTTAATCAAGGATGGCAAAATTATCCATACATTCTAAATATTCCTTTTATTTTATATATGAAGTTATAATACTTGAAGGAAGTCTCTTAACGGTTTAATAAGGTTCCTAAAATGTTGTTTTTTTTTTTTTTACCTTTTCACATGATGGGCTGCCGTCCTCTTAGGTTTGGGCATTTCTGGGGTTCACTTTACGTCAAATACATAAGGTAGAAAATAACAAATCTTTGATTTCCTCAAAGGGGAAGTTACTTTGTTGCCACAGCTTGATTACAAACGGCAAATGGATAATGACACTAAAAATACACTAATAAAAAAAAAAAAGACAAACATCATCCCGTGTCTGAGACATTGTTGTCTAATGGCTGACGGGAAAAAGATCTGCAAATGTGCTCCTTCCTTCAGCGATGTGTTAAAATCTCTGTCAGAAAGCTCCTTGGTGCATCCCGGTCTCGTGCAGAGGAGGATGAAGAGGATTGTTAATTACGTTTTCTATTTCCCTAACATCCACCTCTCACCCACCGCAGTCACAGACTCTAAGTGACATCCCAATAGGTAGTCACATCTCCACAGCCCTGCACTTGTTACCATCTGATATCTCTTGATGGGCTCCAAACTAAGTCAGCAATACATGAAAGCCAGGTAATGGACTGATCATATAAGGCAAAAACAAGAGTTGTGCACAAAAGCAAGGCTTTTTGTTTTTTAAAGAGTAATCTTATAAGTCATGATGAAGCTCCATCCTTGAAAATCTCTTATGACATTTTTTAAATAAAAAAATAGACTAATGTTCAGATGAAATTATGTAAAAATGCCTAAAATCCAAACATAGAAAGATTTTGAATTTATTTAGACAAGAAGTGTATGAATTCTGGACAGTAAACTCAATTTTTGACAGAAATAATTCCATTCCGTCTTAACTTTTTGTCTCAACCCGCTCAATAACATCGAGGCAACTTGTGGTTTGCTGCTGTTTAAAGCCGGCATTCTCCAGGAAGTCCTGTCTGCTCTGAATATGAAGCTGCTAGTCAGCCTCTGATTTCACTTGGAGCTGCTGGGCATGCATCAATCCTTTCTAAATAAAGTTGCTGACTGGATGAGACGATGGTTGAGCTGCAGTTTGGTCTCTATCCTTATAGAGTAGATTTTTGAACACAAGTCTTACTCTGTGGATCTCTGAAATTTTCCGTAGCTCCAGAGAAGACAGACGAGTACCTGCTGAGCAGGTTTCAGGGAGATGGGGTGAGGTACAAAGCCAAGCTGATCGGCATCGACGATGTTCCAGAGGCCCGAGGAGACAAGATGTGCCAAGATTCCATGATGAAACTGAAGGTAGAGCTGGAATTTTGGTTCGATCTTCTATGAAAACGATTTGAATTTGTTTGCTTGTCTGCAGGGAATGGCGGTAGCTGCTCGGTCTCAGGGCAAACATAAACAGAGGATCTGGGTCAACATCTCGATGTCTGGTATAAAGATCATTGATGAGAAATCAGGAGTAAGTCCCACTGACTTCCAGCCTTAAGGGCTTCATGTCTTTGTGCTTATTTGGTGTTTTCCTCTTTTCTTTCCAGGTGATCGAGCATGAGCATGCGGTGAATAAGATCTCCTTCATTGCCAGAGATGTGACGGACAACAGGGCTTTTGGATACGTGTGTGGAGCAGAGGGTCAGCATCAGTTCTTCGCCATAAAGACCGCACAACAGGTAAAGCTCAGAAGTTCACCGATTTAAAGAAAACTGCAGAAATGAAGCAACTTTTTACTTTTTGTTTTATTTTTGTTTGCAGGCGGAGCCTTTGGTCATCGACCTGAAAGACCTTTTCCAGGTGATCTTCAACGTGAGGAAAAAAGAAGCAGAGTCTTCGCAGAAGGTAACATCTGCGTTCAGACGGCAGATTTTTTTTCTCCTTAAAGAAAAGCCTTGCATGTGTTGGACAGGAAATGCTCTCTTTGAAAGTCAACACTGCCTCTCTGTGTTCCTGCAGTGAATCACATCCTCCAGACATTCCACTCCAATGGTGTGTGTGTGTGTTTTTAAGAAAACCGCCTTAACACTATGCTTCTGTTTTCAGGGTGAAAACGGCAGCGTCGTAGTCGAGGTAAGCTCTTGAATCTTGTTGTTCTTTAGACATTGTTTCAACCCCTAACTTTTTAAAAAAAATTTTAGAACGGAGGTGATGCTTCGTTGGGTGTAGACAATGGAGTAAAAAATGCTCAGGTGAGTCTATTTTTTTTTTCTTTCAGCTAAAACATGCACTCCAATGAAAATCATGTATTTTAATATATTGTTTTTCTGATCATGGAGGACATTTGTAAAGAAAATTAAGTTTAAAAATCACATTTCTGTGTGTTTCTGTATTCTACTTGTTATGAATCAGGAACAGACAAAACACAGATCGAACTACAGATTGTAGTTTTTGCATAGAAACTATGCTGGGTGGGCCACAAGCTCCCGGCTCTGCTCTATTCTGATGCATCCACCTGTAGACAAATGGATCCATGTACATCTTTGTTTTCCTTGTCTGAGATGGCATCTGCCTTAAAACTGTACAGCTGGATAGCTCTGGTTTTGTTCACCATTATGCAGCACTGTTAATGTTAGGTTAAAGGTGTGAGGGGCTGTATGCTAGCAGGAGAGCGTTTAACCAGAGGTCTCAGCCAAAAGGAGGGGGGGCAATAGTCTTGGAGTCTAACTCTGTGATTAATTTCTGATAAACTCCTGCTACTCTGCAGAAACTGTCCTGGAAAACATCAGGTCTTTTAATTAGGGCTAAAACATAATCATAATTAAGACTACTGAGAACGGATTGAAAGTTGATCAAAAGATGATTGGAGTGGGACTTCAACAATAAATTAAATTTTTATTTTTTTTTTGGTTGAAATTCAGCCAGTAGAGCAGCTGGATCTCTTTGGAGACATGTCGACTCCTCCAGACGTCCAGGCTCCCAATGTAAGTTCAGACACATATTTTTGATTTGATTACCTTTCCTTTCTTTTGTTTTTCTAATTGTATCAAGAAAGACTTACTCAAATAATTCTACAAATGTTTTCTAGATGTGTAAACAAAACTGATTTTTTTTTCCCCTGCCATTTCTGTTCAGCATTTTTCTTGTAATTTTCATTCTATAAAAATAATTTGTCATCAAATTTATCAAAAAATCAAATACTTTCTTCAGATTTGTGTTCATTTCAGTTCAAAGCTGTTCCATGTAGAATATTTGCTAAATTCTGTGATCATTTAAACCAGCGGGGTCTAAAAATTGACCAGACTGCAAAAAACAAAATTACAATTCTTGGTTTAAGAAAACTTGTCTTAGTCTATTTTTTTTCTTCTTCCCACATTGGCAGATTTATTTACTTATTTAAGGAGAATTCTTAAAATTTTAAGATTTTTGATTTATTTCTAGGCTGGCTGTTTGTTCATTTTCCAAATTGGACTATGGGCTAAATTTAAATGTTCTTCTACGTGCAGCAGAACTTGAACAATCATTCCTTCTTCTCATCATGTGATTCATTGATTTTATAACATGTTTGTCTGCAGAAGTGATTCATGAATCTTGTTTCATCTTAACCAGGACTCTAATGAAACGCTCTTGCTGGACTTTTCTGCTGAAGTTGACAACAATCAGAATTGCATAAAAGGAAATTCCTTTCTAGCCTTTGGCCCCGGCTCTGTGATGTCTCCCGATGCCAATCCCTTTTCTTCAAAGTTTGGTTACTTCCCTGCTCCAGACAGTGACCCTTTTAGAGATGACCCTCTCGCTAAATCGGCAGGTGACGCCCCCGTTTCCCCAAGTGACTATCTGAACCACTTTACTGGTGGCCCCACTAAGACTGTTTGTAACGGCGAGATGAACGGCGAGGCAGAAATTGGTCACCGAGGTACTGGGTTATCTGGAAAAACCACGTGCCTTGCTCCTAACGATGGACAGTGGCCACTAGGTGGCAGCATAGCGCAAGGCAGTGGGATCGCCTTGACAGACGGGAATGAGACCATTCTGTCAAACAAAAACCCATTTTCTGACCCATCCCTGAAAACCTTCGTCTTAAACGGCGTAAGTCCACGTCCGGAAGTGGATTCGGTTGTCCTGAGCCCGCCCCCCCAGAGCTCTAAGTCCGGACGAGGGCGAAGGAGTGCAAAGGTGAAACGACACGGTCAGATGGATCGCAGTGGGGGGGGGGTTGCATGGGTTGAGCAAAAAAGCGTTATTTATGGCACGAGGTGCACTAACATCCCGAGCTTTGGGTGGCGGACAGAATTTAGAAACTTCACACCTGCAGCTGAGGGTCTTTTGACACTTGTTGCATGAACTGATGCTTCCTTGCCTGAATTTCTGAAATGTCTCCTTCACTCATTTCTGCTCATCTGTCTTTCTAACCCTGATGCTTCCGTGATGAAAGCTCTGGTGAGTTGTGAGGCACGTTCTGACCACTTTGTTTTTCACAGCTTAGTTCTTCACGCTGGTTCTTGGGGGTGTAACTTGACCTAAAATGTTGTATATTTTCTGGTTAGTCGGGATCAAGTGACCTGTTTGGGACGGAACTCTTTACCACTCCTACCCCTTCTGAGGGTTCATCTGTCCCGGCTGACCTTTTCAACAACATGCCTGTAAATTCACCCCCCTCCACCATCGCCGCTCTGGGTAATCTATGAAACAATGTTGGCTTTTTTTTCTCCGCCTGTGCTTTTTTTTTTAATTTCAACTTTGTTTTATTCCCATTTTCAGGAAATCTTCAGTTGGGCCTCCCTGCTACCACAACTGTCCATCCTGTTGGTATGTGGGGAGCTTCTCCTGCTGCGCCCGCCATGTTCCCCATGCCAGGAGTGGCTGCTCCGGGTCCCAGACCCGGTTTCTTGCCGCAGCCTGCCTTTGGGCCTCCCATGGTGGCCCCGGCATGGCCTCAGCAGATACCACCACAGTTCAATGCCCCACCCTTGTCTCCACCTCATCTCTCTTGGGGCCAACCTGCCGGATCCAATCCCTTCCAACAGGGTGCTTTCCCAGCAATGGGAGACCAGGGAGGTCCATCACGGCCCCCTCCGAGGGCCCCTGTCAAGCAAGTGCCTCCCAAAGTGGAGAACAGTGCCTTCACAGCTCTGGATCCTCTGGGAGATAAGGAGAAGAAGACTGGAAAGGATATGTTTAAGGACTTCCAGCTGGCTAAACCTCCCGCCATCCCTGCAAGGAAAGGGGAGCTCGCTGCCATTGCTGCTGCACCCCCCAGCAGCAAAGATCCAGGGGCTTTTGATCAGTACTTTACCAGTAAAGTTGGGGTGGCTCAGGATGCTGCAGATCACGACGACTTCGATATCAATCAGATCCCGTTAGCTAACAATGGTAAACTCTCTGAATCTTGACTAAACACTTTCCCGTATTCAGCCATCGCTGACTGTGTTGCATGCTTTTTTTTTTTTTTTTTAGGTGCCTCCAAAGCCCCTCCTGCTCCAGCCGCCGCCCCGGCTCCGCTCTTTAACCCCGATCTCCTCGATTCTGCCTTCTCTTCGGTTGGGAACAGTTCAGCGCAGCCGGCGAGCGTTAACCAGGACATGTTTGATCAGGCATTCGGAGCTCCAAATTCTAATCCGTTTGGAGCACCGCCCATAGCTGTGGTACAAAAAACTGTTGTTTTTTTTTTTCTTCTTCTCCCCAGCATGAAATGCTGATGTGGAATAAAACTCTTCTTCCCTCTGCTTCTTGTTTTTCTGCCAGAATTCTGCTTCAACTGATGCTTTTGGAGATGCATTTGGAAACCCTTTTGCTTGACCACAAGTTTGATAGAGTAAGTCTTGTTTTTTCTGCTCTTTATATTTTCTGCTCCATATTGAAACGTTTATTTATTTATATATATATTTATTTACAGATAAAAGGAATGAGACAAACATCGGAGATCTTCCCATCCAAGACCTTTTGGTGACGAGCTGCTCTGTGCAAGACAATCCAAGATGAACTCCTCCTCTTGTCCCGACTCCCCTTTACTTTAGTTCTGTTGCCCACTGATTTAAAAAAAAAAAAAAAAAGTAATAAAGGAAGTATGTCGTTATCTGCTGAAAGAAATGTGTGTAAAAGAAAATTTGTGGTTCCACTGCTGATGTTTGTTAAAGAAATAAATCATAAATAATGCTACACGGTCTCAGATTTTGTTTTTGGCCTGTTAGGAAAAAAGTTTCAGCATACAGATATCAACATTTGAATTCTAGGTTTTTACTTGGTGTCTTTTGAATTGACTCTCAAATTGTTGCTGTTTATAATTACCTGCACTTTTCTTTTCCAAACACTGATCTGTGGATTTTAAATTGTACAGTACAATTTAAAAATGTTTTTATTTAGTTTTTAATAGGGGAAAACAGTTAAGATACTTGAGGGAAAGTTAATGTATTTTACTTTTTTAACTATTTGTCTTTTAGATTTCCACATCCTATAGTCATGTCCATGACGTTAATTATAGGCTGGCAATAGTTTAAGATGGCCTTAGTAAAAAAGATATTAAACTGTAATGTACAAATGGTCCAAATTCTACTTTTTCAAAGTCTTCCCTTTTTAATGTTTCCAAAAAAAAGTCATTTATTTTGGTGTCCCAGTTTTTAATAATCCTTTAAGGTTCAATAAATGAACTCTAAACCCAATACTTTATATATGTTTTTTCTATTTGAACAGGTAAAAGGAAATATAGATGTGATAAAAAGTGTGAACCATTTATCAATTTGTCTTAAATAGATTTGATTCTTTTAAATATGTTTTGTCTTTGTCCTTCGTTTTTATTGCTGAAGTTGCACTGATCTCGTAGATTAAAAATTGGGATGTCGGTTATTTTTGCTTTCATATAACTACATCAGTAACCAGCATGTTACATTCTGCATAATTTTGCACATCTGGGGCGGAGCACATTTAAATTTTTGAATTATTAGTATTATTATTGACAAAGATTAAAAAAATGATCATGCTATTTAGGTATCAATAATGTAATATTAACGATAAACTAATAAACAGTTTGAATTTAGTAATTTTGATCCTTTTATTTGTAATTGCTGTCTATTCTGCTGTGATTATATGCCACCCTTCCGAAGTCTTCTGCCCTCTTCCTCGCCCCCCATATAAAATGTTCAAGCTCTGCTACTGCAGCACGTTTATGCAGGAAAATTTGCCTTCTTTCAGAGATGAGCATGCAATCTTAATAGAGGAAGACAAAAATTTGAATAAAATGAACCTTACAGGAGATCAACCCAGCTTGTTTGACTATTTTTTTGTGTTGTCAGTTTTTTTAACTAATGTATTATTACATTTGACCTAAATTTACTGCTTAAAGTGTACTCCCCATCAGAAATTAAACTGATCCACCCCCCCCCCCCCCCCAAAAAAAAAAGGCTAACCTCAAAGAAGAAATCGTTCTTAGCCCTGATCTTACCTCATGTAACCACTTTGACACTATAACTACATTTCCCATAAACCCCTAGAATCGCAGGAATATGACGTCACAAGTATAATGGCGGATTAGGTCTTGCATGGGGTCCGCTATCCGCCTTCCTCCTCGTCGACACCGAAGTGTTTATTTCAGTAGGAGAGACGCTTTTTGTGGTCCAGGTATGTTATTTTAGAAAAAGCTGGTCTAATTAACTGTTTAAAACCATCTGTATTTTAGGTTTTTAACAAGATATAGAAAGAGCTTTTGACAGTCAGTGGTGGTGTAGCTGTTTAGACAAGTTAGCTTTTTTTTTTTTTTAGGTGTTTACGTTTTGTCAAAATGAATGCAAGAGTTTAGCTAAGTATATCGGTTCCTTTTCGCATCTATTGTATCTATTTGAACAAAAATACGAAACTAATAACCTATAATTATGGCATAAACTTTTCGGAGCCTCGGTGGGAGACAACTGTCACAAATATCAAATCAAATCAACCTTTATTTATATAGCACTTTTACAACAACACGTCACTCAAAGTGCTGTGCATAAAATACAATCACATTTAAAAAACAAGACAAGCCAGTTGACGTCATACTTCTTGATGTGAAGATGGAGCATTATTTATCTAGATAATTACATTGTATTCAATAAAATTGTTTTCTGCATTAAGTTTTACCACGCTGGTTAAAGTCACTGACTGTAAGAGAACTGGACTGAGGAACCCCCTCTTGTAGAGAAATAAACAGCTATTACTCAGTCATTATGTTTGTCAGAATAACCATTCTTGCTCTGCTATAGGCCTGCACAATATACCGCATATTTATCGTTATCGCAATATCCAGCTCTGCAATATGCATATCGCAAAAGACGGTGAAAATCGCAATAAATTGTAAACGTTAAATATGTTAAAACAATCTTATTGCAGCTTGAAACATTTAACAAATCAAATAAATCCCTTTATGCATTTGACCAATCGGATGGACGCCTTCAAGTTGTTGACCAGTTGGATGGAGGCCTATTGTGTTAGATGTTTGTCACATATGTCGACGAGGATCATTTGGAGTATAATTAATAACTGTTGCAATGAAATCAGAATGATGTTTTAGGTCATTTTGCTATTTGTTTATATACCGCAAATTATATCGTTATCGCAATATTAATCTCTAATATCGCATATCGCGTGTTTTACCTACTCTGCTACCTTTTTTCTTTTAATCTGTCTTTTTTTTTTGGCATATTTTTTTTTCTCCACTGTCAGTTCATTAAGTTTTAAATCAGACGTTTCAATAAAAGTATGTGGTCTCACGCCCTACAGTCAAAGTGTTCGGTTGATAGATTTCGTGGAGCCCACTTCCAAGTGGTAGGGGTGTGGACTTCCAACAAGCTCCTTCCTGGTTGGTGGAAGGGGTTAGTAATTAGTAATGTTGACTGCTGATGATGCCTGGTCCCAACATTGTGACATGTTGGTGACAAAAAATGGCGACTAAAATGACTTAATTTCATTGAGCTGAAAGGAAGTAATTTTCTCTGGGTGATGTCACACCCACTCAGTCCAGTTCTATTATACAGTCGATGGTTAAAGTCCTCAATAAAGCTGGATTTTTTTTTCCAAGTATTCAAATTAGCTAAATCTTAATTAGGTAATGCTATCGAATAAATTTGAGATGAATGATATTGATACGCAGATTTAGTTTAATCTTTATTCTTGTGGGAAAAACGTAACTTAAAACCCCATAAATATATTGTTTTTGTGTGTGTTGTGCTCTTCAGCAGGGTTTTTTCTGAGTCTTACTTTTTCCTTGATAAAAATCACAAGGCGCTGGAGTCTGTATTACCAAAATACAGTTATTCTCTAGAAGTGTCTTCAATAAGAATCATTAAAGAAATCAAAGAAAAAAGGATTTTATAGTCCTTCATATTTCTATCTAGTCAGTGTGTAACCTGGGCCTATGTAGATGAAAACAGAGCTAAAATCCTGGCTATTTTAATAGTTTCTTACACAATTAGGTAATTTTTTATGCAGACCTGACCATTTCTCAAGGCACACTGGTGTACTGCGGTTAAAAAACGCTGCTCCATAAACTCCCATAGTAACATCTTTTCAGATTAAACTGTGTGATCATTTTTGTTGAAAAAAGCAAAAGAGAAGCCGTGTCTGTGGGGTTTGGTGTTTAGTGTCTCTCAGTAGGAAGCCCCTGGTTTCAATTGAGTTTCTCCGGCTTTATTGTGCAGACTAATGTTTGAGATGGTTTTTTGGGAGCAGAAGTGACTGTAAGCAAGTGTTGTTGCACATATTTGTGTATAATGTTGGTGAACTGGTAACCTGTCCAGGGTTCACTCTATCTCCACACCTTCAGAGACAGCGGGGAACGGCTGAAGAAACCTTAGGAAAAACTAGGTTAAGGTTGCAGGTGGTTTTCGGGTTATCCTGTGGGAGGTCTGACCTGCTTCATGTTCCTGTCTTCAGGTCAAAATGTTCCGGCGGTCACGATTTAGCGTTCGCCCAAATGTCGGCACTGCAGGGAGAACCGCTGCGACACCTCAGGAAAGTGTTGCTGCAAAACAAGAGACTGATGGGACTGCAAAAGAGGCCAGCGAGGGCAGCCGTGTGCCTGATGAGTCAAATGCACCCCCATTAGAAAAAACCCCAGCTTCAGGGTGAGTGACGGCCGTTCTTAAAAGACGGGACAGCGTTTTATTTCTGGGTTGTAATGTTTTGTGTAACGTTTCAGGGACGGCGTTGACCAGAATGGAGATGCCTCCAGCTCCTCAGCTGCCCTCCAAAGGAGGAAACGCTTTTCCATCAAGCCCAAAGTTGCACCAGGTCGCACTTCCGCTCCCCCCCGGACTCCAAAGTCCCCCATCAAAGCTGCCTCTGCGCCCCTCAGTGAAACACCTTCCTCTGAGATGGAGAAACCATCAACATCCAGCCAAGCTGGGACCACTACAGCCCCCAACAGACTCCAGTCCCCAAGGACTCGAAGGCACTCTGATAACAGCAAACAGCACAAGCCGCAACCCAAACTCACTCCTCCACCCTCTGAAACTCCACCTGTTTCTGTGGCTGAAGACTCACGTGAGCAAACTCCACCGGCAGCAGACGGCAGCAAGAAACCGGAAAGCACCTCACGGAGTCACCCTAAAGAAGTTCCCCCCAGAGTGCCTGATAAAGTTCCTCCTTCTCTTCCCGACAAGGCAGCCACAGAAATTTCAGAGAAAGCCCGGGCTCTGGTGTCGTCCAAAACTGCGGGATCACTGCCGCCGTCGGCGCTTTACCTGAGCAGACTCCTCAACAGCCCTTTGGATGTGCAGCGGCTGGTGAAAGCACAGAAGCTCCGAGAGCTGCTCAGGAAGGAGAGGAGCAAAGAAAAGGTGAGTTTTTTTTAAGCATCATCCATTTCATCATTTAGGTGCACATCAAACAGCTGCTTTCACGTTTACAGAGCATTAAAAGAGCTAAAGCCAGATGTAAGGAGTTTGATTTAGATCCCACCAAAATGACAATGAGGGACCTGATCCATTATCTTCCAACGTCTAACCCCATGACGTAAGTGCAGTTTCAGCTCTAAAGATGGAGTTGTAAAGAGTGTTGATAAAATGGGAACCTTTTCTCTTTTAGATCTGTTTTGGACGACTCGGTTGAGGAGAATGAGACTGAGACTGAGGTTCCTCCTGCAGTGGAAAGACAAGAGTACGTTCATGTTTTCATTATCATCTTGTTTGTTTTTTAGTTTTGAAAAAGAAGAGGGTTCAATTTAGACATTTGGAAAATGTTTGACTTGTTTCTTTAGTTGCTATAAAAATATTTTTTCATGTTGAAATCTTATTTTATGTTTGATCATTCAAAAACCAGAAGACTGGCAGGTTTATGTTTTTGTAGCTGTATCTTTGTTTTGGCTCTTGTATCCTAGCAACAAGAGCTTTGGATGTAATGGCTCTTTAGGCAGCTTAAACAGCTGCTGATTATTAGTATTTTTTTTTTAGAATTGGGTTTTGGACTTAACAAGAGCTGGATTTTATTTTATTCTATTTTATTAATGTAATTTTTTATGTGGCCTGTGACCGACTGGCAACAGGGATGTAGCGTGTTTAAAACATTAAAAGATTTTATTCATTTGTTTATTTACTAGCTTACTTATTTATATGTGTATATCAATTGTATTTATTTGTCTGTTGGTTTATTAATTTTCTATTTTATATATTTATTATTTTTCTGTTTTATTTATTTATTTTGCTCCCCATAAAACAATAAAACACACAGACTTGTGTTTTTTTGGGGGGGTAAAAACAGAAGAGCAACAGAAAGAAGAAGTTTGATTATTTCTGCCCTCTTTTTCATTAGTAATAAAGCCATTGGTATACTTTTTATTCTCTTAAAACAATAATAAAAATAGAAAACAATACAACAGACGGCGAATATCAGCACATTTCTTAGTTTGAACATGTAGACAAAACACATAAAATTACCAAAATTACCCACATTTCCTGTTGTTCTTATTTTCGAAGTATGACATTTTCAACATATTTTTAAAATTATATTTATTCATTTAGGCTGTTTGATTTGTGGTTGTAGATCATTCCATAACTTGATTCTCTGTACTGAAACCACATCTTTATTTAACTTTAGTTCTAAATCGTTTTAAATTGTTTTGTTGTCTTTTTTCACATTTATTTTGTGTATCATAAGATAAACATTTATGATGCACTTTATACATTAACTTTAAAATACTATATTTTACTCAATCTGCGAACTTTATTGTCTTTGATTAAAAAAATAATCAGGTTAGATGTTGCTTTTAGTTATGTGGGTGAAGAGGAGATCTCCTTATGAATCATCCTGGTGACAGAGCAGCAGCTTTTAGTGGATAATCTACGTTAATTCAATCAAATCTGTTTTTTTTTTCTCATTGTTCACACCTTAATGAAACCTGACTTTTTTGTGTAATTGGATGATTCTCCTGTCTGTAAATGTAACGGCTTTGTTTGTTTGTAGGTTAAGTGTCAGGAAAAGGTTGAGGCTTAAAGTGTTGGCAGGACTCCGCTGTGGAGTGATTCACCAGCCGAAACATTAAAATAAAATAAATAAATAATTGTTTCTAGTTAAATGTGAAAATTAAAATTGAAAATGTGTTTCTGCTTGTTTGTCAAAAATACATTTATGCAAGAATACTAACCACAATGACACCCAACAAAAATGACAGTTTGCAGAGTTTATCACTTTTTATCAACCATGTTTTTATGGTTTATGTCACAGGTTTTTATGGGTTTGTTTGTTTCTGTGCTGACTTGGTTTTTCGTCTCATCTCTGAAGGCCTCCAGAACGAGCTCAGGAGCCTCCAGCTCCCCCGCCTATGAAAGTGGTTTCAAGTGAAGAGGAGGGAGCAGCGTGTGAGGAAGAGGAAGAGCAGGAAGATGAACTTATGGTTCCTCAGGTCAAAGTGGCAGAAGATGGTTCCCTGATCATTGACGAGGAAAGGTCAGGAGAGCACCAGAAATGAGGACTTTAACTTTTTCCTTCGTGTTTTTGGTTACAAACGTTCTCATTTTGAATCTCAGTTTAACGGTGGAAGTCCAGCGGTCCAAAGGTCCCAACACCATTCAGGACCGAGACCCCATCTTTGAGCGCGGCTCCACCACAACGTACTCAAGTTTCAGAAAAGGCTGCTACACGAAACCTTGGTCCATTGAAGGTACGAGTGATCTGCAGATGTCAAAATTTCCTTTATTAACGAAATGTTCTCTTTTGGTCTTCGTCAGAGACAGACATGTTCTACCTGGCCATCAGCATGGTGGGGACGGACTTCTCCATGATCTGTCAGCTCTTCACTCACAGAGCTCGGTCAGAGATAAAGGTCAGTGATGGGAGCTGGTCTGCTCTTTAGAAAACAAACCTGACTTACAGTTTCAGGAAAAACGTTTCCTTTCAGAACAAGTTCAAAAGAGAAGAGCGGGAGAATTCATGGAGGATCGACAAAGCCTTCAGTGAGCATCACAGCTTCCTGCCTTTGCTTGTGGTAATAGATTAACCCTGAATCTAATGACTGTTACATAGGAGAGAGGCGTAAACTGGACATTGAGTACTTTTCGAAGTTGCTGGAAAAAGTGTTGGAAGTTCAGAGAGACAGGAAGAAACTCAAAAAGATTTCGGAGAACACCTCCGGGAAGTGCAAGAAAAAGCCGAAACGTAATCTGGTTTGGTTCTTTTATCATTTCCTCATGTTTTCATAACTTGCATGAGCTGAGTTTTGTCATTTTTCAATCTAACCTGTGCAGGTAAACAATCTGCTAAGAAGCTGAGTGATGTGGAGGAGGAGGAAGAGGAGGAGGAAGAGGAGAGTCTAATGCCTGAGTTGGAAGGAGAGAAAGAGAACGAGGACCAGAGTAACGAAGGAGAAGCGGCTGCTGTGAAGCCGGGGAGAAAACGCAAAAAGAAGAATCCAGCAGAAGCTTCGATTGAGGAACCGAGTGACAAGAAAAACAAAACAGGTCTGGAGAGACAAACAATTCTTTCCCAAGATATTACAATAGTATAAAAAATTCAGTCAGGGTACTTCTGTTTTACACAAAAAAAAGGACATTTTCAAAAGAAAATAGTCTTTTATCAGCAAATTTGATATTTTACGGCCCTTTTTGTATTTCTTGGACTGCAAAAACAACAATTCTGGTTAGTTGTCAAAAACCCAAATGTAATAGAAAATAAATGGATTTTATTGAAGAAGCTAAGCATAAAGCAGGTACTTTACTTTCGTTACTTTCACTGAGGGAAAACTATTCTTTTTATTTACCTACATATTAGGCCTGCACAATAAATTGCACATTTATCGTTATCGCGAGATCGAGCTGTGCAATATGCATTTCGCAAAAGACTGCGAAAATTGCAATAAATGGTTACCTTCAATGTGCTACAACAATCTTATGGCAGCTTGAAGTAGTTAATGAATCAAAGAAATCAATTTATGCATTTGACCAATCAGATGCACCCCTTCACGTTGTTGACCAATCAGATGAGCCCTTTTATGATAAATGTTCGCCTCCTATGTAGACGAGGGTCATTTGGAGTGTGATTTTTAAATTGTTTCAGTGAAATGGAGATTATGTTTTTGGTTGTTTTGCTATTTGTTCAAATACCGCAAGTTATATCGTCATTGCAATATTGATCGCAAATATTATATAGTTTTCCTCGTATCATGCAGCCCTACTATATATCTATATAAGCAGATTTTTTGTGTGCAATTGCTCCTGTTTTCTGCCAAAAACCCGCTTTTGTTTAAATTTTTGTTTTTTGTTGTTGCGTAGAGCCCTTCTGGTCACTGTTATAGTATTTAAAGACCCAGTCTGAAGAAGTTTGGCGTTTTTAACGTGTTCTTGTGGCATTTGTCTGATGATGGAGGACACAATTTAAAAATGTTAAGCTCAAAATATAACTGTTTATTTAATTTTTAAATAAACTGTTGTGTCAGGCGCACATGAAAAAAATGCTGTTTAAAAAAAAACAACCACTCAGAGGCAAATTTCTGATGAACTACTGCTGCTCTGTAGAAACTATGTCCTAGAAAATAACAGTTTATTCATTCATTTATTCATGTTTTGGTTAAAACGGCATAACTATAACCAAACACCACTGGGAATGCCTTTATGTTTTTCATATAAGAGTGGATCTTTAACTGAACACCATTCATGAGTGTTAGCCGCTACAACTTGATTGTAACCTTTAGTTTGCTGCAGAAAAAAAAATAGTTTCAACATTTTTAGTCTACATGATTTGTTTTTTTAAAAAGCAAAAGAAATGGTTTTGGACCCAAATTCAAATGCTGTGGAAACTGCTTCTTGTAAACAAAAAGAAGTCAAAATTAGAAGTGTTTTTTTATTAAGAGTTTGTGCTAAGTTAAGCTTTTCTCTCATCTCAGATGAAGCAGGCGTACCTGAAGACTCTGAAGCAGCACTTCCTGAGGAGCTCCCCACTGTAGACATGTAAAATAAAAAATCAGCTGTGTTTAAAAATGAAATGTTTATGGCATTTATTAAAACTTATTTTGTGTTTAGGGTGGAAAAGACTGAAAATGTGAAGACAGCTAAGGATGGAGCCATCAAACCAGCCAGGCTCTGCAGAGGCAGAGCACCAAATCCGTTGGTACCTTTGGGTCTGAAGCGCGGCAAAAAGCCTCTGCCTTCTGCAAAGGCCAAAGACACAGAGGAAGATAACCGGGAGGAGACAGGGAGGGAAGGAGCTGATCAGGAGCAGGTATGTCTGCTTTTTTCTAATCTGCTGAACTTCCTTATCTGTTTGGACTTTTCCAGTCTGACATTTTGTGATATATCAGAGAAAAAGTGAAAATGAAGCCCAACTGAGCCAAGAAAGGAAGGGGAAGGACGATGGTGAAGTTTCTTCTGAGGGTGAGGAGGATGCTGCAGTTAAACCTCAGATGCCCACACGGTATGACATTCTAGTGTTTTCTTTTGAATACAAAAAACAATGTTTTTCAATCTCAAAAATGCTGTTTTGATGCTTTGTGATGAGGATGTTCTGACCCAAAGACAATAAAAGAAATCTCTGCCTCCATGTGAAAAATTCTTAAAATGTTTTATTTATTTTTTTCCCAAATGGTGGCTTTTTGTTGGTTTTATCTCCATAGCAACCATATTGTTTTCGGGTCGTCTGAGGTTGACGAACAGGTCAATGAATTTTTAAAAGAATCGGCATAAGTAAACTTTTGGCTCTCCTTGGCAACAGAAGTTTTTTTTTTAACTACACCCACATTCGTAATACATTCATATTGTATGTTGTATCGTTTTATGGAGCCTGAGGCAACGATTCATGTATTCATACATTTTCACAATATTCTGGTAAAAAATGCGCGAGGAACATGGAGGCACCATTTCTGTGAACTCGCCTTGAAACGTCATTTAAAATCCACAGGTTTTAAAACCAATGTTTTTTCCCCAAGTAGCTTCTCAATGATGCTTGAGGAGTTAGGAGGCGATAGATTGAAGAGGAGTTTATATTAAATTTAGATTAAATTTAGATTAAAAAAATAAATAAAATAAAGATGGCAGCCTCTTCCTGAGGTTAAAGGTCAATGAAACGTCTGTTGTAGCTGTAGACTTAAGCTGGAGGCATGTGTGTACTTGAATAAAAGTTGTTTCTTTTCCCCACATTGTGGTAATATGTGAATATCGTCAAATTTCACACTTAGGCCGCCAAATGGTCATCCCATAATCATTTCAAAACCTCTGTTGGATGTTCTCGACATGTTTGTTTTGGTTTTATAATAGATTTTGACTTTTGTTTTGAGCCCCATAAAAGATTTTGGCACAGCAAGAAAGAAGAACTGCGAAAACAATCTGGTTCAGGACAGCTGCGGGACGGAATAAAAGCCACAAAAGCATTTGATGTCAAAAACTGGAGAGTCTGAATCGCCTTAAAATTCCACAGCTTGAATTTGTCTGCTTTCTTTAGATATGGCCGAGTGCCCAAACCCGTCCAGCCCTTAATGTACGCCGCCAAAGACGATGTGCACTCGCCTACATCCTCTGACACGTCCAAAGGTCCCATCAAGAGGGGAACGTCGGTCAAACCTCCACCAGTGCAGAAGTCCAAGAAGCCCAAACTGGTCACCCTGAGGTCGTCCAGGTCAGAGTTCAGTGACGAGGAGAACGAAAACGAGTGGGAGGAGGAGGAGCACCACCTCACCTGTAGCTCCAGTCGAGACGGCGACGCTCACGGCTTCGTTCAGAGCAGTCTGCACGCCTCCAACACGGAGATTTCAGAGGTGGATGACACCATGGTGGAGGTAAGGAGACCAGCGTCCACCATGCATTTTGTCCATAAACATCCATCTTCATTATCCCATTTTTATGTTTTCCATCGTTTTCCACATTGTTTTGTACCATTTCCAACAATGCACTCTCGACTCCTCCCATCCCACACTTAGCTTGATATCTTGGACAGTATGCCCGATGTGCTGGGCATTTCCCAAGACGCACTGTGTCCTGACTCAACCTGTCAGCAGGCACATCATGACACAGGCACTTCTGATCCCAGTGAGCACCAGCTGGACCTGCTTGTTGTAAGTCACCAGTGTCAAAAGTCTTGCGCCAGCTTTAATCTAGTAGTTTATTAGAAATTTGCATCTGAGTGGACTGTTGGTGTGGGGATACCTTGCTCTCCCTCCCTGTTGCAGAGAGCTCTCTTTTTACACTCTCTCCTGCTAGCTTACAGCCCCTCACACCCTCGACTTAACTTTACAGTCGCAAGAAAAAGGGTGAGCAGTATGAGAGGTATCCAGCTGTACAGTCTTGAGTCAGATGCAGCTCGAAGACGTGCATGGATCTTGTCATCTACAAGTGGATGATGCATCAGAATGGAGCGGAGCAGGAAGCGTGTGGCTCACTGATTGCAGCTTCTACATCACAACTCCAAGCTTTTTCAAACTACATTTGGATCTTGCCCTGATTCACAGCAATATGTATTAAAAAAATATTCAAAAATGCCATTTTAATCATAACTGTTTTATATTTTTATATTTAGCGTCTATGATCAGAAAAATGCCAGTACATGTTAAAAACATCCAAAAGAGATATTCTTTATTGATCCCACGTTGGGGAAATTCAATTGTTACAGCAGTTCAGTGCAAAACAGAGAAACAAGAAGAACAACAGCAATGTGCAAAAAGAATGAAAGGGTGTTTAAAAATGTGCAAAAGTAATAACATTTAACAACAAGAAGAATCTACACCTATATACACTATTACGACATTACATATGTCTACGTAATAATAAAATTAAATAAAGTAAAAGACAGAGTATTCGGATGGGCTATGGATGCATGATAACCAGTTTGTACATGCATATTTAAACTGTGGCATTGTACAAACTAACAGCTTGGAGTGGATTATTTCCTTTTATTGGTGTAGTTCTTTACAAACTAATGTTTCCTTTGACAATAATGCAGTTTGTAAACAGGAAATATCACAATTAAGGTAGAAACACATTTTTTTTAACTCATCTAAAGACAACATTTTAAAACCATGTTGATTTAAACTTAGCAGTTCAGTTCACCAAGCTACCACTAGGTGGCATTGTAAACAAACAAACAACTTGTAAACTTGTTTTGCAAGTACCGGTACCTGACACCTAACCAGTATTAGTTATGGTGTGATAGGATCACAGACACTAAAAGAATGTCCAACCAGGCAGGGACATGTTTGAGGGCTTGCTGTGAAATCTGCATTTAATCTGTTTCAAGGGGCTCTAAAAGGTTTAAAAAGTCCTAAATGTTGCTTGTAAAAGCTGATAGGAACCCTGAGCATCCAACACACTTCTATCACATATGATCTCATTACATATTATTATTATCACATATGTTTATGGTTTATAGAAGTGTCCTTTAACCAGATCTTGGATAGCAGATTAAGCCACATATCACAATTAATGTTGCAAGTAACAGTCAGAGATGTAGGTTTTGTCAGAATGCCTTCCCTACTCACCACATACTGCAAGACATAGTGCGTTCGCCATTTTGTAGTGCTGTCCAAATCTACAATTCCAAAATCGAGTGCCCTAGAAATTTCCCAGAAATCTCGGCGAAAAACCAGTGTCTTTTTAATTTTTAACTAACCATCAATGTTTTTATCTTCAGAAGACAGTGGATTCATAAATGATCGTCGCAAAACGCTCATATCAATCAGATTTTCACTTCGTGAAATCGATGACGTCTCATTTTTGGCCAATTTAAAAAAATAAAAGTGAGCATGGTGTTAGAATTGCTTTTGAAATCCAGTGTACTACATTGTCCCGCACTATATAGTTTTTTAGTAGCAGCCATACAGGGGAATGACTTTTATTTTTTTGTCATTTTCAAAACTAAATTTCAAAGAGATAAATCACAAAACAATTAAAAACGCCGCCAGCTTGGCAACAACAGGATACTAAGTTATCTCAAATCACAAGCAGCCAGTGGCCCCAAACTTGCCTGATGTGCTAAATTTCTCAAATAACTTCTCGCAATTCAGCTGAGGGGAGATGGCGCAAAAAAAATTATTTAACCTTTTTGAAGACACAGTTGATTTCCAAGCAGCAGGAAGAAAGGCATTAAATCACATTACAGTCCTGAATGTCCACTTACCAAGCAGCAAAAATGTTCTTCCATTGTTCACATGCAAGAAAAACACATTTTTATTCTGATCTGACCTCTTGATAACAAGTCAGATTTTGTTGGTTATAGTTAAGATGTTCATCATAGATAAACTTCAACTCTGACAAATGGAATGTAAATAAATGAATCCAGGAAATTACATTGATATTTTTTTCTTTAAAGATTTTATTTGTGTAATGGGGCGTATAAAAGTATTTTGTCGATAAGAAAATCTCACCTCATTACCGTACTTTTTGATAGATTTAAAGCAAACACAGATGTTCCTTCTCCTGCTTCTGTTTGTGACAAACTCAGCTGCCTGATGTCTGATGAGGTGTTTTGTCTGTCATCAATAAAAAACTACAATTGTGTAATTCCAGCAGCTGCTCTTGTTAACCCCGTTTCAAGCTTGGAAATATAGTCATAGGTTTGTTTTTGCCCTGCAGGATGTTATAGACTTCATTTCCTCGGAACAAACTGAAGGTATGTGACTTGTTCTCTTTTGTTTGTTTCCGTCTTAGGAGCCTCCGGTACATGATACCATAAAGTAGATTTTACTTTTCGTGTTTCTTTCAGTGTCTCAGGATGAGAGCTACTCTGAAGCAGCTCAAACCCTTTTGACCATTGGTAACCTAGCTCAAATTTCTCAGTCAGGACAAAGTGGAGATACCTTAGAAGAATGCACTGCAGGTATGCAACCAAAAAAACAAAACAAAAAAAAGCAGAACAGCCCGCTTCCTCTGTTGGTGTAGGCTGTCTCCTGCCTTGGAAAGTTACATTCCGTTGTATTTGATTGCAGGAACATCAGTTGGTGTCAGTAAGTTCACATATGCAGAAGAGGAGATTTTGACAGTTTCACCCCAGAAAGGGATCCCTTCAGGGAACTCTGCAGATCAGAAAGTGACATTGCCTTCCACCAAAAAGCTCCAGAGTGCTGAAGTTCAGACAAGTGATCAGAACGTTGATCAATTGGGCTGTAAGTCTGGAGATAAGTCTTCGCTTACGAAGGCCGGTCCGCGTTCTAAGATGAAGCCTAAACCCAACCTTAGTCGCAGCTCAAGGACTGCAAAACCAGTATCTCACAGTGAGATGGCGACAGAAGGGGGAGCTGAAAGAAGCTGCTCAGTTGCTCGATGTGTTTCTCAAGATAATGAGACTTCAGTTTCTGCTGAAGAAACAACCCCAGGAATATCAGCTTCTGCTGTGGCATTGTTTAAAGATAGCACTTCCTCTCAGCACGGCTGCATGGATCAGGTTGAAACGGGTGCAAGCAGATCAGAATCTCCTGATAATCCAGAGTCAGACTGTTATTCAGTCCCAGACGGTGCCTCCTGTGGAGTCCGAAATAAATAAACCCGTTGAAGCAGTGGCAGAGGTTAAACAAGCATCAAGCACCGATCCCAGCCCAGTTCCAGACAGAACCAGCAAACCTCAACCCTCAGCTGCAGACAATTTCCCTGCGTGTCACGCAGGAGAAAGTGACGTCAAAAGTCCTTCTCAGCCCAGAGGCAGACTGCCAAAAGTCAAACCCAAACCAATCCTACTGCAGATGTCAAGAATTGCTAGATCCAAACGGCAAACCACTGAAGGGGTGGCAGGGAAAGAGTCAATTGAAAGTCAGAATACTTCAACCAAAATGCCAGCAGAACTTCCAGATGAACGGACTACAAGTGAGGAGACCACAAGTCCTAAATCTCTAAATCAAGCAGCACCCAATCAGAGCGCTACAGAAGCTCTGGAGTCTGCCAAAGTAGTGCCTGAGCTCTGTGTGGAGCAGACCAGCAAAGACTCTGAAGCTGCTTCTGAAACTGTGTCAACTAAACAAACAGACCCAGAACTACTAACTTCACATGGGTCACATTTGGGTTCAGAAGGAAAAGAAGATTCTGCTGCAGTTGATGAAGCAACCTCCAATCAAGATGAGAAAAAAACGGGATCTTCTCAGGCAAGAAAGGGTCGACTACAAAAGGTTAAACCCAAACCAAACATACCACAGTTGTTGAGAGGTGCAAGATCCAACGCTCAGAACACAGAAGATACTGTCCAAAAAAATCTGGAGCTTCCCAAAAACCCATCTGTGGAGGCGGAAGCACAAACAAAACTCACCCAAAAACTGTCTGCAAATAAGGACATGAAAACAAAAGATGGAGTTAAAGATCAAGAAGATTTGGGTGGAGGATTATCAGGTCAAAGTCCCACAGAAACCCAGAATCTCTCCATCCAGTCCAGTTTGGAGCAGGCAACAGGAGATGCACCATCAATTCCTGATTTAACAAAAGAAAGTGCAGCATCATGCGTTGAAGATCCAGTTTTAAAGGCCAGTGAGGTCACAGAACCAGAACAAGGACTACATTTGGATTTTATTGAAAGTGTAAATTCAGCTTCTTTAAATAAGTCTGTAGAAGAGTTGACAGTCATGCAAAAAGAAGAAAAATCTTTGCCAACAGGTCAGACAAAGAGAGATCAACTGTCAAAAATCAAACCAAACCTTCAAACATCAAGAGCTGCAAGATCTACACCTCAAACCACTGGAGAAGCTACGCAAAAATACTCGTTTCCAGGTGAAGGACCTGACCTAGACCCCAAAGTATTAACAGACCAGAGCACCAAAGAAAGCCCAAATCCCTGTGAAGATCAGCCTGAGCCATGTAAGGAGCAAATCGTGAGAGACGATGGAGCAACGTCTGATTCAGCTCCAGAAAATCTGTTGTACTGTTTTGGACTACAGTCAAATGCGGAGCCAGGAAAAAGTGGAAAGCCTTCAGCAGCAGCAGAGAAGGTGACATCTGGTCCAGAAGAGGAACCAAGTGCATCTAATCAAAGGAAGAAGGGTCGAATCCAAAAACTTAAACCCAAACCAAACCTGGTACAGACTTCAAGAGCTCCCAGGTCCAAATCCTCAAAAGATTCAGAGGATAAGAACTCAAGTTCCATACTAGAACCCAAAGTCCATGAAGATACCATGTCAGTGGTGGAAGCAACCCTGCCTTTGGACAGTCAACCTGAAGCTGTACCTACTTCAACAGTACAGCCTGTTATGACTTTAGACTCAACTTCCACTCCAACAACAGACTCTTCTTCAAATGAAGAGCAAAGGAAATTAGCTGGACCTGATTCGATTGATATGAATACAGAAATATCGGATCAGAGCACCACAGAGAACCAGAACTTCCCTGAAGTCCAGCTTGGTATCGCCAGAGTTGAAGAATCTCCGACGGAGTTCTTGGATAAAAACCTAAAAGCTCACATTGAACCAACCTATTCAAGAATTTCAGAGGCACCAAAGCTGGATCTGGATCCAACTTCATCTGTTGCAGGGCCTCCAGCCGTCAAACAAGGTTCGGAAGTTGCATCTTCTTGTTTATCAGTGAGGAACAGATTATCAAAAATTAAACCCAAACCCAACTTGACAAAAACCTCAAGACCTGCAAGATTGAGACCTCAGACCGCAAAAGAATCAGCACAACGTTCTGAATCCTGTGAAAAGTTTGAACCAGAAAACAGCAGCCTCTCCAGTTCTGCTTCAATTTCAGAACAATCCCAGACTGTATTCTCTGCAGAAGAGAAACATCCTGGACATGTAGATCAGGCGGACACAGATGCAGCCACAACAGGTTGCAGTGGTCCAAAGAAACGGAACATCTGTCAAGTCTTGCTGGAAGAGCAAACATATGCAGACCAGGAATCGGACTCTGAAATGAGAGAGGAAGCATCTCTGGTTGGGAAGTCACCTGATGTTGAGCATTTATCTGCACAGGCGTGTTCAAAGGAAGCTGAATCAAATGTTAAGTTTAGGAGATTACAGAAAATTCGACCCAAACCGAATTTACCACATAAATCAAGAACGGCAACAATTGGACCACCAACCCTAAATGATCCAAAGGAAAAAGATTTAAATGAAGCTCAAGTTGAACGAGACTTGATGGAACAAACATCAGATGAGAAAGCTTCAGGAAACCAGAACAACTCTGAAGTTCCCAAAGATCAGACCACTGGAAAAATGGAGGAAATGTCATCTTTTGTTGGAGCTCCTGATGAGAGTTTGAGAAATTTAGAATGTGAAGAAGCGGAAGATGGAGAAGTGTCCTTTGTGGGGCAGGGGCTCCATCTCACTGCATCAGGAACCAAGCAACATGTGGGTGAAGAGGACGACACTGGATCTACGTCTCAGTCCAAGAGGAGGCGATTTCAGAAACCTAAACTACACCTCCCTGCTACATCAAAAGGCGCTAAATCTAAACCCGAAGTCACAATAGAACCAGTCCAACTCACGTTTGCTATGGAGCCACCTAAGATCTCCACCTCCAAATCTATGGAGCAACCACAGATCTCTATCTCCAAATCTATGGAGAAAAAGATCTCATCTAATCAGGAGCAACCACAGATCTCCACCTCCAAATCTATGGAGCACCAAGATCTCCTCTCTAATATGGGAAACCACAGATCTCCATCTCTAAATCGTGGGCACCTAGATGTCCAACCTCCAACTATGGACACCACGATCTCCATCTCCATTATGAGAAACCCAATCTCATCCTAAATCTGAGCACCACAGATTCCACCCCAATCTATGGACCTAAGATCTCCATCTCTAAATGTGTGGAGCAACCACAGATCTCCATCTCTAAATCTATGGAGCAACCACAGATCTCCACCTCCAAATCTATGGAGCAACCACAGATCTCCATCTCTAAATCTATGGAGAAACCACAGATCTCCATCTCTAAATGTGTGGAGCAACCACAGATCTCCACCTCCAAATCTATGGAGAAACCACAGATCTCCATCTCCAAATCTTCTGACAGCTTAACGTCAAAAGAAGATGGTCAGTCTGTGTTGACTTCTCATAAAATCAAAAGTTCAGTTGTGGAACCGTTCGTCGAATTGAGCCCATCTCATAAATGTGTAGAGGAAACAACCTCCGAGTGCAAGTCAAATGTTGAACAAGTCTCTAACTCAGAGCAAAATGTCCTTCAGAGAAGACCAAGGCTTTCTAGAGTCAGACCCAAACCTAGTCTAGAATCGTCTAGTCGAGCTTTGCGCCGAAAAGTTCAGCCAGGTGACGCTACCAAACCTTCAGGTGAAACGTCCACACCTGTTGCATCAGAAAAACAACCTTCAAGTGGAGACAAAATGGACAGTGAAGGTCCAGCTGAGAGGGACTTGATGGATTCGTCTGCAGCTGTGGATGCTCAGGCCTCAACACAAGTCGGTTCTACATTAACCTCCAAAGCCAGCCTGGTCTGTGCAGAAGGACACTCCTCAACCCAAAGGTAACCGTGACCTTCTGCCCTCAAGCAGGTTCATGCTGACATATACTGAAAATGTTGATTTAATCCAGTAATGTTGTTCTTCTGTTCTTTTAAAGTATTGATTCTGCACAATCAGAAGCAGCTGACTCTTCTAAGACTTCAAATAAAGCTCCTCAGCCTCCCAACATCACGTGCAGCAGTCTTGTACAGCACAGACAGACGGGTGCAGGTTTGATTCTGCAAAATGTACAGGCTAAAGCTGGGATAAAGGACTTTATAAACTCTCAAATTATGATTATTTTCTTCTTTTCCGTAGATTCTGACACTAGCTCGAGGACAACAGATGATGTTTTTAACAAAAAAGCTGCGTTGGAGCCTCGCCCTGGCAGTCGATGGCCAATAGGTGGCGACATTGATGAAACAAGAGACAAATCGTCCTGTCTAGATCCTGCTTCTCAAGAAGTGTCATCTACGCAGGTGAGATAATAATACGTCAGGCAATTCTTTTCTAACAAGTTATTTGAAGATAATTTGGCTTCTTTAATTGATTGTTTTGGATTGTTTCATATCCGCACTTCTTGAGTTGAAACACTTATTTCATGTTTTTGTTCTGAATTTTGGCAAATCTCGTGTCCTTCTAAACTCTATTTTGTATTTTTTAAATATTTATTTAATCTTATTTGCAAACAATTCTTATGTGCTTTATGCATTATCTTAAAATGCTTTGATCAACTAAATCTTTACATTAATTATGCGAAAGGGTGGGGCTTACCCACCGGCTACCAGGACATCATTGACATCGGGTGATGGAGATTATGGTGACATCATTTCCGCTCCAGAACATCGTCTGTTGTTGGCGCCGCCTGAGTGATCCCTCCTCTGGTGTGGCGTACAGTAGTAGTGATGATGCTCTTCCAAAGTTTGGTACATCGGAAGAGGGACAAGATGGGTGGCGCCGACAACAGACGCTGTTATACAGCGGAAATGACGTCAACATAACCTACATTTCCAATGTCAATCATGTCTCTAGTAGCCAATGGGCTTAAAGCCCCGCCCCATGTAAAATTAGGCTCAACTACGAAAACAGAAAATCTGAATTAAAACTGTAAATTGAATAAATTAAAACAAAGGGTGAGAAAAAACAAGTTGAAAATACAAAGCAGCAGCTTTTACAAAGAAATACACATTTTTCATTTATCAGGGTAACTTTGTAAATATTCAATGCTAGCCGTTAAGAGCAATTCTTCCATTTATCTATTAGTTAAAATTGTAATTTTCTCAAAAAAAAAAAGAGGAATTTACTAGTTTTTGTTCAGATTTCTTTACAGCTCTTTAAATATTTGCATTTTGTATTCAAAAGTTTAAACTTTTAAGTTGGCATAAAAGGTGCTAAGCATTAAATTGAACTATACAAAAATGAAAGAAAATCCTACAGTGACCTTTGAGTCCTTCATGTTGTTTTCAGATCATCAGTTGTCTGATGTTCACATTTTGAACACTTGTGGTAAAAAAGTGTATCGAACCAACAAAACCCTGCATTAAGTCGCCGCTTTGATCTGAGGCGGAGTTTCAAATCTGCTGCTACCTTTCCTCAACTGTTTCCCTTTGATTCCTTAAACCCCAGAATACATCGGCTTTAAATCCGGAGGGGATCCACACTTATCCGCTTCTGATGGAGAGTAAGTCGTTTTTCTACCGCCGCGGCTTTTGATGAAGTGTTTCCGTTAAACGCCTTCTCTTTTATTTTCTTTCCTGCCAGTGCTGCCCGAGCAGGTGCCTTCAGATTCTGATGAACCGTTCTTCGTCCTTTCTCTGATGGAGATCCCAGGGGAGGCGGTAACCAGCGCGGCGGAGAAGCTGCCTCATCACCCCGTCGCAGATGCTTTCACGCTGCGGCCGTGGTCAGTGCTGCTGCTCCCTCGGCCGAATGGAGTTTGTTTCGTCTGCCGTTGGAGCTTACAACCTTCTCCCCTGTGCAGGGATTCTGGAGAGAGTTTCACACCAGCAGCCGGAGAGAAGTCCGTCTGTGGCGTCTCCACTAAAAGTGCAGAGACAAGTTCTGCATCTGAAGGTGAAGCTGCAAATCAAATCAAACTTTATTTATAACACTTTGTAGCTCAGAGAGAGAGAGATGACTTTTATACAAAAAAAAGTTATAAAACACATACAATATCCACAAAAGCCTGACCTTTTTCTTTTGAAATACCTTTGTAGGTCATTGTTTGCATGAAGACTAAACACAAGACATTTGCTGTCAGCTTAAACGTTTATTAGAAGAGTTATTGAGTCCGTAAAACCTCCTGTGAATATCTTTACCAAACTGGTTTTGTGAGCCTCCTGCTGAAACTAGAGCTGCACTTTACGGCAGTAAAAGGTCGTGATCCATTCATGTCGTGCAGACTTCTAGTAGGGCATTTATTTTAAATAATAGACATTATTTTAAGAAATATACAGCGCCGATCAAAGTAATAAAAAATAATTATACCATGGTCCGGGTGAATACTCGATTCTGATTGGCTGCTGGGTGTGCATTAAAAAAGTGATATACCACAGGATAACCGCACGGTGAAAAAAGAAGTTCCGGTCACCTAGCTTAGATGTTTTGTATCACTGCGCCGGCTTCTTTAAAACGACCTTTAGCTTCATCATTTGGACAAAAACAAGCGGTAAGAGGTGAACTTTCTCTCTGAACTGATGCTTTATTCAACCCATTGGCGCGATCAGCATATATATATATAAATGGCTTTATACCACCGAATCTTGACTGCAGCGGTCGCGCCGCACCACGTAACAAATAATCTGCTTTTTGTGAAAAAAGCGATCCAAATTGAAAAAAAAAAAACAAGAATTAAGGACTAAAAACTGGTTAATATGTATTTCTTTTGTAAGTGACCATGGTATAAGCGGGTCAATGGTCTTCGAAGTGTGCGTTATTACTTTTTAACGCACTTTGCGGAAGCGCGTCGGATGGTTCAGGCTTCGACGGCGTGCGTCAAAAAGTGATAATGCATACTCTGTCGGCCATTAACCCTTACATATCCGATACCGGATCGAGTCTGAAACTACGTGATCGGGCCAGATTTACTGTGGCTGCAGAATGATCCTCCACAAAGTGAGCTGGTTGATCAATGTTTTATTACTTTCTCTGGTTCATTTTTTATGCCTTATTGTTGAATCTTATGGTATTTAATGTTTTCAAACCAGAAAAACCTGCAGAAAGTCTGGAAACCATTGTTGTTCAAGAGACGGACGCAGCAGCTGAGCATAAAGGTATCCAGAACATTTCTCTTTCATATGCTTATAAAAGTAAACATTTCTTTTTCTGTTATTATTTTATATTGCCTCTTTTTAACAGCTATTTCAACAAAGAGAACAAGAACTAAAGCTGAAGCTACCGTCAGCCAGAAAAGTGAAGCTGCTTCTGTCCCTCGAAGTTGTAAAAAAGGGAAAAGCTTGAAGAAATCTGACAGCAGTTTGGGCTCCAAAAAAAGTAACCGAAGCGGTCGTCAGACTAGGTAAAGCATATTTTTTTATATTAACAATTTGTCTTTGATATTACCTTTGAGGATCTAATTTTTCTGTCACTTACAGCAAAGCAAAAGACAATTCCCATGAAACAAAAACGTCGACCAGCGATTCTCCTGCTGCGAAAGCGAAGACGTCTGCTAAGAACGCAGCTCCTGCGTCACAGGAAGATGCCGCACCAACCAAAGTCCATTCAGCTCCTGTGGGGTCGCAGTCCAGACCGACCTCCGACCACACACCCGGCGCCTCGACTCCCAGCTCCACCCTCCGCACCGCCCGGGTAAGACGGCAACAAGCGGCTAAAAACGTCATTTCTTCCCTCTCATTTGGGTTTGTGTTGATCCTTGCAGGAAAGCTGTGCTGAGATCAGCTCTGCAGAGGAGGAGCCCACCAGCGTGTCGCAGTACTTCCTAAGTGACATTTTCACAGAAGTGGATGAGTGATGAACACCGGATTCTCATTTAAAGAAGCTCCTGGTTTTTTAAGTCTTAGTTCTGATGTTTTTATAGTCCAATACATTCTCTCTCACACTGGCACTTTGCATTTGTTTTGTAGTTGAAATGAGTACTTTTTGAAAACGCACTTAGATAATAATTGTTAAAGTTTGAAAGCTAAAGCGGTAGCAGCTGAATGTTTCAGTTCAGCCCCAAATTATACTCAACAACTGTGAAAATGTAAATATGTTGTATGTTTCATTTTGTACTTGATGCCACTTTCTAAATTGTGTACAGCTTTATACGACCCTCTTGTGTACATAATTTTATTTAGTTAAGTAAACTCCATCAAAGGGGAATTTATGGATGTTTCCATGAATGGTTGACGAGTAACAGTTAGTGGTTTACAATAAATCAAGATAAACACTTGGTTGGGTTTTTTATTGGACTTTTTTACGTTTCTTTGTATTTAATTTATACCTGTAGAGATTGAAACATGCATAAAACGATTAGGCTTAATTATTTAAAAACAAGTGGAAGTTCAATGATTTTTTTTTATATATTCTCTCACAATAACTCAAAGCTGGTTGACATTAGAAAATAGCAAAGCAGTACTTGTACCATCGATAAGATCAATTATGACAGTTATTTAAAGAAAAGGGAAAAAATGGTTTTGCAGTGTATATTAATGACAATAACATTTTAGATTATTGTAATTCAAATGTTACACTGTTATAATTGGAAGCAATACCTCATTGATCTATAGAAATGTTTGTTTTTTGTAGATCAATAGGTTGAGATACTGCGGGTTCTTAAAATTTTGGTTACATACTTATTTTATTGAACTTGAAATAAATTATATATAATGCAACACACAGGCTTCACAAACAATAAAGCCATATCAACTGTAAATGCATCACCGGTACATAAATTGATGCAATTATTAAGATCTTCCGACTACAGTTACACATCTTAGCCAGCGGAGGGTGCTGCTGAGTCATGCAGAAGTTTTTTCTGCATAGAAATACATTTTCTTAAAATCCAATATAAAGTTCCTCATTTGTTAACTTTTTTGTTAACAACAGATCAGTTAAAATATGTTTTAGCAAAAAAGTAAAAAAAAAGCAATTAAATAGAAATCAAATTAAGAAGTAAGAGAGCAACGAATTTTAAGTATAAAGTTGCTATAAGTGATCATTCTTTGCTTTAAGATAATACAATTAGTTATTTTTGTATTTTAACAGCCTTTTTATTTAAGAAGGAGAAGTACTAAAATAAAACAAAGCAAAAATAAATGAATAACTAGTGCCGCTAATTTTCTACCTCAGATTGTTCTATAGAAGTAGACTTTTAATCCAACACCTTCACGAGTCATATTTCATTTCCTTTCTATTATTTCATATGTTTTCTGGAAACAAAATACATGCATGTTAATATACAATTATTATAAGAAGTGTTAAACACTTACTCATATTTCAGTCTCTATTATTAAATAACTTTACTAAGTAGCATATTGACTTTATGGAACCAAGATTCCAAAAGTCAGAAAAAGTTCAACTTCTTAATTAATCAAATACCTAATAGGTTTTTTGCTTAAATTTATTTGAAAAGTATTTATCTGAAGATTTCTTCAATTCCATGTAAACTATTCTGCAGTTTAACTTCACATATTGAAACGCAAACGCTAGTTTTTGCTGTTTGCACAGCCACAGAATGACATTTCAGACTTTTAAAGGCAATTTAAAGCCCATTTTCCCTCTCAGTGTATAGATTTTGTGAGGTTTTATCATTGAATAACATCTATACTTTTGTGAAAGTCAGAAAATGTGAGTCATTTGAATTTCATGAGCACTACATTAGGGGGATCACGATAACGCACTGTGACTTTAAAGTGTAACTTTAAAAAAAGGCTTTCCACAGCAGATGTATTAAACGCTGAATGGAACTCATACAAAAGCATTTTCGATGCATCGAATTAACCTTATTTTAACATCAGATTAATAGTTCTGATCATTCTGACCTTTAATCCATCTTCCACTGCATCATTTGGATTTAGAATTGATTTATTTGAAGTACTACAAGCAAAAGAAAATATTATATATATATATATATATATATATATATATATATATATATATATATATGTATATATATATATATATATATATAAATCATATTTAGAATGATTAGTCATGACTTCATTGGAAAAATACAAAATAATACACTTAGGTAAATGACACCATTATAAATACTCTTAATCGTAAATAGACTTTTGCGCATGTACATATACAATATATGTAATATTGACTCCATTAAATGTAAAGTTTGTTAAAAAAAAGACCCCTATTATGCGTAATTTCACTTTTTTTTGTGTCACGTAGTTATAAACCAGTCATGTTGCAGTTTAGGCACCAAAGGAAAGTATGCACTTAAAAGAAGTACAATCCTTTAATATTATTCATGATGTAAAAGTACAAATCAGATTAGCACTTGGTACTGTATGGAAGCTTTGGAGAAAAAAGTGTTGGAGTCTGAAGCTCCTCATGTATGGAGGCTTAAGAGTGTTTTGATCTCTGTTGAGTAACTAGCTGCTCGGTCTGCAAATCTGCTCTAAATCCAGTTCCAGTCACCTGTGAGATTAGCTCCTTCATTCAGCAAACTGCCTGACTGTGCAGAGACCGGAACAGAACCCCAGCAGCTCTGCAGAGGACCATGAACGACGCCGCGCAGGTCAGTGAGAGGAAAGGAGTTTGTCGGCTGAAGTTCAACACAGCGAGTATACCTGCTTTATACCACCAGCTATTATTTTTAGATTTATTGATGTCGATTGGCTTTAAAATAAGTTTTTTTTCTTGTCTTTTTCTGATAATTGTTGATGAAAAGGTTGCTGATCCAAAACCTAAAAAAAAAATCCATTGAATTTCCTTGAATTCTGTACTTTTCCATACTTTCTTTAAATGATTAGAAAGTGTAGTGAAGAAGTTCATTTGAAATGACAGACTCTGATGTTTACCATTTCAAACAATGCAGCAAAGCTTGTGCTCAGAAAAGGGAACAGAGTTATGTAACGTGTTCTGATCCCTAAAGCTGAGCTTTCTTAAATAAACCGGAATCCACATGTTCATTAAGAAATGTGTAAAATGGTTTTAAACAACAATGCTGGGATTTGTTCCTTTTAAATGATGGGATTAGGCAACACCTGGAGAAAACCCAGGATTTTAAACCATCCCTAAATCAACTGTTTTTACCTCTGCAACTTGTTCATTCTTTTCTTTTATCGTTTAATTGATTCTATTCTTGTATTGCGATTGTTTATTATCCCATTTTTTTTTAACTTGATTTTATGTTAAGCACTTTGGTTGCCTCTGTTTTTACAAGTGCTATACAAATAATAAATTGATAGATTGATTGATTGACTTATTTTGGAGTTGGTCCGTTTTTTGTTTTTCTTTTTTGGTGAAACAGTTTTTAACCTTTGCTGTCCTCTACAAATGTCCTGCAGGATGGCAAGGTGCTGCAGCAGATTGACAGGGAGGTGCGGATGCGGGAAGGGGCCAGTAAACTTCTGGCTGCCTGTTCCCAAAAGGATCAGGCCCTGGAGGCCTCCAAGAGTCTGCTGACCTGCAACGCCCGCATTCTGGCTCTGCTCAGCCAGCTGCAGAAGATCCGGAAAGCGCAGATCCTGGAGCAGGCCGGACTCAGGTCAGATGGGGATCCAGACGCGTTGAATGTGAGGCTAAACAAAGGTGTACGACGTCTTTGTGAAAAGGAAGGAACTGTTAAAGACCCACTCCTCGTCTGATCACCTTTTAATCCATTTTTAAAGCGTCCGCAGTGGTCTTTTATGTTTTTTTTCTAGGACATAGCATCAGGAGTTTGCCTCTGTGTTGTAGGTGGGGCTATTGGTATGGAGCAACCTGCCCCCCTTCCCCTCTTTTCTCTTTTTTGTATGCTACTAATTTGCAACAATTTGAATAAATAAATTAAAAACAATACAAAAATATGATTAGAAAACAATGAAAAAATAAAAAGCAATAATAAATTAATAATAACAATAATAATAATATTTATTGTTTGTAATTCTTTATATTGTTATATGTATTTATTATTATTATTATTATTATTATTATTATTATTATCCTAAATAGAAACTAAAATATTAATAAAAAATACATATAATAACACAAAGAATTACAAAAAAATACAAATAAATAGTAACATAAAATAAATGAATACAAAATAAAATAAATACTAAGGAATTGTTTTTTTTTTTTTTTAGCTTAGTTTTCTTTATATTTCAGCATCAGAAAAATGCTGCAAGATCATGTTAAAAACAGCAAAAACACAATTTTCATCAAAGTGGGTCTTTAAACTTGCTAAAAGCATATTTTTCTGCATTTTACCTTCTTTTTTCTATCATTTTATGCCATCAAGTGATACCATCTATTGAAATGCCAGTTTGTTTTTTTTCAAATGAAAATTCTAAAAGTTGATCAAAAGTTGAACTATGACCCTCCAGATCTGCAGAGGATGCTGCACCATGCACTGGAAAAGTTGCGCTTTCAGGTCAGCAAAGTCTAAACATGTTTCCTTTCATTTTTTAAAAGTTTTGTTTAAACTTCTGCGATCACGATTTGTGCTTTCTAGATTTGCGGATTCCCCTCATGTGGAAAGACTCAGAGTACTTTAAAAACAAAGGAGGTACAGCAGACTGATGAGCTCTAAAATGATTATAGACAGGAAGCACTGAACCATGAGGAAAAGTAAACGTTAAAAAGTGTTTTTCTGTCTTCACAGAGCTCCATCGCTGCGCCGTGTTCTGCCTTCTGTGGTGTGACTCAGAAATCCATGACACTGACATCGTGATGGTAGGACAGGACTTTGACAGACGTCTGTTTTGAGGAGCCCGTCATATTGTAAGTTCCTTCATTACCTGTAAGTTTTTTCAGAGAAGTCGAGGTTTATCTCAACTGAGTGGAAATGTCTGTGCGCAGCGACAAGGTGGGCCCAGAGTTCCAGCTCCGTGTGGAGCTGTACAGCAGCTGTGTGGTGGAGGACGCCTCCCCGGCGGTTCTGGCTATCAAGAGAGGCAGTTTCCTGGGAGGTTCATTGGGATACTCGTCAGGAAAAAAGATCCGAGCTGCGTTTGAGTCCGCAGCTGGGTGTGGATCTGTTGGAGGCGATGGGAGGCCTGGATGTTCATCCTCTCTTGAGCAGTCTCCAGTGTGAGCATTAAACAAACTCAAAGATTTTACATTTTGGTTTGGGAGATTTGTGTTTTTGATGTTTTCAATGCGTTTTTGCTGTGTTTGTCTCTGGTTTTGAGGACATAAATGAAAACTTTAAATTGCAATTATGGGTTTTTTCTAATGAAGTCTTTGTAGGAGCAAAACGAAAAAAAAAAGTGTATTAGTGAATCAAACAACACAACAGACAAGCTCCCTGCTTACACTTGCAGAGAAATTGATCCATGTCGGTCTTTGTTCTCCATTTCTGAGCTGACATCTGACCCCAAACTGTACTACTACTTCCACCTGTTACAGAGGTTGGGACATACAAGAGCTCTACAGGCAGACTGGTCTTGGGCCAGTCCTTCCAGCTGTTCCCACGTTTCCCCCATGCTATTGGCTCTTGCTTTCGGATCTCGGGTGTTCCTAGGTCTCCTCCCCCTTTTTCTTTTTCCTTGGGGGTTCCATGTCAGTGCCTGCCTTATAGGACTGCATGCAGTTTTTCTTAGGATATGGCCAATCCATGGCCATCGTCTATTGGAAACGTATTCCTCTACTGGTTACTGCTCCGTCCTTTCCCATGACTCTTGTTTGCGGATGATGTTGGGCCATCGCACCTTCCTAATAATGGCCATATCAGAATTAAATGCCTTTAAAACAGATCAAAAGATGATGGGAGTGGGACTTTAGATGCTTTAACATCTCAAGTGTCTTCTCTCCAAAGGGGACCAAAGTACAACCTTCTGGCTCACACAACTCTGACTATTGAGAATGTACTGGATGGGTTCAAGACCCACGATTTGACCGTTTTAGCTACAGGTGATTTTCGTTATACCCTCTTTTATTTGAGGTTTTGGTTGCTCTTAAAGCTAATTTGTTTTGTTTTTTTGTTTGTTTTCCAGAGGACAGCCCCTTCTGGTTGCCATTGTATGGAAACCTGTGCTGTCGCTTAGTTGCTCAGCCTCTGTGTATGACCCAACCGGTGATGAGTGGCCAACTCACGGTTAAGGTGATCACCTAAATGTTTTTAATAGAAACACATCACAATCACAATTCTTCTTTTTTTGTTGCATGTTTGAGGGAACATTTCACCCTTGCCACATGAAACCAAAATTGCCACCCTCCTAATATCTGGGGAAAAGGCATTTTGGGCACATTAAATGACCCCTCCCTCCAAAAAGTGATGACATCCCAGCAAGCGAAACTGCCAAAAAAATGAATTAGGCCAAAAATCTCAGATGGCACACAAAATAAGTAGTTCAAAACACACGTGTCTTGGATGGCCAAAGGAAGTTTTAAAATTTATTATGGGATGGCCACAGGACCTACAGCTTGGCAGCCAAGTGTACATTTTTTTCTTTTTAAATGGCGAATATGACGTCATCGCTTTCCCGAAGTTAAAATCTAATTGATAGGAGCGTTTTGCGACGACTTTTTATGAATACACTGAGTTCTGAAGATGAAACGCTGAAGGTTTATTTAAAAAAATTTAAATAGATAACAATATTTTCAAATATCAATGGATTAGATTTAGCTGTTCTTTTTCTTGTTGCTTCCTCATTCATACTTGGAGATGGTCATTACTTATGTAGCCTCAGCTGCCCTGGGGCAGACTGACAGAGGCGTGGCTGCCAGTTCGCGCCTATGGCCCCTCTGACCATCACCGGGACATTCATCTACATTCACACACCAGTGGAGCCACACTGGAGGCAGTGAGGGTGAAGTGTCTTGCCCAAGGACACAACAACAGCTTGTTGGGGGAGCGGGGATCGAACCACCAACCCTTCGGTCATATGACGACCTGCCTCTACCACCTGAGCCACTGCCGCAGTGCATCATGGTCTATGAGGCCAATCTAGTGAGCATCCATGCGCACATGGATTTGGACAGCACTACAAAATAGAGATCGCACTATATAGTGCACTATATAGTGCGTAAGGAAGGAATTTTGACAAAGCTAAAAAAAAATTCAAAATGGGAGAGATGTGGAGAGTGAGGGGCGTGTAGCAGCTCAGCCAGTGAGGGCGGGTCAGAGGGGGTGTGGCGTGTAGCGTCGTCATCTTTAAATAATATTTATTAATACAGTTCAACTCATTTCAATGCACTTTACTTTTTTCCTAGTCAGTTCACCATGATAAAGGTTTGTTGTTGTTACAGTTGATTTAAATGGACCTTATTGCAGTTCAATTCATTTCAGTCTGTTTTATCCTAGTTCAGTTCATTTGAAATCAGCTTAAATGTGTTCATTTCAGAGTATTTGAATTGAGTTTATTTAAGCTTAACGCAGCTTATTTGTGTTGAGTTCCACTCATTTTTGTTCACCATTTTTCAATGTGATTCAGTATGATTGAAACCAGTTGAGATCATCTGAGTTCAGTTTCATTCAATTTGGTATGTTTATAAAGCAGCAGTTTACAACAAAGTGCTTTCCGAATTACGCAAAAACCCCCATCAAACCACAACCTGAAAAATAATTCAGATGGTTGTGATCTTTTCTTATCTAAATTGCTACAAGCAGTCATTGTGTTTCTTTACGTTTGCTCTTTCTCAGCTGAAAGACTCCAACATTTGGGAAAACATCCACGCTGACCTCAAGGGGCAAACTCTCCGCTGTTATCAAACTAAAGAAGACCTTGAGTCTGAGAACAACCTGATGCTTCTGATTCCAATCAGAAAGGTGAGTTCTTTCCAGAAAACCTGTAAAAGACATGAGGTTTTGTGCAGCAGCCACCAGAGGGCAGTGGTGAGTCAACACAGACAGGAGCGCACCTTGCACAATCGCACACCTGTTGATCAGGAGTGCAAACCAGAATTGGGCAACAGTGCATAACAAAAAGATTGTTCTGTTTTGTTTTGCTTTAAGGCATATCTGTGTGTCTCTTATTTATCTGACAGATTTAGCACGCTGTTCCTTCCTGTAATCCCCCCCCCCCCCAATAAACCAATCTCATAGTTCTGGTAAAATAAATAAAACTACTTAAACTAACATACCAAAAGAACTTAATTTTACCTATGAATTTATTATCAAAGGAAACTTCTAACTGTGTTCCCATTAATTAATTAATAATTATTTAAATCCCCTTTTCCCTCCCTTTTTTTTTTGCTTCAGTGCACTGCCATTGTTTTTATTATTAGATATTTTAAATTAAACAAATTCTCTGCAGCGGCTTTGTTTTTTATTTTATTGTCCTTATCTCCCCGCAATTTCTAGCTTTCCTCTGAAAAGGTATGCTGGCTTAACTTTGCTTTTGAGTATGTCAATTGTAATCTTCCAAAAATTCTTCCGTGTTCTTATATATAAAAGCTAATTTTATGCATAAAGCTTACAATTTTAACAATATTTGACATTTGCTTCTTGGATTTAAACCACACTAGATGGATAAAGACATAATTAATATTTTTCTAAATTATGTGTATGCTTTAAGATGTACTCTAAAATGTAAAACTACATTTACACTGATTTTTTTGTAATAAGAAATCAAGTTAGAATCCCTCAAAACCTCACTATTCACTCAAATTATTGTTTTAAATGTTTTTCTCACTTGTTATCCAACAGCTGATCACATACTGCACACTGAAATGAAGACAAAACATTGCAAGATATGAATTTGTGATTGTACATAAAACTTGCCAAGCAAAAAAAAATCGCCCTTTTGCATTTGTTTCTCCCGTTTGCAATAAAGAGGTCACTTCCTTCAGATAGGCTAAAACAGATCTTTATCATTTTACAACCCATCAAAATCTCCCTCACCAATCAATAAGGACGAGCTGGAAAAATCTGCTTATTAAATTCAAAGTCGTTGTGGAAACTGAGAAAGAAAAGGACTGTCTTTTTAATTTGGAAGTTTTTGCCAAACCGGCCTTATATAAGCGTTGACTTTTATTTTATCTATATATTAATTTCTCCCGAAAAGTGTCTTAGATTTAGTAGAAAAAAAATAAATTATAACACAAAGTTGCTGTTCTTTTTTGCTGTTATTTCCAGTAAATTATTAACAATTTTTGATATGATTCTTTAAAATAATCTTCATAAAATTACTTAAAAAAACATTTCAGAACTTTGGTTGTGTCTGAGTTCTTTATTACATGGTGCACTACAAAGTGTGTTCCCCATTTTGCACATCTGTTTACACAATTTAAAAAAATCCAGTGGCCAAGAAATTTCCCAGAAGTCTCTGCATGCATCAATGCTTGGTGATTGGTGGATATAGATCACAATGCATTGGGTTTGAACAATTCTTGTGGTAAAAAAGTAAAAATAAAATAAAAATATATATATACGTATATGTTACTTTGTGTACAAACCATCCAAGTTTTTTATCATTAGAATCAGTGGATTAATTAACATTCCTAAAATGTTTATATTTATTTGTTTTTTACATTGGGAAAATTGTGATGTCATTTTTATTTATAAATGTTTCAACATTGTTCATATAACAATATGATATGGAGATGAGCGTAAACAGGATTACGCAATAAGGTTGGGTTTATAACTTTCTGTGGGATCAGTTAGAAAGGAAACAATAAAATAATTTGTTGTCTTACAAGATAAAAGCCGTTTTTTTTACCGGAAATCTTATTTTTACTTTGATGTATTTAGTAATTTGTTTTACTTGTATTGCATTCATTCATTAATATAGCTTGAATTAGTTTCAAAGTAAAAAACAAAACAAGTAAAATCTTCACCAACACTGACATTTGTGTGTTTTTCTACCAGGATACTTGCATCCGCGAGTTGGACGGATACATATACATCAATGCACAGCCGCAAAGGAACAATGCAGCCTTTGCCATTTCTGCACACAGTCCTGAAGACACGCAGCGCTGGCACGAAGCCCTGCGGCAACATCTCCACAACTTGGGTAAGGTGTAGATGAACAATTCCAATCGTGATAACAGTGAAGACAGTTCCTGCATATTCTCTCTGGGTAGGGCAATATTCCAGTTAATACTGAGGAGTTTTGTTTTTCCTGTACAGCTAGTTAAAATAGAGTCCAATAACGTGTGCAAACAAAAACACGGAACTCAGTTATTTAACAAGAATAAAAGTCAGTAAGAATCTCTATAAAATTCTAGCAAAGATCTCATGCCACTTGTCTGATCCAGAACTTTGTAAGTTGAATGGCTGCCAAGGCTCTACACTGTATTTAATCAGAGTTTTTTAATGCAAACAGGGTGCCAGAGCACACTGCAACGTCATTCCTGCACGTTTAATTTGACCCCGGAGGTACTTTATAACCTGCCTCCATATGATAGCTGCAGCGCCCACATTCACAGAAAAGTACATTTAAAACAATGACCTATGAATTATTACATTCATGACTCAGCGGCAAATATTTGGTGTCAGTTTACAGCAAAACCCAGAAACAGAGAGGACGGTCAGGAAGTCTGTGCTTGCCAGGAAAAACGAGGACAACTCATCAGTCAGAAAAGATTTGCCCCTGGCGTGGTGCATCCTCGCTGACATCAGTAACTGATCAGACAAATAAGGCCCGAAGGGGTCTTGCGGCCCGAATTTTTCTTTTGCTTTTCATATTTTTTTTGTTGTCACCCTGTCTTTAGCCTCAAAGCGCCAGAATTTATCCTCACAACCCGATAAAATAGAATAGGCAGAGTTTTAGCAGATATGTGCGAGTAAATAGTAACATTGGGCTAGTTCAGGGATCTGCTTTCTGAGGCTCCACAGCCACATGTGTCTCTTTTACCTCTCTAGTTAAGGAAAGGAATTTAAAAAGTAGCTGTAAAGTAAAAAGTAGTAAAGTTAAAAAAAGGAGAAATGAATTTAAACTTAATTCAACTCATTCACAAACAGTAGAAGGACGTATCACGAGTCAAACTGCAGATTTTTGAGTACCGTTTACCACAGAAAATCAATTGGAGGTCAGTAAGAACAACCAGAATTTAGGTGCACTGGATTATAAGGCAGATTTTCTATTTTTAAACAAAGATTTTAAGTGTGTTTTATTAGTTAAAAAATACAGTAAGTGTCACTTAATTAGCTCTGATTCAATTTTGGTTTATGAGATCTACAAAATTCTGGCCGAGATGCACCAGAAACGGTGGAAAGGTTGCGTATAGTTTGTATTTTTAATCACTGCTGACGCCAGACTACTATACACTGAGATGATGTCATGTAACAGGGTGTCTTTTATTTTGAAAGGAAGTAATTTGACCCTCTCTCAACTTATAAACTAGATCATATTTTGAAAAGAGGCTATTTCTTATTTATGTTTATTCATTAAAACAAACAGCTCATCTATATTTATCATGATAACAGTCATACAAAGCAATGTTTGATTTTGAAGGACGACTTGGTTGTTGTCAAATGGCTCTTTAGATTTCTTAGTTGCAGGGCCATGGGCTTGTAAATTCATATGTTTTCTTATGAACCCTAACAGAAAGGGGCTTGAAACAAATGCTTTTAGAAAAAAAAAGGGGGGGGGGGTCTGCTGCAACCCTGAACACTAAAAGCGCCATTTGGTCCAGTTTCTTACTGACCAAAAACTGACCATTTAGAAAAAGAAAGAAAAAAACACTTAAAACATGATAGTTTGAGGTTTTGCAGATTGCACTGACAAAAAAATAAGGAGACAAATTTAAATGAAAATGGAACACTTAGTGCTATTGATGAAATTTAGCAACTCTCATGGAAAAAGGATAAAACACCACAGATGTAAAAAAAAGAAATGAGAAAGGTAGTTGGGTGTAAACATATCAAGAGATAATTGGCTTAGTTTTATTGACAAACCAAGAATACCATTGTAGAAAAAATATTAACAGATATTTTATAAAACCCCAAATTTCAAACAAGCACATGTTGGTGCCCCAACATGGAAGGGGCACCAACATATCTTTTGGTCTTGCCCCAAAGTTATTACCTTTTTGAAGACTATCCATCAGGTTATAACCAGGATCTATGGATGGGCTAGAAAATCAAAAATCAAAAGCTTTTAAAAACTACCAATATTTTTAGTCAAAAGTTCCCAGCCACGTGCAAGAAAACAATTACAAGACAAAGACATAATAGATTCACTTATCAGCACAACAGGATTGGGAAAAATTTGTGAAGGTGATACGTTACGGAACGGCAAAATTTGTCGATGTGATTTGCCCTTAAGGGCCACCGTAGATATGCATTCAGGAAGAACTTTGTCGAAGAAATGGAGAATCTGCACAAAGACAACATCATAAGAACTTGGAGAATGTAAAAAAAAAAAAAAAATACAACCTGTTGAGCTGTTGCGATCCGTTGTTTTATTTTCGGTTTTATTTTGCAGATTTGTTTTCTTGTCCTGCATTTAACTCGTATGGATTAACAAGTGATTAAAAAAAGAAAATACACTATTTGTTTATAAAATGTGACTTTTAAATGTTTACATTTAAATAAATGATTAAAAAATGTAGTAATAAAGTAAAAATGTTAACGTCTTTGCCTCTTGACAGCAGCACAACACGATCCTTTCAAAATAAGGGTCAAAATAAGTCCCTTTTCGTGCTGCAGCAGATTTACAGAGTTAAAATGCAAGAAAGCCAAGCTGAACTTAACATTTTCTATCATTATGACTGTATTGTGGCTTCATCCTTTTTCTGCTTTTACTATAAAATATAAACATGACAACACTGATGTAGAATCCAACTAAATCTATGCATGCAAATGTGCTTAAGCCTCCGAACAGCAACTAGACACGGTTGTGCAGCAGAAGATATGAATATGTGCTTCATTAGAATTAGTTTACTCTATCTGACTAATTAAATGACAACTTAACTAAAACAAATGAACCAAAACTGATTATTTGTATAAATTGTTAGTATTTTTCTTCAAGCCAAAGAGCCACAATGGAGGAATAAAAGAGCCGGAAGTGATTTTGGAGTCCTGTTTAGCTCTCTGTGTGTGGGGGACTAAAGCCTCAGACCCTGCAGTGTGAGCCTGGTGTCATTACAGTGATCCCTTCCTGTTTTCCTGTTCTATTCTCGCTGTTTTGTGGAAGGGTACATTTTTTCATACAGTGGACTGTTTCTGCATCCTGATTGGCTGATGAGCTTCTTAATCTTGTCTGTGCCGTCCGTACAGAATGTGTTCAGTTTGCCAAATCTAAATAAATCTTTGATCTCGAGGAGATCTTTGTTTTCATTCTATAGTATTTTTTTATTTTAATGTGAACATTGAGAGTTTCACCAAGAGAGAGAAGTGTAAAAGTGTTCAGGTTTGTCTGAGAAAAGTATATAAAGTATGTAGTGAAGAGTTGTACAGCCTTAAAATATCTGTAGTCCTAGTTCACCTATAACAAGACCCCCACGACAAGCATAATATGCATATATACACTGTACACTATACACTATAGCAGTTAGTTGAAATTGAACCCTTCCACAGATGCTCTAATTTCTTCCGCAGGCAGCAGGTGAATCGCGCAGGGATTGTAGAAACGTAAAACACGCTGTACGTCACTCACTGCAGTGTGTGAGTGTGTGTTTGTCTCCACGTCTGCATGTGAGTCTTTGTCACATCTACAGAACATTCAGACCTACCATCACGTTTAAAGTCTCAACGCCTGCATGAAGCTGAAACTCACCACGGATCAACCAGACTAGACCATCAGCAAAACCACCACGAGAAATACTCATCATTTATTAGCAACAGCATAACAATGTTATTAAAAAGAATCCACTGACTTATTGTACTTTAAAAATGTGGAAATTACATCAAATGCTCACATTCACTTGTATTTTTGGTTTTAAACATATTGTCGCGGACTGAGTTGGGTCCGCTGTTGGGCCGCGTTAAAAGTTCTGGAGTTCAAGGAACGCATCAAGCAGAGATCTGATTGGCTCTCAGTTCTGTCGCTCAGCCTGTTGTTAGGTAGTTTGGACCAATGGGGTTCAGCTATGGGCCGAATAAGGGAAATAGGAGGACTGGAGCGGGAGGAGGGAATATAAAGTTGGGAGAAGCGCTCTCGTCTCGGCGGGAGAGATTGAGGAGTTGCTGAATTAATTGTTCGGCGTTTGTTACGGTCAATAGTAACCAGAATAAAGAACCTTAAAAGAGGTTAAGTCTCAGTGCCTCAGTGTGGGACAGGGACGCTACATTATTGTATGGCTCTTTCGAAATTACATTTGAAAATATGTGGCGTTTAAGGCTCTCTCGGCCAAAAAGGTTCCCGACCCCTGCTCTAAATAATTTTAACATCTCACGAAGCAAAAAGCCTTTTTCTTAAGGGGTTTAACTGAGAGTTGATTGACACTTTTTGTTGTTACTTTCATTTGTAAATGAAAGCATCATCTGTTGATTGTTTAAAAATAAAAATGGCAGATATACGAGCAGTGTAACAATGTAAAAATAAAAGTGGGTGGACAGACAGTGTTAGCATGCCAATACTTTAAAAAAGTAATTAGCTAGGTGGCCCTGCGACAGACTGGCAACCTGTCCAGGGCATCCCCTGCCTTCGCCCAAGTGTCCGGGATAGGCTCCAGCAGCCCCGGGATCCCGAAAGGGAATAAACGGAATAGAAAATGAATGAATGAATTAGCTAAGCGGAAAACACGCAGAACATCCTAAACATTAAATTAGACCAAGCTTCCACCTGTTCCCTAATGTGGGGCAGAACCAAAAGCATTAAAACTGCAGTTCCTCATGTGACCACAAGGAGCTGGTTCAGAAGCAATTTTGCATTTATTCCCATGTAAAAAAGTCCAAGTTTGGAGCTTAAAAACTTGTACATCACTTTGTCTGACTGTTGTAGAATAGACCTAAAGAATGTTTTTTTTTTTTGTATAAATTGTGTAACTTTTAGTGAACAAAGATTGACCTTTTGACCTCTCCCTAATGCTTTTCTGCTGCAGACACAGCTCTGCAGCTCACATTACCGCTCTGATGAACCAATTAGAATCCAGCCCTGCGTTTGCAGCAGGGTTCGAACACACTGACAATTGACCCACACAGGGGGATGTTGAGAGAAGAAAAATAAGAAACCTGTTCCTTCAACCTAGAACATTTTCGCTATAAAAGGTTACACCATTACTTTTGTCGGGTAATCTTTACTCGATGTCATATACCCAACAAAAAGTACTTGTTGTAAAATATAGATTTCAACATGACAGGACATGATAAATTAGAGTGGTTTTCTTTTATTTTTAACTTTGGGAAAAGAAAAACAGGAAGTTACTAAAAACATGTTCAAAAATTCCTGAAAAATTAGGAATTGGAGAGTGAAAAAATTCCTAAAAAATAATAAAATGATACTAGAAACTTGGGCTTAGGTTCAACCATTCATGGGACACGTGAGACTTCCCTGGTGAAGGCACAGACTCCTTGACACGCAACATATTGAAATTCATGTAAATAGTTTTGCTTGGGTGAAAATCACTTTGTAATAGTGCTCTAGGGGTTAAGAGAGACATTGGTTTGGTCCAGCACGCTGATGGTAAACTAATTCTCTGTATTACCCTAAATTTTTTAATTTGAAACTTTATTAAATATTGTTAATCTTTTAACTTGTTATGACTTTAATTTCTTCTTCTTCCGAATAAAAGACTGGGACGCAAGATCACGTCTGTGAGTTGAACATTTTTGTTCTACTTCTTGCTCTTTTTTTCGTCAATTAAAATATTGGCTCTGAACTTACTATTGACAGTTTAACGAGTTTGACATATTAAGATGATGTCAACCGTATAGTTTTGGCTCAAATGAAAGAAAAGTTTTTAATTTCTGACAGTTGCCGTCATAAACACTCCCACTGAAGCAGTTCAGAGCACACAATGTCAATCAAAATGTCATCCCCCAGGTTAGGTGTAAACTTGATCTTTGCTGCCGTGGATATTAAATTTAAAGTCAGTGTTTAAAAAAAAAAAAAGGCTCTAAGTGTGTTGTTTTTTTTTCTGTGTGAATTTGTCTCTAACTTATATCCTCAGCTGCATGTAGTTTTAAACCTGCTTCAAGGTGAATGTCATGATGTTGCTCCGGGTTATTATCAATTTAAAAATGTCACTTCCTTTTTAAAGCCCCTATGGGAAAGTGTGGGTTTTGTGCAGAAACCATTCAAAACATGTGAACCGTAACGCTGCAGAAGGAATTCAGATATTCAGCCTGATATGAACATTTTTGCATGACTACTCTTTGTCAAGAGTCAAATTCCCTTTTACTTTGAATGTGTTGGGTATTATTTTTTACAAACTAATGAATTTCAATAATAATAATAATAATAATGAAAGTTGCTAATGATGTGGCAACAGCTGCCCTGGGGCGGATTGACAGAGGCGTGGATGCCGCTACGCACAGGTACAGCCCCTCTGACCAATCATACACATTCACACACCAGTGGAGACCTACTGGAGGCAGCAAGGGAGGGTGAGGTGTCTTGCCCAAGGACATAATGACCGCTGACTGGGGGTGGTGGGGATCGAACCACCGACCCGCCGATCATTCGCCGACCAGCTCAACTACCCAAACCAAGACTGACAATAGAAAAGCCAATCCCTCTTTCCTTCTTGCTAAATTGTTGCATTTGTAAAACTGTAGTTGTAAAAATCCATTTTGTCAAGCTTGAAACTTGTATTTAGGGAAATACAAGTAGTCTCCCAGTTTTAGTAACAGATTTGATTTGTAATTTCATTATCATTTCATATTTCAGTGTTGTTCTGACAGGTTATTTGGTTTGTTTTGCTTAAAAGGAACATTCTTTATCCAGCCGACTCTACTTTTCCAATCAGTTTTTAATGCTACGGTGCCTGTGAAACACCTTCTCAAAAATAACAAAGTAGCTTTAAATGATCTAAACCTGCTAAGGATCAAAAACAAAATATTAAAATGAAACCAAGTATCTGTTTGGGGTTTCACCTCCTTGAGACTGACATGTGGCAGAACAGGTGCCTCATTCTCTCTGAGCATTTCAATATTTTTGGCTTTTGAATGCCACTTTCATGCCAGTTGCTTACTGGAAATGTTGACAGCTTAATTGTTGTTATTAAGTCGGCCTCTTTTCCTTTTCCTGCTATAGAAATTGACTTGTAAATTGAATTTTCCAGAACAGTGGAAACATTCCTGTGATGAGCTCATGAAGATCGAAGCGCCGAAATCAAAGAAACCCAGCACGCTACAGCAAGGATCTCTCTTTCATGAAATAGGTAATGACAAGCAGAGTGACAACTTGCACTTCATTTCTTTGTTGATGCATGCCAATCAGAACACAACTCCAAGGCTTACCATCAATCAACAAACCACCGTGCATAACTTTCCTCCAGGCTCTTTTAGTATTGCATTCCATTCAATTCCATTCTACTCAGTGAGGGTCTGGTGTAGAGCCCTGCGCGGGACTATTTTCTTCATCCCGCTCCCGCCCGCGCCCGCTGAATTTCTGACCAATCCCGCCCGCTCCCGCAACGTATGCGTTACACTCCCGCCCGCTCCCGCAATATGTATGTCCACTCCCGCCCGCACCCGCAAAAGTCAGAGAATTTAGTCCCGCACAGTAATAGAGATGCATTGATTTTGTATCGTCCCCCGTCCCGCAGGAAAAAAACACGTATTTGTATTGATATTATTAAAGAGATTCATTTCCTCCTCCAGCCTCATCTTTTGATGCATTCTTCTCTTGTGTATTGTGCAACTTAAATATTAAATATATTTTCACAAATCCTGTTCGGTTAAAAGTGTGCGTGTGTGCGCGCGCACTTAGTAAGAGGCGGGGCGGGGCGTTGCACACCCCCCAACAACAGGTTTGATGACAGAGGCCATTGGGCATCTCTACCTGGTGCTTCACGGAGCTTCAGTACGTAAGACTCCAACAGCCGCACAGCCTAACGTAGTCCGCTATTATATATTCATCCGATATTCATGCCAGCACTGATCCCGCGGGGTTTATTTTTTGCCGCCCGCTCCCGCCCGCAGCACAATCCAAACCGCCCAATCCCGCGAGATTTGGGATCGGGTCCCGCGGGACCCGGCGGGACCCGATCCCAATGCAGCCCTCTAGTCTGGTGTTTGTTCATTCCATACAAAAGGAAGTCAGACATTTCAATGTTTAAATTCTGAAAAAGCTGTATCTGCTGTTGTTTGGAAAGGAATATGAAAAATCTAGGATAACGATCTCCCGTGTATCACAACATGTGAAAGGAAAACAGCATTGGTAGTCTATAACTACACAGCTCATACTTTTTGGATAGAAGATGCAAATAGATACTTCATTTATCTCTGAAAGTAAAATTCTTTCACGGCAGTCGACTTGCCAGCATCAGTTAGAGTGTCACTCCAATCCGAACTCTTTTAATCTATTTTCAAATTGTTCCCAGTGGTCTTTCAATTATTACCATGCCGTCTATAGACCAAATCTTCAGACCTGTGTCATTTTCTAGGACAAAGTTTCTGCAGAGCCTCACTTGCCTCTGAAGTGTTGGTGGGACAATTGGTGCAGAGCAACCTCGCCCCCCTTCCCCTTTCCATTGCTATGGGGGTTAGGTTTACATGCCCCCCCCCACTGGCTTAGGTCTCCTCACACCCCAAATTTAACATTAGCGGTGCAAAAAATGGCAATTTTATTGCTATCCAGCTGTACAATGTTGAGTCAGATGCCAGTTCAGATGAGGAAAACAAATGCGTACATTAATCTATCGTCTACGAGTGGATGCATCGGAATGGAATGGAGCAGGGAGCTTGTGGCCCACCCACTGTATTTGTACCACACAAATGCAATCTTTGTTCAAACATTTGTTTTCGCCTGCTCCTGATTCACGACGATTTAAATAAAGGAATACTCTGAAATGCAATTTTAAGCTTAATTGTCTCAAGATATGTCACAAAAAGGCCACAAGAACGTGGTAAAAACACCAAAAATACAATTTTCATTAGAGTTGGTCTTTAAGGGGGCAGATTACATGAGGAAGGAGCGTACAATGGAGGCAAAAAATAAAAAAATAAAAAACATACATCATCACTACTTGTTGAATTGATACTCAGGAGATGTACAGAGAAATCTCAATACAGAACACGGTATACATTATGTGGGATTGGGTTGTTAGGGGGTAGGTGTAGAAGAACCGGCGACAAGATAGTAAAGCAACTTGTCTGTATTATGCAAGCCAGCGCACGTCAGACTGAATTTTTTACCCACTGGAGTGCAGAATTTCTGGGAGCCCCAAGGGCATTGTGCCCTCAGCAAGGGAGAGTCTGATTACATAGTAATAATTCTTGACACTTGTTTTTTATCTACCAGCTGTATCGTTGATTGGTCTGACTGACTGTATGACGAGCCTTTAAGTCCCAAAAAAAAAAAAGAAGAAGCACTGTATAATTTACGACGGAGTTTTAGGGCCACGGTGAGGAAAAAAAATTCTGGCCAACATGTTGTTGAGTTTTTTCTCGTCATGACGAGAATAAAGTCGATTTGACGACTTTAATCTTGTCATGACGAGAAAAAACTCGACGCAAAGTTTCGAGAAAAAACTCGTCGTGTCGACATAAAAGTCGAAATAAAGTTTAGAGAAAAAAGTCGCGAGTCTTCCAGGAGTATTCAGTGTTATGGCTAATGTTAGTGAGCTAGTGGCTTTGTACTTCAGAGTTTACGACAGAGTTTTATGGCCACCAAAAAATAAGAACATTTAGGAGATAAAAACTCGTAAATTTACGGGGAAAAATTCATAGAATAACAAGGAGAAAACACCGAAGTTTTCTGTCTATCGGAGCCTAGCTTGAAGATGAAATATGTGGAGCCTTTTGTGAAGCTTTATTTCCGGATTATTATATGATTAAAACAAAGAGATTCTGCACCTTTTGGCGACTCAAAATCAGATTATTGTCAGTGGAGCCGTCTTTCCGGGGTTCGGTGTTCATTCAATTATCTTCCTCAGTGTATCAGGATATTTTTTGTCCGCTTCTGATGCCATCTCTCCATGCAGGGGCACAGACTTCAGTTGGTAGCGATTCAGGACCCGGTTGAGCTACCTCTTGCTCTCTGTGAAATATTGTTTAGCAATGGGCAAGGAAGCCGTTGGGCCGCCGTGCTCTTCATCTCCGCTCCCCTCAGAAATTCCCACAGCACTTCCTTCTTTCCTTCAAAAGTCTCAGACAAGCGTCTTGAGTTGTATGAGGTTTTGTGATGAACTGGAGGAATCCACAAATTTGTGAAACAGCGAATATTGATCGACGTATTAGCCCCCCGATCGACATTATTTGATTGTTTCATTTTGCTATGCCAAGGAAACAGATAGTTTTTATTTGTGGTGGTTTGTCATAAAACAAAACCAATAAGCTCCAATAAATCTGCTAACTAAAGAAGACAATAAAACTTGTGATGTGAAACAACTATATCATAAAACAGATCATTATTAAGAAAATGTCAGAGTTTCTGGCTTTATGACTTTGCAGCATTTATACCAATAAACCTGTCATTCAATCATCTTCTTCCGTTTTGTCCCTTACGGGGTCACGGGGCTGCCGGAGCCTATCCCAGCCACTTACGGGAGAAGGCAGGGGACACCCTGGACAGGTTGCCAGTCTGTCGCAGGGCCACATATCACACACCAATTCATTCTCACACTCACACCTATGTACAATTTAGAATTGCCAATTGACCTATGGAGCATGTTTTTGGACGGTGGGAGGAAGCCGGAGAACCCGGAGAGAGCCCACGCATGCTAATAAACCTGTTACTTAGAAAATAATGAAAAACAATACATAGAACAAAAAGAGTGAACATTGTTAGACCTTTGCCTTCCCTATCAGCACATTCATCAAAACCTGTGCATTTGTCAACACCTGCTGCCACAATTTCCCAAATTTAAATATTATGTTTATCTGCATTAAGCTGAAGAGGCAACGATCCCGGAAAGCCAAACTTGTTCAGCAAACAGTCGAAAAAAGATAACACAACCTTAAGAGCAACGAACCAGAAGCTGTCACTGTATAATTTTCTGCACCCAAGAACAACTCATGAGGCACGCAGCATAAATAGATTTCACAATCAGAGGTTAAAAAATTCCCAGTGGGTAAATGTGGGCGTTGTATAACTAAATATTTCTTCAATTACACGGGCACTGAAGCTGAACAAAAACAAAAAGAAAACAAGGAATAAAAAACATACATGTCACCGACTTCACTCGTCAGTCTTCTCAAATTTCGCAAAACATTTGATGAATGCTGTGATAAGGCAAATGTACCATGAAAATCCATTTATTTCCTCTTCATTACCAGTAACGCCGTCTTCCCCGAGAAAGGGCCCTGTGAATCCAGATCTGTCGAGTGAGATCCGCACATTGCTCTCCTCCTACTACAAGGAAAGGTAGGACTTTTACCACTTGAGGCTTCACAAACTTAAAATTGGAAAGCATTATGTTTTCAACTTAGTTGTATGAGTTCTAAACAGTCAACAAAAATATCTATGCGTACTGTTTAAATAAATCGTAAATGAAAAAAACTCCTCACCCAATGGCTTTGCTTACGTCATTGCAGAGCAAATATTTCAAGTACAGGAAGATTTCTGCAGTTACATGATAATTACACGTGCAACTGTCACTTCTACCTCCTTTATTCATGGAGGCGGAGGGGCTGCACACGTCATTGTCCACACCTGATGTGTGCAGCTCCTTAGGTATCATGTCCTCTGTGCTATGAGGATAAGTTTACCTAACAATTAGGTGTATGAACAAAGTGTCAAATTATGAACAGAAAAGACAACAAACAATATTTGGAATTGTTTGTGGACTTTTACCTCTTTGAGATATATTCTATTTTAAGAAATCTAAAATAGTTTTGTCTCAATATTTTGAGTTTGCCTGTTGCCCCTGTAATGCTACGTACACAGTGGGCATTTGTCACGTGTCCAGGAACGCGCTTAACACGTTCTTGGACGCGTGACACATACAATTGCTACCTGATACTAGCGTATGTATCTAGAGTTGAAAGAGGCTTGGCGTGAACAGTCGAAGAAGGGAAAATGTCGCAAATCTTGCTCAAGGCTTTTTCCTTCATTCCGATACGTGAAAGACTTTGCACATACCGCAATTCTTAATTTTTTCTCCGATCAATTTTCAAACAGTTGGGACTTCTTTGAGTTAAAAGGATGCTACCCATAAGTCACTACCAAGTCTGTGTTCCTGATTGGTTAACTTTCAACCCATGTTAATTGACATAGTACGTAGAGCCCAAAAAACTGACTTAAAAACATTAGTAGCTACATGTCGGCGCAAGAGTCTTGAAGATGGAAGCCCAAAACAGGCATTTACAAAAATGTTTCATTAGAAGTGGTTGCTTGAATCTGTGTTGCTGCAACCGGTGTGGACGTGGAGGCCCACTGTTTAACCGCAGTGTTGACATAACTCCTGCATTTTAGGAGGAAATAAACGATGGCAAAACACAGTTCCTTCATATTTTACATTTTCTTTTGTATGTTTTACCATCAATAACATGTCTGCTTCAGGTCAGGGGGTGTGAGGTCCCACACCTCTTCAGATATCATTAAGCAGTGCCTTTCGCATTATTCATGCCTGGTGCTGGGACAAGTCCCATCAGGACTCTGTCAAGACATTTAGTCTGTGTGTCTTAGACTTCCTCATAGTTGGTATATTTTTGGAAGCTTTCACTTGAGACTGTTTGGGCCTTACAGTCTGTGAAATTTGCTTTGCCTTTTTCCCTTCAACCCCTGGAGCAGTTATGAAGGTAGAGTAAGACGATTAGTCATGGTAGTAGTTCATATTTCATTTGAAAAGAAGAAGCAGATGGGGATGATTCAAAGAAGTAACAATCAAGAAAAAAGCATGGAATATTTAGACGTTTTAAATTTCTCCCTTTGGCTAATGGGTTTTAATAGAGTTGCAGGTTATTACAACAGTCAGAGGACCAACAAGAAAGACTCAGAAAAACTATCAGATCAATAAAAATGAAGCTTTAGATCTAAAAACATGAATTATAGTTGGACTCACTTTCCAAAACCACATAAAAAATTCATTGTTGCACCTAGGTATTATGTTTTCCTCTATACTCTTGAGTTAAGTGGTTGTTTTAGCATTAACTTCTTTGCAGAAAAAGTAATCATTTGACTTTCGTTTAATAATTTCTTGAAACACAAACATGCTTTTGAAGCTGGTTAGCTAAATTCTTGTGTGGGAGGAAGATGAGGTAGATCCCATGAGATCAGGTTCTAGATCTGTTTGTTGTCCGTTGAATGCAGTCAGCGTGAAATCAGTTGAAGAAATTCTCTGACAAAAAAGGGAATCCCATTTAGAGAAAATTCACGCTCATGTGTTTGCCATGCAAATATTTAAAATTTTCCCCTTGTGTCATGCAGTATCCACCATTAACTCCTAGTGCTTTAAAAAAAACTATTGAGCACTTCTTTTTTTGTTTTGTTTTGTGTTTTTATCACACTTGGCACAAATTTAAACAATCTAAATAATGACTTATATAGATAAGTGTTTTGCTGCAGAACAAGATTCTCTCCAATGGATTTTACAATAGAGTGCAGAATAATTGATAAAATCCCAAGGTTAAAGCAGATCATACCATCATATCACCTCCACCGTGTCTGACTGATACCAGGTGGTCCTTATTAAAAAGGGCTTTTTTGAGGGCTGAATTTGCCTCAGCGTCTCACCAAGTTTAGGACAGACAAAGACCATCTATGCCCATCATCTTTTGGCAGAGAGAAAAGATTGTCATGGATCCCGTTAGCAGAGATGAGGTTCATTGTGGTGCGGCTGTTTTTCTTAACCTTTTAATAGCGAGGTAATAACTGTTGCAGGTAATAACTATAGATACCACGAGCTCTTCGACATACTGTAACACTTTGACTGTTTACGCCACGGGTGCCCAATTCCAGGCCTCGAGGGCCAGCCCCCTGATATAGTCCCCTTTTTATCTACTTTAAGAGCTGCAGTTATTACAGTTAATTAGAAATTCACCTCTGATATATATATATAGCAACCATCAGATCTACCACACCAGACAAGACCCAAGGTGTAGGCTGTGCAAAGAGGCGACTGAATCAATCCAGCACATAACTGCAGGGAGTAAGATGCTGGCAGGTAAAGCATACATGGAGCGCCACAATTAAGTGGCTGGAATAATATACAGGAACATGTGTGCAGAATATGGACTGGAAACCCCAAGGTCAAAATGGGAAACACCTCTGAAGGTGGTAGAGAATGAAAGGGTAAAGATCCTGTGGGACTTCCAGATCCAGACTGATAGAATGGTAATGGCGAACCAACCAGACATCGTAGTGGTGGATAAAGAACAGAGGAAAGCCGTTGTGGTGGATGTGGCAGTGCCAAGCGATGGGAACATCAGGAAGAAGGAACATGAGAAACTGGAGAGATACCAGGGACTCAGAGAAGAACTGGAGAAAGCCTGTAAAGGGAAGGTGACAGTGGTGCCAGTGGTAATTGGAGCACTCGGGGCAGTAACCCCCAAGCTGGAGGAGTGGTTACAACAGATACCTGGAAAGATCTCAGACCTCTCAGTCCAGAAAAGTACAGTGCTAGGAACAGCTAAGATACTGCAGGACCTTCAAGCTCCCAGGCCTCTGGTAGAGGACCTGAGCTTGAGTGAGAAACCACCCGCGGAGGGTGAGAGGGGTGTTTTTATATATATATATATATATATGTATATATATATATATATATATATATATATATATATATATATATATATATATATATATATATAGTGTATCCTTTATTATAACCTAAATAAAAAAAGGAGATCTTATTTTTTTGCATTGTACTTTAGAAACAGGAATCTAAAATGAGAACAAACGGAAACTGATATAAATAGAGTGTGCATGGAGCAGATGCTGGTTGACCTTGATGTGAGTGGGATGTACATATATGGATGCAAACTTCTTTAAAATGACCTCAAAAATACAGAACAGGGAACCCAAACATGGACGGTCAACTTTTACTAGTTCAAGCTGAGCTTTGCCTTCTTCTGATGAAAATTGTGTTTTTTTTGGAGTTTTTAACATGTTTTGGAGCATGTCTCTCGTGATTAAGGACATACTTAAAGAAAACTGAGCTCAAAATGACATCTCTGATGATGTTCTACATTTAAACTGCAGTGAATCACGAGCAGATGAAAAAAATGCAGTTTAAAAAAGATAGTACTTGTGACATTCAATTCTGATACAAACGCAGACGACAACATCCATGAAACGCCTTTGTTTTTCTTGTCTTAGCTAGCAATTGGCTCTAAACTGTACTGCTGGATAGCGTCAATATTGCTTGTATATATAGTATGTAGGTCACACATATAACTTTTAAGAAATTAAATGAATCACAGTCCACAGCAGAATATTTTACAACAATCTCATTCATGACTGAACACATGATGTAACAGCTTTTGGACAAGCCCTACTCAGACTAAATCACATAATGGTCCATTTGTACAAAACAGGCCTTGCCGTGAGACAACTGTATGCAATTTGACCTCTTTTACCAACGAGCAAACAAAAGTTGCAAGTTTAAGTTTGCACTAAATGCTGCTTTTGTTCAGGCGTGTGTCTGTTTCTGTACAAGGAAAGGCCACGGAGCGGACATGGGAACAGGTTTTGCAGCCTGCTTTGATAGCTGATAAATGGAAAGCAGCAGCTTGGCATCTCAGCAGAATTCCACTCTTACAATACAATCTTTGTTTTACTTAAAAACCTGTTGTTTGCGCAGTTTTGTCATTTCCTTAAGCAGAGCCCTATTGTCTCAAACTGTGTGACTTAAAACCTACCTATCATTGCCCAATCTTTTTTATAGATAAAGAAAACTAATGACGTTATTTTGAGCAGAGATATCGTCTTTGAATCTCAAAAAACACTTAAGTGTCTTTAAAAATCTTTTAAACAAAAAATAACTAATCTTGCAAAGTTTGTTAAACATCGTAACCTTTCAACAGATAGCTAGAAAAGCCTGTGCATTTTTATTGGTGCCGGTGTTTTAAAAAATCTGGAATCACCAGTTGTACGCTTGCTTCCAGTAACTTTTACTCTTGTGTTCCTGCAAAAATAACGTTGTCATGCCTGCTTTTATTACGGCGAGGATTGTTTAATAAAGACGGTTTTTACTGTCTCTTTAAGCCAGGAATGTTTAATAGAGGCGTTTGCCAGCAAGCATTTATCAGAAACAGCGTGGAAGTGAATTTTTTGCATTGTCACCTGCTAAAATAACTGGGAAGTGAGCCAGGACGGTTGACACGCTGTTGAATGATACTGTTATTGTGGCTTTAAGTTTGATTGACGTTTTTCTTCATTTTACAGTCATTAATTTCCCGACAAGACAACTCCAAATGGAAACGGAAATGATGAAGAACTGCCGTGACTAAGGGATCACAAGATGTGTGGTGTTGAACCTTCAACCTCTGGTTTTCTTTTTTTTTTTATCCATGAGAAAAATAAACAAACAATCAAAGTGGGGAAAAAAAGCTGGAAAATTGTGTAATAGATGTCCCTAATAAAACTAAAGTCAAATAAACAATTGTTCTCCTTCCAGCGTAATGGTTGCCTGCGGCCGACCTTTATTTCAGAATTTGCCACACGGGTGCCAACTTTATCAACAAAGACAACAAAAAAGGATTTCTATGATCACAGCTTACAAATAAGAAAGCTAAAGGCATAATAGGGGTTTTAACTGCTCCCTGGATCTGTCAAAATGAATTTGTTAAAGCATTTCTGGGCTTGAATGTCATTGTGAAACACATGTGTGAGATGCAGCATGGCTTTGAGCTTCAGGGCGTCATCACTTTGATAATTGTCCTGCTGTCAACATTGCAGGAGACTGAAAAAACAAAACACGTCTACCACACAAATCCAGAAACAGAATTCAGCATTTGTACTGATGATCTGTCCCACATTGTTCCTTCTTTAATGGCCTTTTAAATCCCACGAACTGTAATTACTATTATATATATAATTTGCGCAAAGCATTCAGCGTCTGGTGGGAGTGTCTGCTGTTTTTATGCTGCCGTCACTCCAAAGCAAAAAAAAAAAAAGGGTAAAAATTAAAATAATTATAGTTTGGACTTCCTCCATTTATTCCAAAAGCATAATTAATACAGTTTAAATACTCTGAGTGTTTTTTTTTTAACTTTTTTTTTAGATTAATGTCATTTTACAGAATAGCCGCCAACCAAAGGGCAGATTTTAATAAAAAAATTCAATAGAAGGCTCTCATACAAACATGTGGGAGTTTTAATATTAATATAGTCTCCTTATTCACTGACATTTACTAATATAGCCTAATATTTTAGGCTTTTTAAAAAATGTTTTTTTTTTTTTTTTTTTTTTAACATTTTGGTGTTTTTCTTTGTCCAAGAAGTCCCACAGTTAGAATAAAAATATTATATTTTTAGGTCACTTTTCAAAATATAATTATTGCTATTTTTAAAACCCATTGTTAATGTGTGACATGTTCCAAAGTGAGCAATACACAAAAAACAGTATTCATGCGTTTTAACACATTTATTAATATTTAAATCATTACAGTATGTTTACAGGATCAGCAAATGACACTTATGTACACTTTAATTAGATACAAATCACTTCATAATACATATTTAATTTTTTCCCCTCAAAAATCTGCTACATTTAGTTTTTTGTAAAATAGATTTAGTTTTGTTGACTGCTTTACAATATCAACTTAAACGTCATGATAAAAAAAATAAAATAAAAAAACTGAGACTTCCTTTCATTTTTTTAAGTGTTCTTGGTGAATCATTTTGGAGATGAAAGTTTCACTTTAGAAGCCACATAAACTCAGATTATGTGAACAGGAATAAAGTCCTTAATCCCAAAGAATAAAGAGTTTGGAAAATAGCTTCAAATATTGAGTAGCTTCATTTCAAATACAATCTTTTTTTTCTAGCAGCAAGAGCCAATTTTATTTTGAAAATGAAGTCTTTGGTTTCGACTTAAAGCTTATGTTTATGTTCATGTTCTGTACCTGGCACTAATACTGAAGTTAAACGTTGATTCATTGCTCTTAATGTGCGAAACTCCTCTGCTGTACTGCAAGTGTAACTTCACTAATCAAGTTTTTAAGAATTAGCTTCAGCGTGGTGTTGGTTCTTTCCATCTTAGCTTCACGAAGTGCTCAAGATGATTCTCCTCAGCTTCACGAGCTCCTCGCTGGAGAGCTCCAGCTCAGAGCTGGGGTTCATCAGCCGAGCTGGAGGCTTCCTCTCGCCTCTCTGCTCCTCCTCCTGAACTTCACGGAGTCTGGAGGAAGCGTGAGAGGACACTCTGGTCTGTGTGTCGTCCCGGTGACGATGGGCATCCTGCAGGGGCCAGACACTCTTCATGTTGCTGCTTGAAGGGAAGGGTTTGTAGTTTTTGAGGTGGCTCCGGCTGGAACCGATCGCCTCGTTCCTCTGGCTTAAATCCTCAGCTGAGTTCTGGCGTTTCGTGTAAAATATCTCGCTTGGGGGAAGAGCGTCTACGTCAGAGCAGCTCTTCTGTCCAGAGGAATCCTCGGGATGGAGGGAAGGGCGCAACATGGCCGAGGGGCCACACGATTTGATCAATTTATAAAAGACAGACAGTGGTACTTCAAATTCCATCCTTCCTTCTCCTAGTTGAGGAACCCTGCACTGAATGTCGCTGGCAAAAGGCTTCCGTTCTTCCTGACCTGTCTGTTTTTCTTCTGCTTGTTCGAGCAGAGAGCTTGATTTCGGAGAGCTCGGTTTTCGGGCCCCCTTGTCAGCTTCCGGTGTAAGGGCAGAACTGCCTTTGGGGCTGCGTGGCGGTGTGCAAGCTGTCACAATATGGGCTTTCTTTGCTTTTGGAGGGTATGAAAAAGCTGTGTCTTCTTCACTGGAGTCACTCGCGTCTTCATTCGTAACTACCCCTGAATGACATGGGGCATAGAGTGGGGAAGGGTGGTTCAAAAACTTTGGACTCTTGTTGGAAGCCGGTGTGGAAAACGATGAAGCCGGACTCTCAGAGTTGCAGCTGGATGCCTTTGTGCTCAAATTCAGGGGTTCACTCTGTCCAAACAAGGACCTGTACTGCTTTGCCCGTTGCCGCAAGTCCATCAGTGACTGGTTGGTGTGCTGGTCAACAGTTGGTGGCTGAACCTGGTGGGTATGTTTGAGGGCAGGGTGTTGAGGGAGTAACACTGAGGGAGTAAGGGGAAAGATAGGGGGTATAAATGGATGACTGGGGGGATAGAACTGTGGGAAGTGTAGAGGCAAAGAGTGAAGGTAAGGATCGAACTGGAAACTGTAAGATCCCTGGAAAAAAACACAAAAATTCTCATTAAAATTGAAATCTAAATACAAAAAAGCTACATTTTCCATCCTTCTCAGTGTGGAAATGAAAACCCACCTGAGGGGACAGTAGCCTGCGCTTCGACGGCCTCTGCCCGCTGGAGTTGTCCTTGTCGTGATAGGGTTTTGGCTGGGGCACAGCGTTTATTAAAATGCCCTTTAAGTGGCACTCATATGGTAAGAGGAGCCTAAAATAACAGCGAGTGAATGAGAAACGGCGCTCACAGAAAACTCCACAGGCTGGAATAGGAGCATGCGTGGTCCTGCTTACCGCTCATAGTGCCTGCGAGTGCAGGTCGCTGCGCTCGTGCTCCGCGGGTTTCCACCCAGAATGTTGTAGACCTGCTTCCACAGCTGATGGGAAGTGACCTAAGGCAATGCAGGACAGTTTACCATTTCTGTGTTGCAAAAGTGCAAAGAAGAATCTAAACCTGTCAAACATTTTGACCTGGCATTTAAAACATTTCAAATAGTCGCGTGAAGTCAATACGGATGTTCAAACATGCTGTTTACCTTGTGGTAGCCGCCCAAGTCATTGACAGTCTTGAACATCACAAATAAATCAACTGCAAAAAAACACAACAGTTTCACATTAATTCTCTTCTATTTCTCACTTGTTTTCTTCACAAAAAAAACATTAGGAGAAATATTTAGATCACAGTTCAAATCACAGTTTTCTGTTTATGTTGACAGCTGGCAAAGAGGAAAAGCCTTATGGGTACCTGAGATGATCCAAAATAATATTTTAGCTTAAACAAATGCCACTTTTATGTTTTTTTTTGTTTGTTTGTTTGTTTTTTTTGAACAGTGACATAATTCAATAAAAATGTGGTGGTGGATTTAAGAACAGATTAAAACATTATTGGTTCCACCAAGGGGTTTTTATTGTGTTACCATAGCTCTATTAAAAACAGCATAGATAATAAATAACAATATTTACTTGACTCCTTTTGGTTTCAACAAAAACAATAATAAAATGTGAATGTAAAAAAGCAAATGTCCTCCAAAAGAAATGAATAAAAATCCTACTTTGCTTGAAGCCCAGGTTGGGGATCCTCTCTATTGGAGTGTCTCTCTTCTTCATGAAAATGTAGAGATCTTTGAGGAACTGTTCCTCTGTGATGTCCTCCATCGGGTTTCTGGTTTCGCCTTCTGGAAGTTTTGTCTGCTCCATTTTTTTTTCCTAAATAAAAAAATAAAAACATATTTTTTTCATGTTTTGCTTGTAGTTAGCCTGATGGAATGACATACAATTCAAAACAGAAACGCACCTGTCGCTATACTTGATATACAAAGTAATAAACTATTGTATTTTATTTAAAATTTATCTCAAATTTGTAAGTAAAAAGTTCCCCTCACTATCTTTTTTTTGGTAAAGTTAAAAGTACAAGAAAAGTACTTTTTCTTGGTACTTTTACAACCTGTGTAAAACCAAAATTCAATAAAAAGGATCAACCGGATTTAAAAAAAGATTACTCCTCACCTCTGAGATGATAAAAGTGGATCCAATTATTGCATTGCCTGATGGGTAATTACAAAACAACGCACAGGTTTGAGTCTTTAAGAAAAACTCCTGCAGCCCCACCACTACAGACACTTGCTCCCCACTGGTGTCTGTGCAACAATGAGAGAAACCTGCACAGGCTGTGTGTTTATTGTTACGACATCCTACCCAGAATTTTATATGGCAGAACCAGTTCAACTTGCTTCCAGCATCTACAGGAAAACGGTAAGATACACCCCCGCAAATTACCAAAATACAAAGAAACACAGTTTGAGCAGGAATATTAAATGACAGCTGCTGTCTTTCAGATTGTCTTTTATTCAAGCTTAAAAAATGTAAATTTGATCGCATGGTAATCATTTAACCCAAAGGGCAACTTGTTTTAAGCAGTTTTTTAAAAGAAAATTTGCATTTCTGATCCAAATTATGACATAAACTGATAAAAGAGATTGTTTTAAGAAAAAATGTTAAACCAGGCGAGGAGCAGGAATTTTGGTGACTGGAGAAGAAATCTTATAAGGGGAGGAAACCTCCAGCAGAAAAAGACTCGGTAAGAGTGACCACCTGCCCAAATCAATAAGCGTCAGAAAACACTGAAACTCTGACATCATCTGTTCAAAGACACTTTAGAAACAGACAGAAAATGGGGTGAAAGAGCAGCAGTCTGGACTATAGCACCATCCTAACTAAAATTATCATATATATTTTTTTATTTTCACTGTGTTTCTCGTAAATCCAGAAGTAATCAGGAAAGAATTTGATCTATTCTTGATAGTTTCCTCCTCCTCATTTATGGCTGCTAATGAGTCACTGTTTACTTTTTATTATTTTTTCCTCAATGTTTATGTGGTTTTCTGGGCCAACGTATTTGAGCCGTTCAGCCAAAAGAGGCGGGATTTCTTCAAAATGTCAGTTTGCATTCTTACAGCCATAAACATTTTTAATTGATTTTTAATGCCTTTTTTAATTACTATTTAGCAGAAAACTTTTAATTATTTTCAAATTACTATCTCTATGGTTCAAATTTTTTTTGGTTGGTTAAAGTAATAAATACGTAATGACATTAAATAGTTTATCAGAAAGGTTTTTCTATTTACAAACTTTTCTGCTGATTTATGGCTCTCTAATCTAACACTACTGCTGCAACAAACACATTGACATATTGGAGCAATCCAGCTGCACAGTTTTAATCCAGATATCAGCTCAGTTCAGGAAAACAAATGGATCTATTTGTCTGCAAGTGGATGCATCAGAATGGAGTGGAGCGGGAGCTTGTGGCCTGCCAATTTCAACTTTAACATAGCAACAACAAGCTTTTTCCAACAGCATTTTTCATCATTCATATATATATATATATATATATATATATATATATATATATATATATATATATATATATACCAGAAATGCAATTTTACGTTTAATTTCTTTGAGATTTCCGCCATCATCAGGAAAATGCCACAATAACGTGTTTAAAAATACCAAAAACACAATTTTCATCAGAGTGGGTCTGACAGAATTCTGTTACATTTAGTCCAGCCTGAAGGAGATGAAGGCACAAATCATCCTCAAAATCTTCTCTAAATCTCAGAAATCTCTCACTATTTTTTTAAAGGTGATAAAAACCTGGTGTCGTTGAGGCCTTGATGTGAGAACTGAACTCTAGGTCTGAAGCTACACCGAAAACTATACCCCTGACTTCTGATCTTTTTGAGGATTGTATTTTTTTTTTGTTGACATCCTGTTTTTTGTTTTCTCCTGTCACAGCAACACGAGGTTCATGTTTCTCAGTATCCACAGCTGTCTTAACTGAAGTTGATCCTCTTCTGTGTATTTAAGTGTCATGTTGTCAGCAAAGTTATGTCTTCATTCTCATCTCAACAAGCAGCTTCATTGATGATGCAATATGCCATTTTGCAGCGTGATGTAGTCCATTTAAAACAATTTGGGACACCCTACAAAGTCTGTATATTTTCACACAAATCAGGATATTTACACATTTAAAATCAATTTCAACATCACTAAGTGATCCAAGTGAAATAAATAACATTAGACATTAGTTTCAGGAGAATGTATTTTCTGTTTTTGTTGAGGTTTAGACATTTCACACAAAAGAAACATTTAAGGGACTGTTAGATGCCACAAAAAAAGTGTTTCAATGATGATTTCAGCCAAAGGAGCAAAAATAGCTAAAAGGAGGACCAAACTTGATTTGACCTTCATTGAAATATACATTTTTGTTCAGATTGCTTATGTTTAAATGCATTTATTTGTTAGAGTATCCTACAATTTTTGGTCTAACACAGTCAGCGCTGATATTTGTATTTTTTTTCTAGAAATCTGTTCTTTACTCCATTCTTCTTGTTCCCAAACAATGACTTTTATCTTTTTCTTGTTTAACTGAAGGTAGTTTAGCTCTTACCAAAGGTGAATGGTCCATTGTGGTTTGGTGTCAGAACTTGTCTGTGCACTTGTAGTGTGCAGGATTTGACTCAGAGGGAGCGTGTACGGGTTGCTTAGCAGAGACACAAGACTGCCAGATTTATGATCACCATTAGAAAACAACCGAACCACTGTCTGCATAATAGGATCTGACCCAACTGTGGACTCTGTGAAATAATCCCGCCCACTTTCCAGCTTGTCAAGAAGTATTTTATGGTCCACAGTAACAAAGGCTGCAATGATTCTAAAAACGGCAAGATTGATGTTTTGCCTGAGTCACTGTTGACACGGATGCTGTTTAGCACTTTAGGGAGGGCAGTCTCTATGCCATGATGCAGTCTAAAGCTTTTTAATAAAAAGAAAATGTAGTATTTAAAGGTATTATTACTGAGTGTATGTTTTTTTTCTTAAATAGGAAACACAAAATATGTAAAAGAATAAATTCCCAAGTCTTATTTGAATGTTTATTCGTTTTATTGTAATAAAAATTAGTCAAGTTTATAAATTCTTGGGTGATGTATCTGTTTTAAATTGAATCCAACTAAAATCTAAGAGTTTCATTTTCAGAACAAAAGGTTTTAATTAGAAAGAAATACTTATAATAATTAGTCAATTAAGTAGTTATAGTAATGAAATGATGTAAATAACTTAAGTGAAATCCTCAGTTTGCAGGGAGACATTACTTTGTGTTTCGAGCGAGAAATATATAGAATTCCAGGCGAACCACAAATAACTACTAATAATTACTGCCAAGATACTGAGAAACATTGCAACACTCAGTATGAAAAAACAGAAACGAAAGGAAACAATAAAGGCGCATTTTAATCTAAATGCTTTAGGCAAAAAGGTTGCAGCTGGTATTTAATTGAATAATTGAAAGTTGTGGAACATGTTATCTTATCTTTAGAACAATGTTTGAAAAAATTACATTTTTAGAAATCTAGGAGAATGCCAAAAGAAAAGCAAAGAAGATTGCTCTTCAAAGTGGCACCAGACTCATATGTGAGCTTTGCCACCAGAAACCCACACTCCTTTTGATGTCCATAGAAAATGCCGACAGGTTTTAATTTAGTTCTAAATCAGTATTATGAGAGGACAACAGAAAATGCTTTCATAGTTTGCAGCTTTGGTGCTTGCCTTTTGTAACTAAAGAGCCAAATCAAGATGGCTTATACACACACACACACACACACACACACACACATATATATATATATATAGAGAGAGAGAGAGAGAGAGAGAGAGAGAGAAAGAGAGAGAATGTAGCGGTTTTTCGTTTTTTGCCCTTTTTAAGTAGGGGAAGAGGAAGTAAGGAGTTATTCCTTGTAGAAAAACAACAGTGGGCTGAACTTAAGGAAACTAAAATGTGAATGTAGTTTTCATTTATTCTTTTTTACTTGTTAGTTTGTATTAGTTTGTATTAACTACATCATTATATTATTATTATATTAATTTTATACTTGATCACCTTCCAAAAATATTAGGAATCTGGAAAACTTCACCACTGCACTGTTCATTACCCATGTACACTTACCAAAAATATAAACGCAACACTTTTGTAATTGCTCCCATTTTTTATGGTCTCAAAGATGTGAAACATTTTCCACATACAAAAAAATACCAGTTCTCTGAAATAGAGTGGCCTTTTTCTTGTGGCCAGTCTAAGGCACACCTGTGCAGTAATCATGCTGTCTAATCAGCATCTTGATATGGCACACCTGTGAGGTGGGATGGATTGTCTTGGCAAAGGAGAAGTGCTCACTATCACAGATTTAGATAGATTTGTGAACAATATTTCAGAGAACTGGTTATTTTGTGTATGTGGAAAATGTTTCACATCTTTGAGTTTATACCATAAAAAATGGGAGCAATAACAAAAGTGTTGCGTTTATATTTTTGGTCAGTGTATTTATCTCTGAGTCAAACTGGTTGGATTTTTGTCTATCAATTGATTTTGGTTGAGTGAATCGGATTGTTCACAATGAACCAATATTTAATAGAATTTATCTAATCCATCCATTTATCTTCTAAATCCATTTTGTCCCTTTTGGGGTCACTCATTTTTAAGTAACCTGTATTATTCTTTAAAGACCCACTCCAATAATTTTTTTGATGTGTTTCTAAAGTGTTCCTAGTGGTCTCTAAATTATGGTTTTGCCATTTTAAGTAAAAAAAATAAAAAATAAAAATAAAAAGTTTTTTTTTGGGACATAGCTTCTGCAAAGTTGCAATAGTTCATTAAAAATTTGCCTCTGAGTTGAGGAAGGGACTAATGGCGCCTCACCTCCACTTCCCACAACCTGTCTGTTCACATGCTTTTCACTCAGAAATGCAATTTTAAGCTGACTTTTCTTTATATATATGTCCTTAATTATCAGAAAATTAAACAAGAATGTGCTGAAAACAACAAAAACACAATTATTTATCAGCGTGGGACTTTAAATGGTTTTAAATTGCTACAATGTGATCTAGTTCTCCTAATTTAGGCCTTCCACAAGCAGTAATATATTTATTTTAGTACCAAAAGGCGACTTGGCAGAGTAAAGCAGGGTAGAGGTGGGTTTTTTGTGCCCTTGTATAATAGGCCTATTATTTAAAAAAAAAATAAAGTAGGATCAGTGATTTCCATTCATCCGTTCAGTTTTTAACCTGACATGTCCACACCTGGTGTGGGTTTGCAGTATCCCAGCTGATGCTGGATTTTTGATTATCCTCACTCTGCATATAAACACCTCACTTTCAGTTCTCTCTCATTTTTTAAGGCAATGATCTGTAAGTTTGTTTTGTCTCGACATTTGTTTTTTTTTTGCAGTCAAGGAAGACATGCTTCTGTCCTTCACCAACCTCCATCATCAGATCCTTTAAACCTATCATTGTATTCAGGAATGTAGTTTTAAAAATTCCTGCTTAAACAAAAGAAGTCTGGAAACTAAGCGAAGTGTAATATGAGGGTGTGACTTTAAATACCTACAAAGTCAGGACCAATAAATGAAAACCCAAATTGCCGTTGAGTGATGAGGTGCTTTGCTTTTTTAGGCACGCATTCCCGCATAGACTTTGTGAAATTTTCCTGTTGTCTGCAACAACATTCGTCTTTGTCTGTCCTTCACAGCCTTAACAACAAGAATTTACTTGGCACCATCTTTATTAAAACAACACCGTAACCTACAGAAATTGTATTTCAGGACAACCAAACAAGTGTAATCAATAATAAATATCTTAAGCTCCCTTTAAAAAAAGGAAAAAAAAAGCTTTAAAGCTTTAAATTGTCCCAGTCTATCAGACATCATTAATGTGAAAACATTGCATTACAAAACCATCTAGAAATAACTGCAGCTCATCTAAAATAGATAATTTTAGAAATAAGAGGAATAATATATTTCTATCCAATATGTGGCCATAAAAACTACTTATGTAGAGTAAAAGCTGGTTTTTAGTAAGTCAATTTTTAAACCATTAGAATGGTCAAACCATGACGTTTGGATAAAGTGTGGCGATCAGTAAAAACCCACAATCCTAGTCTGACTTGGTTCACAGTCTGGAGTCAGAATTATTGAATGGAGTTCTTATCGGCAGTGAAATGTTTTATGGATGTATGTTTCCAGGATCAATGTTTGCAATAAAACTGATAATAAAACTGATAACTTGGGTACATTGGACTCTGAAAGTTGTATCTTTTTAAAAACTGTTATAGTTTGTGAACACTTAATGAAAAAATATGCAGATGACTTCCTCTTAAAATCTTATTTGCCAGAAGTTATATAACTGTCATTTATCATACCAACCAATTGTTTGCTGCTGGACATGCATGCCAAACCCTTTTGTCACAACGTTGTATCATAGATTGCTAACAGTTAGCTTTTTGAGCAATCGCACCTGCACAGACTCACCTGCAAAATTTAGTTTAAAACATAAATGAATTAAATTAAATCAAATTAAATTCATATACTTTTTTAAAAATAAAAAATAAAAATCAAACATCAATTTTTAGACAAGTTTACTCTAGGATTACCTTTTATTGTCTTTCTATTGTCATTAAAGATGCTTTATTTTTAATTATTTCATTTCTTACCAGCTTACCAAGTACATTGGTGCCAGTTTGTGACTCATTTAGTCTTTATCTGCTCAGAGGCATGCAGTATGACTGTCGCAAGGCAGAGGGCTGGTGATCCCGGGGAATGGTGGCTCAAGAATCATATAGAATTTGCAGGAGCAATTTAAATGCAACTATCCAGCTATTCTTTAATATTGTTCAGCGTCATATTCTATATGGAGGATTATGTGTCTAAACTCTATAATTTGTGGGGACATGTTGCTGCAGTGATCCCAGAGAAGAGAGATTTCCAAGATAAGAACACTTACAAAGTATTCCATGAATTCTTAGAGGAGCTTTGAATGGTTTATTTATATAAAGTAGGAAGTTTTTTTTTCTAAGCACAGTTTAGAAAAAAATTAAAGTTAGATACATTTTTAAACACACTTTTATTTTTATTTTTATAAAACTTGGCCACATTTAACTGTGCCAATCAAATAGTGAACTAGCTACTCTGTTGGATTTATTTGTTTGTAAATCTGACTGACGTCAGTGCCTCACCAGCCGTGACCCTCACCACACTTCACTGATGACTGTGTGCATACAGTTTGCAGAATACATTGTCATTGATCAGCCGTTAAATGTCGCATTTTAAAAAATTGTTTCTCCTCATGTCTTACACATGGATTTAAGTTGAGAACAGTTTGAAAAACAACTTTTTGCAAATTTTAAACATCGGAAAACACAGGAGTGCGATCCTGGAAGTTATTGGCAAACGTTTTGAGATCTAAAAATTTTTTTTTTTATGTCTATTGTATAATTATTTTAATGGGATTGAGTGGTATTAGAAATGTTCAATTCATTAAACTTTATTAGTCTTTTTTAGGAGGGAATTTAATTTAACTCCAAACAGATTGTCCTCGAACCTTACCTGCTCATGAAAACTATAGGATAGCCTGCAAATCTAAGTCTAACAGCCACTGTGTTTCCGTGTCATAAACATGATCTGTTTTGCTTATGCGCTCGTCACAATATCCCCAGTATGTTTTGTTATTCCTACTTACTTTATCCACAAACATTAAAAAGTAAAATGTTGTATGTAGTTCTATTGACCAGTATGAACTGTTTGTTTTTGTCTGTGGTGATGCAGAAAACGAGTAACATCCAGAGTTTGCCTCGTAGTGAAGCTGCCGAGGCAGGCAGGGACCATCAATAAAGTAATAATAATAGATTTTATTTGTTAGGCACCATTCTAGGAACCCAATGTCGCCGTACATGAAAACACCCCAAACAAACAATAGCAGTTTATCAGTAACTCACGCTAAATAATTTCCAAAACATCACAAGTACTCATTATTGTTAAAAGAAATTCCACAGAAATCCCTAATGTCATAACTCTAGCCCTTGTGCTATCCTAGGGAATTTAACATTGGGAGTTGGGTCATCTAGACCCGCTAGACAGTGCGCTGAACCTTTTTTCTACAATGATTTGGGATGATCACTGGTGTCCATGGATTACATGAAATCCTTTCCACCTCTATCCACCTTTGTCATGGTCGCGAGAACACATCAATGCAAGGGTGGGGGTCATAGGCTAGCACAAGGGTTAAAGTGTACCAGCATGTTCGAGGAATACAATTTGTGGGCGCGTTCTTATCTCCTCACTTTAGGACAACAACTGTTGTAGTCCGTTATTACAGTATCCATAAATCAATTTTCTAAACCCACTTGTTTCTTTTTGGGGTCCCAGGGTTGCTGGAGCCTTTCCCAACTACTGTTGGACAAAGACAGGGCACACCCTAGATAGTTTGACAGTCTGTCCCAAAGCCAAACACTCTCACGTTCACCCCTAAGGGAAAATTTGGTCACCAATAAACCTGTGAAGCAGGTTATTTGGAGTAAGGCAAGAAGCTAGAGTGATTAGAGAAAACCTCCAACAAATAGGGCCTTCTCCCTGCGAGCTGAGAGTGCTAACACTACATTAACATGCATACACATTATTCCAGGTAGACCACCAGCTCTCTCTGTGGAGTCCAACTGTAGGGCACAATCCCCCTGCCCAGAGGGAGGGCAAAATGGAGATCCTTGAAAATGGGATGATAAGCTTGAACCGATCAGGCTATCTTGATTTGCTGATTTTGAAAAATGTGATGTGATCCCCAGTTTATAACATACTCATGGATCCCCTTCCCCCTGTGGAGAGGAGACCACCTGACCAAAGAAGCCAATGTCCAAAGGTCACAACCACCACAACAACGGGCTCCCCCAAAGAAGGAATAGGGTAGGGGACAGAGGATCAACAGCAATCACCCTCTTATGTAATTTGTATTGGGCAGCCATGTTGCAGAGGTACAGAGGTTGACATCTAATTGGAATATCTTAGGTTTTTGGAATATCTTAGGTTTGGTTTCCCACCCTATTCAACCATGTGTCGAAGAAGGGTCCTTGGGAAAGGTACAGAACCCCATATTGCTCCTGGTGGGGGTTAGCGCCAGTGAATGTTTGCGTGCATGGGTAAACAGGACTGTGACTGTAAAGTGTTTTGGATCTTTTAAGAAGATTGTATAAGTGTACATAATTTACCAATTATTGGTGTGTAAGTGTGTATAGTGTGCTGGGGTAAAGAGTGTATTTAGTTAAAATTGGTGGATGGAGCACTGTGAGGACATCTCCTGTTTCTTTGCAGCGGTGTCCAAACGGCCCCATCAAATAGCACTACATGTCTACTGGGCTATTGAAACAAGGCTGGGAGGCAGCACAGCAGTAACCTAGAGTGGAGGAACCCACACCCAAGTAGCCAAACCCCCAAACTGCACTCCACAAAACTGTACAACACAAACCTAATGAAGCAACAGTTCTTCCCTGCAGGACTTGTACCTCTGAATCATGTGGAGCCTCTTACAACAGACTGCAACAACAGAGATTATACTTGGGCCCCATGTCAACCCAAAGATTCCCCATTACAACCGTCTGGACCCAGAGGACACACGCAGCTGTTACATTTTTACGCACAGTCAAACTTGGATTTAGGCATTTTATCACAACAGATCTTGGAAACATGAACAGCATTGGATTACGTCCAAGGAATTTGTCACCAACCCTAGGGTTTCATGTAAGGAATGACGGTTCTTTCTTGGTAATGATTTCAGACCTATTCAAAGAAACTAATCGAGCAGAATGTCTTCATAGCCATCTAAATTATACAGTTTATCAAAAGGTACAGTCCCAAAATAGCTGCTTTAATATTTGTTTTATTATGTGGCAGCTATGATGAACTTAAACAGTTGCATTTCATGGCCTGAAAAAATTACTTGAATCACCGATAGTTCCAGATTGTTTACGTAGCTTATCGGCACTCACGTGATTTAGGTTTCCTGATTGCAAAATCTTTTCTTCCAGGAAGCATAGTATTGGAATCAACAAAAAGGACACGTATGCTGGTGTACACAGGGAACATTTAAAGTTTTCCTAATATGCCTGCATTGACACATCATCATCAAAAGGAGTGCTACCTTTTATCCCACTGACCTACAAAAGTCCCTTTATACATGTGTATTCCTTGACTCAACACATAAACATGTAGAATTCAAATTCAAACAAAAGGTGAATATGATATATATTATACAATGAGTACAGTGCAACATTAACAATCACGGGTTAATCCTATAGGATTGTAAAGGTATGTCACTTTGTCACAGCAAATCCCCTCTTTAAAAAAAAGCTTCACACAAAAGAAGTAGGTTATCGAAACAGAGAGTTATTTTGTTTTTTTTTTTCCCAAATGATATTCAAACAAAATAATCTGAAGAATGGTTAAGTCAGACATATTTGTTAAAACAGGTGGCTCCTTTATGGGTCAGTAAAGTGACAAGCTTTACTTTAAAGCTTTAAAGTTGAACAAGCTTTTGTCTCTGAGCTCTGACTCTGAGCTCAGAGAAGGATCAAACGTCAACAGAAAAGGTAACTCTTGTTGGATCTTCTAAAGAAGGGCCCTTGCACGACCAAAGCATGACAGTGAGGGAGAGAAAAAACATTCCTTTATAAGACAATGTCCCCATTCATGACATGGTCTCCATGCTTTCACAACAGCCTTTGCATTCAAGGTAGAGTCAGTAAACAGAAACGCTGAGCATTCGGAGGAGAACGTCTGACCTTGCACTCCATCTGGCCGTGCCAGATCTATCAATCTGCTTGTTTTGCAGCTGCTGTATATCTAACCTATCTACTCTGCAGCCTGTGATTTACCTGTTATTATTCGCAGCTTTTCTACGAAATGAGTCCTAAACTATCATGGATCATCTAGCGATAACAGCATCACACATGCTCCACAATAGGTTGAATGCAAACGTGTCAGCACTCAAAGTATTATTTTATGCATCAGTGAGATCACTAGCAGTGGTGAACAATGAATGCCTGTTTGAGAAAAAAGCTATGTCTGTATCCAAACAATGACTTCTTCAAAGAAGGGCTTGGCTATTTCAATAAAACAATGCCAAGCTAGATTCCTTGACACGACTTTTGGAAAGACGCGAACCTTTCTGCAAAAACTGACCCATCTGCACGGAAGACCTGTAACCCAGTGATCAGATATGAACAATGAAACAAAAACTGTCCTAGAAATAAAGAATCAGCCTCCCATGCCTCTGGGCGTTGTGGGGGCCCCTGTAGGGGGGCCTTCTCTGCGCCTAGCTGGTCGGGTGGGCGGTCCCCGCCTCCCCCCCTCCCAGGCTGCCTGGGTCCGGTGCTGGGGGGGGGCCCTGGCCTTGGGGGGCCTCTCCTCCCCTTTCCTGGTCTGGCTGCTCTGGCTGGGTAGGATCTGGTTCCCCACACCACAAGGTTCATTTCGGCAGCATGCATGCATCTCCACCCCCACGTGCACGTGCACACTGCCACACTGCTCCCTGTCTGCTTCATCCCTCTTTCTAACCTACAGTGTATTGATGGACAGATATTTTCCACTCATCTTCGTGTCAGATTTTTACCCATGATGGAATATTTGTCTTTCCAGCAGATCTGGTATAATTGTTACATCTTAAAAGAATAACTGATCCAAATCAGTGCTTGTAGCCCTCCCTTTTTTTTCACCTCTCTTCCTTTTACTCCCCCCCCCCACCCCCCACCCCCGACACACATTTTCCCTCTTCCTCCCCACACACACTAAATATAACAAATAAAGAAATAAATAATACAACAAAAAGGGGTTAATTCAGATCTACACTCTGGCTCCTAAAGTTCTACAACCTCTTTTTGTGATAGTAAAACCTGTCCAACACAAAAGGCCTGCAGCTCTAATCTGTTTGCTAAATTGTTGGACAGAACAAGTGAAAAAAAATAAAATAAAAAATCAGTCTCCCAAATCGAGACAATAGGCCGCATTTTACCTTGAAAATGAAGGAACTGCTCTGTGTGTGTTTGAGGAGGTGTTGAACAATGAACCATAGGTATGCCGCTGTGCAACTTTCTTTCTGAATGAGTTATATGCATCACATTCACATGGAGACGTATTTTCAAATAAACTGCAAAGTCCGTAACATAATTTTTTTTAATTATGTTTTGTGCCAACTAATATAAGATACTATAATAAAGAAAGATACAGGAAAACAATGGGTTGAATGCTTTATAGCAGTGGTCCCCAACCTCTTTGTTTGGGTTTAATTTTATTGGGGTTTATCACCTGATGTTTGGTGTCGCGACTTTGACGTGCGTTAAGTGTGACAGATGTAACAAAGTGAATCCGGTCACTTTTCAAAATAAAAAGTTTTTGTCGGAAAAAAAACAATAAAATGGAAATTATTTTTTCTTTCTGTGCGTCCCGGTGCAAAAATTTCCCGCGGCCTGGAACCGCTCCGCGGCCCGGTGCCAAGTGTCCCGCGGCCCGGTACCGGTCCGCGGCCCGGTGGACCACTGCTTTATAGCGTTCAATGCTTTATAGAATTCAACCGATAAAAAAATAAAGGCATTAGAAATGATTAAAACATAATCTTGAATATCATGAATCTAATCATTAGAAAAAGGGTAGTAGTTTAAATAAAAATAGTCCTTACATAAGTAAAAAAAAAGGTTCTATATGAAAAATGCTTTATAAATGAAGTTTGGTTTGATTTGTTTGTGATTACATTTCTCATATTTTTTATTATTTTTTTCATTTTATTAAAATAGTATTTTTAAATCACACTTTCCAAAAGTCAATTCTCAGAATTGACAAAGGACATCATCTTTGTGTATTTGGTAAGGAAGTTTGAATTTCAAAATAAAAGTCTCCACTATGTTGGGGATCTTTCGAGACTTATGTGTTAACTGTGTTGTGGTAGTGGCCACATTTAAGGTTGTAAGAATAAGAAAAATAAAAATCACAAGTCAGAACGAAAGAGAATGCATGCACATGAAAGTACTCGTTTAAAAATACTTTCAAGTTTGCTCTGAGAAATAAAACTCAATCTACCACATGTTTTTGATTTCAACACTTTACTGCTGGAATTGGATTAATTCCAGTGGCTCGTACACAATACCAGTTACTAAAGCTTAGTGCACAAAAACCTGTTGCTTCTGTGATGACAGCAGATAGAAATGCATTAGCATGTGATTTAGTTAATGGTGTTTCACTTCTAACAAAAGAGAATAAAGATGGTGAATGGATAGAGTTTACTAATCCAAATCTGAGCAGCAAGGTAAAGCCTGTCAAACTGGGGAAAAATCTAACGTAAAAAAATATAATGAATCAATCAAAATACACAAACAACTAAAAGTAAAGACAACATTGCACTTGTAGCCCTGTAGTTAAAAATGGTTACTTTAGAAAGTGTTAAAGGGTGAGCAGTTTTGGTAGTGCATTATTTGTTCTCATCGTATAGTAGATTCCATGATTTTATGGGAAATGAAGAATTACATGTGTATGACCTAAAAATGTGTTCGTTCAGGCCCTGTCTTTGGCTCCACCTCTTTTTAAAAGTGGTACCTTCCAGATTAGAACCTGTTTCTAAATGGTCATGTGTGTTGCATCACAAGGTTTTTGCTTCTTTTAGACTACCTAAAAGTGTTTCGGTCATGTTTATAGAAACCTCCTATCAGTAAATGAATTATTTGTGGGTAAATAAACAAATAAAAACTAGATATGTTGGCTTTCAAGCAATTTACTGAAGACAACCAAAAATATTGAGTTTCCAGTCAGAACTTTTTGTTTGCAGAGTATTCTTTAGGTTAAGAACCTGTAAAACGCACAAAGGTTACATTATTCTAGAAGATTTTTCAAAAAATGTAATTTGATGTCTGATTTATACATGATTTTTTTTTTTTACTTTGTATCAAAATGTACTTGATCTTAATAAATTAACTGTGTAAAATATTGAAAATTGGGGTACTTCTCTGTGTCACTTCATCTTTTTACTGGCGACCTTTGTGATCCAGATGAAGAGTCTAAATGACCTTGTTGATCAAAAATACTTGAATTTACTGTCTTTATAATTCCTAAAGATAGATTTCCATCCCTGCTCTCCAATTAACATATTTGTGCTAATAATAAACTATACCACAAAAACATTCAAAGGAATTGTTTAAATTGCTTTAAAATAAGCCAAAAATAGAAAGCATCGAAAGAGAGTTATGTGTGTGGTTTTACATAAATGGGTGGAGACTTACTATAATCTAACGTCACTCCTTAATTTTCTTGTCTGTCGAGTTTCCCTCTTCCTTCTTTTTTTGTTGTATTCCTTCATGTTTGTGTGCGTGTTTGTTGTTGTTGTGTCCTTTGTTCTTGTCAGCCTTCTGACAGATAACGTACTTTAAGTAATAAGATGTCTCATCAAAGCCAGAGAGCTGCAGCTTTTTTGTTTTGCTTTCCCTCCACCTGTAACTTCCTATGCTGCTGACACACAACTCATCAAATCTGCCTGGTTTGCTCTTCATCACACCACCCCGCTGCTCCTGCCATCCGCTCAGCCACTGAAGCTCCACATCCAGCCTTTTTACACTCTGCCTGCTCTTCTGGCTGCCTGCCATTCTTCGTTAATCAACCGCAAAGTGTTTCTGAGAAGTAATCATAAAGTTTGTCAACAAGCAGAGAAGGAAAAGAAAATTAGGCTCAAGGAAATTGGTTAACCCAATGGAAAAATTCAACAAAACTTCTAAAAAGTCATTTTAGTTTGAATCAAAATGACAATTGTCTTAACAAACTTACTTTCCTTTTTTTGTTTAGGTAATATTAGTTATCCTCATCCCGTATATCAAACATAAGAAACATATGGATTGGTCCAGTCCAGCATCTGCAGAAAATTAGGCTCCCTGCTTGTTTAAATAAAAGTTGGTGTGACTATCACTCCCCAAAAAAAGAGCTTTGGTTGACAACAACCTACACTGAAATAATAACAAAATTACTGTGAGACGCTTATTTTTTAAAATCTTAACTAAGAAGTTAAAGGACAAAAGAGTTTCATGTGTTGCATCTTAGGAGCTGTAACTTAAGCATAGTTTTTACCATACCAGAATATTTGTCGTATTTATATGTCATCATCCAGAAATTTTGTCCTAAACCAAACTGCCTTGAGGTGATAAACATGCAAACTAAAAGACAAACCTTCCTGTGACATCATATTAAAATGTAGCGCACATCCAATCATCTTTTGACCTATTGTCAAACGGTTCCCAGTGGTCTTTTCATTATGATTTTGCCTTTTTTTTAGCCAAAATTGGACAAAAAATATCCAGTGTTTTCTAGGAGAAAGTTTCTGCAGATTGGAAGAGTTCATCAGAAATTCACTTCTGTGTTATGGCGTAGAGTAAACCTTCCCATCATTCCTTTTGTTTGTGTGCTCTCCCTCACACCCCCAAGCTAACGTTAGCGGTGCAGCACAAATGGCGAGCAATATTAAAGCGATTTTGAGCCAGGTGCCATCTCAGATAAGGAAAATGAAGACGTTTATGGCTGCAAGTAATGCATTGGAATAGAGCAAAACAGGGAGCTTGTGGGCTGCCAATTGTAACAAGTTTTTTCAAACTGCATTTTTTCATCTGCTCCTGATTCACAACAATTTGATTTAAGAAAAACACTGCCTTACAGCCCCTACAGAACATTGTGGCATGCAATATGCTGGCTGCACCGTGCCAGGTAGGATAGGAATCCAAAATATTATCAGCACCACACTGAAGGTCATCACCTGCTCCCTTCCTTCCCTGAAAAACCTGAGCAGAGTATCCGCACACACCCCAGTTTCCACCTGTTCAACCTGCCGCCCTCTGCCATGCCTTACAGGCCCATGCAACCCCACTCGAATGTACTCAAAAACTGTTTTTATCCCCAATAAGGAACTTTTCTTTAACTCCATAGCTCTGCTAGAAAAGAGTTATCCCACCTTTGTCCATTTCAGAATCAGACACGTGCCAGTATACCCCTCTTAAAAGAAGAAGGGGGGGGGGTTAGGGGGTGTTAATGTTAATGTAACCATATTTACATTAAATTGACCCGTGTTTTAACAGAGAATTTGTGAGGAAGGGGCTTTGGTTTTTGGTGCAAGAGCTGCTTTCTGTAAAAAGCAAAATGCCCTAATGCTGTGGTTGTCGCCATGGGAACCAGCTATGACTTGCTCTGCAGAGAGACGGGCTTCTTTATACCCGAGTCAAAACGTTAGGTGAGGCCAGTTTGTTTTCAAGGCTGTGGGCGATGTTTTTCTTTGTGGCACGCCATTCTGAGCCCCAAGTATTTCTGTGGTGTCAACTTCACGCTGAGAAATGCGAATTTAATATTCTACAAAGAATAAAATCCTGACACACACATGCATTAAATTCCTCACTTTCAGCGCAATGACTTGAGGCTCCACCACTGGAATATATACAATACATCACCACTTTTTTTTATAACTCCAATATGCAACATGTCTTCCATGAGCCCAACATTCAATAGAACATCCTTAACACTTCAACTTGCTCTTCCAGTGCAATGAGTCAACCTTGTGCAATGTGTGTACTGTTTCGGAGTGCCACTTCATTCATCTCAGTGTGTCATGACTTTTACTTCTATTTTATATTTTCTTTCTTACCAGGTTTAATCCTTATTTGGTTTGAATACTTTTCCTTTTTTCTGATTTTTTTTCCCCACTTGTATTAAAAATTCCTCAATTCTGTTGGATGCTATGAATGACAATGAAGGTATTTTATTCTAATAGAGATGTCCCCCATGCTCTTTACAGATGTGAGAGTTCACATCCCTTTGAAAGGAGAGCTATAAATAACCAAACCAAAACACAGTGACATAAAACTAATGTTACATTTTAGGAATAATCTAATTCAAAAGCCTTTTTTTTTGCACCTTGTTTTTGTATGGCATTTTAGTGAAAAACACATTTGTTCAGATTGCTATATTTCCAAAGATAACTGATCGTTTGTTGACACATCAGTTTGGCATATTTACATATTTTAACGTAAAAAGAAATATATTCAGCAACTATTTAAGGTTTCACTTTTGCCAACACACTTCTCACTGACATTTTACCTTTCATTTAGGGATATCAGATGTAACCTGAAGTGCGTAAGATATAGAATAGTTTATAACCTCTTCAGACCTGGCATCCACCAGAGTGGATATCACATTTTGGGTCATATTACCACAGTAGTTAATTCTGCTTAACTGGGGCCCTGTAGCAATGTATTTAAAGGGGTGAGCTCAAATATTAGCTTGGATCATAAAGAACTCTAGAAGTTTGTCACATGGATAAATAGAATCACTCTTGTACCATAGTTTTGAATTTAAAAAAATCTGTAGTTTTTAAAGCGCTTTTTAAAAATAGATTCATGGATGTTAATGTTTACTGTGATGTTACAGCCCATACCACTGCAACTCCACCCATGTGCTTCCCTGAGGAAATATTGCATGCGTGAGACTTAGGTTGTTAAAAGTGACAAAAAGCCTTTGGAGTATGGATGCAATTTAGAATTGGCAATATATATGAGTAAATTCCACTTGAAGGTAATAAATTCCATAATTTACATACCTGACTATTCTGGTAAAAGCCTTTGGAGGTGGTTGAGATCATACGTCTTGAATGTAAAGCTCTTAACAGGATGAACAATGTTTACATATTAGTGTCAACATATCTTACATTTTGTCCTTCTGTGGCTCAGTTCTGTGTCATTTTGATGTGCTAAACAGGTGTAATTATAAAATGACGAAAAACATAAAACACACTTGAAGTGCAACTGACAGAAAGATTAAGACAGGAAGGGTGTTTTTGATTTCGTTGCAGGAGACACACAGGAACCTCTTTTAAAGGGAGGCTAAATTATGTCATTTGAAAAGGATAAAATAGTGGCTTTGACTCCAGAACATATTTGCTATTGTCTTGAAAGATTTCAGTTTGCTTTTATTTAAGATGTGTGGGGACTTTTGAAGCCCAAAATAGATTGCTATCCTGCAAAGTCACTCTTAAATCTTGACAATTTATCTATTCATACATGAATGCAAAGCACACATCTGACGTAGCTGTGTTGGGTGTGGCCTTGCTTCTTACCTTTGCTCCATTGTGTTGAAGATGTGACATTTATCACAGTAGAAACGCAGATGGTATTTTGAAATAGACAGAATGTACGGGTGGATGAACACCAGTAAAAATGAACAGCAGTAAAGTATAGCCCTGTAAGGCCTTTCTGACTGCAGTGGAAGCTCGCATAACCAGTTTGAAAGTTTTGAAGAGTCATGAGGAGGATTGTGTTTACAAATCCTAACTTTGTGCTGGTACACGCTCAGAGAAGACATCTCTGTTTCAAACGAGACATAATCCACACGTATGAAGTGTTTAGCTAGTAGAGACCCAATTTTTGTCACACATTTTGAAGAAAAACTGTAAAGAATTTTCATCAGCAACTTCCTTAATACTGATCTAAAAGCCGGTATGTCATTTGTTTTGGCAGAATGCCCCCAGCCCCCTCCTGATGAAACAGATTTCCACTCTCCCCCTGCTTTGCCAAAGGCAATTATTTCTCAAAGAGAAGTTGGGTTTGATGCATGTGGGTGCAAAGGAGTGCCATTAACACCATAACCACAAAACTCACCTAAACTTGCTGCAGCTGTCCTCTCTCACTTTCTTCAGGTGTTTCCATTGACGCAAATTGATTTTGATTATGTATGATTTGATTTTGATTTGTATGTATATGTGTGTGTGTGTGTGTGTGTATGTATGTATGTACAAACGCACATGTATGTACGTACATGTACACTAAATCGAACTTTATTCATAAAGCTCTTTTCATACATATGTACCACAAAGTGCTTCACATAATTCAAACATTTTTCATCTTAAAAACAAACAAACTAAAAGAAAACTTAGAAACACACACAAGGCCAATATCCTTGGCCTCCTCACACACATGGTGTGGATGACTAGTATGACATTTGCTCTGTCTGCAGGCGGTAGTCTTTTATGTACGTACATATGTAAAATTATGTTCTTTTGTTAATAAAAAGTGGTGAACCATGTGCAAAGGTTTGATCTTATTTAGGTGTAATTATCAAGTTTGTCTCGGTATAATTCTGGATTACCGGAATACCTTTTTAGGTTGTGCAAAAAAACAAAACAAATGCATGCGTTTTTACTGACCGTCTCCTTTTTTTGGTCTGTTTTTGCTTTTCTTGGTATTTTGGTTGCTCTTCCTGATGCGTGATTGCACAAAACCCTTTTGCAGGAATGCGTGAGAAACACCTGCCTGATTACGTGCACATGCAGATAATTTATAAGCAAACAGAACAAACAATGGTTAAAAAAATGCTCAAGCATTGCCATGGAAACATTGTGATTTCCAGTTACTGTTGGGATGCAGCTCACATTCATACAAAATACAAAGCCTCAACAAGTAAAATAAAATAATCAACTTCTTGCTGTGGCACTGATACAAGATGCTTTGGAGGTGATAACTCAGATGAAGCTCGCTGTGCATGCCACAGATTTTTCCTGGTACACGTTATGTGCTAAAAGTCGTAGGAAATTCCATTTTATGAGGTTGCAATGTTAAATGTCAAAATGTTTTCTTTTCCACGTCACAGCAACTTGGCAGTCTCAGTCAAGGCATTACAGAATAGATGGTGCAGGAAATCATATTCTGATGTAAAAGCCTTTCTTTTAGTTTGGTTCTGATGGATCTGCCAGTGCAGGAGAGGTTGGAATGTCCTGCAAATATAAAATCGTGATGAAGTTAAGTCAGTTGCATTGTTTTAAACTACTTTATTTATGTTATTTATTTAAATTTGCTTTTTCTGGATTCTTTTTTTAAAAGAATGTTACAAATGAGGTTGTTTGTTGCTTCATCTGCTGCCTGGAAGGTCAGGTTTTTTAGTAATTCACAACTTCACCAGACAGTGGAGCTGTGGTTCTGTACTGCCTTTCCTTCAATGGATGTAGAATGTACAGTAATCTGCACAGATTTGCTGAATCTTAAGAGAAAACCTCCTACAAGGTCTGTGTTTCCAGATTTAATTTGAAGTAAAATGGAAATCATGCATACAGCCATGATGATGATAAATTCTTGCACAACGTTTCTGACTGTTGCTTCTCATCAAGGCTACCGTTTCACTCGCTTTTTTTTTTTTTTTATCAAGGATCATTGAAAGGTCACTGACACAAGCATATGTTGAAATTCAAATGTAAGATCACATTCTGAGTGACGTCAACAGATTTCGCCACGTTATTGTAGAAACTTTTCGTAATAACAAACTTTCCGTGCTTTTGTTCTGTTGCAACATCTAAAAAAGGCTGATCACAAACACAACACCCAGCTCCGCTTTCCTTCTCCGTCTCAGCAAGAATATAAATGAAAATTTTAGAGACGAAACGTGAGATTGACACTCAGATATGTTTGGTGAGCGGCTGCAAAGGTCATGCCAAAGAGGGGCTCCAAATGTCAAACACGGATCTGTGAAGTTTAAGCCCCCGTCTGATGAATTGATTTTATTTTCCGGAATTCAAAAATGTCATTACTGATATTTTGATGCAGAACATGCATTTCCTCTCTGTAATAGCCGCTGACATTAAACCTCTGAAGCAATATGCAAAACACAAGGTTTTGAAATGTGATTGATTTGTGTTGGAGTCCAGGCAGAACCTGGAACACTCTAAAGGTAAATTACTTTACTAATCTTTTATATTTATGTAGGTTGTGACACAGAGACGTTAAGAGAAACATCTTAGTTTTGTCCTTCTATAATAAGGGTGTCAAACTTATTTTCACAGAGGGCCACATCAGCATAGTGGCTGTCCTCAGAGGGCCAGATATAATTTTTATATGTAACTAAATGTAATGAAAGATAATTGAACCTTCTCCTTAATGTTAAATAACTCATTATTAATTTATTATAACTTTTTAAAGTGACATTACAGTTGCATAGAAAACATGTTTGCTTGTTACTCTAGCACAAATCCTTTTACATTTGATTCAGGCTAGGTTATATGGACAGTGTATTAGTCCTAATAAATAGTTGCCCAATCCAAAATTTCAAGTCCAATTCCCCCTAGATATGAACAAATACACACCAATGTCGAGATTGAAACGTGTTCTATAAGCATCTTTTCTGAAAGATGTGTGAAAAGTCACGTCATCATTTAATGATGAAAGAGCCTGCATTGTAAGATGTTAATTGTGCGGTGCAGTGTTAATTCTTTTCATAGCTCACTACATTTTTTGTTTTTCTCAAAAGGTGTGAAGCTTCCTTATTAACCAAAAAAAATTAAAAGAATGTAAAAGTAATGTAAAAATAAGCTGCTATGTCTAGTTCTTTAGTATATTGAAAAGGAGACTGTGCAATTGAAAGGTTCTTTATCATGAAAAATCAACTTTTGAGTTTTTTAAGTGTATAATATTTTTAATTCCTCACACAAAACACCCCCAAAGTGATATTTTGATCCATTCACTCATCTCTGAGTATTCTTCTAAAACCCTGCTCTCTGAGCACCAACCCCTCCCAAACCAGGAAAACAAGTAGGTCCATCACAAAGTGGGGAACCCCCCCTATCCAGGAAGAGTCTGTGCTGCCAGTGCCTCCCCCAGGCTAACACAAACACCAACTTTCTCCATGGAGCTAGCGGTGATCAGCTAAACACTTTCACTTTATATGCACATTATACACATCCATCTTTGCAAAAGTTTGAATGCTTTATCATGGGCGAAACGCAGACACACTACTAAGGGTTGATGGCATAGGGTTGATGGCATGAAATGGGTAGCACCCACAAGGAGTGAAAGGAGGTGCCTTTCTGGTATAGCAAAATGAGCTCCGAAAATAACTATTAAATAAAAGCGTTTTTTTTTATTGTGCCAAAGGTAATATCTTATCATATATATATGGATAGAGTTTATTCTGAAAGGATACCGTGAGATAGGCCCTTTAAAGACAACATATGATTTAAACATGGTTCAAGAATCCGGAATTAGCCAAAGGATAGTTTTGAACTTTAGACCCCTGGCCATGATGTGAAAAAGCACACATATATTCATGTGTATACGATAAAATACAAAATACACACATATATTACAAATTGATATAATAAAACATCACAACATGTCACATCATTTAATCACAGCATCAAAACAGGGTTATATGTTTAATTTTTAAGCAGTTGTCGTTGTTGATAAGCCACATTTTAATTTTTTGTGTGTGTTGTTAGCAACCTATGTTACGGAATGGAAGGGAGAGTACCCAGGCACAGTGAGGATGAGGAGGCAGGAGATTTGCAGGGAAACCAGGGCTTTAATATTACTAAAGATACAAAAACCAAAACCACTGCATACAGCAGGCTAGACGCTAGAAACTTGAAACACACTAAACACTAAACCAGGGAACAACACAATATGGACCAGCACAGGAGGAAGGGAATGACAAGACTTAAATACATGCAGACAAACAAGACAGGTGGAAACACTCAGAACAGAGGAGATCCAAAGTAAAACTCAAGGTCTAACACAGGAACCTTTCAAAATAAAACAGGAAGTGAACTGAAAACATGCCAGAACAAAAGGAAACAAAACACAAAGGCAAAGAACAGAAACCGTAACAACCTCACCTCCTCAGGTACTGAGATCCTCGCTCTTGCGCTCTTTACTGACCAGGCCGACTTACTGAAAGGGCTCCTGCACACAGCAATGGAACAGTTACCTCTGACAGATCCTTGAGAAACACATGCAAAGCTGTTTCTTTGACTGACAAACTCTGCCAGAGGATTTGGAGCCAGTTGATAGAGTGCTTCATAAATCATTTTTATGTTTGCAAATGTGTGACATCTGTCCCAGTTTAACATACAATATATATATATATATATATATATATATATATATATATATATATATATATATATATATATATATATATATATATATATATATATATATATAACACGGAAGCTCCTCACCATGCATGGAGGGTTCCATCCCAAATCCAGCACTCTGAGACTGTATGCTAGCCGCAAGGAAGGAGGCCGAGGACTAGTGAGCGTAGAAGCCACTATCCAGGATGAAACATCCAAGATGCATGAATACATCAAGCTCAAGGCCCCAACTGACAGTGTGCTCAGTGAATGTCTCAGGCAATGGAGAGCAGAGGATACAGTGCTGGAAGACAGATCCTCATGGGAGGACAAACCCCTCCATGGGATGTACCACCGGACCATAACTGAAGTGGCTGATATCAAGAAGTCCCACCAATGGCTAGAAAGGGCTGGCCTACAAGACAGCACTGAAGCGCTCATCCTGGCAGCTCAGGAACAAGCCCTGAGCACCAGAGCGATAGAGGCTCAGATCTACCACACCAGACAAGACCCAAGGTGTAGGCTGTGCAAAGAGGCGCCTGAAACAATCCAGCACATAACTGCAGGATGTAAGATGCTGGCAGGTAAAGCATACATGGAGCGCCACAATCAAGTGGCTGGAATAATATACAGGAACATGTGTGCAGAATATGGACTGGAAACACCAAGGTCAAAATGGGAAACACCTCCGAAGGTGGTAGAGAATGAGAAGGCAAAGATCCTGTGGGACTTCCAGATCCAGACTGATAGGATGGTAATGGCGAACCAACCAGACATCGTAGTGGTGGATAAAGAACAGAGGAAAGCCGTTGTGGTGGATGTGGCAGTGCCAAGCGATGGGAACATCAGGAAGAAGGAACATGAGAAACTGGAGAAATACCAGGGACTCAGAGAAGAACTGGAGAAAGCCTGGAAAGTGAAGGTGACGGTGGTGCCTGTGGTAATTGGAGCACTCGGGGCAGTGACCCCCAAGCTGGAGGAGTGGCTACAACAGATACCTGGAAAGACCTCAGACCTCTCAGTCCAGAAAAGCGCAGTGCTAGGAACAGCTAAGATACTGCGCAGGACCCTCAAGCTCCCAGGCCTCTGGTAGAGGACCCGAGCTTGGAGGAGAAACCACCTGCGGAGGGTGAGAGGAGCGTTTTTTTATATTTTTTAAATGACACAGTGAAGATAGTGCCTTAATTTTTTATCCATAACGTTGCTTGTTTGTTCAGGACTTCCAGTGGGCTTTTTGGTTGCACTCTGAGAAGCCTGAGACCAACTGGTTATTCAATTCTTAAAGTATACTCACTGTTTTCTGTTTTCATTGGCTTTTTTAGGGTGACTATATTTTTATTCCACTTGGGAAAAAGTTAAAAAGCATTTTGAATGCCTATTAATCCATGGTTTGCTGAATCTTTAGAGAAAAACTTGATTTAACCTGTGGGTTTCTGGATTGAAACAGTTAACAATGAAGTGGATGTGGAATTGGTTAGCAAAAAATAATTCCACTGAATTGACACATTTCCCAATAAAATTGCATTTTTTGCATACATTTGCTTGTACATCATTTGTACACTAAAAAAATATAGACATTTAACTCTTTGAAATAATTTTAATATCAAACTTCTTTTCAAACTGTTTAATAAAGCTAACATTAAACATATGTATTTTTACTGCAACAAGAGATGCCATTGTCTCAGTGACTTGCCAAGTGTTAACTGAAGTGTTAATTACACACCACACCATTGACGTCTTATGCTGTTTACAAGATGACTCAATGTCTGCCAAGGGGTAGAATTCCAGCAGAACCGGAGCTTATAAAGTTACATGCATAGTTTGGACACGTGATTTTAGACATTGTGTGAGAGAACAACATTAAATGCAAATAATCCTGAACCTTAGAGCACTTTGATATGAGCAGCGGGCCCATCTTTATCGCAGGAGTTACGCTCTAAAAATAAACAACAATAGATGAACTTTTTTTCAACTTTTAATATTGAAGTTGCTTTAAAACTGGAAAACCCCTCCCTACACATTGGATACACTTTTCTCAGACAAAACGTTTTTACACTTTTCACACTTTAAACTCACAAAGTTCAAACTTCCATAGAAAAATAAGTCCAGTATTATGGAAGAAAAAAAAGATCTGCTAATGATCAAATATTCTTGCTGGACACATTCAGAAAAGCAACAAAAACGGCAGCAAATAAAAAAAATATCCATGAAACAACAAGAATGTGATAAAGCGAGGGTCCATTGTATAATGTTTGGTTTAGAAAGAGTAAAAATACAACTTTTAAGAAGGAACTGGTAAAATTAGTTGTATTGACATAGTGTTGTGTGATTCAGTTTGTTCTCTGTGTTAGTTCCAGGGATGGGCAACTCGGAGCCTCGAGGCCCACTTTCCTGTACGTTTTCCAAAATACCTTGCTCTGGCATGCTTTCATTGGCTGGAAACACCTGAACCAGGTAATCAGTTATGAGGAAGGCTTGAAATCATGCAGTCACACCAGTCCTCAAAGCCACTCTGGTGTTGCACGGTTGGTGTTTTATTTTGGGGGAGGGCAGAGGACTTTGGAAGGGTGGCAAATAGCAACAGAGTGGCAGACCATTACGGTTCAAAGGATCACGTATATGTATTTCAAACAGTTTTATTATTAAAGCAAATAATTTGGGGGGCTCATTATGTCATTGTATTTTGTTATTTTTGCAATGCTTAACAAAGCTTCCATTGAAGATTTCTTAATCTTTGTCAGAGATGACAGTAATATTAACTCAAAAATTGTGGGTCAAGGCTTTTTGCTGGGGCTGTGGCTGCCCCCCTGTAGCTCAGCCTCTGGGTGGGGGATCAAAAGGCATACTGAGACCAGCCTAAAGATATGTTCTTAATTTGCTTCCAAACCGAATATAGTACTGTTGGCTTTTAGTATGAAATGAACTCTCCTCAATCCGGCCCATCTAGAGATGCCATAACCCTATTTTGAAATCATACTCAAGCTAAGCCCTAAAGGAAAATTCTAAACAAGCAGAACGTGTTGAAACAGCTTCTTGGAAAATTTTTAATGATTTTTAGAAATGTGTTACTGTGACAAGGGAATAATTAACCTGACAAGTAAAGCACCCAAGATGTTCAACGTTGTTTGGTTGTGTCTGAGGTTATTTTTCCCCAAAATCATGATTTATGGCCAATGGGTGCAGAGACTATAACACACACACATGCTGCTCTGTACAAATGCGACTCCACTTGTTTTAAAGTTGATTTATGGCAATGGGACTAAAATCTTCTTTCTTGAAACATTTGCCACTTATCCAAGTGGCTTTCTTAGTCTGAGTGGTACAGGGGTCAGTCCACATTTGTATCCTCTAGGTGGAACACAGTATATGCCTCTCCCCTTGTAATCCCCTCCAGTCTCATCACAGGATTGTTGGGTGTGGTTGTGCTGGAATTTAGGAACTAATTAAAGGGCAGCATGGTAAATAGTAGACAAATTGCGTCTGCTACCTTGTCGTCTGTTAAGGGAGGGTTATTAACACATTTTATTACTTTTCTGACCCCTCTTTCACACTGTTTGTCATCTCTGTCAATAATCTGCACATTTTGTCTTCAAATGAGTGTCCGATGTCTTTGAGGTGTGAATAAACCACTAAAACTGGTCCTGAGGTGTTGTTTCTCATGTGTTGGTACATCCTCTTTTGTAATAGCTGTTTTGTTTTTTTCAGTGTACACATCTGAGCTTTCTTTACTGCATTTGACTTATTCTTTTTACTTTGGGTGTGGGGTCTTTGCGACGTTAGGGTGTAAGTCGACTTGCAAAAAGTGCAACAAGTAAAGGAATCATACCAAATGAAAAGCCCCACTAAATTTGTACATATGCATCAAGCCACCAGACTTTCCTCGATACATACCAAACTTTTCACAAGCAGTGCCTATTCATATTCGGGGCAGCTACAGTCAAGCGGTTGACCTCTGATGTGAAGATTCTCACCCTAGCCGCCCATGTGGCCAAGTGTCCTTAGACAAGACACTGAACCCCACGTTGCTCCTGGTTATTGGCTGGTGTCTGTGTTCAGCAACAGAGCCGCCATTAGTGGGTGTATGTGTGTGTGCATGGGTGCATATAGGACTGTGACTGTAAAGCGCTTTTGGGCCTTCTGAGAAGGTAGTATAGCGCTATAAAAGTAAACACTATTTACCAAAGGTTGTCAACCTTTCACAAAGTTGTGACTCATGTCCCAAAAATTTATGTTGCAGAAACGGAAATAAGACGTCTGTGAGACGAGTTTGTTGTGGACATTTAAAAAAAAAGAATGCTTGTTAAAATTCCAGTGACTCTAGTGGGAGGCACTTGGACTCAAGAGAGGAAACAGCAGATCACGCCAAGATATCAAAATACCCAGACTATAGAATGTCTACAAACTCCCTCTTTAATGTTTTCTGCATATTAGTTAGCAACAGTCCGAACCCAGTTAGATACAAACCATGTAAACAGAGATCCAAAACGTGAAAAAGAATACATGTTAGCCAAAAATATGTGTTATGCTACAAACAAAAAGAAATCTTTATCGTCCTCTTTTACTTACTCAGAATAAGTAAAATGACTGTACTGCAATACTTTTGAATTACCTTCACTTAAATAGTCACAGACAATGCAAAAGATTACAAGGGGAAGAATCACAGATATCCAAGTGGGGTGGATTACGGTAAAATTACGGTAAAATGTGGTTATTTACCCGTATGGGTGCATGTGACTAAGGCTTTAGCTCTCGAGTCTGTGAAAACAAAGAACTGAACAATTATACCACAAATAATGATGGATCTACTTGACCTTGCATCAAACTACTTGCTGCAACTGTCTTCTCACTGTTTAATTTTTATGATCAGCAATGACATTTTAGAAAAAACTTCATCTGCAATGACTTTACTGTAATGTTTCACTTTTTTAGGACTTTAAACTGAAAATAATTTAAACGGCTGAAGTTGGTCTGGTTGGTGGACATCATGCAGTCTGCAGGTCAACATTTCCAGAACGTTTCCAGGCTTTGAGGGCAGATCTCCTCCTCGTTTTTTAGAAATCCCGCACTATCTGCTAGTGATTACCTGGATCAGGTCAAAAACATGGTACAGTGTAAGGTCAGTAAGGAAACATATGGGAGATTGGCCTTCCAGGGTGGGAGTTGGATACCTCTAATTAGGGTTGTTAGGATTGGCAACTTTTTGTTACAAACGTCAAAGTTTCCAAAAGGTTTTTTTCAGGAAACTTTTAAACAACAAATCAAGGATGATGAAATGTAGTCATGGAGTCTTTCCTTCATTTCGCCTGAGCTTTGACCAAACAACAAAACAGTACATTTTCAATCAACATGTTTATGATCCAAAAATGTGTCCAATTCCAAGGTCAAAGTATTCTTGCTTAGACGTCTTGAAGTTACAAAATGTACAAAAAAAGTGCAGGACCACTTCAACAACAAGAAATGTGAAGCCTTCCAACAAAATAATTTCTAATTCAGGAAGAATTCTTGGAGCATACATTTTGAGTGACAGGTACATGAGTTTGCAAACACATTTGTGACAGGAAGTTTAAGTAGCATTCATTCACCACCAAATCAGTCATTTTCCAAGTTAAAAGTTTCTTCTTTTTTGCACTTTACTTTTACAATGCCAAGGGAACAAAGATGCTCCCAAGTCCTTTTTTGCAAGTCTAGGTCAAGACTGAAATCTTTGGATTTCAGTTCAAGTGAAGTCCTAAGTCTCTGGAGGAGTCCAAGTCAAGCCTCATTTTTTTTGTTGAATTTTTTCAAGTTGAGCCTTAACATTCATAGTTAAAATTAGTATTACATTGTCAGAAATTGTCAACATATTATTTTAAGCAACTTATAGGGAAACAATAACAGGAGGTTTCTGTATTACCTAAGCAAAAGGTTCACAAAGACAGAGCTTTTATTTTTAGAATTCACCCTAAGTGTCCTGGAAATAACATATGATAATAAACTCATAATCGTGGTTTTACATGTCTTGAACCTCAAGCCTCAAGTCCTTTTAGGTTGAGTCTCCATTAGCAAAGCTATGTTTAACTTCGCACCACCCTCTGCAATTTTCCAAGGGACACTTCAAGTTTAAAAATCTATGTAAACTCATGTTTCAGGCCTATTATATGACACCAAATCTGACATATATCATAATAGAGCTATGAAAGAAAAAGCCTGGAGCAAAATTTGCACAGATTCGACATTTTGCACCAAATCTCTTCCAACTCTAGGTGGCGGACATGTGCCAGTAAACAGTAGTAAAACAAAAGAAGAAGAAACCCCTCCTTGCTCGTTCAGTGTGAACACCAAGGGCACAGGTTCAAGACTGTGCGTTTAGCACATTCTTGAACACGTGTCAAATGCCCGATGTGAACATAGCTAGAGACTTAAGTGCAACTCAAGTCCAGGTCTCATCTCCAAGTCCCCATCTTTGGATTACACCGCCAGAGAAAGTGGGATGTCACTCGTTGGTTTGTGATCAGCACCATGTTGGCCAGATAAGACTTCAAACCTCAATCTTTCTAAAACAGTCACATGTCAATAAAAAAGTTATGGTTTGATGATTATTTTTTAACGTTTTAACTTGCAACACCTTAAAGAACACACTCTTTAAAATAACATAGCTGTTCGACCAGCCGCTTCACATAAATCCACTGATTCTGACGCAGAGAAAAGCGGCTTCATATTGACTTTGTGCCGTCATGCAACACTTTATCCGCGACAGACACAGCTGATTTATGTGGATTATGTAAACACATCACTGTTGTTTAGTGTCATATGTTTGCGCAAAGCTGCTTTTGCTGGAGAGTTACAGTTGTACATCTTTATTTTTAGTGTTAAAGGGTTAAAGCAACCCTAAAACTGTATATTTCCTTCAGTTTTGGTTCTTCAACTAGTTGCAAGCAAGAGAGATCCTTACCTGAGGGAAAAAAAATAAATAAAAGCAAGTTTGCTTGTAGAGGCTTTGGCCGGCAGTAGGAAAAAGGCGTGAACCATTGATCCATTAAACATTAATAAAGCATTGTCAAAAATAGCTTTCTGTTACATAATCGTCTTATGATAATATCCACGTGAACTTTTCTACGGTTGTTGTAACCAGCATTTATGGCAATCAGAGCAGACTCTGGTTCCTGAGCAGAACTAGTGCAAAACGGAGCTGAATCTCCATCGGTTCAAATACATTTGACTCTATAGAGATGAGGCTAACTTTCCTTCTCCTTATTGGCCCTCCTGCTCCACTGCACCTCTTTGTTTGGACTGTCTTGCAATGAAAGAGTTATTTTGAGCAAATACCACTGACCTTTTTATGCCCTTGGTGCTCTTTCAAACCGCAACCTCAATTCTAACAGTGATAACCACCTGAGACCCTATACAGACAAAAAGGGTATATTAACAGCTGGGAAGGGATGTGTAATATGGCAAATGTCACTGTTTGGGTGGCGGTGAGTCTCTGAGCCAGCCTGCCAATAAAAGAGCATTTCTGAGGCTTTTCATTTGAAAGGACGTCGACGCTTTCCCCCTGCCGTCTCTAAGGGCTCACCTAATTGGGGTAATGATACAGTCATCCATTAGACAAATGACTACACATGCATAAATAGGTGCTGACCATTTTACCTCAATTTAAAACCATCTGTTGTTATGACCCATCATGAGCTGGAGCTGAGCCAGATCTTAAATTAGAGCAATGGAAACCAAACAAGCAGGTTTTACGCAAGAGAACCCAATCCTTGGTAAACCTGAGACAGGTCGGTTTGCAAGACAGACAGGCGTGGTGGAAAAGACTGTGGCTCACAAGCAAAACAGCAATTTGGGGAAATACTTTCTAGTGCTCGTAAATGCGTTCGTGCTTTATAGATTATTTTTTAATGAGGTAAACATCAATCTGGCATCTGCTAAGTGAGAACGTAAATGAACAATCTGATCTGGTTGGTTGTGTAGCAGACAGGTTGAAGCGCAACTTTGATTTACGGCGCATGTCTGCGTTTCTGTGTTTGTCAGAGAAAAATGCGTCTCCACCTGCGACGCTGCTAACAAACTGGCTCATGTAAAACCACAGAAATCACTTTATAAAAAGGAGAAAGTGTTTTTCAATTGGGGCTTGAAGGTTTCCTCCTCGCCATTCAGGACTTAAGAAGACACCGTGCAATAATACATTGTATTTTATTCAGCTTTTCCTTCTCAGAGTCGATCCATTTTTTTCCTCAGAAACAGCAGGAAGAAAATCGTTTTGTCCTTCCCCTTCAAATGAAAACACTTACTTCACTTGAGGCCAATGAAAATGAATGAACAAACACAATCACAAAGTGTTTCTATACATTAGAAGAGGCTGTGGAAGAGTGTCTTCTGATATATTGCAATGAAATATAATCTGTTCTTGTTAGCAGAAATGTATTGTTGCTAAAATGATTCCCAATTTACTGGAAAACAAATTTGCCGAGACTGTCACACCGAGAGACATTTTCAGAGAGAATTTTCCAATGAAGCTTGTGCATTTTTGTTGCATCTGACATATGATTAAATCTTTTTATTTCTTTCTCTTCTGAATTCCATCAAGTGTTTTGCCGCCAGTGTTCAAGACATTTTGTGACAAAGAAACTTGAAGTCAAACATAAAAACATAAATAAAAAATCTGTCAAACTCGGCCCTCTACCAGAGGCTTGGGAGCTTAAGATCCTGAGCAGCATCAGCTGTTCCCAGCACTGCACTTTTCTGGACAGAGATGTCTGAAGTTTCTCCAGGGGTTGGATGTAGCCACTCCTCCAGTTTGGGGTTTACTGCCCCGACTGCTCCGATTACCACAACTAGCTACGTTTCCTTTACACATATGCACAAAACGTGATTGAATTTCTACAAATTAGGGGAGTAGAGAAAAAAATGATTGAAATTGATTGATTTAAATGCAGTCAAGACAATATTTATGTATATATATTTATGAGCATCTTTCAGCATTTGACTCTTGTCTTTTTCTTAAACCCCGACGACTAGTTGGCGGCACAGCACAACTGAGCCTTTTTAAACAGCTCTACATGAAACAACAAGATCTCCCGAGAATCGCCTTGGTAATTGCTACATGTTAAGTCAGCCTTGCAGTTTTTGTTATGAGACATGTAGTACTTAGTTTTTGCTTTAGATGGGTGCTGTACTGAAACTCTTTGCCACGTTGCTGCCAGTAAAAAAAACGCTGATTGTGGCGCTTTGTCGTGGGCTCCAGATATGAACCAGAGACACTTCATATGTGTCACATATCATGATCGCAAGACTCTTGCCAATACACACTCCTACTAGATGTCAACCCCCCCCCCCCACGCAATTTCCCAATGACACTGTTTCCATTACATCACAATTATGCAAATAAACACAAACCAACTCCGTTCACTGGGCCATTCAAAACATAGCACAGGATGTTAACAATATTTTGATTTACAGCGGATATATTCAAATTTCTGCCACGGCACTAACGCTCATCATCATTTATGTAAAGAGATGCTGACGTCTTATTCAGGCCATGGAGCGGTGAGCTCCTTACACGAGGGAGCATCTACAGATGAAGAGAATTTGGGAGATGGTGGTTGGTGATTTTACCAAGGATTAAACAATTCTGCAAGACACACTCAACTTTTGATGAGGGGTGCAATGCTGTTGGACCTCTTGTGGTGCCTGCCGTGCAGTGGCCAAAACAGCCAATTCCTACCAAGAAGCACAATGCCATCAGGTTGTTGGTCACGTGACTCATTTAATTAGAAAAAAATTGTTTCCATTGCAGCTTTGCAAAAAAATGTCAATTTCGATACGTCTCAAAAACCACCTCCTCCAAGCACAAAAATTTTCCAGTCTCAGAATCTTTGGCCTATAGATAATTTTGAGTCACTGAGTTAGTTTTTTTTTTAGATTTGGCTGTTGTCTGGTGTTCACCCTGTTCTTGACTCAGGTGAGAGTCATGTCAGTGACGCGCCACACCTGCCTCTCATTGAATCTTCACTGAAGACATTATAAAGGCCCTCACTTCATGTCACGCCAGCCATGTGTCATGACATGTCACGTTACTTCCTCACGGGTTGCTTGGGTTATTATCTGAAGGAGTCCTTTCATTGTGCATTTGGTTTGAATTGTTTTTATGTCTGTGTTTCTATTCCATCTTTTTAGTTCTGGCATTTGAGTTTTCTACCAAAAAGAACATTTTCTCTGGTTTCACCTTAGCAAAGAGGGAAAACTAAGCCGGTTAAAAAAATATAATGAACATTGGAAGCAGAACACAAGGAATAGATAATTGTTGACAAATCTTATCAGCCACTGGTCACATTATTAGGTGCATAAGTGATGGTGGTGGTCAGATAAGATAACATGTCAATCAACAATTTTGCCAGTGTTTAGAGGAAAAACACAAAGGATCTGAATATTAAGTTGGTAAAAAGTTCTTTCTAGGACAGATTAAAGGAGGTGAACATGGTGACTGCACTTGTCCTGATCAAAGAAGCTCAATCACTTAGAGCCATCTATGAAGCTTGTTTTTAATTGTAAACACTTTTATTTGACTGTTTTCTCTAGTTGTTTGGAACCAGGAAGTTCCCTCAGCATCCCCAAGGCCACCTACATCTGATCTGTAAAAAAATAACTAAATAAAATAATAATAATAATAATAATAATAATAATTGGTTAATATATTGAATTTGCATATTAGTTATGGAAATTAAGTTCCATGCAATCAGTATATTTGTCATGAAGTCACATGACAACTGAATAAAGATCCAAAAACAATTTTTATTTTTTTTATTTTTTTTTTGCTTAATTTGGGTGGTAAACACAGCATGTGCATGTAACCCCAAACCACAAAAGAAAAGGTTTCCACTAAAGTCTAAAATTAACAACAAAACAAGATGGTATGTGAAAAAAATAACAGCTTTGATTAACAAAACAAGCCATCCTCTGACTTAAAATATTCAATCAAACCAGGATTTTTTTTACTGTTAGACTGTCTTTCTTTTTCTACGTTTTAGGAATAGTTTCATAATCTCTTATCTGGTTTGCAGTTTACAAATCATTTAAACCTTTGCACAACATATAAAGACGTAGAAGAACCCTTTTAGATGCTTTGTACTCCATCCACACTATTTAAAATGGCACTTTTTAACTTTGATTTTTGCTATTTGTTTTAGTGAAGGTCTAGAAATGGTATATTCACAAGGATGTATTTGCATCATTCACAAATATAAATAACCATCTGTTCTGCAATGTTTTTTTTTATTTTTTACAATAATGTGTTTCGGTAATTAATGAAACCGGAGCAGCTTTTTTTTCCTCACTTTTAAATAAAACTAACAAGCAGAAAGGGGGGATTATACTACAAGATATGCTATGAAACTCTGTGCAGCAAATAATAGACTCATTAAAACAAAAGGATGAATGTTAACATAAAATCTAAAACTGTTGACAGGTCAAAAGTTCTTATGGGGAAAAAATATGCAGGGATAAAATCTAGGCTATCGATAAGCGAAGAACCTGAATGATGTGATTGTTTTTCAGACAACCATGAAACACAGCTCGAAAAAAAAGTAGTGAACACAGCACCTTTTTTTTGTTATAATATTTAACTTATGCATTTTTTAACCAGAAGAAGCTCAGTGTTAGGCTATTAATTTACATGTGTGAGATATCTTTCTTCACTCCTAAGAACTTCTTTAGTGCAGTAAGGATTTTAAAAAAGGAAAGTATGTAAAAAAAAAAAAAGGAAATTGAACTTTAAAGAACAAAAGAAAAATTAAGCAAATCTTGAGTTGAAGAAAGTGTAATATTAAAAATAAACGGAGTTGTGTCAAATCTGGAAACCGGATGAAAGACAAATGTTGTTCTCATAGTTCAGGAGTCTGCAACCTGAGACTCTAGAGCCACATTTGACTCTTTAATTTTTCTATTGTGGCTCTTTGGCTTTGAAAAACTTTTTAATATCAATATATTTAATAAGAAGTAGGTTTTAAGTTTTTTGTTTCGGTTAACTAAGTTTTGCCATCTCTGTTTAGATTTTTAACATGTCAGATAATTGAGCAAAAATAATAGTTAAGGGTTTGAATCTATTGGCGGAGTATTTTATTAGTAGAATAAGCTTGAAGCTCATTTGCCTGTATATTTTCTGCTGTACAACTGTGTCTAGATGCTGTTTAGAGGCAAAGTTAATTGCATTTAGATGTAACCCATACAATAATGTTGTCAAAATATTCAGAGAAAACGGATGACAGCGCACCGTTGATAGAAAAAGTAAATGTGCTGCAGCAGGAGGATTTTATGACACAGGATGTATTTTATTTTGAAAGGAACTTTTACGTGCTATCAAAAATAAGAAAACAAAACACAACACTAATGCAATTCTATTATTATAAATGTTTAAAAGCCACTTTTTTTTAAATTAAAGGCTTAATAGTCACATAAACATGAATAAACTCTATCAATCAAAACATAAAGTCGAACTTTACTGAAACTGGGGTACATGGCTCTTTCAGCGTTAAGGGTCGCATAGCCACACGCAGATGTTTGGAGTTCTCTTTAATGAGTGGTTGCAGGTCCAGACTTTGCAGCGTCATTGTTTGCAAACGTGCAGCAGGAGCACTCTCTGCTGGCCTTGTCTTCCTGCAAATGCAGCGTTATTAGATGATGCAAGTGAGCTGCAAAAGAGTGGAAAAGTTTCCTTCTCTTCTTGAGATTCAGCTGTAGAATTGAGAGCATAGAATGAAGATGTTTTTTTAACTTGTGTTCTTTTTTTTTTTTTTTTAAACCCCTGAATGCCGATTTGGTTCATGTGATCAACAATATTTCTGCCAGTTTGCTGATTCTGAGTTAAGAGGATTTTTTTTTTTTCTAAGGTGTTTTTAGCTGGTGTTCAGCCACATTATCATATAATTATTATCCGCCCTGTGTGCTGCTGATTAAAGCTTGGCAAAGGCTGCATGAGGCTGAGCAGTAATACGGCTCGGATTTGTTAATGGTTTCGCAGCCATTTGAGCCGACAAACTGAAGCCAAGCGGCAGTTGCACTGACCTCAATCATTCATTGAAGTTTGCTATCGCTTCTTTGAGCCAGGAGGCAGAAGAGACTGAGAATATAAAAAAAGAAGATGATCATTTTAATATTTGAGCAAACTGGTAATGTTTGTTTATATTATTTATTTTTATCAGCTAAACTGCGTCGATGACAGTTTCCAACAAAAATAATAGAGTTTGTGTTTCCTTGTTTTTATGACAATGTTTTCTGTTTTGTTATGAACGGCATCCAACGTGTTTTCTTTGCTAGCTTTATGGAATGACTTTAGGAAGTTTTTTTCCTTGTTCCTCTGGTTTTTTTTTTTTTCTGTCCTCTCCTTACATGTTGCTATTCAGTTTTTTTATAGGTCTGTTTGCTGACAGATCTTAGAGGAATGTGGACCTAATCTGCTTGCTTCTTGGAAACTAGCAGACAATTTTGATTTCCTGATGTGTTGCATTTTTTTGAAGAAATCATCCAAGTCTTATGAACATTGGGGAGAAAGAATAATTGTTAAATAAATTACAGATGACTTAGATTTCATTGAGAGACTGGAAATGTGCTTTAGTATTTATTCTAGGTCATACAAAGAAGCTAAAAATGTGCATTTCCACTTGGGATTCAGATAATCAGCTTGTAAAATGTGTATATAAAAAGCTGACAGTGAAAATAAAAAATGCACCATAAAAAACACTCCCAAATGCATAAAATTTGGATTTTTATGATGATGCATTTTATGAATACTGCATATTGCTCTGCATAAGCACAGGAAACTCCAAATACAGGAGGACGACTATACCAGTTTGATGCAAATGTGTGTAAAGTAAAAGGAAAATCATGCAGCTGCATGTTTGAACACTTTGGTGATCCATTGACTTCTTTCTGAGAACAGTAGTTTTAGCTGTGCTGAATATTGGTAGCTGGCATCATAGCTTGATTTACATGTAAGTATAAACAAAAGAGAGAATTAAGGTTGTAAGAGAGGAAAAATGGGGGCCTACATTTTACTTTGGATGAGAGACTGATATTATCTGGACATGGGGAATTGAACATCTGCTCTGCAGCTGTAAGACAGTGCTGCATATGGGCCTGTAAGTGATGTGCAGCCTCTGCCGCAGCTCATTAAGAACAGAAACCAAACTTTATGTTCATTATTTTTTCTTAATTTCACAATAAGTCAATTATCTGATCATTTTAAAGCTTCATTTAAAGACCCATTCTGATTAAAAAAATGTGTGTTTTTAACATGATCTTGCTGCATTTTTCTGATGATGGAAGACATTTATAAAGAAAATTGAGCTGAAAACTAAATTTCTGCGTATTTCTTTATTTCAGGATTTTTCAAATTGTTTCAAATCAAGACAGACAAAAAAAAAAATGCTTTTGGGAAAAGTTTATTTGGTACATAGAAAATACGCTGGGTGGGCCACATGCTCCCCGCTCTGCTCCATTCTGATAAATCCGCTTGCAGACAAATGGATCCATGAATGTCTTCACTTTCCTCGTCCTGGCACAAAACTGTATGGCAAGATAGCTCCAGTATTGCTCCAACCAATGTAAGTTTGGGGGTATGAGGGGCAGTAAAGCTACCTGGAGAGTGCGTGAACAGATGGCTCAGTTATGTGTGATGGGAAAGGGGGGCGGGGTTGCGCCGTGCCAGCAGTTCTGCCCATAACTCAAAAGTGAACTTTTAATGAACTCCTGCTGCTCTGCAGAAACTACAACGTTTTATTATTATTTATTTTTTTTTATTTTGGCTAAAAACTGCATAAATTTAGGGCATGAAGGAAAATAGAGTTTTGGTAAATTGGCAAAATATCTGTTCATATGAGGTAGATTTTACTGCTGTCACTGCTTTATGAAAAGAGCAAACGTCTGCAGTAAAAAAAATATATATATATTTTTGTAGATTATGCTCTTGGATGTGATTTAGTTTTTGATAAATTTTATTGGGATGTTAGGAAAAGTGACCTGAAGTTTTGGATTTTGGGCTCCAACTTGACGATATTGTAGCCAGGCACCAGTGAACAGCAACTGGGATAAATCCTTCTACTAAATGTTTTCTTATTGCTAAGTTTTAAAGAACAAAAGGATTTAGACGTCATCGTTCAAAGCCTGGACCTCCACAATCTTGTCTTCAAAAGCCGTCCACAGATAAAAACATGGCCATCTATCATCGTCCCCTGACTTTGGTCTGTTGTTTTTAAATCCCACAATAACTCTGCTTTTTTTTACAAACTAAATAATCTAATGCAAGAAAAAGGAATCAGGTCTAGTTTTATTTTTGCTTTGACCTGTTCAAATTAAATCAGGCTAAGCTTTATCTGGAACAAACTTCTCTCCCCCAATGTCCTTAATTGTCCTTAATTGTCCATAACTAATCCTCATATTGATGTGTTTTATTGTGAAATTTTAGATGCTTGGTTAGAAAATGCAGCTGTGCTCAATTTTCATATTGTTAGAAATAAACAATCTTTTGTAGTAATGTTAAATTACTATTAAAGATGGATATTAAATAGGAAAAACCAATCACTTCAAATATCATTGTAATGCATAATTAATGCTAATTTTTTTTAAATTATTTTGCCCATTTAATTAGCACCATCACACATAAAAGCTTTGGGCCAACACATGCTATAAATTGTAAATTATAACAAATAGATGCTCCAAAAGTATAATTTGTGCAAATGTAATTTGCAGGTGTAGATAAGCCCTTTAAAGTGAGAAAACTTCCTTTTCCTGCATTCCTGCATTAACTCTATGCTTCATTTAGTCCAGTTAAAACAAAGTTGAACTGAACACCCAGTGACTGAAGTCTTGGTCGTTGTTTGAGGACAGAAGGTTTAAGTGACACAAATTAAATTAATTGGATGAAAAGATCCAGAGAAATTTGAAAGGGAGAAGAGCTGCAAGCTCTCACCCGCTTCTACACCTTTACTGCATCAGAGCTGGAGTTATCTAATTATAAGGGTTTATTTTCTCATATACGGTGCCTATTGGAGGGGGTTAGACCCATTATGAAGGTGTTAAGGAAGTGAGTGAGTGATCTGCAGAGCCTCTTTGTACCAAACCCGCTTGAATCCAGATTTACCTTACCTTACATACCTTTCAATTAGGACCCACACAGTTTCTCGGTTAAGGGAAGAGCTTTTTCTTCTTGTGTGTGTCTTTTAATCTTTGCATTTTCTGTTCACTACTTGCTTGATGTTTTGTATCTACAGTCATTCGTTTTGCAATCGGTGCGATACACACTTCAGATGACTGCCGATACCTTTTGCTACCTGTCAAGCCGTCAGAAATAATGGCTTAATGGAAGTGTTGGAAAAGCTTTATCTTATGATAATAAAGTGTCATATTATGAACACATAACAGTGTTTTAAAAAAACAAACAAAAAGTAAACTCCATTAAGTGCAGGTTCTGTGGAGTTGGGACAGGTCTGTGGTGGCAATGGCGGCGAGCTTCAGCCTCAGAGTCCAACTGCTTCTTCCTGGAGGTCGTTCTGCTTCCTTTTCTCTCCACAAGGTCAGCGCTTCTTCCTCAGAACCGACCAACCAACCACTTCATCACCGTGAGACAGTCTTCATATGTGCACTGTTCCGGTTGGCTCTTGACCGCAACAAAGACGAAAAACAAAGCCGGTTTTAGCATGGACAGTATTTTGATAAATATAAAGACTAATATATTTATATGATATAAATATAAATAATATGTTTGTATAATATAAATATAAAAAATAAATTTAGAATAATATAAAAAAGAATAGGGCTGCACAGCAAGAAGGCCCCTGGTTCAGAACCCGTTCTCCCCGTGTATGTGTGGGTTTTCTCTGGGGTTTCCAGCTTCCTCCCACTGTCCAAAAACAGGCTTCATAGGTTAAGTGGTGACTCTAAATTGTCCAAAGGTGTGAACGTGAGTGTGCGTGGGTGTGTGATTTGCGACAGACAGGCGAACTGTCCAGGATGTCCCCTGCCTTTGCCCGCAAGTGTCCAGGATAAGATCCAGCAGCCCAGTGATCCCAAAAGGGAGAAAATGGATTAGAAGATGAATGAATGACTAAAGAATAATAAACAACAAAACAACAAGAAGGATGAAGGTGTTGTTTTGCATGAGTGTCTGGGAGTGTTGGTGTTTAGAACCAAACTGAAGAGTGCATGCATGGGAGTAGATGAGCAGCCTGATGACACGACGCAGGGCTGCAGCAACGATCTGGACATGGCAGGATCACCCCAAAAGCTCCCAGGGCTTTTATTCCCATCCTCTAATTCCGAAATTGCATTTGCAGGAGGAGAAAAAGGGGCAGGCACCAGGAACACACCCAAACGGCCCAGGACTGTGTTTTGTCTACATGTATTTCTTTTTGACAGTTACCTCACCCTTTGATTGTTTCCTAGAAATATAATCAAACCTGAGGATCAAGATATGCTTTTAAAATAATTTCTAACCATATTAAAGGAGCTATGTGTGACTCCCAGAGTTTAAGCTTGGTACTGCAGCCTAAAATCAAGGTTTATCCTCTTCTCTGTAGCCTCAAAGTGGACCTTGGATGCCAAGATTTGACCAGTTTTTTTGCAGTAATTTTCACCATAAATTGAGGAGATTATGCTGCAAGGGTGGGTCAAGGTAATCTTTCTGATTGTGGGTGCAGAAATTGAGGGAAAAAGGGTGGTGGGAAATGTGCTGGAATTGTCACACTGACCCCGTGAGCTCAGCTAAACGTCTGGTTGTTTAGGGGAGAGTGTCCTCACCCAGCAGATTTCCTCCCATCGGAGGAACCCGTCATCAAGTCTATTGCATGCGATTGTATCCATTCGCTGGAGTTTAACACTGAAAACAACAGTTTTAACTGGCTACATGCTTTTACTGAGATGGTAGCAGAGAGTTTACGGTAGTCAAATACACAGTTAGCAGAAAATGACCGTTAGCTCTTTGTCATTGTTATAAATAAGTCAAAAATGTTCCCCAATGGTAGATTTTAATGCTAGATTTTCTTTTAAATAAGCAAATGGGGTAAGCAAAATGGTCTTACCAAGTATTCTTGTTTTAAGAAAAAGAATTCTAGTCACTAAGACATGTTTATTCAAAATTAGATTATTTTGACATTGAAAAACTTTCTTGATTTTCAGAAAAAGACATTTTTTCTTGAAACAAGAGTCTTGTTAAGTTTTTTTCAAAGCAGTAAAGCAAATGGAAACATTTAGAAGAAAAATACATACAACAATAATGCTTTTGAATTCAGGCAAATATATAATGCACACTGAGAATAGCTTAGTTTTTTCTTAAATAATGGTTTTGTTTTGTCAAAAGCAGGTCACCCAAACCAACCATTTCGGGCCTCCCTTGGGTTCCCAAACAAGGCCAGTAATCACAACAGGTGTGCAGGTGTTGCAGCAGTAAGGGAGGAGAAGCAAACTGGTTCAGATGTTGGCCTACAATGTTATTTTTTTCCCCAAAAAGATTTAAGTTTATTTATTCGAAAAATAAAATGAAAGGTCTTTATAATAAAACCCCCACAAAGCTGAGGTTGTCTGACTTCTTTGTGCACTTTCATAGGATGTTCGTCACTTTTTAGGGGTGTCTGAAATTTACAATCAAGTGCTCTTGAAATTTCCCAGAAGTCTCCGCAAGAAACCAGTGAGCGTTAATGTTCCACTAGATTGGTGAATATAGACCAAAATGCAATGTGTTTGAATGATTTTTTTCATTTTTTTCACTATAAACAATCTTGAATTTTATCGTAATAACAAAGTGGCTTCATAAAATATTAGTAATGTTAGTAGGTGTTTACTTTAGGAAATCGGTGTTGTCATATTTGCCGTTTAAAAAAAAAAAAAAAGAGCATGGTGTCTGTATTATTATTATTTTTTAAATCCAGGGCAACATATACTCTGGCACTATGCAGGTTTTTAGAAGTTAGGGAGTAGAGAGGATATTCTCACATAGCCTGAGTTTTATTTTCCACTATTACTTCCTGGTCATGATTGTCGCTAAATTCTGCATTTGTGTTTTATTCGTAAGGGTTTTTATGAGGATAAAATGCCTACTACTGCTCCCTTTTCTTCGTTTCCTTTAGTTTCATGTTTTTCTGCTTCGCCAAATCTGTCCACACAATTTAACAAGTGTCTGTAGTTTTTGCAGCCCAGGAAAACAACCCAACAAGTCACGTTTTACATCATTCAGCAGTTGATTTCATTGTATTTTTTGCAAATGTTTATTCGTGTTCTGAAGTCTCACTTATTAACGGCCTACTTTATTCCTAATAAAAGAAATAAAAGTCCAATAAAAACAGCCTGTACAGATGATTGAGCAGACTACAGGAAAGCAAATGGGTAGATTTTCTCACCTTGTTGAAATCACAGTAACCACCAGAAGCAGTTTAGAGGAAGCCAGCAGACCGGCTGAAAACCGGGACACCGTTTCTGTAGCAACACACAGACCACATAATCTGTCTCATAAACAGACTGCAGATGAGCGTTACATCCACGTTCAGTTTGACTGCAATCTCATTTGGTAGTATTATCTTGTCACAGTTCATGATCCAACAGCAACCGTAAATGTTGAGTCATTTATTATTACGAGCCAAATAATCAGAGTGGATAACAGCAATCACAGGCTGCTGTGAACCTCAGAAGTGTTTTTGTTGCACAGTTTTAAGTCTAGGAAATGTGTGTATGTTAACTAATTGGTACAAAAAAAAGGGGGAAACAGTTGCTGGGATATGTCTTTTATTTTTTAATGAGTCTTGCCAATGAAAAAAATTCATCATGCCACTACACTACAGGATGATTGACTGCAGGTTTTTTCCCACTCCGCCTCCTGGAGTTCTCACATTTACGTTGGCACCTCATAGCAGTGCGAGGTACAACAAAGATTTTCCACAACTGAATGAGGTTTTTAGCCAAAAGGGAAATCCCAAAGAAGAATGTGGAAGTCCAGGAAATGGTTCAGATTTGTTTACTTACTGGAAGATTAATGCAGAAACTGGCACTAAAACAGGCCTCCGTTAAAACATCATATTACATTTTGGCACATTAAAGACCCATTTTTATTTAAACGAGTCTGCGTTTCAATACACAAACATCCAAACTTTTGCAAAGATGGATGTGCACATTGTGGAGCGTTACTAACGCGTTTTGCAGATCACAGCTAACTCTGTGGAGAAAGGGGTGTGCGTGTTAGCATGGGGGTGGAAGAGGCTGTTACTTAACTATCTACGTCACAATGTGAAAATCATCTTGTTTTTGTGGATTGAGAGGGGCTGGTGCTAAGGTGGCAGGATTTTAGAGGAATGACACTTTACAGGCTTTTTCAAACACCCATTTTTTCGTCTGCCCCTGATTCACAATGATTTAAATAAAGAAATACTCAGGAAATGCAAATTGTCAGAAAAATGCCAAAAGAACATGTTTAAAATGCACAACTGAAAATCTGGTCAAATATCCTGTATGCCAAAAAAAACAAGGTTTTAAATCTTTGTTGACAGTTGAAAAGATGGCATCATCTTCTGTTATTCTCATTAATATGGTCTTTATTTTCTAATCAATGTGTTACTTTATATCTGAAATAGGTTTGAAACAGTTTTTTATCGTAGTATTTAATTCATTTTAATGCTTGAAATAAATAAAAAAAATCAAGAAGTTAAAATATTTCAACCTAGAAAGTTACTTCTGAGTTTAGGATACATGTCCAGGCGACAAAATAATTTTCTAATGCATTTCGTTTTACAGATTTTTTTTTTGTTTTTTAAGCCCTGAAGCCCCTGAGTAACCTTGAGATGTTTCTTGGACACACTGAAGCACCTAAAACCTTTTGAAACATGATGCATCCTCATTTTGGCTTTCTGCGGCGCCCGCTGGGACGCCAAACATTACAGTAAAAGCAGGAACTAACTGTGTGGACCGCGCCACCACCTGCGGCTCAACCAATCATCCACAGAGTAAGACGACGGGGGAAACCTTTCAGGGCTGCACTCCAAAAAATATTTTTAACTTTCATGTCTCCTTTACATTTTTCTCCCAAACAGGCAATTTAGAGATCCAACAAGAAATAAGCTGTCAGGTGAAGAAAAAGAGCCCTGATGTAGTTGCTTGACAGAGCAGTGGATAAACTTCAGAGAATAATAAACTCCCTTCTGTGGCGTGACCTTAAATCAAGTGTCCAGCTGAGCCTTGTTTTTTGTCTTATCCAGGGTGCATCTCTCTGACCTCACACGTCACGTACTTCCTGTTTTTTTTTTTTATTTGACTGGTCTTTGTGTGGGGCTGTGGATGCTGGCAACAGACTGCCTCCACCTGCAGAGCAGTCCTCTGCAGAAACCCACCTCTGACCACAGAGAAGACCTGATTAGTAGCAGAGGGAAGGGTCTCCTGGAATCAACAGAGCAGTCACAGTCAGAAAGCAGAATAATAAATGACTCTATGATTTCATCAAAGCTTTCGCTTCCGGACTCTTTGTTGTCTGCAGGCTGCAGTGACAAAGAAGAAACATTTGTTTGCATTTTAATGAATCGTTTTTGCTTCCTGGTGCGATTTAAATTCAGCATGTATGAAGCTTTCAGGTGTGGATTCAAATTCAATCAAAACTTTGTAATACAGAATAAATATATAAAGTTTCTTAACAATATGACTCAAAATATCATTTTCAAAGGCTTGGCACAAAGCCATATTTTTAAAATATGACATCAGTTTAAAAACAAATGTTATCTAGGCAGATTTGGGTTTATTTGCTTCTGCATTCTTTTTTACTCGTGGTTTAGAGCAGTTTAAAATGATGCAAATCCTTTTATCTTCAAATCAAAAGTAAAAAAAATACTTGTTCACCTTTCACTATATCCCTACACGGTTCGCCACAGCCAATCAGCTTCTATAGCTGTGTTTCCATTACACATAGGAGCAAAACTCTATAGAAATTCTAGACAGGCTTAAAAAAACTCCATTTTACAATTACATTGTTTCCATTAAATCATAATTATGCGATTAAACACAAATTAACTCACGTGATACGTCTTTCAAAAACATGGTGGCGGTGCTCCCTGTGCAGTGACCAAGGCAACCAAGAATCACATTGCCATCCGCTTGTTGGTCACGTGACTCATTTAATTCCAAATGTTTTCCCATTGCAGTTTTGCAAAACATGTCAATGTCAATACGCAACCTCCTCCAAGTGCAAAAACATTTTTTTGATAAATGCGAGCTTTTTCCAAATTCCATGTCCATTCGGACAATATTATGACAGCAAATCCAATATCATGGTTAATGGAAACGTAGCTACTGTCACATAAAGGTGGTTTGGTAGAGAGTGATAGGCCGGATGCCCTTTCTGACACAAACCCTGCATTTTATCCGGGCTGGGGACTGGCTGACCCAGACTTGGACCCGCATGTGACTACATAGTTAGGCAGTAACATGAAGTGTCTCAAATAAATAATATCAACAAACAAATAATGTCCTTTAAATCTCTAAACACAAGGAGGGTCATTTTACAAGATCAAAACTCTCCAATTTGGTTGATTTTCCAATTTGCAAGATGTCTGATTTACAAAATATGGAGATGTGCAGGCTTTGCATGCTGCCGCTAGCTGTCACTGTATACAGATGTTGTTCATGTTACACTTGTCACAAAGCCGTGTCATCATCGGGTTATTAAGTGATCTTAGCTATAAAGCTACCCACTCTGATGAAATGAGTGTTTTTAACATGTTCTTGTTGGATTTTTCTGATTATGAAGGACATGTTTAATAAATATGAAGCTTATATTTGTCTTTCTAATTATTTCTTTATTCAAATTGTTGACAAAAGCAGATTAAAAAAAGAAAGCTGTTTGAAAATGATTGTATTTGTTACGTAAAAAATACATACTGTTGTCTACAAGCCCCCTTCTCCTCTTCTATGTACTTAACAGGAAGGGCTAAATAAATCCCAGAAGCTACTCTGACAGCCGAAACCAGTTTCTTTGTTTTTTTTTTGTTGTTTATCTGTCATCTCTTGGCAGGAAATCATGTTACTCAAACAAAAACAGTAGTAAAAATTTCTGGGAGACTGATAAGACAAATACCTAAATGTTTTTTTTTTTTTTTTTTTTAAAGATGATTACACATAAACTGTAAACCATAAACTGGATACCAGTTAATAAAGTTAAAACTAAGTGCAGCAAATTCAAATAACATTGTAAAGAATAAAAAACAGGATTATTTTTGATTTGTGGGGAAAAGGGTCAAAGTAAAGACACCAGTCTCCATGTCTGAGATTTTTTGGTTGATAAATACACAACGCCGTCATTTGGTGGTGTTTCCTTGTCTTCAGCTTCCTTCCAGTATCCTAATGTTCCTCCTCACACATTAATTTCCTCATGTCTTTGCTAAGTTAAAGCTCCTATATCATGCACAATCAACTTTTTTGAACTTTTAAGTGTATCATAATGTTTATTCCTCACAAGGAGCTAGCGGTGATCAGCAAAACACTGTCCTTCCACATTGTGCACATCCATCTTTGCAAAAGTTCAGATGTTGTTAGTTTTCGTGAGCATAACACAGACATGCTGCCGAGGCCAACTCTAGGTTAAAGTCATGAAATGGGCAAGCCACAAATTGCAAAAGCCGGTGCCTCAGAGATCGAGTCGTCTTACTTCTGGGTAAGAGAAGAAAAAAAAAAAACTCATATTAAATAAAAAATGTTTTTTTTAGTATGTCAAAGGTAATATATTATCATATATATGGATATAGTCTACCCTGAAAGGCTGAGGAAAAGCATGATATAGTCTCTTCAAAAGAAAAAAAAAAGGAATTGTGTTTCATCTTTCATTTCTTGCTCAACCTTAATGTCATGGTTTTGTATGTGAAGTCTCATCTTGAGCGGTGGTTGTTTTTAAAGCACAGTTAAGTTACAGAAGAGGACACGTGTTGACTTTCCCTGTACTGTACTGAAAGCACTCCACTGTAGCCTATTAACGCCCAAGGTTTTGCTCAAATAAGTCATTGAAATTCTCAAGGTTTTTTTTCCCTTTTTTAAAATAACTGCCAGCCTTCGCTGAAATAAGAATAAGTGAATTTAAAGTGGGAAGTCGAACCCTTGCTTTTATTGTAAATGGGTTGCTGCGGAACAGAAGATTTTGAGAGAAAAGCATTTTTTCCAAATAGATGGAACTCTGTTTCAAGCTTGAGAAATAAAAAACAGCACCAAACACCTAGAATTTGGGATTAATAATTGTTTATTTCAAGCCATCAAGACAACAACAACAAAAATCTAAAGAAGGCAAGCAGAATTATACATAGACATATCAAGCTTAAAATAATTCGTCATGAATTGGAAAATAAAAGTAACAAAAGTAAAAGAGGATAAAGACCCACACAAACACACACATATGCAGTACATTCTGTATTATTCAGAGTATAAGCTGCAGTTTTTCTCATGTTTGTCAGATGTGCGACTTTTACTCAGAAGCGACTTATATGTGAACTAAAATAAAATACGTTAATAGGCTAATGTATTTGTACTGACAATTTCATATTAGTATCAGTATTAGCTACTGACAGTAACACAGAAGAAGAAGCACAGACCAAAACAAACATTGAGGAGAATCTGAATGTTTTAAACACAGAAAGGAGAAAAGGATTTAGAAAAGGATTAAACATCAAATTTGACGTGCCTCAAAAAAAAGGCTGCGGACGCAAATATGACAAGTGAATCACGGTCAGTGTGAACGCAGAGTTATACCAAGCTTCACAGATTTGTTCAGAAGTGTTGCACTTTCTTCTTTGTTATGCAATTTTTGGCAGCTACACCTCACTCCGAGCGACTTATAGTCAGAAAACACACTTTCTTAAAGAAAAGACAGGGTTTCCTGAAGCTAAACGATATTAATGTGGTCACAACGTCACTGTATAGATCACCTAAGTATATATGTAGACATGTAATAATTTTTACTAAGCGAACAAAAGTATCATACATGTGTTTTCACCTTAGTCTGACACTTGGTGCATGTTTCTGCATGTGCGCATTTGCATTTCTTCAGCCATATCCAGGCAGGTAAGCTCCAGGATCATCCCTCAAATGTAATGCAGCTAAATTTCTCACATGAGCAGCTTCGTTTGAATTTTAGAACAGGGAGAATGACCTAGAGAAACTCTTAGCTCATCCAAGAGGTGATTTAAATCAGACTAGCTTTTTCTCAAGAAAAATGTTGAAAGCTTGACAAAATAATTCCACATTTGTTTATGTATTTTTTGGAAGCCCTCAATTAAGATTAATTCATTATCGTCTGGTTTAAACAAAGCCAAAAGCCAAATCTAATGTGCTTCGCTGGGTTAGAGACAAGGTGAGTATGCTTATTACTTAAACATTGATGGCCATGGATGCTGTCCATCATTACTTTAGCTGAATAAAAAGAGCTTCTATTATCAATGGGACTTCACGGGTAATGCTGCAAGGTGCTAAGAGAGCATGGACAGAGTAGCACTGGATTTGCATCCGTGTCAAGCTTCCATTCTCGGATGGAGCTCATCAGTATTCCTGGTGTGGCATCAGTGTGGCTCTCCGCATCTGAAATATACAGGTGCCTGGTAATATCACCAATCACCCCAGTCTACATCATACTGTATGTGCAGCAGTCACACTCTGATGGAATTAAAGAACATATGCACTGCCCACGGGGGCACATTATGTTCGAGCAAAGGCTGAAACAAGATTGTAACGAGTGCGCTCGTTCGCAGGAAGGCCTGATGGTAATGCATCTTGTAAAGTATCAGTAAGGACTTTTATCAACAAGTGCTGTTTGGAGCTCAGCTCCAGCGTGCTTTGTTTGATTTGGAAAATGAGGTTTATTGAGAAGAAATTTAGGGTTTTTCTCATTTTTGAGGAAGTTTTATAATTCTATAATTATTTGGTTATTTTGTTTGTGGTGATAATAAAAAAGCCACTTTTTCACATTTACAAAAAGTCAAATCATATGATTTTTATTATATAGATCAGATTTCCGTCCATCACCAGAATCTGCTGAATCTATTTTGGGGTCCATTTCTGGGCTGCTGGAGCCAACCAAGCTCCACCACACACTTACAGACACACCTAGGGGCAATTTAGAATCTTCAGTTAATGAATGAAATGAAGGACTGTGGTTTTGGCTTACGGGCCGAACAGCAGTTTGGAGTACCCAGCCTTCTTGGCGTCTCGCGAAGGGGTATTGGAAAGTGCCCCAACGGAGGACTCCATTGTCCTCCTGGGAGACATCAATGCCCATGTGGGCAATGACAGTGGCACCTGGAGGGGCATGATGGGTAGGAATGGCCTCCCTGATCTGAACCCGAGCTGTGTTTTGTTATTGGACTTCAGTGCTCATCATAGTTTGTCCATAACGAACACCATGTTCGAGCACAAGGGTGTCCATCAATACAGGTGGCATCAGGACACCCTAGGCAGGAGGTCAATGATCATTTTTGTTGTTGTTTCAGGCGACCTTCGGCCTCGTGTCTTGGATACTCTGATATAGAGAGGGGCAGAGGGTTTGGGGGTTAAATGTTAAAACTACATATTAATTAAGTGATGTAATTGCAACTACTCTCAGGAAAAGGTTCAGTCCACATTGGAGAGGTAAAAAAAAAAAAAGTAATATGATACAACTTTTGAAAAGCTTTTCAGATATAGATTTTCCGACAAAGTTAACTGTTGGTGGAACAAAACAAAAACATCTACCGAGTATTTAAACACTAAAAACCACTGGCCTTTGTTTTTTTTTTTAAAGAATATCTGATACATTTTTCCCCATTAATATATTTCCCATAAAGGCACTGATTACATTAGGCCCTTCAGAAGTGAGCAATAAAATATGTATTTTACATATTTATGTCTCTGCATTGATTCTTTGTTGTTTATGATAAAAGGCAACAATTTTTTATTTTATTTTACTTTGATTTTTTTTTATATCGAAGGCAAAGTAAATATCACCACATGTGCATTTTTTGATCACTGATGCAGATTGTCAGAAATAATTTTTGGGACTTTGTTTTGTTTTTGTTTAAACTTCATGTTTAAACTCATGAAGGTGATTCTGCAGGGGAAAGAGTGTAGGTTTCTAACCGGCATAAAGATTTAAAGAAACTGTAGAACGTAATAAAGTAGGTTTATATTTAACCAAGAAAAATCAAGCATTTGGTCAAAGTTTCGGTTAAAACATTTTTTATTCTTATTCTAAGTTAATGTCAGTAACATTTACAGTACAATGCTGTGAAATGCCAACATAATTCAGCTGTAATTAATTAAACAAAAACTAAAAAAGTTTTTTGAAATTAATGTCTGTTTAGTATTTAAATGAACTAAAAATCCTAAAACATGTTAAATATAAAGCTGTTATCTTGTGAAGTACACAAGTCGCCATACAATAAAATCTTTAAAAGCCACCAACGGCACAAATGCATCAAAAAGAAGTTTTACATTGGTTAAAGAAGACATTGTTTTAAATTGCTAACTTTTTTTTATTTCTAGAGGTTACTCTTATAAGTTATATTATACTTATCTTATAAGTATAATAGTAATCAGTTGTTAATACTTTTTTTTTATCGATGTCTTTGTATACTGAACACTTCCTTTACGTCACTTACTTGTCTTCTACTATGAGCTCAACTCAACATGTGACTTCGTAATCGTAGCATTTAGTATTTCTTATTGTATTACTACAGATTCTGGGACTAAAACTGATAATAGAACATCACAGACTCAGCTTTTTCACTTTGGAGGGCTTTAAATTATACATTTTCTGGGAAAGGGAGGTGGCTCTGCTTTTGGGTTCTCCGGTATACACAGTATAGAAGTCGCTTTAGGTAAAACTGCAGCTCAACAATTTCAATTCACTCAAATCAGGATTAGCCTGTGGTGATATTGTACACACTCAAATCTTATCTTCTTAAGTAAAAGATTACTGTTATCTGGACACACTATGAATGTTTTCAGGTCTGATTGCAGTTGCAGGTACCACTCTAAGCACTCAAAGGCTGCATAGCATGCAAAGTAACTTATTTCCCTCCAATAAATAGAAAAAGTTGCAAAACAATTATGCAAAAAGCCCCTCTAGAAGTTGAAGTGTTGAAACTTGTCACTGCACAGACGCTGCTCTCCAGAACAATTGAAGTCCATAAGCAGAAGTTCTGCTTGTTGAAACCTGTGGACATGGACACCACGATTGCAGTATTAAAGAGCTGTGTTGCAACAGCCAGCAGTTTCAAATCCTAAATACTTGCAGATAATGGGTATAACATTTCCATTCGGCTGTGTTTTGGGGCAGTGCTTGACATGTCAGCTTATTTCACTGCCTGAAAGAATCAACAAACTTGTCTGACAGCAGCTGTGCAACATCGTCTACTGTCAGACTGCCGGCGTTCATTGCTTAGCATTCTTAGGGCTGTCTGTCTAGAGTACATTAGAATGTTTTCGAGGCTTGTTGTGGTTTTGGTTCTTCAGATGGTGTATGACCAAATGTCTTTGGTGCATGTCAGACGTCTTCTGTTGTTTCTAGTCTCCGTTGAAGCCCTTTATCACCATTTTCTTGGATTCTTAGGACCTTTGGGACCTACTTTAAGCAGCGAGATGTGAGGACAACTTCATCATGGTCACCCATTTGGATTCAAAGTAAAAAATGACATTTTAGAAGACACACTATGTAAAGAGGTAAGTTACATTTTCAGAGAAAGTGGATTTAACTTTTACAACACATCAGAATCATTTTTGTTCTGTCAAATAGTCTCTTTTGAATGACTGTACATAGTTTTACCTGTGTATAATTGTATTTATTGTTGTTTTTATATGTTTGAAATAAACTAAACTAAAAAAGTTTGATTGCATTTTTCCAAAATAACTCCATGTCTATACTATGTTAAAGATAGCAAATGTAATGTTCGCAAGTTATTTAAAAGGCTCATATCATGCTTGTCTTAAGCCTTTCAGAGTAAACTATATCCATATATATGATCATATATTATCTCTTGCACAATAAAAATATATATTCATGAAATATAATTTTGGTGAACTCTTCCTCTCCGGAAGTAAGACGATCCGATCTCTGAGGCTCCGCCTTTCAGTCCTAGTGGGTCCGCCCATGTCATGACATCAGCGTGTTTGCGTTTATCCCACGCAAACAAACAACATCCAAACCTTTACAAAGGTGGATGTGCAAACCATATATCTGCCTTTAACGGCCTCTGCATTTATTCCATTACAGACAGAATGGTGATGGTTAATGGGTTCATTTTGTGATGAAATTTGATCACAAACATTTCAGGATTTATTGAAATGATAAAATCATTGTATTATGTTCTGATTAGCCCTGGCTGCAAATGTTTCTTTTCTCTTTGTAGCATCCATCTCCGTATCAAAGATCCTCTTTCCTTTCATTTGCCTGGAGGCACACGCACATTTCCGGCTTTGCTCAATAATCCACGTTAAAACCAATTCTTCTAATTTGTTGCTCGCTTTCCTTGCACCAGGAAACCGTCTGCTCTTTTCTCTGCACCCGTCTTCTCAATATCATCCATCTGCTAACTCCATTCTCGGATACATTTAGGATCCACCCCTAAATTTCGTGCAGATTCCTCACCAGAATGTTGTTTGGCGTGAGGGGCTGTTCCTCACTGGTCTACGTCAGCTCATGAGAACCCGCTCGTTCTCGTGGGTCGTGGGACAGAGTAATAAAAGGGAGTGGATTTCTCATCCTTTTCTTTATTTACTACACCTCCTCCCTTTGGTTACAACTGTATTCCAGCTGTTTTATAGATTTATTCATTGTTTTATTTTTGTTAAACGCTCAGCTGATCATTTTTTCTCTTTTATAAACGGAAGCCTGCAGATTTAAAAATAAAAACCTAACTTTTTGTGAAATTTATATGTGGTAATATCCAGTGTTGTTCAATAAAAGGTCCTCTAATGCAGTGCCTGGGCTGGTGGAGTATATCCTGTTTTATCCTGTTTGATGTGTGCACTGCTTTAATAATATATCTCACATATCAAAAAGCTTCCTATTTATAAAGCCTAAGAGAAAAATTTGAGACTTGGAAGAAATGGTCAGGCGTTCTGGGGAATATCGTTTCCCCGCTTCGAGTGACAGGATGTCGATACCGCTACACCATAAGTGTATTTTCTTTCAAGAAATCACTGAAGCATTTGGTTTGGATCACAGTCAATCTCAATAATATGATAGGAAGGAGACTCTTTCAACATTAACTGTGCAAGTTGGAGAATTTCTCAGATTGATGGCACAATATTAGCTTTTAATTTCTTAAATCTAAAGAAAAATTAAACTAAAGATTAGTTTCTTTTTAAACAATAGGTGTTTTTTTGTAAAGAGAAAATAAACTTTAAAAACAAAACAATACATTTACACCTTTGAGTGGATAATATGATGGCAGATAGTGGTAAAATAAGGGGTTGTAATAATAGAAGGCTTTAATAGCATCTCAAATTTTTGCCATGGCAACAGAGAACAGATGGATTTGATTGGCTAGAAGAAATGCATTATTTTCAGGTCACAGCACAACTCTGCTGTTAAAGCCCGATTTTCCTTGCTTCCTGAGGACAAAGAAAAGCGATAACGAGAGTTATTATTATTCAACCGGTCTTTGGATGGAAGCCCTGCTCTGCATTGAATAGCATGGTCCATTATTTTTTGATAACTGCATACCTAGTCATGGATTAAATTGTGAAATATTTCTTGCTGTCGACTGTGTGCTTCACCCACATTTCCTTTGTGCATTTCAGTTATTCTGAGCATATTTTAGCATATGCAGACTTTTAGAGGTAAACACAGGCACATGGTTCTCGTTTGGTGCCCTGTCACAGCTGGCCAGCTGCTAGCTAACGGCACAGGGCCAGAGAAATGATTCCTTTCTGAAAGCCATCCAACAGATTTTATGGCACTGTAAGTGTCTGGGTGTCAGAGTTTGTCTGCATTCTAATAATCAAACGCAGCCTGAACATGTCTCTGCACTAACTGAAGTCAATTAGAGGTTTGATCCTTTCTAACCTGTGGAATTGGCTGAGGCAAAAAGCTTGAGAATTACATAGATGTTCTTCTGCAGAGCAAGGCGTCTCTCTTGACAGCCAGTGTTTGATCTGTCTTTGCCAATTCATCAGTGCGTGCCATCACTGCCTGTCTCATACAGAGGAAAATGACAGAAAACAACTGTACAGGAGTCGGGCTGGAAAGAGAACCTCACTGGAGGAAACTGTTACGGCCCTGGAGTGTTAGCTATTATTCCTGTGGAGTGTTTCTGTTTGTTTAACCCTTGTGCTATCCTAGGCACTTTAAATTGGGAGTTGGGTCATCTAGACCCACAAGACAGTGTGCTGAACCTTTTTTTCTTCCATGATTTGTGATCTTCACTGGTTTCCATGGATTATATGAAATCCGCTCCACCTTTATTCACTTTTGTCATGGTAGGGAGAACACGTCAATGGTCATCTTGACCCCATAGGATGGCACAAGGGTTAAGTGTGGCTGCATGTGTGGGATCCGCCTGTAGGAGGACCAGAAAGGTTCTACATGCTGCTCTACCCGGCCTCCTGCCTCTTTGTTCGGGGCTTCCTTCACTCCAGCTAATGACAGCAGTCCTGGGATACCTTTAAGGTGCTGTGATCAACCAGTAGTGAGTGGGTATCATTTGGATTTTATCTGGTGCCGGACCGGTTCTAGTGCCTAAACTAGCGGTATCAGAATCCAGGCCTCGAGGGTTGTCGTCCAACATGTTTTCCAATCAACCGGCCATTGAAGCTCCTTTATTGGCTAAACATACCCAATCCAGGTAAACATCAGCACATAAGGGAGGATTTCTGTAAAACCAGCAGGAAGTCAGATCTGGAGTTTGCGATCCCTGGCCTAAACGGTCCTTCAACTAGTGCTTCAAAAAGAAAAAGAAAAAAGATGCCAATTTTTTTTTTAAGTATGATAAAGCAGCATGACAGGATGAAAAAGGAGAGCACTTGAATGTCTCTAAATCGTTTTATTTCATTCTTTTTTATGACTTGCAAAGTAAACACGTATTTCACTGCTCATTGCCACGACATTGGTCTTTTTTCAGAGCATTGTACATGTCTTATCCATCAGTGTTACGTCTGTGGTCACATTCGTTTTGTTTTTCTTTGTATTCTATTTTGTGTGCTTTATTTCAGTGTCAGAGTGGGACCTCTACAGAATAAACATGTACAGTAAAAAGAGAAGAATGTTCATGAGCACCCTGAGTGAAGGGAACCAAAATAACTCAAATTTTAGAGATCATCACAGTGCTTTGAAGTATGTTGACAGAATTTCTCCCCGATAAGTCTTATCCTCACAAACCACATCTAAAAACTGTTTTAAAAAAGGTAACTGTACAAATAAATGTGACATTTAATGAGGTGTTCATTTAGGTGATAATAGAGAAGAGGACATAGACACATGCTTTATATCAGTAAGTGTTTGCAGCCTTTAATGGACCTCTGTGTGCCTGAAGATCCTATTTGAGAAGCACATATCTATTTTAAGACAAAAAAATTAAATCAGAAAGAAAAAAAGGGAAGAATAACTTGAAAAGTAATAAAAGGATCCAAAATGAACAGAATAAATGAAATATGGAGGGTTATAACACCCATGAATAGCTTCAAAGAATTCCATCAAAATCCTAGAGATTTTAGAATGAGTAAGGCGATGAAAAGCCTTTTATACAACTAGAAAGCGTTGGAAATGAAGAGAGGAACCCAATGTCAGGGCCTTGAAAAGTATTCAGCATGGCTTCATTATGTGACGTTTCACAGGCTTTCACTGACACCAAACAGAGAGGGGAGCAAATGAAAAAGTCTATTGTGTTAAACTGACCTCGGTGAAGTTGAGGATACATTATGAGCTTTTATCTTCAGTGAAATTACATTAGAAAGCCCATCATGTTTGGACAGAGCTTTCAGCTCTGATGCTGTGTCTGCAGGAAGAAGGAGGAAACCTGTCCTAGCTCGTGTTGCTGCCAGGATAACCGGGGAAAGCTCCAACGCCGAACACCAAAGACTGACAAGTCCAGAGGTTTACGTGCAGAAAACACGGTCAGAGGCAGCAGGGTGCGCCCGACGGGCAGGGTGAAGGCAAAAATAACAAGAACCAGAAGCAGCCAATGTAGGAAAAAAAAAGAGGGGAAGAATGGAAAATGAAATGCTAGGATGTTCCTCATTACAAATCTGGCAGAGACAGACCGGAGACTGGAATCTGAACGTGAGAGATGACATTCAGTGAGTCGAGGCTATTAATACACTTATGGAACACGGCTGCTGAGCGAAAGCTTGAAACTGAACAAAGGTTTTGTCTGAGAAGCACAAAAACAGTAGGAAGGAGCCGTTACGCAAACGCTTCACACTAAAACTGATGCAGAGATGCGCTACGGTTTGTGTTCTTCAACTTTTCCTCTAGTTTGTGCATGACTTCTCATCTTTTAGTCCCCTTTTCTCTGACCCAGAAAAACAAATGGTCTCAGTTCCCTAACTGTATGACATTTGTGAAGGGTACAAACATTAATCAGTAATTTATAGGGTGTGACGATTCTGCAGAACAACGATTCGACGACACGATTCATAGTTGATGTTGGTTCACTTTGAGCGAGACAATTCACTTACCTTTTTTTTTTTTTTACCTTTTCTTTAGCCAAAGCTTCAACCGGTGTGATTCAGAGATAAATACCTGCTACTGGACAGTGCAGGTGCATGTCTTGCAAGATAATCAAGTGTAAATTAAATAAATATGTGTACAATATGAATAAGTGAACAAAAATTAAATCCATTCACATTTTAGTTTCCTAAAGTTCAGCCCACTGTTGATTTCCACATCCAAATAATAATAATGCTAGCACACTGTTTGGTCACATGTCTACTAAATTCAAAGTGTTTCCACACTTTGGACTGGAATGATCCGTTTTTGCTGCATCACATGAGTGCTGTCTTCTGTGATGGTTGTTTTTAAGTTAAAGTAAAATAAATCTACTGTGCCTCAATCCAAATGATATTTTCCAAGATCCATAAAAATCAATTTATTTCATTTTGAAACAAATATTTAAACGTCAGATTAACAATTTGCATCAAGACTGATCGATCTGGTTGGATCGTAGGAACATGAATCGATTTATTGATCAAAGTGCCCCTCCAATGAAAATCATGTGGCCTTTTTCTTACGAACGACAAGACATGTAATTAAAAGATCATTTCTTTTTTTGCATTTCTTAGTATTTCTCCTTTTTAAATCGCTGTCAATCAAACTTTTGCAAAGACACTGTTTAAATTAAGCACATAATTCACATGCCCATTGCACAAACTCTCTCATTTGCCCCGTCCAGCGTGCACATCAGCGCAGGTGCGGGAGAAGAGAATTATACATTAAAATTACGCAGTTTTTAGCCAAAATCAAAGACCTGTTATGCAGTTCTGTACAAGTGTCAGTTGGTCAGAACTGTATAGTTCAATTCAGACCATATGTGTGTTTTTCCAGGCATAGATAAATATACGGCTTTCTATGCTTTCTCAGGAGAATAAAGATCTGGCATCCAACTGATCAAAACAAACTTTTTTTTCCCTGCAATGACTTATAAGGCTGCTTCTATAATATATACTTCAACCTGAAGTCATGCCACAGTCCTGCGGCAGTGTATTGATGCAGGTGTTGCAGCACAACCAGCAGGTGGGTGATGGAAACTTTCAGCTGAGTCATGGGAAAAAATAAATAAATAAAAAATGAAAAAAATCAAGTCCAGAAAAAAAGCCGGTTCAGCAAGATTCCCTCTTTTGAAACCTACTCGAATCCTGAGCGTTTTCCTCTCCGGAGTTTTGAAAATCCTGCACCTTCTACCATGTGTGGGCTTGTTATAACACTCTGTCTGCTTGTGCTCATCATTACACGGTCTGTGCCAATTTAAACTGCTTTGTGCAGCAAAATGAGAATTTTATACAGGGTGCGTACACCTTTTTTTTAGCAATGGTTTTCCATAACCTTTCACTGAATGGCCAAAACCAAAAATAAACACATTGGAGTCAAAGTAGACTATTGCAGTCAATGCTGCTAAATCAAACCAAGAGATATTGATACATAAAAGTTTGTCTGCTTCGCTGTTAAGATTACAGCTGCCGTATCAACGGCCATTTCTGTTGGTATAGAGGAAACTGCAGTAACGTATGAAAACCTCCTGCATTCAATAAAAAAAGGTGATTTTTATTCTAATTTTTTTCGTGATTTTCATTCAAATAATTTTGAGAACTCACTGATTCTTGAGAGAAAAGACCTTCCAAAAAACTGATTCTTTTCTATATATTATTCGTACTGTTAAAAAAATGTTTTGATTAGCATGATATACATTGTTTTATACATTTTTAACCCTCGTGTTTAATGAACAGTAATGCTGGATGTAGTTCCATTGACCGAACTGTTTATTTTTGTCTGTGGTGATGCAGAAAACGAGTTACAGCTGGAGTTTGCCTCGATGTGAAGCTGCAGAGGCGGGGAGGGACCATCAATAAAGTACACAAAAACACCCCAGACAAACAGTAGCAGTTTCTCAGTAACTCACCATAAATAATCTCAAAAACATCACAAAGACAACACTCAATCTTGTTTTATAGAAAACAACCTAGACAAATAGCGTTACTTCTTTTGCCTCTCTAACATAAGAAGTAAAGCAGACATCCCAGAAACAGATTACAAGTCTATGGTTGATCACAGTTTAATTATTCTCCTAATAAAGAACCACTGACTCCTCAAGAATCAAATACTTTCCTTTAACACAAAGCTTTTATTGTGGCTCAAATGCAGGCGCTCTTTTTTTTCACAAAAGAAAAAAAAAAGATGATTAGACTCCACTGGTGAGAAAAAGGATATTTGCGAATTTGTGGCCTCATGGAGTTGAGGCTTGATCTCGCAGGAGCGTATTAATGCAGGCGGTGGAGTGCAGTCAGCAGGTGGTTGATGGGAACTTTTGGCTGAGTCACCCTGGACTTCACAAGGTCATGTTTGTGATTCCAAAGGAGTGGGTTGCACTGCATCGCTCATGTTAGAGATGATCTTTAAACCTCATGTAAGCGGCGCCCTCTTGGTAAACATGCACTTGAAGCTGCAGTTGAGTTGCATGACATTTAACACGCGAGGAGGAAGTCAACAGAAAGTGGCTGTATTCGGTATCAGCTTGTAGCATTTACTCTTTGCTTTAAATAAAAACTGGTTACTCAGATTGGAGAATCATCACAAAGCCAACTACTAATCGCTTAGTACAAGCGTGACTCAAAGCTATTCCTGCTGCAGTAAATTGAGCAGTACAAAAATACTCCATGTTCAGTTTATTTTTACACATGTACTAGTCACCTTCTTCTTAAAATACTGACACAAACCTTTTAATCACATCTTAGATTGCACCAGACGTGTGTCAAAACCATTCCATGTGTAGTGTGCCTCCTGCATGCACTTTTACATTACCGGTACAAACACAAACAAACACATTGATGACACGACGTAAGGTCAAAATCTGGAACCAAAATCCTGCATTGGCTGTCATAAAAGTTGAGGGGCTGTTATGGAAGTAAAACGACTCTCCTTTTTACCAGCAGTTAGCTCAACTGTCACACAAGACGCCCGCGTCCCAGGGAACTTAAGATCACATAAACTGCAATTGTAAAAATAGCAAAAGCAGGTTTCATTTATTCCTGGGTGGCCTCACCATTCAAAAGCACAATTATCTCCTAGTTAGAGATATCCTTTAACATTACACTACACATTAGACAGGCAAGAGGTATATTTTGTTACAAGTAAAAGCAGTCCAGGTTCCACTCTGTTATCATCCTGAAATTTAAAGGATTGATATTAAAATTTTCACTGAGACGCGGGATCGTCATTCTTCAGCTGTACAGCACCGTGACAAAAAGCTCTTCTTTTCATCTCTGTAACTTTTTGGAATATTGAACCTCATAACTTGAGCAATTTACGAAATTTATGACACCAAATCACCAGAAACTCATTGCATGCTGTCAATCATTTGGATGTATGATTCAACTTTGTTCAGGGAATAGATATGTTGCATGGATATTTCTGAATAATGCAATTTCTTTGTTTTTTTCCAAGTCCTTTTAGTGATTTCAATTTCACCTAAGTGGCAAACTTTTGACTTGTAGATTGAGGCCCACTGCAATAAAATTCATGTTTCTGGTGTTTGGTGAGCTTTTTCTGATGATGGAGGACCTCTATAATTTTTTTTCTTAGTTTTTATTCGAATCATGGTGAATCAGGAGCGTTTTGTGATATTATCCTACAGTAAAAGCTCAAAATACAACAAAAAATTGGCTTTATGAAGTTTAATCTTTAGTTTAACCACCAGGGTTTGGTTTTTTTTCAATCTTAAACGATTAGGCAACCAAAAAAACTTCCAAAAAAATCAGTTGTGCTCTAATTTGACAAATCAAAAATATGAGTAAAACTTGATCCAAATATTAATGATGATTATTTTTGTTTGGCAAGGATTTTTGTCAGGGTCACCTACTAAAGAAATTTGTATTCAATCAGTTTTTAGTACTTTATTCCTGTTATTTTTTAAGTTTTAAATCGCTTTTTCACAAAAAAGCAGACTGATATGTGATGTGATGCGCTCACCATCGAGGCATTAGTGCTCATCCTCTATCAAAAGAGACGGTCCGTCTTGTCCGTCTTGTTCTGACCATTCGACAAACTCCTTACACGTGGCAGCGGAAATGGATGAAGCCATTTTGGGAAATGGTGGTTGGTGATTTTACAGAGGAGCTGTGGGTCTAATAATTTTAAATGACATGCTCACTTTTTGATGAGCGGTGTGATGTTGAGGGACATCTTACTGTACGGTGCCCGCTGTGCAGTGCCTAAGGCAGCCAGTTCCTACCAGGAAGCGCATCGCCATCAGGTTGCTGGTCACGTGACTCATTTCACTTAAAAAAAGGGGTTTCCATTGCCGTTTTACAAAATTAAATACATTTTGACACACCTCAAAAACCACCCCCTCCAAGCACAAAGACACTTTTTTTCCGACAAATGCAAGTTTTTTTTTTTTTTTTTTCAAAATTGTTGTGTTTCCATTCGGCGAATTTATGATCACAAATCCAATTTGCACATGGAAATGCAGCTACTGTGATAGATCCTTTTTAATCCACACCCTGCTTTCAATGCGAATCTGATATTCATGGTATAATAATTAGTAACTTGGTTACAAGGATAGCTTTGTGACAGATAAAAAAGTGTAGTTAAACAGAGTTTTTCTGACTGTGCTTTTGAAAAGAAAATCTTTATTCAGAACTGTGAATGTACGGACAGGTGGGCTTCAGTCAGTTCCTGCACTGATTCAACGCCGCTGGAAAGCATCCATCTTAACTTCAGCTTCCACTGTCAGGCTATTCTCATCTGCAGTTCATCTGGAACAAGCCAGGCCTGTGTTTGTGCACCACTGTTACATGTCATTGACTTGGCTTGTCTCAGTCCTGTAGTCCGTGCTATCTCTCCGAGCGCTGCACTTACTGGCCCAGCGTTTGTGTTTATGTCGTCTCTTCCTCCATCCCTCTGATTTACTGTCCTTGTCTCTGTTGTTTTTCTTTCACCCTGACTGGTCAAAGCAGATAACTGCCCCTACTGAGTCTGCTTTACCGTTTTTTTTTTTTTCCTACACCAATATTGCCAGGTGCTCTCTTTAAGGGAACTGCTGGATTTGGGTTTGTTTATCATTACCTTGCAATTGTTGTTTTTATGTGTGTAATTTGACAATCTCTAAAAAAGAAAACTCCCGATGTGGCACACATGATGCAACCAGCACAACCATAGAAAGGTTCTTTTAACCTTCCTGTGGTTAAAATAACCATAGAGGGGTGGGGAGGGGGGGGGGGGGGGGCTTAAGCACCTGCCCCTCTTGCCCAGATGCCCAAAGTGCCGTTTTTGTCAAGTGCTTTTTGTCCTTTTCATGAGTGAAAGCATGTCTGAAACGTAGCATGTCTGAAACGTTAATTTGTTAATAGCATCCATCAATTAGGAAGTACTAAAACCTGAAATAAGACCATTCTGATTTCTCATTTTGTACTTTTTTTTCACAAACTTTTGAGTTTCCAGGCTGCAAAGATACAGAAACTTAAGAAATATGCCCTTTTGTTTTGTTTTTTGCCAAAAACCTACTCGTAACATTTTTTTAATGCTGCTTTTTTGTGGGGCAAGGCCTTGGGAATAAAAGAATAAACACCAGGATCCCAACCCACTTTTTTAGAACCAAAAGTTTCGGACTTCACATCTGTTTGTCAAGTTTCAAATCAATGCAGCCCAAGTCCAAGTCTCAGACTGGAGTTGACATTTCGAACCTTCAGGGTGCTTCCACACTGCAGTCTGGAAGACTTAGTTTGAACTGACACTGAATGCCAAAGAATTTCACACCTTTCTTTTTGATTGGTTGCCTTCAGTTTGAGTGAAACAACCCAACTAGAAATGTAGTACGGTTACCACTTCTTTAGGGGCTGGATGGCCAAAAAAAAGGACGAAAAAAACAGATACACATTTAACCCTTTCTGGACTAAATCTGATGGAATTGTGCAACGCCTTTTTTTACCTGCATATCACCATGTCACTTCTTTTCTTTGACTTTCTTCTTGTCAACTGGATTTGAAATCTTTATTCAGACTGCAGTAAATTACACCAGAGTTAATTTGCAAGTGAACCAACCCCCTTAACCATTGTGCTATCCTATGGGGTCAAGATGACCATTGACGTGTTCTCCCTACCATGACACAGCTGGAAAAAGGTGGAGCGGATTTCATGTAATCCATAGACACCAGTGAAGATCACAAATCATTGAAGAAAAAAGGTTCAGCGCACTGTCTAGTGGGTCTAGATGACCCCACTCCCAATGTTAAAGTGCCTAGGATAGTACAAGGGTTAAAGCCACTCTGGAAGCACCAAATGTTGCAGGTCCTCAGATCACCACTGGGGTTGGTTTCAGAATGCAAATTTGCATCGTCTCTGTCCAAATTTCCTCCCTGCTTCCTAACTACTAAAAAACGCTTATCTAGTGCCCTGGATTTGAAAAGGAATTCAGACCAAAACCGTTAAATTTTTTTTAACATTCAATATGACGTCACAGATTTTACGAAAGCAAAAACCTAATCGAGAATTTTACGATGAATGAAACCACTGTGTTCTAATGATGAAAATGTTGCTTTATTAAAAAAAATAGTGTTGGTCATTATTTTCCAATTTAGTAAGCACACTGACTTCTGGGAGATTTCTAGAATTTTTTACAAAATGATGAAGACACTATATGAATGAGTAGTGAAGGAATTAGTAGAAAAACCCTATTTAAGTATACGACATTCACCACTTTTACCATTTTACATCACCCACCAACTTTTTGTGGGCGCAAACAATCAGGCTTTGAATGTCAAATGTATGCAATATTTGAGGTTACCACTCCAGTTAATGCAGTTACTAAGTTTAGTTTAGTGTATTCTATGGGTGGACCAGAGTTTGCTTGTTTAGGGTGTATTCAGACTGGAAAAGTCTGTTGGTCCGGACCCAGTCTGCTTAATTTGATCTGAATCGAGTCCTGAACCTTCCGTTTAGTTGTAGACTTTCCTGTTACGAATTAAAGCTCATCAACAAAACCATATGATTAAAGATCTCTTCATTTATTGGCCAGGAATTATGAAGTTGGGGCATGGAAACAAGTGATAGGATGATCAAAGTCTTACGGTTTGCAATCCTTTTCAGGATAGTTCACTGATTCAAACATTATATTTAGTTGACCAATTTTGAACATTAAGGACAACACCTTTTACTTGCTAATTTGGTAGGATGAAGGCTTGCTGTAAGGCGGCAGCTAAGAAGGTACGCTGAGAAGTGTTTATGACATTTAGATTGTCAGGAAAACAGTTTCTGAAGCAATGTGTATCACCTTAAAACATGTCTTGTTGCTACTCCTTTGTTCCGCAGTTAATCTGTTTATGTCCCAAAATGCCTGGCTATGGTAGGTCCAGTTGTCCCGCTCCAAGCACAGAGCCTATTCAGACTGAGGAAACTCAGAGCAAACTGGAGCTCAGTCTGATTGTGAATGACCCGAGACCACCACAGTGGTTCCTGGTCTTTGAACAGGGTGTATTCATGCTGAAAATTTTTTACAGATTATCAGGGGAAACGAACTCTGGTTCACTTTAAGCGAACCAAATGTTTCCAGTCTGAACACACCCTTAGTCTGCATTAATTGGTTTTCACATGAGCTGACTAAATAATAAACCTAAGGTTCCGATGACCAAAAACCATGAAAGTGAAAAACATATTTGGTTATTATATTTTTTTCGTGCCCATTTTGGGTTTTCAAGCAAAAAATAACACAATTACATACATGACACTTCACGACTCCTCCGTTCAAATTTTACTCATTGCCTTCACCAACCGAGGACCAGGGTAACCACAATGGGAGACAGAGCCTTTCAGGCTGTTGCCCCTATAGACTCTGGAACAATATTCCAGAATCCCTCAGAGCCCCACAAAGCCTTAACACTTTTAAAAAAGACTTTCCTTTTTAATAATGCTTTTTAGTACTTTTGTTGATGTTGTTTTTGTCTTACTTTGTTCTTATTTATAAACCATTGTAATTCCTGCTTTCATTGTAGCGCTTTGAGATTTCCACCCAAAATGTAAAGCCCATTCTAAATAAAATTTATTATTATTATTATTATTATTGTTATTATTATTATTATTATCATTATTATTATAATTAAAACACTTGAGTATTTTTTTAAATAATTATTTTAGTGACAATTTGTATTCTTGAAGGACCCACGCATACACTGTATCTAAACCTAACTGTAGAACAATAAAAGGCAATGACAGTTTTCTAAATTCAGTGTTTTGAACCTGATTTTGTAGTTCACTGATGGTATTTATGGAGAAGGATACTTACAACCAAATTTTAAAAAGATAATTATTTCGTTTCAGGTCAATCTTTTCGTTAAATGCTTTTGAAATCCCTAAAATTCACTCAGCTCACTCAGTTATATAAAGAAGGTGAAAAGTACTAAAAAAAAAAAAAAATGAAAGAATCCTGAGTCCTGGACATGGTTTGATTACTCTGTGAGCGACATTTCCTGACATGGTTTGTTCCCACTTGTTCTTTGAAGACAGGGGTCACTACAAATCAATGAAATGTCATTTTGATCCCATGCATTAGTATCCTAATGGGCTTTCTCAGAATGGCAATGTCTATGGAAGTAGGCCGCAAAGGGTCACTGAATGATTTGATGAGGGGTGGTGTGACGACAAGGAAAAAAAAAAAGAAAAGCGGCCTTAAAAAATACAAGTTAAATGTCTGGTGATTCCTTAAATTTTTGCACAATTTAAAAAAAAACAAACAAAAAACTGAAAGACGTCATAATGCTGGGTCACATTTTGAGCTAACATGAGCTCCTGGCATAATCATGACTCTATTTGTCACATTTGCTAACACAAATTTGAATTTACTGTAATGAGATTCTCAGTCATTAAAGTCTTTTGCAAATCACTCTGCTGTTTACCATAAAACTGCCACATGAGCCATCAGAGCCTTTTGAATTGTGCAGGAGTGCCAAATCAAAAGAGATAAAACAATCAAACACATGCTTTATATTACTGACATCTGTGGCATTGTGCTGATATACGGCCCCAATAAACTTGTAGCAATGATAAATGTGCCATGATGGGTAAAAGCATTTGCATGAAAAATGTTGGTTCGAAACATTTTACTGTGGATAATTTCCAGTTGGAGTGAAAGCTGAAACAGCAGATGTCTCATTCCTGAGATGAAAAGCCTCATGGCAACGATAATGACGACAAACCTTGACAAAAAAAAAAAAATAACACCCACACGCAAACATTATGTCCATACTGATTGTGGTGACTTCCTTACAGTTCTTGGAAACTAATTTTGCAGCTTACTGTTTGCCATAGTGAGAAAACCGTGTCCATTAGGAGGTGCTTCTTTGCAGACTGTCATCTCTTTTGACACTAATTAGGATTTTATCAACTGTCATTGCCGAAATGAGTACAGCTGCTGGCCATCCATCCAATGGAGGTCTGTGAGATGTGCTATGTAGATGAGAGTCCATGAGAGAGCTGGTTGTGCAGTCTACATGTCCAAATGTCTTTGAGTAAGACTGAGTTTTATTGCCCCATAGGTTCTTATCGACTGTAGGTTTTAGAACAAGCGTGTCCAAAGTCCGGTCAGGGGGTCAAATCCGACCCGTAGGTTCCTGCCATAAAATCCATAATATGCAGCACTTTCTAAGAACTGCGTGTACGATTTCTTCATTGTGTCTAGCAAAATTATGTTATAAGCCATTGTAAACCTGTGGCAACCACCAATAGTTGACCTTCAGAGTTCCAAAAGCCAAATGAGAAAAACAAACGTATCTGTTTTTTTGTGATCAAAACCACGATTGCTTGTACTTCTGATTAACGCTAACTATTTTCCTGCTTACATGATTTAAATGTAGAAGTTTACAGGGAGCATATAATAGTGAATTATATGTAACATTTTAATCGAGTTGGTCTTCTTTTAAATCTATAACTAGTGTCATGTTCTTAGATATAAAATAAAGGTCCTACTGTTTACTTGCATGACCGTTTCATTTGAACTCAGCTGAAAACATCACTCTTGGTTTCCCTGAATGCAGCCTGCGCCCGTCAATGTGGGACATTGTAGTTCATGACAGAATAAACTCAAAACAATGCTAAAATACCTATAATACTATTATCTATGATGTATAGGATAAAGCCTGAGGCGGTGTTTGTTATCATAACATATTGGGACATGCGGAGGACTGATCGCACGATAAACTGCGAAATAAAGAATGTTAACATGTGTGTTATGGAATAATAAGAAGTTCGTGATCAACATTTTTTGGATTGATCGCAAAGATGTTGCTACTGTTTTTTAATGTACTATATGATTGCACTCTGGACGACATGTTATTTTATTTCTTAATTGCTTGGGATTTAAAACGATTTCCCTTGGTGGTGTAAAAGAAAAGGTTGGAGGCCTGTTATAACAGGAATACTTCATAAAATGAATTTTTGAAATTGCGGCACAATGTCACAAATTAAAATAAAAATACCTCAAAATGAGGCTTTTCATCCCAACTATTTGGTTAAAATAATATACATTAATCAAATTAATTACTTACAGGTAATGTTTAATTAATTGCAAAATAAAATCAATCACATGTAAATCAGTGAGTAAAATTAAACATATGCTTCAATCTAAATGGTGTTTTCAAATATAATTTTTTTTTTCATTTTGAAACAATGTTATAATAGGATTAGTTGATTAGAATAGATTAATCATTTACCTCAGACAGATCAACTGGTTTCATCGATTAAGTAGATTAATCATCATGTCCCCTAAAACGGCGACATGACAAGTACAAAGAGGTGGTTTAAATAACACCAGAAGAATAAGTTTGACATAATCCTTAAGGGAAGTTCAGGGAAAGAAGGTCATAGAAAGCCAAATGACTGAATTGCAGAGAGCTGTATTAGATCTCAAGTGTCTAAAGACCTCCTCACTTCACTGAGGAAGCTTCCCGACTTGTGGCTGGATAAATGACAAATGAAATCAAGCCACCACTCTTGAGCATGCAGTGAAAAGCTTCAGGTGATTGACACCGCCGAACAACTGCTAAGTGGCATTGAGATAGAAGCAGAATGAACTGGGTTAGAAAACGCAACAAAAAAGCTCTAACTCAACCTTTAGTCAGTTTGTACACTGTGAGAGCCATCTTGGTGTAGTGCAGTGTGGCAAAGTTTACCATACGTTGATACTTTGTAAAGCAAATTCTACTATCCCCATTCCAGTGCAACTCTTGTACAATTTAGGTGGGAGACTAAGAGACAACTACAAAATTTAAGGTAAAGGGGCCATCTTTAGCTGTAACCCCTGTGCTAGCATATAGTTTACCACTTGTAACTCACTTAAAGAAGAAAACCTGCAAGACATTTAAAAAAAAAAACATTATTGTCGTTAAAAAAAGAGACCTGGCTATAATGTTATAAATTTAAAATAATCAAGAAAACTTAATGTCTTACAACATCTTATAACAGCCTAAATGATCCAGTTGTGACTGATTACCTGTCAGACTGTAACAGACCAAGCCATGGGGGGGTAGAGCATTATATAGCTTGATTTGTTTTCCCATTGTTTACTAAAACTTGTTTCTGCTTTATTGTTTAGGAGGAACACCTTCGTGTTTTAGATCCTTTAAGATGCAAAGGAATGCATTTGTCTCAATCTGATATTATGAAAGAGTACTTGCAAAATGTAGCAGTGGATGCAGTTTTTTTTTTATTTTATTTAAAACATCTGTTATGGATGTTTTTCCTGTTTTACAGAAAAGAGCTTTAAAGTCACTATAAAGCAGATTTACCAAAAATTCCTAAATCTGAGAATTTTAAAACTGAAAAACTTTGTTTTGGATATTTCACATTGTTCTGTTTTTAGGGGTGGTCGTAGTGTTAGTGAATGGGACTGGGATTGTAAAGGGCTTTGTGCCTTCTAATAATGTAGAAAATTACTGTATACATGTAAACCATCTACCATTTAGTAGAAATATGGTTTGGAGAAAAATTTAGCTTAGATCTAACATGAACACAAAAGACTTCTGAGTGATGTGTCAAAACAATATTTTTATTGCTGAAGATCTACAGACACTGGCCACTTTCAGCTACACCTTGCTAGCACCATGTTTTGGCTTCAAAACGTGGCTTAATCTTTGGTGGCATAGATTCAACAAGGTGCTGGAAACATTCCTCAGAGAGTTTGGTCCATATTAACATGACACCATCACACAGTTGCTGCAGATTTGTCAGCTGAACATCCATAATGTCAATCTCCCGTTCCACCACATCCCAAATGTCGGAGATGATTCCAGCTTTATGGTCCTGCTGGAAGTAGCCATCAGAAGATGGTACAATGTGGTCATAAAAGGATGGACATGGTCAGCAACAATACTCAGATAGACTGTAGTGTTGTCAATATGCTCAGTCGGTTCTAAGAAGTCTAAATTGTGCCAAGAAAATATCCCCCACACCATTATACCACCAGCACCAGCTGAAACCATTGATACAAAGCAAAATGAACTCACGCTTTCATGGCAATAAGCCAAATTCTAAACCTACCATCTGAATGTCACACCAGGAATTGGGACTCATCTGACCAAACATTGTTTTTTTTTTATGTCCAATTTTAGCGAGCCTGTCTGCTGCTAAAATGCTTAAAAACAGCAGCTTTAAAAATGAAGTAAACCGGTGTTTGCTAAAATTCTTAAGAGGTACCTGTTGTAATTTTCAACTTTTATAGAAACCACTTCAGATCTTCAATTTTGGATTTATGATGCGCATTAGACATCAAATAATGTCAACCTTTTGTACTTTAATTTCTGACTTCCTGTTGTAATTTAAACTCGAGATTCAAGAAACTTCACATTAAACAATTCTTGTCGCTGACTGATGCCTCGTTCAGGCTTTAATTCAGATGAGTGGAGGCTGACCGACCGGATGTGCCAGGGGTTAAAAACGGTGTGCGGCGCAGGAAAGTGGGAGAACATAACGTGTGAAATGAACTGTAATTAATGACGAACAAGGAAGGTTGGAAGAAAAGGCCATCACACGCTTCTCCCATCCAGCCTGCTGCTAATGGGAATATGATTGCATTCTGTCTTCCTTCTCCTCATGAGGGTTCTTTGTCTAATTCAATCAATACTTCAGGGCATTCAATGCACCCTGAGTGGATGCTCTGAATGCGGTGAATCAAAGAGAAACGATTCCGACAGCAAATGCAGCCAGATTGACCCGTGGTCTAATTTAGTGGAAAGCAAGAAACTGCTGGATTGTTTTATTCCAAATAATTGCAGCTGTTTTAAAAGCCATCAGGAAAAAAATAAAATAAAACTAAAGAATGAGAAACTTAAACTTAATGTTTCTGTCAAACCGTATTCCCGTTGACCCCACAAAAAACATGTAAACATTTCTTAAAAATGTCACACACTGACCAAAAAAATAAACGCAACACTTTTGTTATTGCTCCCATTTTTTATGGTATAAACTCAAAGATGTGAAACATTTTCCACATACACAAAATAACCAGTTCTCTGAAATATTGTTCACAAATCTGTCTAAATCTGTGATAGTGAGCACTTCTCCTTTGCCAAGACAATCCATCCCACCTCACAGGTGTGCCATATCAAGATGCTGATTAGACAGCATGATTATTGCACAGGTGTGCCTTAGACTGGCCACAAGAAAAGGCCACTCTGAAATCTTCAGTTTTGCTTAATTGAGGGGGTCAGGGGACTCAGACAACCAGTCAGTCTCTGGTGACCACCACTTGCCTCATGAAGTGCGACACATCTCCTTCGCATAGAGTTGATCAGGTTGTCTATTGTGGCCTGTGGAATGTTGGTCCACTCTTCTTCAATGGCTGTGCCAAGTTGCTGGATATTGGCAGGAACTGGAACCCACTGTCGTGTACGCCAATCTAGAGCATCCCAAACATGCTCAATGAGTGACATGTCCGGTGAGTAGGCTGGCCATGCAAGAACTGGGATGTTTTCAGCTTCCAAGAATTGTGTACAGATCCTTGCAACATGGGGCCGTGCATTGTCATGCTGCAACATGAGGTGATGCTGTTGGATGTACGGCACAACAATGGGCCCCAGGATCTCGTCACGGTATCTCTGTGCATTCAAAATGCCATCAATGAAATGCACCTGTGTTCTTCACCCATAACATACAGTATGACTGCCCATACCATAACCCCACCACCACCATGGGCTACTTGATCCTCAACATTGACATCAGAAAACCGCTCACCCACACGACGCCACACACGCTGTCTGCCATCTGCCCTGAACAGTGTAAACCGGGATTCATCCATGAAGAGAACACCTCTCCAACGTGCCAGACGCCATCGCATGTGAGCATTTGCCCACTCAAGTCAGTCACGACGACAAACTGGAGTGAGGTCACGACCTCGATGAGGACGACGAGCATGCAGATGAGCTTCCCTGAGACGGTTTCTGATGGTTTGTGCAGAAATTCTGTGGTTATGCAAACCGATTGTTTCAGCAGCTGTCCGAGTGGCTGGTCCCAGACGATCTTGGAGGTGGACATGCTGGATGTGGAGGTCTTGGGCTGGTGTGGTTACATGTGGTCTGCGGTTGTGAGGCCGGTTGGATGTGCTGCCAAATTCTCGGAAACGCCTTTGGAGACGTCTTATGGTGGAGAAATGGACATTCAATTCCCTAGCAACAGCACTGGTGGACATCAGCATGCCAATTGCACGCTCCCTCAAAACTTGCGACATCTGTGGCATTGTGCTGTGTGATACAACTGAAGATTTCAGAGTGGCCTTTTCTTGTGGCCAGTCTAGGGCACACCTGTGCAATAACCATGCTGTCTAATCAGCATCTTGAAATGGCACACCTGTGAGGTGGGATGGATTGTCTTGGCAAAGGAGAAGTGCTCACTATCACAGATTTAGACAGATTTGTGAACTATATTTCAGGGAACTGTTATTTTGTGTATGTGGAAAATGTTTCACATTTTTGAGTTCATACCATAAAAAATGGGAGCAATAACAAAAGTGTTGCGTTTATATTTTTGGTCAGTGTAATTAACATAATTAATGTTATATACCTTATAGAACATGACAGTAATTGCAATCAAAAGAAAAATGAAATTCATTTGGAAAAATATCAATTTAAAGGCCCACTCTGATCATCTTTTGCTTCCAGTGGTCTTAGAATTAAAATTGTGCCGTTTTTAGCCAAAATAAAAAACAAAAAAAACAAACTCTCATTTCTATAGTTTCTGCAGAGCGGCAGTAGTTCCCCCCCCCCCCCCCCCCCACACACACACACAGCAATATTGGAGCAATCCAGCTGTACAGTCTTAAACTGGACGTCAGCTCAGACGAGGATAAAAAAACATATGTGGATCTAGTTGTCTAAAAGTGAGTGCATCAGAATGAAGCAGAGTTGGTAGCTTGTAGCCTGACTCTTGTAATTGTGACCTCACAAATGCAGTCTTCTTTATTAAGATTTTCTTTTTATTTCAATAAAGAAATACTCAGAAATTCAATGTGGAGCTTAATTTTCTTAACATATGTCCTCCATCATCAGAAAAATGCATCAAGAACATGTTAACAACACCAAAAACATCATTGTAATTGGAGTGGGTCTTTCAGTGACTACATTCTCAGACTCACTATCACATGGATCACACGTTCTAAATCTGTTCTCTCTTTTTCCAGTTATTCAGTCAAGCAGTTCAGCTCCTGTCAGAGGTCAAAGGTCTCTCTACCTTTCTAGAAGAATACATGCGTAGATGTAGGTAGATGATATTTGAAGAGGATCAAACTAAAAAGATTAACGTCAAGAGCCATGTAGGAACAAAAAAACTCTCAATTAAGCTAAGATACTTTGGCTGCTGACAGAAGCTGTGGTCAGCAGTGATAGTGTCATTATAACCTGTCTGAAAGTTTATTTAGCCTAAAGGTTTGTGAACTAATTGCATAAAAAACCAAAGACCAACCAATACTTCACATTTGCATTTTAATGGCACATATTGCACGAAAGCCCGAGGAACATTTGGAACAACTGTGCTTCTAAAGTTTCACTTTTAATTATAAGAGCAGATACAAAGACCAGTAAGTGACAGTTGTTACTGTGAGGCATGCTTTCAATTTATCTGCTGTAATCACTCCTGCCTGCTTCAGCCTCTGTGTCAGCCCAGTGAAAAGGGGGCAAACATTCTCAGCGATGCACATCACTCAGCGCTTCTCAAACGCTCCTCTGCCAGTAATTGTGTTTTCCTTTGCACCTCAGCATTATAATAGCTTCTATAGCCTCTCCCTTGCTTTTCTGCTTTTATTGCTCCAGATGTTTTATTGACATTAAGCTGTTTCTCCGATAAAAAGCTATCTGACTCCAGGGTGTGCAGCTTCAGTGTTTTTTTGCACAACAGGCTCCTGAAAGTATTCACATCTGCATTGCTGTTGCAGGTCATTATTACTTTTTCTTAGAACCAGAGTTTCTTTAAAGACCCACTCTGTTTCTAAGATGTTTTTATGGCATTTTCCTGATGATACAGGACATTTCTGAGTATTTTAAATAGTTGTGAATGAAAAGGGTTATGGGTAAAAAAAAAAAAAAAAAAATGCCAATGGAAAAAGATTGTATTTGTGACGTGCTGGGCAGGCCACAAACTTCCTGCTCCACCCCATAACGATGCAACCACTGGTAGATGACTAGATCTGTGTACATCTGTCGAGTTATTCTTTCTCATTCTCAATACCTGTCTAACTTGACCAGGCTCAGGACACAACTCCTGGGAAAGCATGTAAACAGAGAGATCTCAGGGGTTTCTCCACGCCAATGTTTGACTGTATGTAGAGAATTGGACTCAGTGACCCTTCCCCATTTGCATTCCAATTAGCAAAGCATGTATTTTTTCTATATTGCAAGTTGTTCTAGTTCTCAACTATCAGGTACATCTGTAAAAGCATGTGGTGCCTGTTGGCCCTGTCTCAAACTTTTGATTGACAGATATTTTCCAAGCTTGCTTTCGGTGGAAGGGGCGTGGCAACAGTTGACTCGGACCAATCACCGCCCTGTAGCTTGAACATGCCATTTTTCATGCAGAAAAATGGTGACTAGAGCCGGAAGTAAGGCATTTTCCATAGGTTCTGATGGGTCTAGTTCTTTTTATATATATATGGCGCCAAAAGTCCCGCCTACAACTCAGAGATGAATTTCAGATGACCTCCTGCCGTTCTGCAGAGACTATCTCCTTGAGAACAATAAAAGTTTTTTTATTTTTTTATCTTGGTTTAAAATGGCGTAATCCTAATTAAAAGACCACTGGGAACATATTAAAAATAGATCAAAAGATGATCGGAGTTGGTCTTCAAAGGATAAACAAACACTGACATTTTTTTATTTTTTATTTTTTTTTTCACTTGTTCTGTCCAACAACTTAGCAAACAGATTAGAGCTGCAGGCCTTTTGTGTTGGACAGGTTTTACTACCACAAAAAGAGGTTATAGAACTTTAGAAGCCAGAGTGTAGATCTGAATTAACCCCTTGTTGTTGAATTATTTATTTCTTTATTTGTTATATTTAGTGTGTGTGGGGAGGGAGAGGGAAAATGTGTGTCGGGGGGGGGGGGGGGGTGGTGGTGGTGGAAGAGAGTAAAGGGAAGAAAGGTGAAAAAAGGGGGGATACAAGCACTGATTTGGATCAGTTATTCTTTTAAGCTGTAACAATTATACCAGATCTGCTGGAAAGACAAATATTCCATCATGGGTAAAAATCTGACACGAAGATGAGTGGAAAATATCTGTCCATCAATACACTGTAGGTCAGAAGGAGGGATGAAGCAGACAGGGAGCAGTGTGGCAGTGTGCACGTGCACGTGGGGGTGGAGATACATGCATGCTGCCGAAGTGAACCTTGTGTTGTGGGGAACCAGATCCTACCCAGCCAGAGCAGCCAGACCCGGAAAGGGGAGGAGAGGCCCCCCAAGGCCAGCGCCCCCCCCACACCGGACCCAAGCAGCCCGGGAGGGGGGGAGGCAGGGACCGCCCACCCGACCAGCCAGGCGCAGAGAAGGCCCCCCTACAGGGGCCCCCACTACGCCCAGAGGCATAAGCGAACCCGGTGTCCGGCCCCCAGGCCACAGGACAGGAGCGCTTAGCCGTACCAGGCGGCAGCCATGGGGGCCGCCGGGCGCCGGACGCCGAGACAAGGGCCAAGGACGAAGCCAGGGCCCCAGAACCCAAGAGCCGCCCACCACCCGACCGGTGCCCCGTGTCCGCGAGCCAGCCGCGGCACGCGACCCGAGCAACCCAGAGATCGCCACGCACCCACAGCCACCCCCCATAACCCTACCCACTACAATGCCCCCCCCTCCCTTACCCTTAAAGTGCCCTACCCCCTCTGTGATGGGAAGGGAAAGCCCCAGAGGGTTCCAGTGAGCCAGCCCCCAGGTCCGTCCACCCATGCACTCACGCACACATACTCACAATCATCTGGTTACCTCCCCACCCCCCGCCGCCACGCAGTAAGCCCCCCCCGCCGACCGACCCCCAGCACATTTTTAATAATTTAACCTTATCTACTAAAAATATGTTAACACAAAACAAGGATTAATATAATTAAACAATATGAAAGGCTTAACTGGCCCTTAAAGAATAAAAGAAATTTAGTTTTACCCAATAAACTTACTCAACACGATAACAGTTTGTCATTAGAAAGAACCTTGATGTCTCTATGCTGTTTTGCAACATAAGCCCACAGTGAAAGAAAAACTGAGGATGAATAATCAAAAGTATTAAGATTCTGTTGAAATACAAACCAAACTTTGAATAAGGACCAAACATTTTGTTTAAACTTACACCTGAGTCTTCCAGGGAACTCTGACTGTTTCACTGATCCCTGAAAAATCGAACCTTTCTTCCTCTTGAGAGCAAAGTTTTAAAAACTAAACTTCGAGGGATCATCTTTGTTCAGTTTGAACCACCATAAAGTAGAGGAGATTAGAGATGGTTGTACCACGGGAAGAGATGTATCACCACTTTCTTTGTCCAGCAATAAAATAATAGTTACACGATCAGCGTCCTCTTTATTCCTACTTGCTTTTTTCAATGGTGTAAGCATATTTGGAAATTTATCAGACAAAAAAAAAAAAACATTTTTATCTGAGTCTCTTTGCTGAAGAAATCATTTTCTTGTTAAACTCCTATATGTCCTCTGTAGATGACATTTCTAAACCTGAATAACTCCCAACTACTGCATACTAGTGAACTAACTCCTTTTGGTATCTATAAAGGACATCTGGGGCTTTTCAGTGATACCAAACATGAAGGAGTGGGGCTCTGGGAATTGTAGTTTTTATTGTATTTTAAACAATTTACTGAACAGTTATATTTTTCTTTGGTCATTGAGAGGTTAAGCACTTGAAATGCTGCAGTTGGAATAAGACCTCAGACCAAATTCGTTTTTACTTTAAAAAAAAAAAAAGAAAAAAAAGAAAAAACCTAACACCACCAGGTAACAGTCATTACTACAACTGTTATACAACATCTTAACACAAATCTTGTGGCACATGTCAATTTTTTGTATAAACTTTCTTTATTTGTCTTTTTTTGTTTGTGTGACTTTGAAGATGTGCACAAAGAGTCATACGATAGAGTCCTCACTACTGCACTATATGGTGCGTTAGCCATTTTTCAAGGTGTCCAAATCCAAATCCAAAGTCCAGTGCATCAATGCTCACTATATTGGCTAAGATGTACCACAATGCATTGTGTTTAAACAATTTACCATTTGGAAAAAAAAGTCTATATTTCTTATAATTCACCCAACTATTTGTCTGAACATATTAGATTCATAAATTATCTTTGTAAAATGTTCATATTTTTTACTTTGGCAAAGGGTGACGTCATATTTCCCATTAAAAATCATGTGATCATGTGTACCAGTTGCGTTCAAATCCAGGGCACTAAACATGGAAAGGAAATTCTGACAATGTTTACGTTGTTTTAGAAACTGCCCTGAGACTAAAATGTTCATATTAAAATTAGAATCCTAATGAGTCATTAGCTGAGGCTCAATTGGACCAAATAGAATGATATTATTCATGAACAAAAGAGAGTATGACAACTTTGGTGGAGGAACTGACAGCAGCTGGGAGCTTAAACTCTGCTGATGAAGCATCATGTCAGAGGAGACAGTTATCTCAGTGACAGCCATCCGTGGGATGATTTCCAGTTTCCTGCCTGTGTTTTATATCTTTTTTTTTTGTTTTTTTTACCCACATTTTTCTATTTTGTTTATTGTTCCTTTGTCCTCCAAAGCTGCAGTCCACGTTACCTATAGTTAATATATGATTATTATAATGTCACAACTGTTTAAACATGTAGTTCTCAATTATTTATTTTTACAACAAAAGGTATTTGTAGATAAATAATAAGCCATATTTATTTAAATTTGAAAAATTATTAAAAATGTGAACAGCCGATCAAAACAGGTTTACAAGGTGGTTGGTGGTAATTTAGGAGTCCATTAATCTATGAAGGTGCGTTCACACAGAAACCAATTCTCGCTGCAGAGGCATCCTGCGGCGTAATTTGAGCGTCACGGTGCTTCCAAAATTCCAATCTGCCCTTTTTTGTGGACAATGTCTCCTGTCAACCAATCAGGGACTCAGCTTTGGGCACGAGACGTGTTCAGTGACTGGGGTGGAATCCAAATCAAACACAGGGAGAATCTTATCTTTTTCATCCTGAACTTATGATATTTTTCTTCTTTTCATCAAGAAAATAATAAAAATATCCTCTCATTTTATTCTTTTGTAAGTTTTTCTCTCCTCTTGGACTAACGAGGGACAAAATCTCATCAAAGCAGGACACAGAGAAACAGAAGAACATTAAAAAAGCAGCCGTTGTAGGTACCATAACCGTTCGGCTTGGAACTTCCGTTCGGGGTCCTTCGACTAGTGCTGACGTCACATTATGTGGTTGGCTGTCCGTTGGTCCGATGACGTTTCAGATAGTGTTTGGTCTGGACAAATTACGGGACTACCATAGAAGAAAACATTATGAAGTCTTTTGTAAACAAACAGAGCTGCGACACAGAGCGAGATTGTCTTCTAACTTGCCTTTATTATTGTTATGATTATAATTGAATGCATGTTCGCTTATAGTTTTTTTAATCCGTGCGCCCAGTGCTTTATTATTGACAGAACGGACCCGGAAAGGCAACATTTAGCCGTGCTGACAACATTTTCAGCCACGGCTGAACTTACACTGCAGTAACAAGCAGATTGTGACAACATGTCTTTATAAAAATGGCATAGAATATTGTTAGACACAATTTATGAGGGAAAACAATTTTAAGTTACAAAAGGGAACGTGACATGAAAATATGTAGAGTCCGAGCAGATGTCAATGCTATGTAGTTTGTCCAAGTGGCGTTACCGTAGTGTGACACTGTACTCAGTTGAAAGGACCCCGAACGGAAGTTCCAGGCCGAACGGGTATGGAACCAACACCGTGATTCAGACGCAGCTCCTGCAGTACATGGTGAAACTCAACGTACTGGGAGAGTCTCTGAATGATCTCATGAACCCAGACATAGAGGCGTAATTACCAAGGTTTTTGTAGAACTCCTTAAAATAAATAAACCTGATCTCTCAATATAATCTGTGTCTTCCATGCATTGTAAATGAGATACACACAGACACAGACACATGTAGTGATCAGGCTAAAAACATTTGGCAGTAGCTCCTCCAACACGTGTCTGGGGCGTCAAGTATAAGAACACATGTTAGCATCAAGGAGTGAACTCTCAATGCATTTAAAGACAGAAGACAGATGCCAATTTGCCACACAAATCACATTCGGTGTGAAACCCTGGTGTGAAGCGGATGACTCCGTTGACGGATCAGAATATCATTAAAAAGCAACTTCCTGTGTTTTCTTTAAATTGATGCTTTAAAAAAAAGGTAAAAAACTGAAAACAAAACAACCGTTAATATATTTTTGGAGAACAAGTGGATAAAAAACATAAAATGTACAACAATCCAACCAAACGGCACTAAATGATGCTGTCTGCATAAGAACGACTGCTGGGCACTTCCAGTATACCTCTGTAACAAACCCCTAGGTAATTTTCACAGCTTTATTGCTTCAGTTTGCAACTATTGTCCTCCGTATTTACAACGGCTGGGCACCAATAGAGAACATTGACCCATCAAACATCTAAGTCTCAACAAGAGCTTAAAGAAAGAAAAAGAATCGTTTTTATAAAATGGTCAAAACAGAAATCTGCCCCTGGGTTCGATTTTCACAGAAGGTTTTAATATTTAAACATTCAGGAAAAAAAACACAGATGGAGTGAAGATGAATGCAGTTGTTGAGAGGAAGGTCAAACCGATATTTGGCTGTGTTATATCTGACCTGCCCTTTGACTACAACCTTAATGTCTTGATCTTGATGTTCCTATTCTGTGGATCGGCCTCCTCCAGGATCTGAAGAAATGTTGTTCTAGGGAGATTTTAAAAAAGAAACCATCTTTTTCAGTTCTCAATAAAATACAGAATTATTTTGCAAGGTTCTAAATATCTATCGATTTATCCTAGAGGTTGCTTTCACTTGATTTTAATTTGAGTACCATGTTGAAGGTTTTTGTTCTTAACTTTGTACTGCAGAATCATTTTTAGATGTTATTTTAACATTTCTGTCACTTTTTCTTATTTTAAACTTGTGTCTTCTTGGGTCTAACGCCATGTACTTATTGGGCATGTGATGCAAGAACGTGGTGAACTCGGGTTCCCTAGCGCACTTTTAGAATACGGTGTTCACACTGGACTGTCGCTACCTGATACTAGCACATGTGCTCACAGTTAGAAAAGGCTTGGTATGAAATGTCAAAGCGGTGTAAATCTGGAGAATCTTGCTTTTATCTTTCACAGCTCTATTCCAATATATGAAAGACTTGGTGTCATATAGTTCCGGTCGCACACAAACCGCAATAATTAATTTCTCCTTTATGATCAGCTTTCAAACAGCACCAATGTTACCAAATCCAAGTCCCTGATTGGTCAAACAGGTTTAACTTTCAATGTGTGTTCAAAGGTTGCGCGTTTTGTACAATAATCAATTAAAACCTGAACGTCTTTTATTAGATTACTTGAACTGTGCAACGGTGGATGTTTTCTTGATTTTTTTTTTTGTCTGGTTTTAACAATTTTAATACTTATCAACCGTGTATCTTGGATTTTTCCAGGTCTTTAATCTGGCAACAAACACATTTTTATCTCCTGTTTTTAGTGACTGAATAGTGCACTTCTTATGTATGTCATATCTTTTTACCATGGATTGTTTAATGTGTCAGTGTTGTCTTTCTGTATAAAATGTGATTCTTTTTTTGTTTTTAACATTGTATTGCAATAAGAGTACAGCTACTTCACTTGAATGGTTTTATTTAGTCCTAAATTGGTCAGTGCTTCTATGGATTTACAAGGTATACAGTACACACACAGCCTGAGTGAAAACAGCTGACTACAGAAACAAGTAAACAGAAGTGACCCCACCGACTCCACAGAGGAATAACATGCCGCCTGTTCGACACTCATCTGGAGGATTCTGCACCTTTGGGTGGTAAGCCTTGTCAAGAATGCAGGTCACACACGCGGGCCAACGTGCGCCTTCACACTGACACACAAGAAAAAGCCGTCGGTGAATCAGAACTTGAATTGAAATTCTGAGCCACAGTCAAGGCTCTAAGTAAGCTCAGAGGTGTAAGGAGAAAATCACCATCTCTATTTAAAGGGAGCGAAAACTTTGCACTTCCAAACATCATTATGCTTATCCAAGCCCTTATCGTGGCTCAGGAATTACTCAGTCTGCTTGCAGTCGGATCACAGGAGACCCCAGATATAGCTCTCCATGAAAGGAATGAAATTAAAGGAAGATGGAGTAAAATGCCCTCCGCTATTGTACAGCCATCCAATCTGGGCTTTGGCTTTCTCTCAAGTTCGCAGAGGGTGTTCTGTGCTGATAAATGTACCCAGCGCACATATGGGTGCAGCATGGAAAAAAAAAAAAGTCCGGATGCTAAAAGATCCAGAAGGGGATTGCAAGACCACGGCCAAGGATATAGAAATACTATGAATAAATGAATGTAGAAAGGTGACACTAGATGGTGAAACTCACCGCAGATTATCAAAACAATGAAGTTACAGTAACCTGATTTTGAGGTCACACGTTCTTAATTGCTGACTTTACTGATATTATTTGAGGGTGTGATTGTACCAAATGAACTCATTTAGTGCATAAATGAATGAAACAAGAAATGGAAGAAGGCACCATAATGTGAAAGAAAGCAAATAAAACAGAGACATAAATGCAGAGATTATTAACTTCTGAGAAGTTGGACAGACTGCATATAAACATGATACTTGTACAGGCGGTTGACCTGTATGGGCCTGTTGTGCAAACTCGTAGAGGGTCATAGGAACGACCACATCTTAAGGGGAGCGCAGATGAGTCTTGTATTCCCTTGAGGCTTGTACAGCCATCATAAGGGATGTCATAAAAATGGAACATACCCTCGTTGAGAGTCAGGTAAATGTCTCATGACATTTTTGGAAGATTAATTTTTCCGCATTTTCCGCTCTATGGGATTACCCATCTTTCTACGAATCTGCATGTCACATGGTTTTACCATTTTTTGCCTGCAGAGAGCCCGTATCCACCCGTAAGAACAGTTATGACTAAGGTGGAAAGCACTTATAGAGTATCCCCAAATCAGAAAAACCAATTTAACAAAATAAAGGAAATAGAAATCAAACTTTTTAGTCCCCCTCAACTCACATGTCTCTCATGTTCCTACAAACCAAAAACAAATGTGACTTGAAGTACAGAGGGATAGGGTGAGGGGCCCCAAACAGATTTAAAAAAAAAACACTGAAACCAAAAAACTTCCTTTTGATAACAAAGTGGACGTTGCCACAGCTGGGGCGATAACAAACCAGACTCAGGTGTGGCACAAGACACTAAATACCTCGTCAAACATGAATCAAGTCACCACTACAAGAAAGATCAAACAAAAATCACTGTTTATCCCAGTTTCTTTACAAAAGAACAACCTTCGGGTGGGGTTCCAATTCTCTCACTACTCCCTCATTCCTACAAGTCTATATAGAGTGGGGCTATATAGTGCCCTGAATTTGAATTTAAATGATTAAAAATAATTTCAAACAGCAAACATAAAGTCATCTATTTTTTTAATGACAATTGTTCAAAAGGTCTACAGTTGCCAATCTGGTGAGCATCCGTGCATTCCAGTTTTTTCCAAAGACTTATGGGAAATTTCTTGGATATTTCGGAATTGTAGATTCAGGCAGGCAAATACCCTCTCTGTAGTGCACTAAGTAGTGAGTAGTGAAGAATTTCTGACACAACCTCCAATTATAGAACCAGGACGTTTTTAGATGGACCACTACAAAAACCTGAACAACCTCAATCAGAGGGCCTTTTTCAAGATGAACTCAGCTGAAAAATTTAGTAAGTTTTTAGTTTCAGAAAAGGCCCATCATGCTCAACCTGACCAGGAAAACTCTGAATGTGTCACTCGAGCTGGCTTCATCCGCTAAGCTGAAAGGGAAGGATTCTCCATAGCAACAGGTTAAAAAAAACTGCACTTCAGTGAAAGAATACATTTTTTTCACTAAAAGTGATTAGATTTGTCGAAACTAAAGGAAAAGTAAGGCAAACAAAAAATGGAACATGGAGGCAGACGTTGTTGCTCAAATGAACTCATGGGATTGAATAAAAAAAATAAAGATTCTACATGCTGTTACTTGAATTAGACACAGTCCAACAGACCAGAAGCACAGCTGTTGCAGCTTTCATTAAGGAGCCTGCAAGAACATAACAACTAAGGTGATGCTTACTGTGAGTATGGTCAAATATAATCATTAAAAAAGTACCTTTTTTTTACATTTTTGAAATTTGTATCTGCTACTGATTATGATTAAAAACCAAAACATCAATATACATTTAAAAAGACAAAAGTTCTCTTGAAGGTAAATTCCTTATTGAAAACATTAAAAATGTGGGTCCAGTTTTGTGCTGTAATTAGAAATGTTATAAAAACATTGTAAATCTTGTGTATAACCCCAGAATAAATATTATTTCCAAAGATTTTATGCTTACAACATATATATTTAACTTGTATTAACAATTTATGATTTAATTATCATCATTTAGAAGAACTGGAATGGACAACAAATGTGTCTTTTCTGAGAGTCAGTGCTTTCAGCCTCACTGCAGATGAGCCACATCACAGATCTGACAGAAGACATTATCTATCCATCCATCCATCCATCCATCCATCCATCCATCCATCCATCCATCCATCCATCCATCCATCCATCCATCCATCCATCCATTCATCCATCTTCCTCCGCTTATCCGGGACCGGGTCGCGGGGGCAGCAGTCTAAGCAGAGATGTCCAGACTTCCCTCACCCCAGCCACTTCCTCCAGCTCCTCTGGGGGGACCCCGAGACGTTCCCAGGCCAGCCGAGAGACGCAGTCTCTCCAGCGTGTCCTGGGTCTTCCCCGGGGCCTCAGTCCAGTGGGACATGCCCGGAACACCTCTCCAGGGAGGCGTCCAGGAGGCATCTGGACTAGATGCCCGAACCACCTCAACTGGCTCCTTTCGATGTGGAGGAGAAGCGGTTCTACTCCGAGCTCTCCGCGGGTGACCGAGCTTCTCACCCTATCTCTAAGGGAGCACCCTACAGAGGAAGCTCATTTCAGCCGCTTGTATTCAGGACTTCGTTCTTTCGGTCATTACCCAGAGCTCATGACCATAGGTGAGTATTGGAACGAAGATCGACCTGTAAATTGAGAGCTTTGCTTTCTGGCTCAGCTCTCTCTTCACCACGACGGACCAATAGAGCGACCGCATAACTACGGAGGCCGCTCCGATCCGCCTGTCAATCTCACGCTCTGGTGTTCCCTCACTCATGAACAAGACCCCAAGGTATTTAAACTCCTCCACCAGGGGCAAAGACGCTCCACCCATCGAGAGATGGCAAACTACCTTTCTCCGGTCGAGGACCATTGCCTCAGAAGGTATTACTTTTACTTCTTTATGTATAAAAAGTGCTTATCTGCACTTTATCATATATTTAATGTACCTGCAGGTTCATGAAAAGACACTCGTTTTTGTAATCTTTTTCAGTATCAGTCAGAGTGATGAGGATGTGTACAGACTATGACACTGAACCTTGTTAAATGTAAATTACTAAATCCAAAAATCAATTTTAATCATCTGTTGTATTTTTATTTTATTTTTTAACAACCATAATTTTAATTTTCCATTTGCAAAATCGGAGGTTTTTATATGTTTTTTTTTATCAGAAGTTTGTCGAAACAAATTCTTTAAACAACAGACTCAATTTAAAAAAACAAAACAAATCATAAAACACCTTTTCCCATTCAAGCCAATGCAGATACAAATTATTCTAAAGCAGTGCACAGAATTGCTAAAAGGGCGTTTATGATTGTTTTCAAACTGATAAGAAATAGCGTTCTAATAACATGTCGATTAGCGAGAATCATGGAAACAGGAAATGAGAGTTCGGTCAGAGAAAGCAGTACTTCCAGATGAGTCTTTCTGATGTAAATCTGCTCCTCACACCAACATCATACATTCATTTTCTAAACCCGCTTTGTTCCTGTTCAGGGTTGCTGGAGCCTATTCCAGCTACTATTGTGTGTAGATGGGATAAACCTCTTGGACAGGTCAAAAGTCTGTTTCAGAGCAATATAATTACACACACTAAGCCTCTTCAAGACAATTTAGAATCCGCAATTAACCAATCAAACATGTTGTTGGACAGTGGGGGGAAAACAGAGGACGGACAGAACCCACACAAGCATTAGAAGAACATGCAACTCGGATTTAAACCACAGACCCTATTGCTGTGAGGTCACCATAATGCACCTTTCATGAACAGTAAAATTATATTAATCTTTAAAATCAGTCGTTTTTGGTAGGGTGTAACGATTCATGGATGAATCCTTATATCCAACCAAATTGATCTGTCTGCAGGAAGTTGCATTTTTAGGTTGGTGAATGGAATTGTTCAAAATGAACTAATATCAAATACAAACAGTATCATCAACCACTAATTATATGAATCGAATTGTTAAAATATATTACTTTCACGAAATTAAAAAAGCATTTATAGTTTTCCTGAACATAGTTTCGGCAGTAGTTAATGAGAAATTCACCTCTGTGTTGTGGGCGGGATGTTGACATGTAGCAGCCCCGCCCCCCTTTTCCTCCCCCTATTGCTGATAGCAGGGAGCTTGTGGCCCGCACAGCGCATTTTCTACAAAGTGAAAAAGCTGTTTTTCAGACAGCATTCTTTTTTGTCTGCTACTGATTTACAATGATTTGAACAAAGAAATTCTCAGAAATGCACTTTTACTCTTAATTTTCTTTACATATGTCCTCCATCGTCAGAAAAATGCCCCAAGAACGTGTTAAAAGCAACAAAAACAGTGCGTTCATCGAAGTAGGTCTTTAAAAAAGGCCCCAGAGAGCAGCACCACATTTACACAAAGAGGAAACTGAAAGAGCTTCCGAAACTTGAGAACTACACAGGACTATTGGATGTCCAGAAACCGCTGTGGAGATTCCAAACCAGTTTCACAAGAACAGAAAGTCCAACGTCAATCTGAAGCAAATAAGAAAACCAATACAAGAGTAATCAGCTGAACTCAGTAGGCAAGATACAACTATAAAAACAGGAACTATCTATGGATTGCATTGCGTAAACACAAAAAAATAGTAATAAATAACTAAAACAAGTTGATAAATCTGGACATCTGCAGAGCCACATTGATGTTCTATATGCTTGACTGCAAGGTGGAAGCTGTGAGGTGCAGAATACTAATAGTGGGAAATACTTTAAAGCCTGAGCGGTCACATCCTGATACATTTTAGCCACGCATCTGATAAACTCCAATCTTTCCCTGTGTCACATCACCAAAGACAAACTGGGAGCAAATATCAAGATTGCATAGAAAATACAGAGGATTTTCTTTGGCGCAAAAGATTTTGAAGATTAGTGTCCAATTTTGCTTTTTTTCCACAGTAAACTTTCCAGCAGATATTAAGATGTGGTATTTCTTGGAAGTGATGTTTTTGGGCTAAATCAAAGACATAAAATCACACGGGGCACTGTCATTCTGTCCCCGAAAAGAAACACAAACGTCCTTTTCTTAAAGTTCAAAATGAAGTTTCTAGTCATGCTTCTCAAAAGAAATAATAAAAGAATGTCTCTCTAGAATAGAAACCCGTTCATTTGCGCTTTCACAGACATGTCAGCGTACAAACCAACAATTTTCCTAAACCCCCTTCTGTCTGCAAACACTCCCCCACACCAACAAACAAACTTCCCTGCAGCAGCTCAGCATTGTGCGGATTAAGGGTCCTCGGTGGCTGTTTGCCTTTTTAATGGTGTCCTAATTATCATTTAACCCTAATTAACCTGTATGGTTTGGGGCTGGGTCTGATTAATCCTGTGCATTGTTGGCCCACAGTGGGTGGAAATCAGCCTCCTCATTCACACTTTAATCAGCTTTTTTTCCAAAAGCTTTGAACAAAAGAAAGTCAACACAGACAAACACACAACCATGACTCTATTAGGCAACTTCATTGCTGGTGCAAGCATAACTCGACAAGGACAAACCTGTCTTAAAATAAGACATTTCCTCTCACATTTTAGAAAAAAACTGCAAACATATTCTTCAATGAAATCTCCTATGAAGATATAAATATGTTTGATGCTAATTTTGCAATACTGCTTGTCCAAGAATTTGATCTTGGACTTAAGGACTCACTCCAATCCTCTTCAGATCTACTTTCATAGCTTTCCCAGGAGTATTTTAATTATGACAATGCAGTTTTTAGGCAAAATCTAACAAATTTGTGTTGTTTTCTAGGACATAGATTTGGCAGAGCGGCAGTAGTTGATAAGAAATTCACCTCTAAGTTATGGGCTGGACCTTTGAAACAGAGTAAGCCTATCCCGATTTCCCATCATATCATATCATGTTTTTCGTTCTATCCCACTAATTTACAACCCCAACCCAACAAAAATGGCAACCAATTGTAGAGCTTTCCAGACATATAGTTTAAAGCCAAGATCCCAGCTCAGACGGGGAAAACCAAGACGCACATGGATCTATTTGTCTTCAAGTGGATGCATCAGAATGGAGCTAGTACAAAGCCAATTCACCAGAGTCAAATCTTTGTAGTGAAAGTGTAAGGCCTTAAAAGCCATTTTCCAAGTGTTGGTGTTGATGCTCGGAGTTAAAATGTGCAGAGTAAAAATGACTCTGTTGGGGTTATTTAACAGATAGTAGCAGTTATTAACACCCAAAAGAGTTATGCCAACGCTAAAATTTAACACTATATTCAGTGGCACTTTAACACTGTCTAGATAGAGACCATATGTTATCTGGCTCAAAGTTAAAATCAACTCTTCATGTGTTGCATTAACACTTCTGTTTTTACTGTGTGGCTTGCAGCTGTGGGCCCTACGACACCTCTAAGCTGTGTCCAACAGCAATTCTTCATCTGTTCCTGATAACGATTAATATAAAAATTATTCAAAAATGCCATTTGAAGCTTAATTTGATCAAAATATGTCTTATATCATCGGAGAGATGCCACAAGAACATGTCAAAAACATCAAAAACACAATTTGCTTTAGAGTGGGTCTTTAAGGAAGTCACTTTGATGAGCTTTGGTTTGTGCATCTCTGGAGGGATGGATCTTGAATAGTTGGTTTTGCTTGAGTTTCTAGATTAATTGTATTGGTTTGCATAGTAGTGCTCTAGGGGTGAGGGCAAAAAAAACTTGTACCTGAAAATATTGTTTAAATTTAAAAAAAAGCAAACATTTGTTTGATAAACACACATGCCTACTTTATAGAGTGTAGTGTTATTTGGACTCACTTTTTTTGTGAAAAAAATATTGCTCTGAATTGTTTACCTCATAATAATCGACTAATGACTGTATAAAGCAAGGATTTAGCAGCATTGCTTCTCGAAAAAAAGAGGTAATAATCAAATTGGGGGCTTTTTTTGGGGTATAAACTTCAGCGCTCTGGAAACACTACTGGCAAAAATAAAAACAAGTCTGACCCCATCCTTCATTCTTTAATATGCACAATACTCTTACACTGTGGAATCATAATAAAGAAAAGTCTATTCTGCTTTAAAAACAATAAAAATAAAAACCCCAGCACCCCGAAGTGTGTGTAAATCTTTCCCACTGTTTTCATGATAATGCTCCATAACTGCCAGACAAAGACTGGAATTCTGCAAAAATAATTCTGCCTGAATGCATAATAAACACCAACTGGTTAAAATGACATTTTTTCTGCTATTTAAGCCAGAACAGGAGCAGACTTTCATATCCCAAAGCAACAGGTGAGACAGTATTTTGGGGGAAGAGTGAAATTCATTAGAAAGCAATTACTTTCCAGTCTCAGGTTGACATTATCAAGCCTGTATAAACCACACCTCTGAAGGCAATATGCCAACAATGACGCTGTATCTCATTCTGTGCACCTTTTTTGCTTATCTGGCTGCTATTTCTGTCCTGTTTGCCCAAATACAGAGGTTTATGAGACACCATGGCCCCAATGCTTCATGGCTGATAAGCCAGAGCTGGCCACCCTCACTTGTTTTTTTTATGTAGCTGAATCTATTTTTTATCCTTCCACTGTATTTTCCAGCGATTATCTAGGTCTGTGTTGTGGTGGCAGCAAGTTATGGAGAGATGACCTGACGTCCTTCTCTGGCGGTCGTCCAGAGTCACGAAGACTGGATTAGATGTGCACAGGTTTCAGCAGCTTCTGCAAAACACAAAGCAAGCTTCTATTGTCTTTCTCTAATTGTGTTAATTTGGAATTAAATCGTTGATTTTATGTACTCTTTCACTGTAGGTTCATTCTATTTCTTATTTTTTTCCCTTTTCTGTTGCTTTTTTATTGGTTTTGGCTGCACTGTTTTGTTTAAAATGGAGATATAAGGTTATGGTTATAAGTCTTAATCTGCATTTTTAAGATACCTCTGTACATATGTGTGTGTATATATATATATATATATATATATATATATATATATATAATGTGAAACACCCCCGAAGGTGGTAGAGAATAAAAGGGCCAAAATCCTGTAAAACTTCCAGATTCAGACTGATAGGATGGTAATGGCGAACCAACCAGACATTGTAGTGGTGGACAAAGAACAGAGGAAAGTCGTTGTGGTGGATGTGGCAGTGCCAAGCGATGGGAACATCAGGAAGAAGGAACATGAGAAACTGGAGAAATACCAGGGACTCAGAGAAGAACTGGAGAAAGCCTGGAAAGTGAAGGTGACAGTGGTGCCTGTGGTAATTGGAGCACTCGGGGCAGTAACCCCCAAGCTGGAGGAGTGGCTACAACAGATACCTGGAAAGACCTCAGACCTCTCAGTCCAGAAAAGTACAGTGCTAGAAACAGCTAAGATACTGCAGGACCTTCAAGCTCCCAGGCCTCTGGTAGAGGACCCGAGCTTGCGTGTATGTGTGTGTAGGTGTGTGTGTGTGTAGGTAGATCTTTCAGACATTGTTGTCTCAAAAGTAGCTCACATGCTAAAAAGATTTGTGGACACACCTTCTCATTCAAAGAGTTTTCTTTATTTTCATGACTATAGAAATAGTAGATTTACACTGAAGACATCAAAACTGTGAATTAACACATGTGGAATTATATACATAACACAAAAGTATGAAACAACTGAAAATTTGTCATATTGTAGGTTCTTCGTAATAGCCACCTTTTGCTTTGATTACTGCTTTGCAGTTTCACACTTTTTTTGTTATGTATATAATTCCACATGTGTTAATTCATAGTTTTGATGCCTTCTGTGTGAATCTACAATTTTCATAGTCATGAAAATAAAGAAAACTCTTTGAATGAGAAGGTGTGTCCAAACTTTTGGTCTGTAGTGTATGTAAATTTGTGAGATTACACCACATATGTGTCATCCAGTATTATCTCTATTTATTTATTTTTTGTAAACATCAAACCAATGCAATGTGCATTAAAAAAGGGGAATAAATTAACTTTTGAGTTTGCTCTTGTGTTATTTTGCATGTAAAAAGATGCTAAACACTTATTTCCCTTTCCAGAGGGAGCCTATCCCTATTTGCTTAATAAAATCATAAAATCAAAGTAATTGCTTTTTTTTTTTTTACCATGGAGAATTCATTAACCAGCAATGACAGCAACCCCGATTTCATTCTTTTTTTTTTTTTTAACTTTTGTTTGCACTTTTGTTTTGCTTTGCTTTCCTTATTTCATCAAATCAAATCAATTCAAACTTTATTTATAAAGCACTTTTCATATAAAAATATAACACAAAGTGCTTTACAATAAAATACAATAAAATATAAAAATGACAATTAAAATAAACAAGCACAAAAATAAAAAAATAGGGGCCCCCTCCCTGTACCTAGCCCCCCAACTCCTTTCACACCTTCATAACACTCGACAGCTGTACAGTACACCTATATAAATCATTGTTTTGCATAGAGCTAGTAGAAATGCCCTTTGTGGGGATTATATCTTTAAGTTTGGTTTGGTTTCAGTTTTCTTGGTTCCTGTATTTTTCCGTTTCTCCCTGTCACAATCACACCAGGTTCAAGTTTCTAATTATCCACAGCTGTTCTAACTTCGATGACTCCTCATCAGTGTATTTAAGTGTCTGGCCTTCAGAGCTTCTGCTTTGTCATTAGGTTTAGTTCTTGCTTTGGCAGATGGTTTTGTCAAGCCCTGAGTTTTGCATTTAGAGTCTCATGTCTACTGATTCTAACGTCATGACGTTCAGCAAATCTTGGTGGTTCAGTGTGTGACTTGTACCCATCTCAAAGTAATGTCGTTGGCTTTTGGGACTGATGTCTCAGTGTCCTCTAGAATTCACGATGTTTCAGAGAATCCACTCTAAAAGATCATGCTTTATCTCCAATTGATCCCGAAAAGATGTTGCAAATGTCAGGTAAAGAGACCTCTCTCTAGTCTTACCTGAAAATGTTTGGTGTGGCCTAAAAACGTAAATTTAATTTGAAAAAAAAAATATTGTTAAAAAAGCTGAGCCAAATAATGATATAAGCACCAAAGGTTTGGTTAAAAAAGAAATTGACGATAGGCCTGAATTGATGATTTGATTATTATTTTATCATTAATTTCTGACCACAGAGATCTGAGTTTTACATCAAATGAATATAGCAGTCAAGTTGACTCCATGCTTTTTACAGGTGGTTTCATATGTCTTTATTTTCATTTTCCTGATCTGTCTCCTGCTCTTATCTTTTTTTATGCTCTGTGTAGCTAACACCTAGTAATAGATTCCCTTTAATCCCAAGAGAGACAAAAGTGACATATAGTAAGAAATGACAGTTATGGAGGTTGCAATGAATTGAAAAAGGCCTTAAGATTAATATTCTATGAAATACAACTAGTGCATCACAATTATTATGCTTTTCATAATGTCTCCTAATGTGTTTTTTACCTATTCTTTCAAATACTCTAAGATTATTTTCAGTAAAATCCAAATTACTGTATGTAAAAAATAATGTTAAAAGGCTGTTTTTTAGAAATGTGAATTAGCACAAACAAGCAAACCCTCTAAACCAAACTTTTTTGACTTGCGGGCCACAAAAGGTTCTAAAATTTGACCGAAGGGCTGCAGATGCCTGTAGTGTTTTGGTAACCCAAATTGTATAAGAAATAAACATAGAATCTAAATGAAAAAATGCTGTAAATTTGATAAAAAAAAATTGATATATTTTTTTTAGTATATTGAGTATGAAAAACAGAACATTTTGCAGACTTTCAATCTTAAACTGTGGCTTTTTTTCTCACTTTAGTGCCAATTGGGTTGATGTCACTCTGGGAAAAACAAAAACTTAGAGAGAATTGTTGCGTTTGTGTGGTGTTGGAATCATCGGAAAAATTACTTTCAGACTCAGGAAAACTCAGATGAATATCAGGAAAACAACAAATGTTCTAACACCACATGATTGCAACATAACTTTCTGCAAGGTCAATGTATTTATCCTGCACTATCTAGAATTAAAGGGAACAAGAAAAAATAAATCAATTATTAATTTAATTTGTTCCTGTTTGGAGGGCCAAATTAAATAGTTAAAAGGGCCACCTCTGGCCCCCAGGCCATAGGTGGCCTACCCCTGCTCTAAAGGTATGTTTTTGTTCTGGAAAAATAAGCTGCATCCACTGCTGCCCGGTTTAAAAAAAAACTTTGAGAAGTCATCTATACTAAGTAGCTAGATTTGGTATCACTCTCAAATTACTTAATCAAACTGATTTCAATTTGTTTTCATTTTATGCTGAGTTAGTTCATGGTTTTCATTGATCTGTATTTTAATGCAGTTTTTTCTAATTTTATTCTAAAATCAATAGATTCCGATGCAGTCAATCTGTTTTTACATGACGTGATTTTTATTTTTTTCTGGTATGAGCCACTGCTTTAAAACCAAATTGATGTTGTGAATTAAAAATGCATCTTCTTATAAGCACATTCCTGCAGAGTGGAAATGAACACATAATCCATAAACATATATGTTGGCTCATGTTATCTTTTCTAAAGCTGTGTGTGTCGAGTTGTTTCTCTTCATTTTCAATGCTGCCCAACTCGAATGGCTCAGGAGACAACGGAGGACGCTGGACAATTCCACTTATTTTAACTTCTTTTTATTTTACACAAAGAATGGATGAGAGCTTAATAACCTTGAAATAAAACAAAATAATTAAACAGATACCAGAAATGTTTGTCAGAAATGTACTGTTATTTTAAACTTTTGCAAATATTGTGCCATTTAACTATTTTACTGTTGAATAATGTTCCCAGAAATATCAGACTATAAATGAAATTGAAACAAACATACCAATGGCATCACCAAAGTCATCCAAGCATTGAAATGTTTGTTGCTCAGCTCACCATGACCAATGAGTTATATCACTAGAGGAGACATCACGTGGTTCCTCATGGGAGGGGAGCACCGCCATCTTGGTTAGGTCAAGGTACTGCTGCAGTGAATGCATGTGAACACATTTTTTGCATAATGCCAGTTCATTGTGCGGGTTTCAACTGCCAAAATCAGAAAAATGAGTCCATGAAGGAGGAAGATATATCATTTCACAGGTAAGTATTTAATTTTTTTTCTTTTAAGGCTGCAGGGGCTTCATTAATAGAACATATGTTGACATGCATGATGCTGCAGGGCTATTATCAACATGCTGCATGATGTACATTTATTTTGCTGTCAATATAAATGTACATTTTATTTTGCTAAACCTGTATACAGCCTACTAGGCTATTTATACAGATTTATACATTTCTGACTCAGTGACTGAGTCAGGTTTCCAATGGACTCAGACTTCAGGAAAAAGTGGATCTTGGCTATCAAAAGAGCTAACCCAGATGGATCACTGTGGTACCAACTAGTAATACAGTCTGGCTGTTCAAAACATTTGTGGAAACAGATTTTGATGAGAGGCCAGGGTAAATCTATTGTTCACTTTTGGACTTCTTTTTATTACTATTATTATTATTATTATTATTATTATTATTATTATTATTATTATTATAATTATTATTTATTGACTTATTATTTATTTATTGTTTGTATTGACTTACTATTGATTTATTATTATTATTATTATTATTATTATTGACTTATTGATGTTTTTTTTTAATAATTTAAATTGCATGTCAAAGAGGTCTTAAACTTCTAAATGTTTAGAAATTAATTTTAAAAATTCTTTCTAGTAATTTTTTTATTTGTAAGAAGTCCTGCAACAATGCATTTTCATTCAAGTTTGAGCTTTTAAGGCTGACTCTTTCTCTTCTTTAACAACAACAAATGATGTATCTATATATACATTATGTACATAAAATATAATAAATTTATATATATGTATAAATATATTTAAATCTAAAAATACATACAGTTTATAAAAGCTACTTAGACACCACTAAAATCAATGGAAATCAATGACATGTGGACGTCGTCGACCTCACCAAGATGGCGTCGCGCTCCGCCACCGTCGGCCAGGCTTCTAAAGCGGGCGTGTCTCCTCTAGTGATATAACTCATTGACCATGACTGCCAGACAAAAACCCCCACCTGCACACTGTCACCTGGTTAAATAATTCTTCCCTTCTACCTGCCTGGTAGATTAGGATTCACATTTTCCTTATACTGCCCCCTGCAGCTGTGGAGTTGATCCTACCTGGAACAATCCTCCAAATCAATGTTCAGGAGCAAAATAAAGAAAGTAGACAAATAAACAAATCTTAACAGTGTGTTTTTTCTGATCTACATATGGAAATTTTCAGACGTATGCAGTAAAAAAATTAGAGAGGAATCTTTTCACCTCATGTTTGTATTTTCTTGCAAGAAAACCCAGCATTTTCAAGAACGGAGTCCCATCTCTTTGCCTTCAGGGAAAATTTGGCTTTTACCTTCCTTTCATATCCGTACTCCCACAGTCTGGCTGACCTGACAACAAACTTGGTCTTCAAAGACTATTTATCCATCCTTTGCACCTTTTTCCTGTTTATCTGTTTAAATGTATTCTTTAGCTCCATCTTTTCCTTTTAACCTTTTGTGATTTCTTTTTTTTAATTTATTCTTGCTTGTGCTACAAATCACAAATTTTCTTCTACAAAGCTGAGTGATTAAAACTCCTGGCCGATTTAGAGCATTTGTTTCTAAAATGATGAATAAAAGAGTGTCAGGGCAGAAAAAGCTGGCTGACAGATGGCAGACCAGTTAACACCACAAGTACACTGACAGGAGAAACTTCTCTTTTTTTTGGCAACCACATTGCTTAGATCTGAAATAACAAATATTTCAGTCATCTTCCAGCTGTCTTTCTGCTATCATCCCTGAACTGTGCTACCTACACATTTGTGTCGCGAGTTTCTTGCCAACGAGGCAGCTGAGCTGTTGACAGGGTGAGAAGGTTAGAGAAGGAAGAAGGGACCCAATCCAGAGATGATTAACTGTGGCAGCCCGTGGGTCCGTTTATCCCTGCAGAGTCTCCGGTAAAAGTTGTGAAACTACTCGGTAAAAAAGAAAAAGAGAAAGTCGGGTTCAGGCAGAGATCCTCCACAAATGAATATAACAAGCATCCATTCAGTTGTGGGTTCTGCATAGGTTTTATCCCTCCGAGCTTTGCCCAAAACTCCCACGGTATTTGCTTCAGCATGGGCTTGTTGCAGTTCATTTGTGCTATGCCATCACTAAGTCTATGGAGAAGACAGGTTCCCTTTGCTGGTTTTGAGCTTTTCCTGAAGCCTCAAACAGCAGCTTCAATCATCTTTGGAGCTATTTTCAACGCATTCCCAGTAGCCTTTATATTATGATCATGCCATGTTTTAGCCAAGATAAAAAACTAAAAAACTATGTTTTCTAGAATGTAGTTTCTGCAAAGCGACCTTTGGCACAAAGCAACCCCGCCCCCACTTCCTCTTAGTTTTCTGTTTACACTTTCTCCCAATAGCTTACAGCCCTTCATACTCCCGACCTAACATTATTGGTGCAACAAAAATGGAGCGCAATATTGGAGTAACCCAGACGTACAGTTTTGAGCCAGTTGCCATCCCAGACGAGTAAAACAGAGACACATTTGGATCTAGTCATCTGCAAGTGGATACATCAGAATAAAGAGGAACGGGGAGCTTGTGGCCCACCCAGCATATTTTCTGTCACAAATTCAACATTCAATTCATCGCGATTTGAATCAAATAATGTTCAGAAATGCTATTTTGAGCTGAATTTTCTTTGTATATGTTCTCCATCATCAGACAAATGCCACAAGAACATGTTAGAAACACTAAAAACACATTTTTATTTGGAATGGGGGTTCAAAAAGAGCCTTTTACTTTTGTCAAATGCAGCTCAATGTTTTCATTTACTATCATGATGGCACTACATGGGCTAATATTTTGTGCGCTGTTGTCTTCCAACTGCTTTATGCTTTATGGTGATTAAAGATAAACATGTGGCCTACAGAAAGTGTTCACACTTTCATTTGGTTTGTGTAAATCACATTCAATCAAACCTTTTCAAAATGAGACTCAGTTAAAAAAACATCAGGAATTTAAACAGTTGGCATCTTCTGATCATCATATCGATAAAAGATTTTCAACTTCCAACTACACCCATGAAATGTTTTTAACCATTGATGATTCTTACTGACAGCTGGTATTTATTTTCTACATTTATAACAGCCTGTGCTTCAGCTACTGATTCTTTTCGGATCACTGGATAGTTTTTTATGAATTCACACTGTAGCGAAGCGCACCAAGGTTCACTTGCAACTTGTTCCCATTTGTTTGCAAACATTTCAAGCTCTCTCATCTGCCAAACACAACACACACCCTTTCACAGTTTGTATTCATTTGATTGTAAATTGTTCCCACCTAAACCCTGCCAGTGGAGTATTTTATCAGAGGCTATCATGTCTGTTGGAGATTCAGCCTCAGGGAGGGTTGCTATGAAAAGGAGATGCTGTGGTTGTCAAGTTTCCTCAATGGCGCTTTGCGAGCTCATCACTAATTGGGTGATAAGGTTTTTTATTACTTCGTTTGGCTTGACGGCATCGTGGTTGTGTGAACAGTGCGTGTTTGCTGGTCCTCTCCGGTTGTACTCACCTCTACAAACCTGCGGATCAGTTCTAAAAATGCTGTTAATTTATAAAGTGCTGGTCACCTGTTTAAGAAGATGAATGTTTTCAGTGTTAGCATCAAAAGTCCAGTCCTCAGCGGAAAAAAATGATTGGATACTCAGCACCGGGTTGCTTTATTCAATAGTGAGGGGAAGATAACTCATGAATGCCACATCTGTATTCATAAAGACTTTGTACTGTTTGCAGTCTCTCCTTCGGCCATGAGCCAGGGGTTTACCATGAAACAGCTAGGATCTCAGATCCAAAAAGTGCTTTTGGTGGGATGTTCAGCTTTACTGGAAAAGCTGAGAGTAAAAACCGTTACTCCAGATCCAGTGAGGGAAGTTGAGGTGGTTCAGACATCTGGTAAAATGAAGCCAGACACTGGGAGGAGGCCCTGTAGCAAACCCCAGACATACTGGAGCTTAAATCCTGTCAGCTGGCCAGGACATCTCAATGTCCTCCAAGGAGGTCAGGGCACCCTTAAGTGCTGCTTCTGTGACTAAAATCGGGTAAAATAACATCTGTTTGGAGTTTTTGGGCTGGCTTTCATGAAATAAATAAATATAACACTAATTTTTTTTTTTTCACTGGGAGACTCTTGAATGCGTGACATTATTGGAAGAAAGAGAAGGGTAGTAAATATTTTATTGTTCATCACTAGCTTTAATCTTAATCTGTTCTAAAATGAAAAAAAAAAGCATTTGCGATTTGAACAAAGTTAATTTGTTAAAAAATGTTCAAGTCATAAATAAATGACCAAGACTAGAAATAAACATTAGGGCTTTGATTAATAGTCCATGTGTTCATAAAAAGGTTCAAAGATCAGAAGTTTTTTTTCGTTAAAATAACATTACATTTTTGTAATGTTATAAAAGCTGACATGAGACGACACTTTCAGTTATTAGTAGTGATGTTTTTGCCAGAGAATAATCAAGTGAAACCTTATGAATGACGTAAATAATTGTTTTGCTTTCAAATACTTCAATTATTTTTCCTGAGAAATGTTTGGCTAGTAGAAATCTAATCTGGCTGGTAGAGTTTACTAGCCAACCCAGCTAGCAACAAAAAAGTTATTTCTGGTTAAAAGCAAATTTTAATTAACTTCACATTAGCCTCTCAGCTTTAACTTTACGTATCTTTCTGCAAAATGTAAAACTTGAATATGTAAATTTTGATGTTTTCATTCTACTGAGGATGTTAAAATACAGTTCTTTATTTTGCCAGACTGTATTTTTTTCTTTGCTTGTCTCTTGATGAATTCAAGTAGTTTTATTTTCCGGTGAGAAAGATCTTTAAGTGCACGGTTGTTCTGCCATGTTATTGTGGTTTAGAGGCTGATCTGTGAAGTGCAAACAAAGCCATTACGTTGGCAGACTTTTTTTCTTTGGAAAAAGCAGACTTTCCACAAAGCAAGTCGTCATTCTGAATAAGCTCTTCTGTTACTTTGCAGAGATGGAGGAACATTGCGAAAGGATAGGCATTAATGCAGCACTCCATCACTTTGGCCTTCATGGTAGAAGAGCCTGAGAGAAGCAATTCCTCTAGAAAAAAAAAGCCCATGACCGTTAAAAGTGTCTAAAACCAGTGGAATGACTCTCCTTGAAGGGGAAGTAGAGACCTCTGATTTGATAAAAATGAGCGTGTCTTCTATTTATCTGTTATCACGTCACTTTGGTCATCCTTCAAGTCAAACATGGTGACAGCGCCATCATTCTCTCTGGATCTTTGGCGGGTGTGGAAGTCATCGAAAAGATGAATGGGGAAAAGTTTGGATATTTCTGTCATTAAACCTCTTTTAGTTTGAGCAGTCTCCCAGGCAAAGGTTTCCATTTAAACAAGAAAATGATAAGAGGCATTTTGCCAAGAAAAATCCCAGACTTTTCCGAAGAAGTGCAGCGTGTGGGTTTGAATTTGGATGAGGCTGAAGAGCTTGATTGAGACTGCAGAGCTGTAAGGATTTAACATCTAAAGGTGACAGGATTCATTCAAATTCGCATTAAATTAGTTCTAAAACAATATTTAAGCCTTTGTCAAAGATAACATTTCACTTACATAAAATCTGTTTTTATGCAATTTTGTTCGTTTAGAAAACCCATCATTTATTTGACAGAATTTATGACATATTTACCATAATTTGTTAAAAACTGTGACAAAGTTTGTTATTTTCTATGCTTTTCTTAATGCAACAATAATGAATATATTTTTATTGGGTTCATCTGATTCATGTCACACTGTCAGAATTTCTGATAATTCAAATATAAAACCAGCTGAAGCCAGATGCAGTTTACTAAGTTACCACTAGGCGGCTTTTTACATAAGAAAGGCAAGTTTTATTTACTTCAAGGTAAAATGGCTAAACTTTAACATAAAATTCATAAAAAATGTAATGTTTGGTAAATACATTAACAAAAGCTTTTGTTTATTAAATTGTTTAATTTTCTTTGATTGGTATGTTATTTTTTACTCAAACTGGGATGTGGTCCTTTGACTGAGAGGTCACTGTGAAAACCTTTGCATTTTAACACCCCCATGTATGTTTTTTCTATAACCATCCCATTTTTTTTAAACATTTTGGGGAAATACCTCTCTTATGTAATGATGCGCCCACTCATAGCTAAAAAAGAACAGACTTCAAATCAATTGAACCATTGCAAGAAATTAAAGAAATGTATTTCTTTGCCCTTTTTTTCTTTTTTTTTTTCTCTTATTTATTTATGTATTCATTTATTTATTATTTGGATCATCTCAATGACTTCACATTCAAATTTGAAGCAGAACCAGACATTTTAAATAGGGTAGTTCCTCAAATGATCACTAGAGGCTAGTTTTACATGAACACTTATTTCTAATAACCCCCAACATTACACTAAAACAGACCTATTGCATTTACTTTTTTTTTTTTTCTTGGCATTTATGAGAACAGGTGGTGTTTTGCATAATTAGAGGGGTCAGTTTTTTGATTGACAGGTAGGTGGACCTGTGACTCAATATTTGTGGCATTTGATAATATTTACTTTAAATAAATGCAATCGGGAATCATTCTGTACCAGTGGGTGGAGCGGGTGGCAGGAAGGTTTCAGGTGTGATGTGTGACCAAAGAGAGTCAGCAAGAATGAAAGAAAAAGGTGAAGAAGACTGTGCTGAGAGCAGCCATGTTGTTGGTTTAGAGACTCTGAGACAGAGACGGGAGGCAGAGTTGGAGGGAGCAGAGATGAAGATGATGAGGTTTGATGAGGGGGAACAATCATGACGTTGGTAGAAGGATGCTGAGGTTGGAGCTACCAGGAGAGAGGTCCAAAGAGGAGATTTATGGATATAAAGAAGGAGGTCTGGTGTGAATAAGGAGGATGTGAAAGATTAGATAGAGGCAGAGGATTTGTCGTGGCAATCCCTAATGGGAAAAACAGAAAAACAAAGAAGAAAAAATACAGTTTACTCAGTTAATATTGAGTCATCTGCCTTTTAGGTATTTTATGTATGCATTATGAGTTGGTTTATTCACTGCTATAAGGGCTTATAAATAAACATATATTGATTTGTGGACTGCAAAACTGAAGTGCAGCATTAACATTGTATTTCTATTTGTGAAATGTTGCCATTTAGTGACAGGCGTGCAGCTTAATTTTCAATTATATAAAGAAATAAAGGCTCATTTCTATCAGTAGGATCATTTTTAATAAACATGAAAGCATTTCTCAGAGTGGATCAGTCTTCGCGCATTCACAATTAAAGAAAAGCATGCTGTTTTATTAGGCGGACCTGATGCTGCAAGTTCACTTTACGGGCCCTGAAATTAAGTCTCGACACAGCAGCAACCTGAACACCCTATGGAGACGGTGAAAAAAATAAACCCATAAGGAAGAGAATGAAGGCAGCAAATTCTGATCAACCTCAGCAAGAGCCAAGACTAGCAAGCCTGCCAAAACTGATAACTCACATCTTGTAAAACTTCACTATGAAATGTAAGCTCTTTGAAAGTATTTATTCATTTATTCCCCTCAGCTGTTTTATCCTGTTCAGGGTCAGGCTGGGGCTGGAATTCATTCCAACGTTCAGGGGTCATAAACTGGACTCAAACTGATAACTTTGCACATTTATGCTGACTTTAAAATGACCCTTTAACTTCTCACTTTTGGGTTTTTTTCTTTTTTGCTTTTGCAACACTTCATTCGAAGGTTCAAATCAAATCAAATCAAATCAAACTTTATTTATAAAGCACTTTTCATATAAAAATATAACACAAAGTGCTTTACATTAAAACAACAAAATATAAAAACAAGCAAGCATTAAAAAATAAATAAATAAGTAACAGGGCCCCCCTCCCCGTACCTAGCCCCCCACACCTTTCACACCTCCCACCCTCTAACTCAGGGGTGGGCAATTCCAGGCCTCGAGGGCCGGTGTGTCTGCATGATTTCTAGATAGTCTTGCTCTACTCATGGCTGATTCCCTGGTTCAGGTGTGTCCAGCCAATAATGTTGCCCCAGTCATGGCTGATTACCTGGTTCAGGTGTGTCCAGCCAATTAGAACATGCCAGAGCAGGGTATGCTGGAAAACATGCAGGAATGCGGCCCTCAGTGCCCACCTCTGCTCTAACTGATGGGAAATGACAATGAAAAAATAGGCTGAGCACAAAAACATGATGCTGGAAAAGCTAGTATCTGGAACCTCCCCCGTGAACAGCCGCATAGACAGCCAAATGCAGCATCGAAGGCGGGGACCGCTCCACCACAGCTAAGCGGTGATGCAGGTCCCCACCCAGAGCCGCAGTGGCTGAACAGCAGCCGACCCAGAGGGAGAGGTTCCAGCTGAGGAAGCACCGGAAATAAAAATGAATAAAAATGAGAATCAAAAAGTAAACATATTGATAAAAAACGATAAAACACTTGAAATAAGGTAAATTAAAACAACACGTTAAAAATCAGGTTCAAGTTCATAAAACAAGATAAAATGGATAATAAATAAAATAAAAATAGAAAAAACATATAAATAAATAACTGAATAAATAAATAAAAGTAGTAAAAAATTAGCTAAAGGCCAGGTCAAAAAGATGAGTCTTGAGTCTTTTCTTAAAAGCATTAATGTTCTCTGCGGCTCTCAGGTCCTCTGGCAGACTGTTCCATAAACGGGGGCCATAGTGTTGAAAAGATGCTTCTCCGTATGTTTTGGTTTTTACTGGTTGAATAGTTAACAGACCAGTGCCAGAGGATCTCAGGGTCCGCGAGGGTTCATACTTTACTAAAAGATCTGATAGATAAGAAGGCGCAAGACCGTTAAGACATTTAAAAACTGTTAAAAGTATCTTAAAATCAATCCTGAAGCATATGGGGAGCCAATGCAGGGATTTTAAAATTGGGGTGATGTGAGCCCGCCTCGTGGTCTTTGTAAGAACTCGTGCAGCAGAGTTCTGGAGAAGCTGAAGGTTCAGCTGTGAAGATGTGATATAAATGTTTTAGGTAACATATATTCTCTCAAATCAGTCTCGAACCCATCTCAAATTAAGCTCAATTTAGTTTCTATGAAACAGTGCAATAAATACCAGACAACTTTGTCATTCAAATTAAACTTACTTCCTCTCGATTTTATTCCTATGGTTCAGAAATAGTATGAATTCCAATCTGTTTTGAACATGTTCAGGACTTATCTCTACAGAGGCCCAGAAGTCCAAATCACACCAGCAAATCATTCAGTGCAAAACCATAATAAAACCAAATCTACAAAAGTAAAACAAATAAAACATTACATTTTAGAAATTCCAGATTAAAAAAATTCCAGAATCCAAAACAAAATTCCACAAAAATAAAGCATTTTAGAAAACAAAAGTAATTTCCTGAAATCAAAATGAAAACAAAAAGAAATCCGAAAAGGTAGGTTTATGAAACATCACTGATTGGATGATGATGCTTGTTCATCATTTCAACCAAACCTTATTTGGCATTTATGTCTAATTATCCCAAGTTTGATACATCATTGTATGAATGTATAACTGATGATTGTAAGGTTTTTGTGTATTATTCCTGTTTGATGGCTTGAAATAAACCATTTCTAATCAAATTCAATCAAATCAAATCCTGGATATTCTCCGCATTGATCATAAATCTGTCTGCAGACACCAAAGACGCAATTGAAAAAGCTCAAACTTAAAAATAACAAGTCATCGTCCAATCAGTGATGTCTGCACCTTTTTCAGTTTCTTATTGTTTTAAAAATTTTTCATGTTTTGATTTCTAAAATGTAATGTAGTTTTTTATTATTTGTTTTGTTTATTTTAATTGTTGAGATCTTTAATGTTTTTGCGTGGAGCCATTTGTTCGTGTGATTTGCTCCTCAGGGCCACCGTACATCTCCAACCATTTCTCATCACGTTTGCAGGAGTTAGATTTAGCAAAAACAAGGTGTGACAGAAGTTGTGAGAAGCTGGCAATCTTCAAAAGTGAAAGAAAATGATTTAATTTGACATTCTTGACATGCGACAGCTGCATCAGCTGAATGTCGACTAGAAGTCTGTGCAACATTTGTGCGCTTAAGTGTATCTCAAAGTTCAAATTGACACTACTTTGAATGTTTTCCTATAATTTTGGATCTTCGGCTGGTTGCAAACTGGTGCAGTGACATACAGATCCAAATAGGAGTAAAGGGGGGTCGGAAACTCCACACAGAACATCACAAACAACCATTTTGCAGCAAAATAACAGTCTGTGAACTCCACATATCCTACCCTGGAGACCTGCTCTCATGCAAACCAATAGAAACGGCAATTTTCACTGGGCAGAAACATTATTTTGGAACATTTTCCACAAATGTCTCAATTTTCTGCCACAAATGAATGACACAACCTCTGAAGACAAAACGTAAATCAAATTGTGAAGAATTTGCAACCTGTTTTATGTAAAAAAGACATTGGCCTGCTCGTTTTGTCGAGAACACCCTGAAGATGCTATCCATTTAATTGGTTAAGCCCTTTTTCCACCAAACTCTGATCTAAAGTTTGTAACTTAATTTCGCAACACAGGATCCGCCTGTGCTTAGAACGTGTACTGTTTGGCCTCACCCATTATCCATCTCATAAAAAAGAACACATAATTAATCTCATATAGTTTTTATGCAAATGGCATATACATAAATCCAAATTTATCTTATCTTTATCTCTATCTTTATCAATGAGATCAAACAATTCTTAAATACAATAAAATATTCTGTCAATAAGAAAGCGATTAAAACATTCGATCTGTGCATCAGTTTCTATGTCTTTGTGTAAAATGTAATAATAACCCTCTGGCTTGTTCTTTTCCTGTTATTGTATTACACTGGTTTGTATTGCATCATTGTGATCAATAAAGTACTGGGGAAAAAAACTTGTTTTATGTATTTTCAAATTTAAAATTGTAAGAAATTGAAAGAAATTGTTCTGTGAATAAACATTTTGCAAATGTTTATTTGATTATACAATGAGAAAAAGAGAAAAAAATGCGGACAGGTGAGTCATCTATTGTGTGATGACGCATTCTTACCAACCTGTGTGTAGATTAGACCTGTTATTGGCACTGTGATATCCCCTTCACCCCCAATAACCTTTTCCTTGCTCCCTCACTATTTCTCTTTCTCACTTTTCATTCTTGTCCCGTCTGTTCTTTCTCTCTCAGCGGGCACTTCCCCTCATTCGCTTTTTCTCACGTCTTCATGACTCAAGTCACGAGCCATTAGAAAAGGCTGACCTTCCGGGAAAGGTCTTTAGTAAGCAGTGATAAAGTAGGGTTGGGCAATTGAAAAAAAAAAAAAATCTGTACTGTAGCACTAAAATAGGTGCTGCTATAGTCCAGGGAGCGGATTAATGATCCCTAACCTCAATGTACCATTAGCCCGAAATAAAGACGGGAGGAAAAAGGAAAAAAAGGGAGGGAAAAAGTCCATCTGACATGGACACATGGATGATGTGAACATTAAAAGCACTTTTTGTGTGGCTGACATTTCTTTTAATAGTCCTCTTGTCCAGTGATGAAGTCTTAGCCATTGCTCTTTGAAATGACACACAGTTGAATGAACACACAGGAATTACAAACTAATGACCGCCTGTGATTATTTCCCACATCAATTAAAAGTCCTTTCATGAGGACATTTATGCTCGTGTCGGAGATGCGTTTTAAAACATCCTTGACACAAATTATTGAGCGCTTGCAATTAAATCCTGACATATTAATTTGCGTTAAAATATTCGCGCATAGGAGAATTAGTTATTCATAGCAATCAGAGAAGCCGGCACGCAAATCTGGAAAAACAATAAGGAGGACTTGGCAGTGCAAGCTCATTTCAGAGTGCTCACTTCATGGTTTTTTAACCTGTGTGTCCACTTAGCCTCAAATAAACATAAATCCAACGTAGACTCTTCAGTATGTGTATGTGGAGAGGGTAATAAGATTTCCTGAACTGTTTCTATACCAACCTAATCCCTAAAGCATAATCTGTTTCATGGTATTTATGCAAGATGTCTTCCTTCATTTATAAATACTCTGGTAATGTTGATTCAGGATTTTGAGGTGATTATCAGCCAGCGTTCCTCATTGAGTTATTGCGATCTCAAGAGAGATTGTCTAACAGCTCTCCACTCATCATGCCCCTGGAGAAGTCATGTTTTTTTTTACTTCTCCGGCATGGTAAACGCCATCAGGCTAGGACTGTTGCGAGGGAAGCTGGAAGGAGCAGGAGTGGATGGTCTTTAGTGGGGTGGTCCATCAACTGTCCACAGAATATGCATCTGCAGCTCAGATGACTCAGCCACTGAGGGCTGTGTGTCTGAAGGAGAAGATGTGGAGTATCAATCACCTGTGCTATAACACCAGCAAGACCAAAGGAGATGGTGATTGACCGCCAAAGACGAAGAACGGTGGCCCACGTACAGGTGAACATCCAGGGAAGGGACGTTGACATAGTTGACAGGTTAAAGTACCTAGGTGACCCCCTCAACCAAAAATACTGGTCCCACAATACACAAGAAAACAAGAAGGGGCGAATTCACCTCCATCTTCTGAGGAGGCGGAGGTATTATGGAGTGTGCAGACCTCTGCTCAGAACTTTACCCGCCTTGCTTTACCCTGGGGAGCGAGTAGCACCGACCAGGATAATGAGGAGGAACTTAATTAACTGACCAGGAGGGCCAGCTCTGTCCCGGGATGCTCATTGGACTCTGTGGAGGAGAAGGGTGAGAGAAGGGTGTTGACCAAAGATCCACCATGGGGAACATCTGCCACCCACTGTGGCCAAGAGAAGTATATTCAGCAACAGACTCAGTTGCCCGCAGTAGAAACAAGAATTACCGCAGGTTACTCATTCCAACCGCCATCTCCGACTGCACAATTATGTCTCTCATGAAAATCTGCACTAATATTTATGTATCCATTTACTTATTTGTTTGATCTGATGAGCTGTAAATGTAATATAACTTGATTTTTACTTTGAGCTGCCATGACGAGGGAATTTCTTCCTTTATCACACAAGCTACAAGAGGATGACGTCATTCCTATTTAAGGACAAACTTTTCTTTCTGACCAGCTTTTTTAGTCTGCACTTCTGTTGCATCCTTGCTACAAAACTTTTTTGACTTCATCTTCCATGGATGTGTCTTTCATTAGCAAAAAAAAGTTATTGAAAGATTCCATCCACTATTTGCTGATGTCAACATGTATTTCAATGCCATATCACACAGCTATTATGTACATTTTGCGCATACTAAATGGATGAAAACTGGTCATCCGTGGAAAAAGTAAGAAAAGTTTTGGTCTTTACTTGAAATTTTCACAGATGTATCACAAAATGAACCACGTTATAACCTCGGAAAAAGTACAAATAAACCACGCAAATAACACGTAAATCAACGTAGAACATTAACCATACCTGATTATTGCACTGTTTATATGCACTTCATTAGTGATACATGCATCAATTACGTAATTTTAACGTGATATGTGTGGCATATACGCAATGTAAAGTTATACATCGGTGGTACATGCATGAAAAGTCCGTTAGAAATACGCAGAATGGTCGTGGAAAGCCACACATTTGCGTATGCACCTTGCAAAAAGATGCTCCTTACAAAAATGATGCAACATTGCGTAACATTTACATAATAATTGCATATAAGCTGTGTAAAATATGCATAAACTGCATATCTCTCAACTGACCGAAAATTTTGAACAGCTGAAAACCAAATTCACTTAAAGACCCATTGGGCCAAACCCTTGACTGACATCTGTGCACATCAATATACACAAGAAACACTTTTGAATTACATATATCATATTACAGAATTACAGATATTCCACATGTGGAAAATGTGCAAAATGTACATGCAGTGGATGGTAATGGACTCAGATTAAGGGAGGTTCATTCCTTTAACTTCATTTGGAATCTTTAGAAAAATGAGGGAGAAAGAAATAAAAATGGACAAAGAGACGACATGGATGTGATGAAAGAATGATAGGGTTGGAGGAAGGAATGGAAGAACGGATGAGAACTTTTATAATGAGGGATGAATGTTGGCCAAGAGCAACTGGAAAGGGTGGAAGAAGCAAAGCACATGAGGGAAACAAATGCATTAAAGAGAGTAGATAAGAAGGAAGGTGTGTGTAGAAAGATGGAGTATAAGGGATGAATGGATGGTTGGAGTGTGCAGTCAAGGAGAGGAACAGATGAATGAAAAGATAAAGAAGGAGAAAGGGAAAGATGATAGCAGTAGACACCGCAGGAGTGTCAGCTTAAACATTTTCCACGGTGTGTTTAGGGTCATGGTTTCAATCGTTGCATACCACCTCTTCATTCCACAGTTTTAAGTTTTGTCGTCTTTGAAATCTGTCTTTTAAATTCATATTTCTGTTTTTTTACATTTGCTTCAAAGTTTCCATCTTTTTTTTACATTTGGGTTCATCACAAACCACAACATTTGACAATTGATGCTCAATAAATAGCCTAAAACTTTTAAAGTAAGGGTACCTCTGACAAAAAAGGTGTTGAAATACTAATGTTTCTAGAGGTCAGCAAGAAAAATATGCAACCGTAAGGCAGAAGGCAGAACCCTAGAACAGTAGTTTAAAAAAAACTCTGTGCTTCTTTTTTGCAAATTTATCACCATCAGCAACACTTTTTGGAAAGAGCCAGACCTCACTACTGCTGACAGACGGTGAGAGTTGGTGCTGTTTAGTTGTTTTTTATTAACTCATACATTTTGTTTACTTATTTTCTGTTTTTCCTCCTCTCACACTCCAGGTTTTAGTTTATCATGGTTATTCATCCTACTGTATATTCATGACCATGTTTCTTTCTTCATCCCTTTGCTGTGTCATCTTCAGGTTTCTGAATTTTTCACTTATGAGCTTCTTTCATTTTGATTGTTTTAGATTTATCAAATAAAGTTTCTATCCAAAAGAGTGGGTTTCTACGGAGCCCCTAAAGAGATATAGAAGTTAAAAAAAGTACTGGTTTCTAATGAGAAAGTATCTGGTGGGCACCAGAAAGTAAGTCGTACGTTTGCTTTTCATGCACTGGTATCTACTGCAGTTATGCTGTGCAAGCAAAGCTGCACTGTCTTTTGTAGGTGAGTCTGAACATAAAATGAAACTTGATTAGCACACGTACCGTCATTTTCAGATAACTGACTCTAAAAAAAGATTTTCTGTTCGCAAATGACCACCAAATCCCTCTGCCAATAGGGTGACCAAGGAGAAACTGATTTCTTTACGTGAGTGTGCTCTAAAGCACAGAAGTTTACACTTAAATGTACTATATATTGAGTTTTTGTTTTGGCATGCATGAATTTTTATAGTTCTAAAACTGATGTTGTTATGTATTTTCTGTGTGCTGGCAGCTACGCAGCTACCGTAGCTCACCACTGACTATTGATGGCGTCATCAAGTGGTAGTAACGTCCAGATTTGATGACACAATTTTTACTTAGAGGGACAAATGTATGGGTAGGGAAGCAATTTGGATCTGAGCTTAGCTTCTTGTTCTTCTTTCGCCCGCATCCGATGCACAAAAACTGTGCTGCTATCTATAAACAATCCAACCACACAGGAGAAACAAAGTCAGATTTTTTTTTATCCTCCTGTAAGGGTTCCATACCTTTGTGAGGCTCTGATTCTCATTGCGGTTCTCCTGAAACTCATTCTCCCCCAAATGCAAAAAACCTGAAAGAGTGATGAACCTTTCCATGTTTTCAAGAAGATGTTAAAAGAACCAGAAAAACACAAACGGTGGAGCCTCATTATCATTAAAGACCTTCACAACGCCCCACCCCCATGCCTGCTGGAAGGAGGTATTAAGCATCAACTGCTGGACTAGCCAGATGCTGAACAGCTTTTCTTTTAGAAGCTGTCGTGCTGATTAATGGACGAGGTCTTCTCCACGAACACCCACATACATTTAACATACTCTGGAAAAATCTGACTTTGTATAATAGAACCTAAAAGAGGGCATTTCTTAAATATTTTGAAAGTGCATAGATGAACATCAGCTAAGACTGAATGAATTGCCTTTACTATCACTACAACAAGTACAAGTACAAGTACAGGTGCAACTAAATACTATTTCACTGACTTTCAGAGGCAAAAGCAGCCAAATAAATGACACTAAAAGTTAAATTCAGCAGCAAGTACTTTTTAGATTCAACAATAAGAATTTGATGAAAGCATTAAAATGTGGTGGTGGGGGTGTGATGGTATGGGGCTCATTTAGCATCAGTACAATATTGCAAACAGCAGCATCACCTTCTGTGAATGAACCCAACCTAACCAGAAAATTCTCTGAATTTAATAAATTGTCAGCAAAATAAAGCAATGATATAAAATCTTACTATCAGTTACGTATAGGTTGATGGCCGACGGAGTGTGCATTATCAGATACTAATGCACGCCATGGAAGCCTTGCGTCCGGCGGTTGATTTCTGATAATATACACTTTGTCAGCCATTAACCCGGTTAGGTTATGGTCACTTACAAAATAAATACATATTCAGTTTTTAGCACTTAGATAACTTTTTTCACAAAAACCAGACTAATTAATATGTGGTGCGGCATGTTGCTACGGTAACATAACACGCTGAGCTGGCACTGACCACGACTGCAGTGACAAAGTAAAGCAATGCAATCGTCAAGATAGTTTTACAAAATAAAAGCATCAGTTTACTCCTTTGAATTTATTAATTTCAAGCCTATATTAATTTATTCAGCACAACAATGTTTATTTGCTACTCAGAAAGGAGTTGCTAAGAAAATCCATTTTTATTTTGTTTATAGTATTTCTGTTGAATCTTCAACCAGTTCAGGCTAACAATGGAAGTAAGAAGGTAAAAGGATGACAGCCCACCGAAGTAGACCTAAAATATTTACATATTTACAAGAGTAAAGGACATTTTTCATTCCCGTTGTTCAAAACCTTTCGTAGAATTACACAGGATGTCTGTTATTTAAAAGGAAGTCATTTTACTCTGTGTCAAAAGTAAAAAAAAAAAAAACCACTTTCGCATTTAAAAAAAGTTTTTTATCTGTCTTTCTGCTTTTATCCATGCCAAAAAAAGAAACAATTTATATTTTTATTTCAAAGTAATGATGAGATAAATGCAAACCAGTATCAACATTTTCAAATAGGTGACTTAAGACTTTGCAGCTCCTTCTTAGTTTTGATCAGTGAGAAACGAGTCCAAATCTCTTTTACTATTAAAGGCTGCTGACCCCTGAACAACACTGGACAAAATACTTCTTTGTGATTTTGCTGAGTAGAAGCGCTTGTACTGCAAAAGCTTGTTGTTTTTATCAAGACATCTTTGATTTGGCAAAAGTAACCAAACGAGCCACAGATGTTCTGCCTTAAATGTAATGTAATTCAATTTATCTGGAAGCAACACCACATAATTAATTCTTTTGTCAGACATTCTTTGATATTGAGGTCAACAGCCTGTACTGCAGAGGTCTTTTTTTTTATTGAATGATGTTCAAAGGACGAGTTAAGTCATTCTTATATAGCCTTACCCCTTAAATATCGAAGCTTTTTGGGTGAAGACATCCCCAAAGGCCCATGGGAGAATTTGTATTTTCAGATATGATGCTGTGAGTGTGCAGCACGGAGAGACAGGAAGACCTAAGAAGCTTGAAATTACATGCAGATGAATGTGGAGGCACACAGGAAGTTGATAGCGTGGAGTTATGAAGAGATCAGCACATAAATCATTTGAGATAACTTGATATTTTACAGGGTGGCAGCCCAGCACTGCAGTGAGTCCCGGCAGCTCCATAATTATGCTTAACACAACAGTGACTTCCTGGCAAACACACAATGCTGATTTAGCATAATGCTTTGCTAGCAAATTTTGGGGTATTTGTCAGTGTATTCTGTCTGTACAATGTGCAAACAAAACAACAGGTCTTTCAGGTATCTCATGTTAATGTGAAATAGCACCGCAGCCCAGCTACCTAAATCAAACAGTGAGGAAATGGTGCAAAAGAAGCACACAAAGAAAAATAAATGACATTCTTGAATTTTTCTTGCGTTTGAGCTTATAAACGCCAATAATCATAGAACTGCTCATGGAAAAATAGAGGTTTGTGCTTAGTTTCTTCCATGTGATGCTATGGTCACAAATACAAATGCACCTGCGTAATGGGGAGGTATTGGCAGAATCTTCAAGATTTCTTGCCGCCACCTGATTTCAAGTAGGGATAACAGATTACGAAATCGAGCGACAGCTGGGCGGTCAGAGCTGTAATGGACGATGTGTAAATGTCTCCGGATGGTGGCTGTTCATATCATTTGCCACCGGCTGTCATCCACCAGATAGCCCAGGGGTATATAAAAAGCGGGCCATTCTGCACCACTGGTCATTTGACTCTTCTTGTTTTTCTTTGACCTTCTTGTGCACGTTGCTCTTCCATGAGTAGTGCAAAAAAGCACAATGTTCTGTCTTCTTTACATTCGTCTGGGCATCTAACGCAATTCGTCAATACGTCGGTCTTGGAGTCACTGTGGTGCTATCAACGCCATGATGGGTTTCGTGAGCCATCTATGCCGTCTCCCCATTTTGACCCACGGTGGCCGGGATCACCAGATTGACGTCTGGTCATCCATGTCAACAGCCAGCATCAAGGGATAGAGCTGCTACAGTACGATTTCTTACATTCGGACGATAGCAGTGGGATGGCAGCATGGAGGCAGGGAGGTAGCCGGAGGGTGGCAGACTGAAATCAGCCATAATCAGATGATTTTGGGGACCTTGAAGCCCCTCCTATCAGTCAATTATCACAATTCTGCCATCCTGCCACCTGCTTATCACTGGACTGCCTCCATATGTGCCAGGGTAGCCACCGACCAATGTCAAAAGATCATTTGGTTGCTGCAAAATTTCCACCTTTTCTTGAAACCTCTGTGGTCGCAAAGCGGGGTGCGTACGTGTGACTGTAGTCGGAGGAGGAGATGTATTGAAAAAACGTTTCAATAAAAAGGTTTATAATGCTAGAGCTTCTGATTTACAGTTCAAGGTGTTGTCAAAGGCGAAGCTAGGTCAGTTTGCTCTTATGGCCTTAAGTATTCACTCAAGTAAACAAGTCAAAAGTTTCTTGATAACCTGACATAAACCAACACTTTAAAAGGGATCCAGCTTCATAACATGGTTAAAACCGACTTAATTAAGGTGAAAACTTGTCTTAAAGCATTTACATTTTTTAAAATGCCTTGCAGAGGCAGATGGTGCACAGCATGGTGGCACATGTGTATCCTCCAAAGCATACAGTATAAATAAAGTAAGGATAAATTTATGTACATTTTGTGTCATGCACATAAATGTTTATGACTATATAGCTAACTTATTTCCTGTTGTGAGTGTGAGATGGGTAAAAAAAAAGATGCTTTTTTGCACAGTGAGAAATCAAAAAATATACTAGGAGTGAAATAGGATGTTTAACTGCATGCGCTAGTCAGAAATGTGCACGTATCAGCACATCTGTGAGGGAAATACCTTTTCATATTCTCTATTAAACATCAGTTTGCCATCTTAAACTACTCATTAGAGATTGTGATTGAGTACGATGTTGATTTCTTTCAGGTTGCAATGATTAGTTGAAATTAAATGCATTAATAATAAAAATGTGTCAATGAGGACTTTGTGTGTTGATGCATAGTATCATTAAATCCTGTTGTATGAACACACACGTGTCATGGAGAAACAGTTCCGTCTTTGCTGTTTTGTTGTTTGTCGCATCACGCAGCAGCCCCTAATCTCAAGGACCAAATTGTTTTTGCAATTCTTCTTTCTTACTGCGAATTTGGGCAAAGATCCCCCCCCCCCCGCCACATGCTCAAAAACTCACCAACATTTAAACACTCCTGAAAATGAATTTTGGGCATAGTGAAGGACCCCACCTCCAAAAAATGATTAAATCACAGCGGGAAAAAAACGGTCAAACAAAAGGAATGGATCCAAATCTCTTTTGGGGATGGAAAATGCTGAAAATCAAATAACTGAACCAGAACACACATATCAGGGATTTCCAAAGAAGGAAATTATGATATAATTATATAGTATATATAATTACATTTCTGAAATTATTATGCGATAGCCAGAGGACTTACGGCTGGGCGGCCATGTTGTTTCAAACTGTGAAATTTGGTCATTTTCACTTTTTCCTGACAAGGGAAATCTAAACTTTTGTTCAAGTAGTTTTTCTCAAAATTTCACACACACACACATACACACACCACCAGCTTAAGTCTACAACCACAATCGAAACTTTGTTGACCTTTGACCTACGGACTACTATTTTCTATTTTCCTCTAAAATCGCCTTTAGTACTTTTTAGAAACTTATACTCCTCTTAGAGATTTTGCTATTTTGCCTTTTACCTCTTCGAGCATCTTTGGGAAAGTTCTTGGGAAACATGCTGGTTTTAAAGTTTGTAGATTTTTAACAACAAAAGAATGGAGAACTCACAAAAGTGACATTTCCCTGTTGATCGCACATTTTTTATGGAAATATTGTGGAATAATTTAAACAATATGCCTTGCAATATAAAAAATAGTGGGAATGTGGGCGTGGCTAACAATAAATCTCTGTTACCAAGGAAATTCCCAAATAAAATTTGGTCAGTTTTTCTAAAAACTGCATAAAACTGTATGTCATCCTCAGGGGATGAAAAGTTAAACAGTTAGCTATGGAGACAAAATCAACAGAAAAGCCACCATTAAAATTTTTTTTTTAATGAATTTGTCATAATTATCCCAAATTTCTCCCTTGGGAGATAATAAAATTTCTATATAACGATATAAACTTTATTCTGTCTGTCTGTCTTTCTGCGTTTGATAATATGCAGCTCTGACCAGGGACACAATGTCTTAATTCATAAATGCTACAGAAGTATTTATTGTTGCAATTTGACCACTATTTCTGCTACCAGTATAAATTTGACCTCAAGGGGGTTGTATGAAAGAAACAAAATACTAAACAAACTCTAGGTTTACAAAAAAAAAAAAAAATAGAAAGAAATACGAAATAAGTTTATTGTTTAAATATTTTATCATCCAATAAGTGTAAATTCATTTTGATTTTAAATAAGGGGACCAAATACTGGTTCAGGTTCATTTTGGAACATTTTTTTTGTTAAGTTGAACTACAATAGTTGAAAAAGAGTCCTTTGAAACTACCACTGTTACAGTTTTTCTCAGTCGCTTTAGTACAATTCTCAGATCAGAATGAAATTCCCAAAACTATTTGTTCAATCTTCACATCATGATGTCACTTGTGCACATCATATAAGCAGTTTCTCACTTCTTTGAACAAGTTGCAATTGCTTTGGTACATCTATGCAAATGATTATGTACAATTCTCTGCTCTTTGCTACATTATCAATTGTTTATGTCATGTTGATCAAAATGCATTATATAGTTCACTGTGCAATAGTCTTACTCCTCAAAACACCTAGTCATTAGTTCATCGTATAAGTCATTAACTGCAAAATGGTTGACCGAGTTGTACATAATGTGACAAACATATTTCTATATATCTCCATTCTATTCGCTTTGATGTGGATGAGAATTTATGGCCTAAAATACAGGAACAACAAGAGGTGTAGGAAGACCACACCAACTCCTCCTGCACTGCCTGTACTGTTGTACAGAATATTGTCCTGTCTTTTTTTTTCCCTTTGTGTTACTGTTTGCAGTGGGTATTTTCTATGTTGGTATGACATGGTCTGTCAACAAATTACAATATGAACAATAAAAGTGTGAATCTTGTCCAGTCTCTTGCAATCAAACAAAAAAGGTGTAACTTACATTTTACAATAATTGTCATCAAAACTTTAGCCATAGTTTACATCAGAACCTCCCCCTAAAGTACACAGTTATATTGACAACATGACCAAGTAATTTGACTGTCTTTGTTGTAGACAATGACACAAGGACTTGACATTCTGATGGCACTGACATGTTCAATGACATAAAGACTTAGTTTTGAGAGACGAACTAAAGATTTTGAGTAAGTTACAGGGTTTTGCAAGAAATCCATAGTGTTTTGCTGTTTGTACAAATTGTTTTGAGAAATGCACACACGTATTTGCAAACTTCACTAAAGCGACTGAGAAAAACTGCAAAATAAAAACAGAAACAGCTTTTTGTGTTGCATTTAAAAAACAAAAACAAAGCCGCAGAAATGGATTTAAAGACGACTAAAACAATCTTTCAATGCAGCTCCAAGATGGCATCACTTATCTCAGTTTGTTGTGGCTGACACTGATGACACTGTATTTTTATGTGGCTGTTTTCACTCGGGCCTGATGTTGAGTGCTGGAGGTCGATATTCTCTCACTGCACTGTACTGTCAAATGTCAGGTTGCTGTTAAACACTGGGATGTCCAGCACGGAAATGGGAAATGTGTCACTAAAACGGAAGAAAGACACTTTTCATTGGCGAGGAAAGCTGGGTATAAGACATGAGGCCTCCTGTCATGGAGGTCTGCAATGAAGTGAATGACCTCCTTGCTCCAATGTCTTTGTTTTAACCTGTTTTTCAAATAAATTCAGTTCTTCCTCTGAACTAACAAATAATTTCCAAAAGAACAACTCCAGTCACCTGTTTAGCATATTATGGCAAATCAATTTACTGGCATGCTGAGTAATTGAAGTCTAAGTTAAACCCAGCAGACCAGAAGTCGGTTTTAGATGTTCCTGTGATACTATCGATTGCATGATGTTGGACTGACGCGAGGCAGGAACAATGTGTCAGTGGTAGGAGGAGGCACCTCCTGTTGCTGGGCTGCAAGCGCTTATTCTGAGGTTGATTATTGAGTAGCTGTCAGTCATTACGAAGCTGGAGTAGACAGATATTCAGTGCGGAGCTCTGGCACAGGCAGGGAGCAGATGGTGCCATTTTTTATTAATGACCAACATCAGAATTATGCAGTGTACACAGCAAAACAAGATACACATATTGGAAATCACACCAGTAGGCTGACAAATGTGCCGCAACCCTGACCAGAAACCATATAAAGAGACGGCATCCTCTGTGCAGGTTAGGTGCGACTTTACTCAGTGCAGGAGAGCTCAACGCTCTTTGCCTTGTAGTTTTGCTGGTCAGAATTTAGATGTCAATGAAAGAGTGTGTTCATTATACTGAGAAGCAAATGGTGGTTTCCCTAGCTTTTGGTGTCATTTGGAACCTAAAAATAATTGTAATTTGTTTTTTTTAAAAGTCACATTTTTATTTTATTTTATATTCAGCCATGTTATATTAAGGGGTCCATATCATGCTTTTCTTAAGCCTTTCAGAGTATCTACAGATATAATATATAACTTTTGGCACAATAAAGAACGATTTTTTAAATTAAATATGAGTTATTTTTGCTGTTAAGTTTCTTACCGGGACATAAGACGACTCAATATCTGAGGCTCCGCCTTTCACTCCTTGTGGGTGTTGCCCATTTCATGACGTCAACCTAGAGTCATCCTCGGCAGCGTGTCTGCATTTCACCCACAAAAATGCAGAATATCTGATAACTTTTGCAAAGATGATGTGCATATTGTGCATATAAAAGAAAAATGTTTTTGACGATCACCGCTAGCTCTGCTGAGAAAGTGGGTGTGTGTGTTAGCTGGGGGGCGGTGCTGACAGCGCAGACTTTACTTGGAAGGGGCTTTTCCTCACTGTCATACATATGAAGGTGAGATTCCACTCGTTTTTCGTAGAGAGGGAGGGGCTGGTGCTCGGAGGGCACTGTTTTAGAGGAATGCTCAGAAATGTGTCAATGAATCAAAATACCACTTTGGAGTTGTTTTTTCACGAGGAATTAACATTATAACAGACTTAAAAGCTCAAAAAGTTGATTTTGCATGATATACGCCATATAAAGCTGTTGCCTGGTGTTCTACAATTTGCCGGAATTTCATGCAATTTTCAGATTTTTCCATTTAATGAATACTGTAACATACAGCATTATACTTGTTTTTTATTTCGTTGTTGTTAGATTTTTTTTGAGGGGAAACAAAGCTTTGGATTAAATAATAAAATACATTTTAAGTCCATTATTTATGTAATTTAAAGACCCACTCCGATAATCTTTTGCTAATCATTTCTGGTGGTCTTTTATTTATGATTGTGACTTGTTTTTTTAAGCAAAAAAAAAAAAAAAAAACTACAATTTTCTAGGACATTAGACATGGCAGTAGTTCATTAGAAATTCACCTGAGTGTTGGAGGGGAACCATTGGCGTGGAGTAACCCCCCTTCCCGTTATCCATCTGTACACTCTCTTTTGCTATGCTTACAGCCCCTCACACTCCCAACCTAACATTACCACTCCAAGAAAAATGATGAACAATATCAGAGCTTTCCAGTCAATTTGAACCTTAATCTTATTTCTTATTTATATATGTCCTTCATCATCAGAAAAATGCCACAAGAACATGTTAAAAACACCAAAAACACAGTTTTCATCGAAGTGGGTCTTTAAGGGTTAAACTTAGTGAATTCCATTAATGAATAGCAGCCTCATCAAAAATGTCTTGTACAATTTACTATCAATTTGACACCCTTATTTTCCATCTACTTCCTGTTGCCATAGGTTGCTTTTACCTGCAGCATTTCCCTAAAAAACATGTCATAAATTCCACCTTCCTGTCGCTGAATGAGGTTTTATTTAAAAGTTGCTGCTAGTTGTTTATTTTAATCCCCCTGTTTCTCTACAGCTTGTTTTACCAGTAGGATCAATTCATGTGAATGACCATGTTCATTAATAACTGGATTTTTTAGTCATTTTCTTTCAGAGAAAAAAGTGGAGAACAAAAAAGAAGTTGGAGGATAAAGAAACAAGAAAACTCTCCACACTTTTCTGTTTTCATCTGCCCATCATTAATCTACCTCCCAGCATGCAGTTCTTTTAGAGAGTCCCCCAGACTATTCAAAAGTAATCAGCACAGTCAGACAGGCATTTCCTGATTACTATGTGCACTATAACCTGACTGTGTCCTCCTCTGGGGTACAGTGATCCTGTAGGAGTGATCAGGTGTGGCTGCAGCCACCTTTTTGTTTAAGTGAACCGCATCTCCTTACACATTTACCTGAGCCTCAGTGAATTCTAACTCCTGGGTGATTCATTATTTGGGTTGCCCACACTGTCATTTACAACTTCTTTGTTCACTCAGCGCCTGTTTAATCTGTTACTGCCTCTAAACCAGGAACCCAGGCTAAACACAAAAGGAAGGCAGATCACTTTGGTTTGTGTAGGTGCAAAGATCCAAAAGTGTTTCTTTCCAGGGAGCTACAAAATAAAAATTACCAAAAAAAATCAAACAAAATAAAGTTTAATGTAGCTTTAAAAAAAGTTGTAAATCCTGCTTTATAAATTTCACAGATATTTTTTTATCAGTGCTGTGCACGCTTAAAGGTTCCACACCCCTCTCTCCGGAAGAGACACAGAGCAGAACCACATTGGGAAAGCCCGGCCATTGATTAAACCAATGACTGGCAGGAGTCAGGAGACGAGAAAGAGAGGAAGTGTCAAATAAATGGATGCAACAGTGACACTTACAAGTAGGAGTGTAGAAAGCAAAGCTAAAGAAAAGAGTGGGAGCATCATTGCAGTGGATTCTAACTGTCGGACAACTAGAAGCTGCATAACAAGAAACAGCACTTTAGGAAATTCTTAAAAAACTGAGGAGTAAAAGACTCTTTTAGAAAAATGTAACTCCATAAGGTCTTTAAGTTTAGATGTAAAGACATCTATCCCTTTTCCAAACCTATTTAATCCCTTTCAGGATCAAATGGTTGCTGGAGTCTTTCTTATCCAACGTTGAGCGAAGGCAGCCTGGACAGGTCACCAGTCCCTTCCAGAGACTCACTTTTACACCTATGGAAACAACTTAGAGACACCAATTCCCCTATGAAGCATGCTCTTTTGCCAGGGTTCTCATAGAAAACTCATGCATGACCAAGGAGAATATGTATAGCATATGAGGGTAAGAAAAATGACATTTTAGGGAGTACTCCAGAAAACTATTTTCAAGCATTCTTTTCTCTTATTTTTTTCTAGATTTTGGTCTAAAGGCATGTACATTTAGTCAGAAACTAAATGCTTCAGGATTTCGTTTGTGGATTATTTGAAATCTGATAGGTGGGACATAAAATGTTCCCCAAATCTAGAATGACCCGTACAGGACCCTCATTTGTTTTTGAATCTGTAAATACTGACTGAACACTTCTTTAGAATAATTAGAGCATTTTAATTCTACAATATATACATAGTGTAAACAAAGTAAACTTCAAGCATACTGCCTCATTTTTAGTACACTTAACCCTTGTGCTATCCTAGGCACATTAACATTAGGAGTGGGGTCATCTAGACCCACTAGACAGTGCGCTGAACCTTTTTTCTTCAGTGATTTGTGATCTTCACTGGTGTCCATGGATTACATGAAATCCTCTCCACCTTTATCCACCTTTGTCATGGTAGGGATAACACGTCAATGTAAGGTTGTAAGGTTGGGGTCACGGGATAGGGTCAAGGGTTAAGAGGTGTATTTTTTGCTAAGGGCAGTCTTGAAGTCGCAGGTCCTGAGTTTCATGAAGAATCTCATGGTCTAAAAGTTAAGCAGAAGAGTTTCCTTCAGATCGAAGAGTGTTGAACCAACTGCTTGGTTTGTTCCTAACAAAGACTAATCTCCATGTTTGGCTGTCAATGCCAGAGAGGATGATTTAGATTCAGAAAGTCACTAAATGGATTTCTAAGGATGTTCATGATCACAGCTCATAGCTCTAAAGGGGTTGAATATGAGACTTTTGTTACTGATAATTGTAATATTATGACAAGTAAAAAAAAGCTGTTCCACAAACTTGTTGAAACTCAAAGTTACATCTTGTGTCATGAAGGCTGTCTTCCTAAGTCCAAGCAGCCAATATTATTAGTGCTGCATTATGACCAAAGGCAAAAGAGCTCCTTCAATGTGTATTGACTAAGCTCTGGCATCTGATAGAGGATGACAACAGCCTTGTCAGTCTTAGTTTAATACCAGCAGTCATGGCTGATTGTCTTCGTTCAAAAGTTACCAGAAATTACTCCTAATCAACATAGACAGCTAAAGTGAATACGCCATTGTATGAGACGTAACGTTATTCGTTATGACAAGTCAATTCAAGGATGTGCTGATATTTTTGCAGCAGAATTACAAATATCTGCTGGGCTTAAGTGAACTATTTTCTAATAAAACGTACCATCTTATGAAACATGCAACACTCCTGTCGACAGTCATTGAAACGAAAATGTTCGACCCTGCAGGTGAAGCCTTTGAAGCTGGCCTTCTTCTCATATAGTAAAGCCAGGAGAGGCATCTGCAAATAGTAAGAGAATCTCAGCGGGTTAAGTGCTAAAGCGCAAATATCGATATGAGGGCAAGGGGCAGAAATGAAGCTAAAAAGAATGAAAGTTTGTTTTTTATATTACTCACAACAGTTTCTGCTCGTTGGTTGATGCCTGGAGACCTCTGCTCACATCGTGATTCATGAACAACTGAACACAAAACGGACAGGTAACAAGGAAAATTATGACGTTCATGAGGAAATGAGACACTGTGTTTTGACTCGTCTATATGCACATCTGGGCATTTCTATTTTCTTTTCAGCTCTTCCTATCTGGCAGTTCATGTCATTATTGTGAGTCTTAAGGAGCTGGTGGCCCGCTGATTGTCACTGCAACAAACTTTTTTTACCTGCAATTTTTTCATTTGCTCCTGATTATCAATGATTTGAATAAAAAAAATACTACATTTGAAACATTGTTTTTCTTCACATATCAGAAGAAATTCTACAAGAACATGTTAAAAACCTGTTTTTTTTATTGGAGCAAGGCTTTAATATTTGCCATTAAGCGTCAACATATTTGAAACTGTGGCAATTCAATGCCCGGCAAGTTGAGTGCTGTCATTTTTTGCTGCGGGCAACTATATCTTTTAAAAGAGGCCGAAAATGAAGAATGACCTTTTTTGAGTCTAATGATTTGAGTTTCTTTCTAGTTTTTTTGTTATAGTGGGAAGACATCAAGTTTCAGCAGAACTGCCTAAAAAAATTGGTCAGTCCACCACTGAGCTCTACCCCTACACAGATAATCATTTATACCAAACCCCCCAGTAACACAGTTTAATCAGATGTTAATAGCCTCAAATCAAAGTGAAGAGTGTGCAAATTACACCTGTCTCTTAATATTTGAAGAAAACTCTGATCAGGACCTCTATCTGGATTCACCTGTTCTGAACACATATTAGAAAGTGATGAACCTTTTAATCTCCAATGTCAGGAGGGAAAAAAAACCAATGCTTCTAAGAAAACAGGCCGTCAATGGCTGCATAAAGATTTAAAGAACAAGTGTGGCCTCAAAGCATTTTACTGATCAAAGGCAAAAGACGAGTCAATTACATACATCAAAGACCAGTATCTTTGATGGAAGTTCACGTTAGCACGTGATGGACATGCAGTGTCCATCACGTGCTATGCAAGCTGTTTATCACCTTTAATGCTGGATACTACAATAAATTTGTTATGGAGCTCCCACAACAATGTTTTACCACCAAAAGAAGACACTATCACAATCTAGATATAAAAATCTGATTAGATTATTATACACTTACACAAGCAACAGTAAGTATTGCTATAGAAGGTCCAAAAAGGGGGACAGAAGCAAATTGTTCACCTCTTTGCCGATGATGTGATGATCACCCTAAAACATCCACACAGTGGATTTCCTGATCTAATTGATTTTAAGTATCTGTCCAGAATTTATTAAATTAATTTTACCAGAACTGCACTCGTTCTGTTTCTGTAGAAGAGTGGGATAGGCCAATTTTATCAGAATTATTGTTATTATTATTTGGATTACAGTGTTAACTGTGTAACATACAGTATCAAAAGATTATAAATAAGGCTTATAGGATTTTCACTAAGTAAAACAAAACATTCTGATTATGCAGTATGGATACCCAGAATGCCTAGAAGGGCAAAGAAGATTGGAAGTTTTTCTGGCAAACTATGTTGTTATTCATGTTTACCTCTTTTATCTGCAATAATCAGCTTTGCAGAGAGAGCAACACAACACATAAGTCAAACCTTATTTCACAATAACTCTCAACATTTTTCAGTTGTAACGCATAAAACACAAAATAACACTCCCACTTTTTCAGTTCATTATATGGAAGCACAGTACACATCACTGCGCGAGGCTTGTCACTACAGTACTTATAATGCTCCAACAATCCATCAAAAGGTTTTTGTGTCTGTTTTAACTTCAAATGTTGCTGTACATCTGGCAGTAAATAATCATACAGTGCTCAGTTCTTAAAAATGTTATTTCCTCAAAAAATGTTCTTGTCCGGAAAAGTGTTGATGATAAATTCTTAAAGCTATTGACCACTTGTAAATTTCAACAAGTAAAATGTATTTGAGGAAAAATAAATCCTATTTTGTCCTATATCCTGTCCCAATCCTATATTTGCATGTTCTCCCAGTGTATGCGTGGGTTTTCTCCGGGGTCTCCGGCTTCCTCCCACCATCCAAAAACATGCTTCAGAGGTTGATTGGCAATTCTAAATTGTCCCTAGGTGTGAGTGTGAGAGTGAATGGATGAGTGATTGTTGACATTCTACCGTGCGACAGACTAGCGACCTGTTCAGGATGTCCCCTGCCTTCGCTCACAAGTGGCCGGGATAGGCTCCGGCAGCCCCGGGAAAAAACGGTTAAGAAATGAAAAAAAAATCCTATTTTGAAGAGATTCCAAGTCATTTTTGCTGTTGAGACTTTACAAAATAATCTATTCAGAAAGTTTGCTTTGTCTTTCTTGTTTAACTTTAAATTTAGAAAATTTCATTCTATGTACACATAAATAAAATATGAGTCGAAGTTTAAAATAAAACTAAAATGAGTTGTATTGTGTACATGTGGACGTGTCTGTATGTTAACATTTTTGGAGCCAAAAGGCATGAATATAACCATTGTTTGTGTGTGTGTGTGGACAGGCCCCGCCCCTTTTCCATCCGGTCCAACACAAAAATGTTTCAAATATTAGTAAGATGAATAAAGTTTAGCATAAATTACAAAAGGGGTTAATTTAAATATACACCTTGTGTGTCAAAAGACTCATAACCCCTGTTGTAACAGTAAAATATGTCTAACACAAGAGGCTTTCAGCTCTCATGTGTTTGCCCAGCTGTTGGACAGGAAAAGTAAAAAAAAAAAGCAAAAAAAAACAATGAAATAAAATAACTCTACAAGTACAACTGTCGTTAGAACTACCATTAGAGCTATTTTTTTCAGACCGACTGCACAATATCTCCTGGTGTTCGTGTATAGTTTTATGGTCTTTCATCATTTCCAACTTAAAGGTCCAGAAAAAAAGCTAACAGTTTGATTTTCCTTTCACATTTTCCTTACAATAAAAGCTGTTGTTTTCTTGGTCTAATTCCAGCCACTGGTGACTGGAAAGCTATTCTGCATTAAACACCTCTTTTTCTTTAGTTTACCACTTTTTTTTGGTTTGTTTTCATACTCTATTACATCTCTGCCATTATTGTTTACAGCTTCGTTCACTGTTCAACCACTGAAACCTTTTTGCTTGGAGTAAAATGTTCAAAACAAGCCCCACCTTTGTGCTACACTACTGCTAAAGTCAACATGCAGCCAACTGATGAATGCATGTTGCAGTATGATTAAGAATGGTGCTCCAAGACAAACTCCGAAATGTTTTGCTTGATTAAATTTGTAAGATGGCGTAAAGCAAATAAAAATCTCAAATAAAAATTTCTACTCAAACAAATACAAACCAGCTCTCTGGCTACCTGCTCAGGCCTCCTGAACTTATTGATACCTGGTGCGACAGCCCGGCAACCTGTCCAGGGTGTATCCCACCTTCGCCCAACAGCAGCTGGAATGGGCTGTGGCAAACCCCAGCAGGTTAACAAAATAGATAGAAGTTCTGGACAAAAACGCTCGCATTGGATGAGTATTCTACTCGCTTAACGACTACTCACTGAAAGCTTCACATGATCAAAGCTGTGTCCCTGATTGGTTGATGTGACCCGGCAACCTATACAAAATTCAAATATTCAAACTCTGGCCACACCGCTCAAATCGTGCTGCTGCCCGCCACTCAAATTACGCAGTAGGACCTCAGATTGCGTCCGTACCATGGACATTAACATTGACGCAACTTAAGAATCAGTTAAAACGTTTGAAGACGTATCGTGATTCAAATAGCATCAAAGCTCCAGTGTTAAAGCGTCAAGGCATCCCAGGACTGCAACTGTGCAAAAAGCAACCTTCAACAAAGGACAGGCCAGATTCTTCAGGAGAGAAAGTTCACATTCCCTCATGATGGCAAGCATAGATCAGCCTCCAATAATCCCTGACACTCTAGTAAACCAGTTACTACAGCACTCTCACCCAAAGCTGTACATTAGAAGACCACACATAAACCACAACCTACAGTTTATGTGTAAAAATGTTCTCTGCTTCACAGATCCTCCTAATGAAAGCAAGGTACCTCCACTTCCTTTATGGTCGTGGCAAGACTTAATGTAAACCCCAGTAAAAAAGCTGAAAAATGTAATTAGTGTTCGGCATCACTGAGCTTAAAATCACTCCTTCCTTTTACAAGTCAGCACAGGGATGGATGAAACTTCCCAAGGCTGAAAGGGGGGGAGGCTTCAGGAAAATGATCTTCTCCAGCTTTGGTACAAAAGGGAGTTTCAATAAAGTCTGCATACATACCACTATCCTGCTTGTTTTGAGGATTGTAGAAATAATATATGCTCTCCTTTTACCAGAAGTCATTTATTATACACAAGCCGTCTCAGTGCTTTTGAACAGTTTATCTAATGTATCAATATTAAGCTGCAGTCATCAATATAAAAAGGTAAAATTAATCTTTCTGTCTTCTGCATTGACCAATGGCCTCGTCTGGTGCAAAGTAAGTGAATTAATTAGTGGTCCCGCGTTGGCTTATGAGCACCTGAGAGGAGAAAGGAAAATTAAGGAAACTGATAATGTTGTGCCGTACTCCCCAAATCAGCTCATAATAAAACCTCTATGATTAATATGCATGCTGATGTACATAGGAATAATGAATAATGTGAGACTCAATTTTAGGACCTCTGGTGTGCACTGCATGAATATCAACTAATAATGATCAAACGTTTAATTGTGGGGACCAAGCCTAAGTAATTTTTTGGCATATGCAGACACACAGACTCGCACACTTTGAAATTCATGATCGTGTTAAGGCTTCTGGATTGAATTAAATGCGATCGGAGCTCGGTGGAAAACTGCTGCGGAACAAGGATGGGCAAAGTGGGAGGTTGTAGCAGCGGGATTTGCAGCCTCTGATGTGGACACGCCGACACATGTGATGCAGTTGTGGCTCAAAGAGAGAATGACAGAAACGTAAATTATTAAGGAACAGCTTCTGCGGTGGAAGGGAGGGAGTCAAAGCAGGAACTGTATCGGGAAATGTTTTACCTCATTGCTCTAAATTGCCACTCCTACGGCGTGGAAAAGCCTGAAACGTAGCTGTCACTGCCAGTCACAGGACTGAAGGGAAGGGAGAGAGTACTGCTTTAGATTGCCAGTCTGTTCAGCCCCAAGAACTCAGCAGATTTAGAAATGTGGCAGTTTGGCTTTCTTTACCAAAAAACATGTTTTTCCTGTCACTAAAATGTAATCAAATACGACCTCTTTGTCTTTGCACATTTGATTTTGCACATTTATTCATGACAATGTACATGCACTTATTTCAAAGACCGACTCCTCTGAAAATCGTGTTTTTGTTGTTTTAAACATGTTCTGATGATGGAGGACATGAAGAAAAATGAATCTTAAAATTGCATTTCTTTATTCAAATTGTTGTGATGTCAAAGTGAACAGTGATGTACGTGCTTCACGGATGCATCCACTTGCAGACAGATAGATCCATGTACGTCATCGTTTTCTTCGTCTGAGCTGGAATCTGGATCAAAACCGTAAGGCTAAATAGCTCCAATATTGCTCGCCACTTTTGTTTTACCAGTAAGGTAAGGGGTTTGTGAGGGGCTCTAAGCTACTGGGAGAGCGTGTAAACAAAGCGATACTGGGAAATTAAGCCAGGCTTACTCCACACTAATGGTCCTGCCAGCAACTCACAGGTGAATTTCTAATAAACTCGGAAACAAGTTTTTTCTAGTTTTCTTTGTAACGGAATCATCATAGTTAAAAGAACACTATGGGCACTTTTAAAATAGATCAGAAGATCATCAGAGTGGGACTTTAATACAATGATGTGTGTCAGTAATAAATGGATGTGTATTTTGGCTGGATCTTTGATATTTGTTTATGTATTAGTCTTTAATCATTGCAGCTGTTCCTTGTGACTTTAACAACCTCCCATATTGCATTTTGAATCAGTTACCGTTTAGTTTTATTCCACATCAGTTCTTTGTTTGTTTTTTTGTTTTTTTCATAAAGGTTCCTGTCACAAAATTTCTGGTTTTCCTGCCTTTCACTCCAGCCCACGCCACACCACACAACGCTCAGCTCACTCTTCAGCTCATAACATATCCTGTCTAAATGTTCCAGGTGTTGCCAGGGGCTTTTCTTTCCATCTATTCTGAGGGCGTTCCTGTGACACATCTGTCTGTTTTAAGGCAGGTTGCTCAGACAATTTCCTGTTCTTCTCCTTTTCTCTTTTTCTTAATTTATTTAGAGTAGTGCAGAATCTGTTATTTCTTTATAATACTTTTTTTATTCTCTTTAGTTGTCTCAGTGAAATCAGTTTTATTGTACACTTTCTTGCTGTATAAACATACATCGTAAATGCATCGTGATGGATTTTAGCAATTTTCTATAATGAATTTCATGGTTAGTTGCTTCTAAGTGTCAGCTCTGTTTCTTGTGACAACAACCTGCTTTTTGTCACTTTTTATTGCCCCTCTGGAACAATAATATCCTTTTTAATTGAATTAAATGGAATGTCTTAACACTTTTAATGTAAATTATTCTTTTTTCCTAATATTTTGATCACAGGGTAATCTGTTTAATGCTCTTGTCAGAAATGTACAATGTCTTCTGATCAAAACATTCCCAGTGAACATTTTTAAATTATAATTAGGCGTTTTTAGCCGAAATCTTAAAACCTGTGTTGTTTTCTAGGACATAATTTCTGCAGAGAAACTCTTCTTTGATATCTATACATATATGTCCTTCGCCATTAGAAAAATGCAACAAGAACATGTTAAGAACAATATTTTCATTGGAGTGGGTCTTTAAGATAGCATTGTGTGTGTGTGTTTCATTGAAAAGTAGTGCAGTTGTGTGTGGAGTTTAGGTCAAGAAGAGCAAGAAAATCAATGAGTGTCATTAAAACTCTGGACAGCTGCAGAGAAGACGCGTCTGTTTTCTCAACTCCTAAATGCATGAGAAGCCCGGCTCTCATGCAGGAGCACGCACGTTTGCATGAACAAGAAACTCCTCTTCTTGACATAAAAGTCAGAATCTCAGAATTTAACATTTTCATTATTCTTTCGCAAACAAGATTGCAATGTTTGACCATTTTGGTGCAACTGATAAAACGACCTATTTATAGTTTAACACCACAGCATCAACATGGTGCAGAAAAAAAGCAACCAAATTGTTATAAGATAACAATCAATGTGAATTTGGTTTTATTTTTTTCTCAAATATTGCACCAACTCATGGTTGACAAACAGGATTTCCATCAAATCGAACCCCTTAAAGACATCAGCGTTTCCATGATTCAGCGCATCGAGACAACTGTTGTTGTGATTTTGGGCTATACAAATAAAATTGAATTGAATTGAATTAATCTTTGAGGCTGCTGAGCCCCTAAGTGGAGCGACAGGTACGCCTCCATTTTCAAGCCAGTGTTAAGAATGCTGTGACGGGGTTCTTCTAAACAGCCAATAAATAAATCACTCTAAAATAAGATGACCAAGCCAGCAAACTCCAAATTTCAAAATGGGATGTTATTGATCCCAAAAAATATATCATATATAATAAATTCAGCTGATTTGGGGAGAGCCTGTAGTCACCACTGCAACCAAGACCGCTCTCTCTCAACTGGGGGAAGTTCACCCCTCCCACAGGCCAATTAACCAAACATTTCCTTAAAACAAATTACTGGAATAATTATTAACATAACTCCAAACTTACAGATATTTAGCAGAGAAAACAACAACAATTGAAACACAGAAATAGGTTTGAAACAAAATCAATTAGACAGAAAGGGGAACAAAGCAAAAGCAACAATTCTGACATGTGACGTCACTTCCTGTTTCCTGTGGATATAAATGCTGATTTGTCCATTGCTCTGGTTTGGCTGTCGGTGGAGGAAACTAGGATAGTGAGTGAGATTCTGTTTAAAACCAAGTGTGCACCCTTAGAATTAAACACAACATGAAACGTCCCAAAAAACTATAAACTGTTACTGGGCTGGGAGAAAAGAGAAAAACAAATAATTTCAACTCATGTTCAGGCGCTGTCCTGCAACCTGTGACGCTACTTCGTCACAAAGGCTCATATAACATTTATTTGTTTAGGCTCTTTTCATGGTAAAAATGTAAAAAAAAAATTACATTTTCAAGTTTAATTTTTAAACTTAATTACATATTCATTTGGATACAGGCGACTGACTGAATACATTTTCTTCCACAAGGACAAGTTCCTTTTTTGTAAAACTGTTATACTGTAAAGCCGGTTTAATTTAAAAGACTAGGAAATCGACATGTTCATGTGTTTGTCTTAGCATGGGGAACTATTCTGTTAATAACCTGCTTCTTTCCTTGCCGTGTAAGAAATGTTTGACTCCTTTGTTGCATCACTCGTCACGTTTGATTAGTAATGCTTTCCACTTGTATGAGTTTTTGTCTTTTCTACAGTTTTAAAGCAACAGCAATCCTATCGTAAGGATTTTGGTTGAAGCTGTACTACATGGCCTTAAGGAGAGTGTGCTGTGGTAGGATAGGTTTAGCCAAACGCTGTTACATTCTAAAGTTCTTGAATGCATTTTTTATGCCATTTCATTTCCACCCCATAGTTGACAATGTTCATTCAGGTTGTAGTTGTGGTTGTTAACACTTTATTTTGAAAAGTGTTTGAAACGTTTCCCAATTAGCATAAATACAATTTATTTGGAAAGTCATCCTGTAAAACAAAGGAGAATGTTGTGCATCTGTTAAAATGTGTGAAGATTTCTGGAAAAAAATAAATAAAACACTGTCAACACACAAAGGAAGGAAAGCATACCAGTCTGTGCAGCTACCGAAAATGTTTATCATCATGTAAAAAAAACAACCACAAAAAAACAATTTCAGTTAATTTATTTCATTAAAAGCATGACATGCAGTGGGCCAGAGTCAGCCCACCAGCTATTTGTCAACAATACGAATAATACAATAAGAATGACATTAGACAATCAATTAAAATACCTATTGATACAAAATACATACATTAAAACTAATGTAAAAGACGTAATTGTAGATCAGGCAAAGGGGGAGAGGTCTAAAAAGATCACTTTTTTTAACTTTATATTTGTCTAATCCAGACAACTTTGTTCTTCCATTTGAGCTTTTAATTTTCCCGTCAGAAAGTTATTCTTTATTTCTATTTTATTTAACAGATAATCATTGAAGGGAAAAGTAAGTTTAGACCTTAAAAACCTTTGAATCTGAACTACTTTTGAGGGTCTCATTAATGGAACTTTAAAGTTTAGGAGGAGAAAAAAAACAATCACAGATGTTAAATTGTTTTGATAATTGCTGTAATTGAAATTGTGGCTCTTTATACAGGAGGAAATAGAGCAAAAATGAGTATACTTAGATCAAAAAAAGGAAAAACCTCTCAGAAACTACTCAAAATACTAAGTTACAGTATTATCTGAATATAGAATTTACTGCAAAGGTTATTTTATTAATATCTTTGAATCAAATTCGGATTTTAAAATCTTAAATACTACAAAAATATTATGTATTATTCATTGCATTTGTTCAATCACTAAAAATACATTGATGCTACCTGAGACCTGCAGCATTTCAGTAGATCATAAAAAAAAACTTTTTTTTTTCAAAATATAAAAATAAATACTTGTAGTTTTTATTAAAATTGTACATTTTCAAGCAGTCATGTTTAGCTGCTATTATAAATGCTAATAAATGCTATAAAAGGCTGGTACTTATAAATGATTCCTAATGTGATCATTTCCAGAGTTTAGGTTCCCTTTGAAAGGTTTTTAGCTAAAGTTGTAGAAGCTTTCTTTCTTTACATTTTGAAACGTATATTCTAAACTGTTGAATACAGATAATTCCAGTAAAATCCAGATGTTGCTAAATGATCTACGATTGTTGCCTTGACAGGGATCAGCCCTGATCAGCAGAGGAGGCTCATTATTAAGCAGCCTTTGGCTAAAATAAAAACAATAGTCAGGAATTCAGCTGTGAAATGTATTTAAAATATTTGCATAACCTTAATGTCCTTCTCTTACTTGCTGCCCCCCTGAATGTTTTTGTGAAAAAATCCACATGCAAATAAAAACCACAAATACATTAGCATAAATGTATAATTTATTATATTTTTCTGATCCTCTGAAACAACTCACTCCCATTTTTCAAGGCCAAAACATTATTTTCTTTTCTTTTTTTTTTATCTGAACATATCTAAAATATGCACACACACACACACACACACAATCCAAAGTTTGAGTTTAACTGTTTTAGCTTCACTTAAATTTTAGTTTGTAGTGCTTTTGTAGTGTTTTAAAAATATTAGTCATTTATACATATATCAGCTTCAGCTTTAGTTACTAACTCATCACTTGCCGAGCAGGAAACCCTTGTTGCCATTTGCAGCGATCAGTGTGATCAGTGTTTTGTTTGTTGAGAGAGAAACAATTCAATTCCTCTCATTTTCCTTATTTTTTGCCCCTTTTCAATGCTCTTAACAATTGGCACCTATTTCAGCATTCAGATGTGACAAACTTTTACTTAACATCCTTTGTAACTTAATTACTATTGTGTAATTAATATATGCCTGTGTTCTTCTGGAATATTATCATAAATTAAATCTGTAACCTTTTACATTTAGGTTAAAAGTTAATTTTCATAATAAGGCTCTTCATCCAAAGCATCATGCTAATAACTGTTATAATGATGGATGAGCTAAATATATTTCAATCCATCTCCTTTATTTTCTACACTTTTATTTCTTTCAGGGTTGCGCGCAAGTCTTGTTCAGACCTTATAAATGTGTAGTTTTTCTTTTAGTAAAGGTTATTTGCACAAGGTTACTGCGCTAAAGGCTCTTGATTAAATAACTGGAATAAGCTATTGAATTTAAAAAAATGAAAACATATTTTAAAGAACATCTGTGAATAACAGACACAAACCAGGTATTAATTGAATGTGTACCTGAGCTCCGTGAAATTCTTCCACCTATTGGAGGTAACAGCTACCGTGTCACCGTGTTAACAGTCAGCTGTCACTGAAAAGCTGGGGCAGTGAGGCATTTCATATCACCCATACCTCTGATGCAATTTCATGTAATTGCTAATGACACGTTCTGACACAAAGTATAGCTTCACAACATCGGAACAGATGTTTTACTAGATCATCCTTCGGTCCTTTGAGCTCTGCGCTTCTCACTTCCGCGTGAAACCTGCCAAGTTTGTCTGACGACAGAAGGTGACAGCACAGAGAGTGATCAGAGAAGGTACAGGCTGTACACCTTGCAGTGTTTTGGGATAAGAAATAAAGCGTGAAATCTGTAACTATTCCCAGAGGCTTTGCAACCTGAGCGCGTTAACTATTGCATGACAGACGGGAAGTTCTCGTTGTGCAGAAGATCGGTAATTGATGTGCGGTTTGTAGGTGTTTAGGAGCACATATGGATCAAGACTGATAATGACCTCTAAAACTTCAGGCAGTCCTGGTCTGCCACAACAACAGATGGCTACCTGAGGCCCCCTTCCTGCCCGCAATTATCAATCAGGGATTCTTTTTAATAGTCAAGCCTGGTATCAATGTTTCTTAGCAACAGATTTAAAGACCCACTCCATAGAAAAACATGTTTTGGGTGTTTTTCATATGTTCTTGTAGCATGTTTCTTATTATGGAGAACATTTTTAACCCTTGTGCTATCCTAGGCACTTTAACATTGGGAGTGGGGTCATCTAGACCCACTAGACAGTGCGCTGAACCTTTTTTCTTCAATGATGTGTGATCTTCACTGGTGTCAATGGATTACATGAAATTTTCTCTACCTTTATCCACCTTTGTCATGGTAGGGAGAACACGTCAATGTTGTGTGTGTGTGGGGGGGGTCATCTGGATCCCATAAAATACCACAAGGGATAAAGAAAATCAAGCTTAAAATTGCATTTTGGAATTAATCTTTATTTAAATCATTGTGAATCAGGAGCAGACATAAAAATGACTTGGAAAAAACCTGCAGTTGATACGTAAAAGCTACAATTGGCGGGCCACAAGCTCCCTTCTCAGTTCTATTCCAATTCGTCCACTTGCAGACCAATAGATCTGCGTACTTCTTCATTTTCCTTGTCCAAATTGGGATCTGGGTTAAAACTGTACGACTGGATAGCTCCAATATTGTTCGCTATTTTTGTCAAGAGGGCCTGGCTGTGGACAACAACATGGCTCCAAGACATCATTAGCTGGAACCTGAAGGTAGCACCCCTCCTCTAAATTTCTGTTGAAAAATACTCTTTTATTTATTTATTTATTTATTTTTTTGGGCCAAAAAGATTCACTTCACTGGCGGCCCCGCAACTTCTGGGTTTTTTTCAGTTTAAAGCTTTAAAACCTTTTACCTGAGACGTCTCCTACTATGCTCTGAGTCCTGACGCAATCAACATGAATCCGCTGATTGGCAGAGAAAAGCGGCTTTGTGCCAGTAAGCAACACTTTTTCACAGATATTCAACACATTTCTAATAAAAGGTATTGCACACCGGCGCAAAGCTGCTTTTTTACACGACAGTATATGCAAAATCATGACAATCGCGTTAAGGGTTAAAAACTAATGGTTGTCAAAGGATTGTAAACACTGCAGCTACAGCTCCGGTGCGACAGTTCTGAAAATCTAAACAGGTTTGCCTAAATCTTTTTTGATATGAAAAAAACAATTACTCTTTTTGACCCATTTTAAGCTCATTTTGCACTCTCAACTGTTTCCAATTAATGATGACTAGGCGCCATCTAGTCTGCAACTAAATTCACCCCCATTTTGTTGGGTGTGTGAGGGACTGTAAGCTAGTGGGAGAGAAGACTGTAGGTAGCAGGAGAGAAGACACCAACAGTCCCACCCACAGCTAAGAGGCCATTTCTGACGAACTCCTGCCGCTCTGCAGACACCATGTCCTTGAAAACAACACAAGTTTTTTTTACTTTGCCTAAAAATGACAAAATTGAAATTAAAAGACCACTGAGAATGCTGTGAAAATAGCTCAAAAGAGGATTGGAGTGCATGGCTATTATGTCAATGTCTAATTTTTTATAGATATATGACCAAAACCCATGAAAAATGCATGTATATGTAACAAATGTAATAAAGCCACAATTGTGTTCATTTGTGTGTTTCCAGCAGGAGACTGTATAGAGTCACATTCTATTCATTACAGCTGAGTGCCATTATCGAAAGCACAATTGGCACCCTCATATTTCCATTCTTCTGCCTCGACTGCCTGGAGTGTTGAATTTTCCCTCGTGGCACAAAGGTTTGAAGCATTGTGATGGCACATCGCATTCTTTAAAAGTGCACCATTAGTCATGGGATGCCAGCATGACTCATGGCTCGATCTGACTCAACCATAAAATCAAATAAAAGGGGAAAAAGGTTCCTCGCAGATGTATTCTTGACTACATCAAAACCTTCTGATGTTTTAATTGCACACGGTTTAATGTAATGCAATACCTACTTAATGCTGCACTGCTGTTTATGTGAAAAATGCTGTTAAACTTGACTAAATGTCTTAATTTACTTTTTTTAATTTTACCATTATGATTATTTACCTGCAGCTGCCAGGTAAATACAAGCAGATAATTCATATGCAGGAGATCACAAACCTATATTTTTCGAGTAAATGGAGGGACAAAGTATTGCACTAGCAGAGTGGCACAAAAAAGATAAATTCTAACAGTAAACAAGGACAAAACCGGATTAAACATTCAAAGTAAACAAATTAAGAAGGTATTGCTGGAAAAGAACACATAGCAAAAAACAGCAGGACTGATACGTGTAATTTTTTTTTAAAGTGGAAATCTGGCAGAGAACAGGTGAAAACTAATATCATACTAACTGAGAGGGATGACAAAAGCAGCAGGCGTGGTAATGAAACTCAGCTCAGGTGTAAAATTAACATCAAGCAGGGCTGAACAAAACCCAAAGTCAAATACCTAAACATGATGAACTATTTATGGAAACCAAACAAGTTCAAACCCAGAGCCAAAACTGTCAATCATTTGGTCAGAGGGTTAACTTCCAAACTTGACAGTCATTCTGCCTTTTGGTATAAAAAGAAATAACCTGAAACTAATGAGATACACCAACATGTATGTAGCTCTATGTAGGTTCAGGCTCCAACAGTAGCTTCCTGCTCCATGCTCCATCAACAGCTACCAAGTCCGGGATCCACTAAAAGCTAGCAGTCCAAATTCCACCAAAATGTATGGGGTCCAGTCTCCACCAACCTAACATTTGCAGTCTCCTCCCCTTCCTAAAAGTGTCTGCTTACATTCACACTATTAATTCTGATATTTTAGTTCTGTAAGTCTGGGTTCAACAATTCTGTCCCCAGTTCTGCTGTCTCTACCTCTTGTAATATTTGCCACCAGCATAGAAATTTCAAAAGTGGTATCCATTGTAAGGATGACCTGCAGTGTTCAGTCACTGCCTAAAAATCTGTTTCCCAAAAGCTTGATCTTATTGTTCTCAAAATGTCTCAGTCTACGGCTACGTTCACACCGCAGGCTGAAACGACCCAATTCCGATTTTTTTCCCCCTATGCGACCTGTATCTGATCTGTTCCTGACAGTCTGGAAGTCACAGATCCGATCTTTTCAAATTTGACCCAGTCCACTTGGGTATGTGGTCCTGATCCGATACGTATCCGATCTTTTGAAATGCGACTGCCGTCTGAACGGCCAGGCCACATGTATCCGACCCGTATGTCATTGATACGCTACAAAACGTCATCATTTTGCGTTGAAGTAGGCAGGAACTAGAACACAAACATCAACCATGGCGGACGATGCTGCTGAGACCAGTCAGTGGAAGGGAAGCAGGTCACCGATTGGATTAATATTTGGGGTGATCGCTCTATTCAGGCCGAACTCAAGGGCTCTTATCACAACCGGGCGTTTTTTTTTAATATTTCCAGCGAAATGGCCGAGCGTGGTGTTGAACCTTTCCCACGATTACTTTTTTCCCTTTCCGACCGTGGTCAAAAGCAAGGGGGGGGATCAGCTTCTCCAGGGCCGAAGGCGGATCCTCCTTCGGGGTTCACTTCCCCATTCAGACCCTCAGATTCTCAACAGCGAGTTTATAAAGAGTCAATAGCATTTATTCTGGGGGAAGCCTTCTTTTATTACTGTTCTCCTTCCTCCTTAACACACAACATGAATGCGCGCCCCCACTGCCCCTCCCATTCCCCACTCTCTGCTGCACGCACTTTCTCCTGTCTCTTACCCACACACACAGACACACACACACACACACACCCACACACCTACACACACCCACGCACACAACGCGCGGCCCCAGCAGATACACATCCCACAACATACATTCCACAACAGTGGGTGCAGATGATCCTGGCTCCAATGCCTTCTTAAAATGAGAGGATTGTAATTGTGCTGGCCCTTTGTGAAAATAAATGGAATAATGCAAAAAGAGCTCCGCTGTTGACAACACTGTTGTTAACATCCATTGTTAACGTTAGCTACTTCCGCAAACGAATGATGTCGATGACCGTTGAGTACTCTTCTGCGCATGCGGGTCACTTCTGGGTCATTTCATGGTCACACGGAGATCACAAAAGTTTGCATTTAATTGGAAATGTGAACGGCCTTGCAAAAAAAATTGGATTAAAAAAAAAAATTGGAATTGAGCATTAAGCCCTGCAATGTGAACGCAGCCTATGAACTCCTGACTCACCGGTGCTGGTTGTCACCGGCCGGCCTCTGCTCCTGCCTGATTTCTGTTTTCTCTAGGAGATTTTGTTGCTCCTCAAACCTCCTCTGAGTTTATTCTGTTATAGTGGACTTGAATTAGGACATGTTTGATCCCCCCTCAGCGCGAGTCCAACTTGATGAAGGCACTTCATGGTAATTGGCCGTGTCACACAGCCACTTTGCACATTTTGGACATTTTCGTGATACATGCTGTGAGCGTTTCTTTGCGTTCGTCATTTGTGAATGTGCGCAGATTTCCATCGGGGGTCTTTAGGTGAATTTGGCTTTGAGCTGTTCGAAATTTTGGGTCGGTTAAGAATTACACACTTTGTGCATATTTTGTGTCATTTACATGCAATTAATGCACAATTGTTTGTGATTTTTGCAAGATGCATACGCAAATTTGTGGCTTTCCACGAGCATTTCAAGTAAGCCCACTTTTCATGCATGCAACACCAATGGATAACTTTTATATTGCCTATGTTCTGCACATATCACGGTAAAATTATGAAATTGATGGACAAATCACTAATAAATTGCACATAAATAATCACGGAGTGTTCATGTTCTACATTGATTTACGTGTTCTCTGCGTGGTTTATTCGTACTTCTTTCGTGGTTTTAACGTGGTTCATTCATGATACATCTGTGAAAATTTCTCATTAAGAACACATCCTTTCTCACTTTTTCCACGTATGCTCATATTCCTTTGTGTGATATTGCCTTAAAGCATAACAAGACCCAGTAAATAAAACATTATTTGCTGTACATTAGTAGCATGGTAGCCTTCGAATGGGAATAGAATGGTTAATTTTGGCTGTTTTGCTCATACTAACCATTCAGAAGGAAATTCATCGTAATGGGGGCCCACCCACAAATCCCATATTTCTTACTTTATATAGAAGAATGTGAAAGGAGCAGCATGACTTGTCCATCAAAATAGTTTTTTTTTTAAATCAATTCAGGAATCACTGTTGGTTTAAAGGTATTAACGATTCGATTGCCTTAAAAACAGCATGAAAGAAAAGGCCCCTTTCAAAGATGCATGAGGCTCATTTGCCTGTCCTGCTTCTGCGGAACGAGCTGGAACTTCTCACCTCCACCTACATATTGACTGTTAAGCAGAAACCTGTAGCTAAAACAAATGCAGCAAGGTGACTGTGGCAAAGAAACACTGCGGAGGTGTTTTTCAGTTTACAGACAAGAATGCACTGCAAGAAGACAATAACGTAGAAGCTGGATGTGTGGCAGACGAGATAGAGAGCAAAATCTCCAACATTGCAGTGGGGTGTTTGTGCTTTCCCTATAACAAGCCGTGAACTACCCAAATAAGCTGCCAGTCAATCAAAAAACATTCAAGAAGAAAGGAAAATACTGCCAAGAGCAATAACTCCATACAATGACCTCTGATAATGACTGTTTTAATAAGACAGCACTTCAGCTTCTAATGACTTAATTAATTCAGAAATTAATAAACTGTGCTTGAATTTAAATTAATCTGATTTTTAGTTTGTGAGCACGAAACAAGAAAGAGCAGCCCTTTTTTCCACTTGAAGGACTCCAGCTGTGGGTTGATATGCTTAAATATTCTCGCGCTTAAAAATGCCTCCGAATTTAAAAGCAGTGAGTCACCTTTATGGTTTGGTTTCTAATGTGTGCTAGCAGCCTGTCTCTCTTTGACATATTTATGGTCTGTTGAGGAAAAACAGCCTTTTTGGTCTCCGTATAGCCAGATGTCCTTACAAAAATACAGATTTTGATTGATCCACAAGAGTCTAGGAATGAAACATTCAGCTGGAAGCTGGTGGATCAAACCAAATATACTTGTGGGCTCAGACAGGAGACAGTGAAGTAACTCCAAGTCCCACGGCAGGAATTTGAGTTAATGTGTCTTTATTTCATTGAGTTTACTTCTCAATTTCTCTATTTTTTTGCTTTTTTAAAAAGTAATAAAACTGCCAGGATGTGGATAATCTTGTGTTCATGACTTTATCAGTCAGTCAACATGGTAAAAGCTGCTAAAAAGCAACGCGTGCTTTACACAAAATTCATGTTCCTAATAAAATAGTCATGAGAAAACTAATAAACCCATAAGCTGGGTTGCTCTCACACGTTGTTAATCTTTTAAAACCTGGTCATATATTATTAAACTATCATCATATTTCAAGATTTAATCTCATACCTGCTCCAAGTGATGCTTTCTGTTCAGTTGTTAGATGTGGAGCATTTTTAATATGACAGATGGAGCAATGTGTGCCTGAAGTGGTCTCCAAGCCGACTGATTTCCATAAAAGTTTCAGCTTCACAATCTTAGGCTAGATCCACCACTAATTATCATGCATAATAATGCTTCACATCCAGGATGAGGATTAATACAGGTCTGTAAAAGCTTGTTGAAAACTGTTTTTATCTGTCTGAGCTCCAGACTAAAAGCACCAGGGATTTTATTTCAAGACCAGTCAAAAAACAACAAAAAAAAAACCCCAAATGAAATCTCTGTAAACTGCAAACCGCCATGTCTGCTGAATTTTTCTATCCAATTCTTCTTAACGTAGAGTTAAATCTGCCGTCTTAGACATGATACCCACCAGCGAAGCAAAAAAGAAAAAGTGTGGTCTGTTTGTTGGGTTGAAACCGAATGCCTCTAATAGAAGAGGCTTGCCTGTCTTCAGATGTGTGTAAAAGTCCAGACACACTGAGCTCAGTCGTGCCATGAAGTTTAAGCAGCAGAGGAAAGGAATCTTTTAGGTCAATGACTTTGGTCGCAACACATTTGTAGGGTTTTGTTTTGGAAGTGTGCTGGGGGCCTCATCAGCAGCTGTTGTATCAGCCAGAATTAGCTGTGAATGAGCCAAAGTTTTGCAGCAGATGGGCCAAACAGGTCCCACTTATCCTTTGTTCCATGTGTGCAGTGTCCAGGCCTAAGGGTTGGGTTCTACTGTCAGTGTTTATGACCTTTAAAGCTTTTGTCACAACTGCCCTTATGAGTGGATACGGGCTGTCTGTGGATAAAAAATGGGTAGATGTGGTATGCAAGCGGTCTGCTCAAAATAAAGTCGTAGACCATTTGGTGAACCCATAAAGCAACAACATACACATTTTATCTACAGGCATGCCGCTGACCACAGGTTGTAGCAAACTCTTACACAACACGCAAGGGTAAGTAAAGGTGAAGTAGGTGAGATGCAGTCTCGTCATATGGATTTTTTTATTCAACGAAAAGAAAATTGTTAGAGCTGTTATAGTGAAAAGTGCAGCCTGACTGCTAGAAATGAGGACACTAGACAATTTGAGCATAGTTTGTGTGGGTCTGTGAAACTATAGTTGGCTATTATATTGGTCCATGAACTGAAAAAGCTCTGGAACCTTTCTTCTAGATGGTTCGCCGGGCCTGCTCCACCCTGTTCTCCACCTGGTGCAAAACATAGGCTCGGTTTCTGATTGCTTCTAACCACCATGAGCCTCTGAGCTTTACAGTCCAAGGTCATCCTAAGCCTGCAAGACGTCATTGCCAGCATTCCCAGAAGTCTTTTAATTAGGATTATGCCGGGTTTTTTTGGCAAGATTAAAAAAATGATGTTCATATAGTATCACCACATAGTCAAAGCGCAAAGCCAGGGGGTATATACTACTAATGCACCTCTGAGTTGTGGGTGGGACTATTGGTGCAGAGCAAGCCTGTCCCCATTTCCCATCATCCCTTTGTTTTCACTCTCTCCCACCAGCTCACAGCCCTAACACAACCGTAACCTAACATTAGCTGGTGCAACAAAAATAGTAGCGTACAATGTTGGAGCTGTCCAGTGGAACCGTTTTTAAGCCAAAAACCTGCTTGAATGAGCAAAACAAAGACCAACGTGGATCTGCAAGTAGATCGTGGAATGGAGCAGGAAGATTGTGGCTTCCCAATGTGGGTCCTATGTCACAACTACAAGCTTTTTCCACTGCATTTTTAATCTGCTCCTAATTCGCAACTATTTTAATAAAGAAAAACTCAGAAATGCTATTTTGAGCTTATTTTTCCTTTTAAATGTCCTCTTTTATGAGAAAAATGTCACAAAAATCATGTTAAAAACACAATTTTCCTTGTAGTGGGTTCTAATAGCTTTCTTTGTTGAACTGTGGTTTGGGCTCTATAAAAATGCTAAAATGGAATAAAAAATGTCAGATAGTCTTTTTCCTAACTTTATACATGAATAATAATAGCAAGTATGATATCAAAACTGAAAAAGGGTACTGGAACTGAAGAAAATGAGTAAGCTTCAGTGGTTCAAGGTCAACACTAACCATGAAGTGCTTGTGTTGAGTCTCAGATTGCCACCTGCATGCTAGCATTGGTAAATATGTATTTGTAAACCGTTCCACTCAGTGGCACCAATGTACAGCACCCTCAACCATCACTTTGACTCTCAACATGAGGCCAGAAGCAAATGGCTTCACATTTCTTCTCTTCAGGGATGGTGCGCGGAGCAAGGACAGAGGCTTTCTGTCACAGCCTGCCACTTTCAGCAAGATGAAGCCTCCCTTTTGTTACACGCTGACACCTGTGTTTTAAATCTGCATGTTTTCACACAGTACTCTGCCCTTCTTCTGGAGATAAAAGCTGACTGATTGGGGTGGACAGATGACTATTCACGTTTGGGCTGGAGCCAGTCCCAGCCCTTTTTTTTCTCTGGTTTTTCCCCACTCAAGGTCGACATCGGAAGGAGGACTTGAGGTGTCAATTGGTCTCCCTGAGGTGCAATTCACAGTGGCAGACAAGCAAAACACCTGAGCTGTCGAGCACTGATTTAAGACTTTGCAATGCACTTTCTGTACACTTCCACAACTTTTCGCAGCTCCTGAGCAGGTGTTACATACAGCTCGGGTGAACACTTTTTTTTTTTTTTTTTTCATTTTGCAATCATGTCTGTTAACATTAGCAGCAGAGGAAGTATGCATCATCCACATATGTTCAATTATGGTAATGATCCTCCTTGCAAATACGTTTTTTTCCCCACCGCACAAATGCTGATTGCAGAGATGATGTGTCTGGAGCCACAAAGTAATATTTGAACTTGATAAATCTATTTTTCATATATAATGCTATCCTGTGTTTATTTACAGCTAACCTTTCATAAATATTGCATCTCCAAACAGAAACTCATTTTCTACCTCACATAATAATTCGCTCATTTCCCCTCACAGTTTAGCCTTTTAAAGCAAGGGGAAATTGAAAGCTGTGTGGTTGAGAAAAAAATAAAAATAAAAAATTAAATAAAAAAACAGATAATTGGTCTCCAAGGACGTGATACATGATCTGAACTTTGTTCTGAGATAACTCCATGCTGTTTGAAGATTCACAGCCAGTGGCACAGTTGGCACTCAGCCCAGATTGATATATCTTTTTTAAATGGTTTTCTAACGCTTCAACTTGCAAACTTCAAAACTACCCACACGTGTTAACAGTGATGTGTATCACTAAAAGTAGAATCCATAATGAATTTGTGTATTGCACTACTTTGTAGAAGTAAAACTAGAGATTTTCTCTGGCTTTCGCTTTTTTTTTTCATAGTATTATTTTTTCTCTCTCCATACACACACTTGTGTACATTCCATACATACTGAGAGCTTTACTTTGAACGTTCAAAGACATTTAAAAAACCTTTCATTTGTGGGGCTGGTGGGAATTTAGAAGCATTCAGACAGTTGTGACTTCACTTCTCGGTTGTTTTTGGGTGCTGCAAGCACAAAACATGCGTACAGATTGTTTGTCTTTTTTTCAGATTCCACTTCAGTCCATCTTTATTTGTACAGCACTTTACTGAGGGATTTCAGAACTGAAAAGAGCTGAAAAGACTAGGTAAAGGTTTGCAGAACGCAATAAAACACAATGAATCATTGAAAGTTTTAATGAGTTCAATACAATACTCTGCCCAAAGTGGCAGGGGCAAAGGGGGTTAGTGAGTGGCACAGAGCAGCCATTTAGCCAGGGAGGACAGGTAAAAAGGGGGTACCGGGGAGTGGAAAGGGCAGGTAGCGCCTCCGAACCATACCATGCTGTTTGCAGCTTTATTACATTTGACTTGTGTTTATAATGACTAAACTTTTATGTGAACTTCTCATTTCTTTGTCTTTCTGAGTTTGTTTTCTTGCCGTTGAAGACAGGTACAAAAAGTCAAACTCATTTGCTTCGTATTGGCAGTTACGCTCTTCCATAGGCCAGTGTAAGACAGTTTGCCTTCACCTTTGCATAAGTGTCAGCAGCTTGAGGGCAAAATTATTGGAGAGGTTTTCATGGGAGTCCAGTTTGTCAATAATTTCCATAAAACATAAGATGTAGTTTATGACTTTAGGCAAACTTGAGTAAAACTTTTGAAAGCAGTCTCAACAGAAAGTATTTTTTCTCCTTATGAGGATCTGTTCTCCAAAACTTATTTTTACTTTCTTGTTAAGATGTATTTGTAGTTTTTATGTTGTTAAACACACTGGCTCCATCCTTTTTGCTTATTCAGGGCAGGGATTACTTCAAATTAATCCGTTGGTCTCTTAGATATGCTACTTGCATTCAATGAAGATAATCTGTCTTTATTACAATGATCTGGAATAAATGGGATTATAACTATCATAATTAATAAAGCTCTGTCTGATTTTTTTTTTCTTTTCTTTTGCTCAGTGCTTTGAGGCAACCTCTGTCAAGCCTTAAAACAAATCAAATTAAATTGAACCCCTGGGAGAGGATGTACTGGCAGCTGGTGTAATACAACAAAACCTCTAAAAAGTCAGATATTATCTAAAAGTTATCATCTAATGATATCAATTTTCATATTTTACCACTAAGGGGGCTGCACGGTGGCGCAGTGGTTAGCGCTCTTGCCTCACAGCAAGAAGGCCTCCGGTTCAAGTCCCGGCTGGGGGACGTGAAAAAACAACATCAACAGGGGACCTTTCTGTGTGGCGTTTGCATGTTCTCCCCGTGCATGCGTGGGTTTTCTCCGGGGTCTCCGGCTTCCTCCCACCATCCAAAAACATGCTTCATAGGTTAATTGACAATTCTAAATTGTCCATAGGTGTGAGTGTGAGAGTGAATGGCTGTGTGATTGTTGAGTATCTACCCTGCGACAGACTAGCGACCTGTCCGGGTTGTCCCCCTGCCTTCGCTCACAAGTGGCCGGGATAGGCTCCGGCAGCCCCGTGACCCCGAAAGGGAAAAAACGGTCAAGAAAATGAATGAATGAATGTTTTACCACTAATTAAAAAAACTAAAAAGGTGATGAACAAGTGTGGATTGATAAGATGCTTACATGACGTCTGAAGATATTGTACTTTTCTTTTGAAGGCTTTTTCTTCATCCACAAACCTAATCACAATGTGATTGAAGATACCTGCACATGTCTGATAAACAGCATCAGCAATTCATTCTTTTGATTTTACCATAGGTTTTCACTGCTCCTTCCCTCTGTCATTGCAGCACAGTTGACCTATCCCAATCCATCCATCCATCTTCCTCCGCTTATCCGGGACCGGGTCGCGGGGGCAGCAGTCTAAGCAAGGATGCCCAGACTTCCCTCACCCCAGCCACTTCCTCCAGCTCCTCTGGGGGGACCCCGAGACGTTCCCAGGCCAGCCGAGAGACGTAGTCTCTTCAGCGTGTCCTGGGTCTTCCCCGGGGCCTCCGCCAAGTGGGACATGCCCGGAACACCTCTCCAGGGAGGCGTCCAGGAGGCATCCGGACTAGATGCCCGAGCCACCTCAACTGGCTCCTTTCGATGTGGAGGAGAAGCGGTTCTACTCCGAGCTCTCCACGGGTGGCCGAGCTTCTCACCCTATCTCTAAGGGAGCCCCCAGCCACCCTACGGAGGAAGCTCATTTCAGCCGCTTGTAGCCGCTTTCAGCCGGGGCCCCGCTCTGGAGCCAGGCCCAGGGTCGGGGCTCGCAGGCGAGCGCCTGGTGGCCGGGGCTCTTCCCACAGGCCCCGGTCGGGCGCAGCCCGAAGGAGCGACGTGGGACCACTCTCCCATGGGCCCACCACCCGTGGGAGACCTCGAAAGGGGCCGGTGCAATGTTGTTTGGGTGGCAGTCGAGGGCAGGTGCCTCGGCGGCCCAAACCCTGATCATGGAACCTGGCTTTTGGGACATGGAATGTCACCTATCCCAATCCCAATTACCAAAAACTGACTGTACTTCATTTTTTTTGTTTTGTTTTCTGCCTCCAAATGCAGCATCATTGATCTATTCTGGTTGAAATAAAAATAAAAAACAACTGTATATGCTTTTGTCTGGTTTCTGTTTTACTGCATCATTAAGTAAGGGCTTCTCCATTGGTTAATTTAAAATATACCAAAGTATTGTTCTGGAAATAGTGTTTAAACAGACATAAATAGCCACGCAGATCTATTTTTATTTACCTTGTTTGAGGGAGATGAAAGATTTAAAAACTACTCTTTTGCCCCAGAGGTCAGCCCATGGGTCACCTCATAAAAACAACAATATGAAGATGCATCTGATTTAGTACTCTGACTAATCATGCTGGAATTAAACCGCTGGTGCACAAAAATGTAAAACAATAATATCGAATTTTTTTTTCCTGAAAAAAAAGTGAAGCTATAAAAGGCACCCATTGTTTCTGCTCATCGCTCAAGTTTTTATTTTATTTTAGTGTCTAGATTTATTAACGGTCTGATATTGTTTGATTTGATTTGATTTTCAAACACAAAATTTAAAAGTTGAATAAACGTGATAGATAGACAGTGATGAAGTGCTCAAAAAGGAGCGGCAAGAAGAAAATTATATTTAGTAAATATGGTAAACTTGAAAAATGCACTAAAACTCAGGATGATATAATTTTTGGGAAAAATTTGCAGTTTTCTCCTTTGTTTATGAAAGCATTTGTTGGTTGTTTTTTTAGTATGGATATGGTAGACAGATTTAAAACAATCCAATAAAGCAAATACGGGTTCAGATTAAATTGAAACCCTTGACTTTGATCTAGAACAGAGAGAACTGAATTGCTAACTCTTGTGTATATATTCTTCTAAGTTTTAACCAATTTAATCAATCAGGATTTATATTTGTGTTTTCCTCTCTTAAATGGTGTTCAAATAAGTCCAGTAGTCATGTCACAGCCTTTAAAGGTCATCTTCAGCTAAAAGGTGTTTTACATTTGACTTGTTTCACCTGTAAACACACATATCTAATTCTGGCTGATTTTCACCTGAAGAAATCAAACTTCCTGGCAATTGTGGGCATGAGGGGGGGGGGGGGGGGGCATAGTGGGCAAAGGTTGTTGACCACCCGAGGCCCCCCCAACTCCTTCAGCACACAAATATCTGCCAAGTACAAATTACGAAACCCAATTAGCGGTCAGGATTGGAAGGTCTGGACATGCAAAACTTGCATAGAAATATTGATGAAGTCCATCAGAGTTGGGAGTGCGCACTTAAGAAAAATCCAGCCTCACTCAGGCCTCATTTAGTCCAAAAATACTGAAAAGAAAGTCCTTCAGCCCAGCTGTATCCCACTGTGTCCTTGGGTGTCAAGCATCTCCAGCATCATCAATAGATAAAGCAGCCTGGGAGCGCGTCTCAGGGGAATGGGTTTTTTTCTTTGGGGGGGGGGTTGATGCCATTACTGGACTGTCATTGGCCGGACAAGCACAAACACTTTGAAGGCACTTACATTTTTTTTCAGGGATGTTTTCTTTGTTCTGTCCATCGCCAACGCAGATTTTTTTTTTTACTGATGCCACGTTTGAATGTTTTATGAAGCACTTGCATCATTCAAGTGATAACGCACGCAGCCAATCAGATGGGACAAGGAAGTGTTAGCAAAGAAAAAAAAAAAAAAAAGCTTTCAACCACTCACTTACCAATTCATTAATTCAGCCTTGTCCTGCTGCACACTAAAGGTGGATGATTAGCAGAGAGGAGGGAGACCTTCAGACTGATTTTCTCCTCTGTCCTTATGTGAAGAGCATCCCAAAGTATCAACAACAGAAACTGTTGTCTGAGCTTCTCCCAAGGGTCTGATTAGGTCCATGGACCCCTGCCACAATCACTACAACAGCTTTGTGAGACTTGAGCCCACTGCTGGAGGGCACTGACTCTTTGTGTAGTCCCTGGTGTATGCTGGCTCCACAACACCACACAGCCTTAGAGACTTCCCCACACTTACACAATGACTGGGTCTTCTGGTGTGTCAATGTGGAAATTTCGGAGTCACATGACCGAGGAGAAAGGTGGGATTTATGTTCAAGTGGTTGAGCTAAACATGAACCGAAAGGTCATTTGCTGTGAGCTCTATTTGGTGGAATTATGGCGTTTCCATTTAGGACATAAATCCCCGGAATATTAGATGAAGTTTTGCAAGAAATCTGAAGATAAATCTTAGAACATAAAATGAAATCATAAAATATTCAATGCAAATCAATAAATATGAAAGGAATCTAGTAAAATATAAAAATTAAACAAAAATGTGATTGTTCCAATGAATCTAAAATTATTTGATGAAAATGAAATTGAAATGAATGAAAATCCTAGAACATTAAATGAAATAAGAACAAATTTAATACAAAATCAATAGATATTACAGTAATCTGAAGATAATCTGAAGAAATCAGAAATTGTTAAATTAATTTTGATTTGATTTTTAATATTTGAAATGGTTTATTTCAAGCAATCAGATAAAAATAATTCACAAAACATTACAATCATCAATTAAGTCTGATAATATTTAATATATCCTCAGAATAATGAAAGAAATTGTAGATCATTAAATTAAATCTTACAATCTTTAAAATCTTAAATCTTAAATTAAATCTTTAAAGCTGAAGTATACTTGATAAAACTTAATAAAACAAAATTTAAACATTTACTGTTCGCTATCGGATGTTTTTCTGACACATTTTCCTCTGGAAAAAATCCACAATTAAAACTATAAACTATCAGTTCAATGACGTACCAAAGTGGAAAAAAATAATAATTTTGTATTTTATTGAATGAAAAGTGCTTTACATGTTATCTTGTTTGCTTTGGAAATGTGTTTGAAAAATCTAATTTCTAACCTTGCCTCAAAGCCAAAAAACAACAACAAAAATTTTACTGAGATTCTTTATCCTCACAGTACATTTCAGTGATAATTCTTCCACAAACTAGGATTCTTCACTGTGGACAAAAATGATTTCGATTAAAATTGATCAAAGTGGACTGGTTTGGTGTTTGGTGTCTTTTCTCAGCATCTCTTTGTGGTCTCATTGGGAACATAAATCAGAAAAAGATTTCTTGTCAGCCTAAGTTGCTAGAGAACATTTTGCTCCGATGGCCTAAAGTACAAATAGCTGATTTTGGACATTTTTTTTAATAAAACTACAGAATAAAAAGAAGAAAAGTTTATTTTTCTTTGTAACGTGTCAATGCAAATTTTCATTACTAAATATTTGGTTTCTCAAATTTGACAGAACATCTAAAATATTTCTTAAACTTCTGCACAATTTTTTATGAATCGGTTTAACAAAATAGGAACTTTCTGGAATGTCTGGTGATAGTTATACCTGAACTCAAACTAACGTGTGTGTTATTACATTATAGAAAATAATCTAAATAATGAAATAATTCCCGTTGGGCACAAACCTCCATTATTAATTTCTCCTCAATGGTCAATTTTCAAACAGTTAGTGCTTCTGTGACTTAAAAGGGACGCCGTTGATCCATCACTGCAAAATCTGAGTCCCTGATTGGTCAAAGCTCGACCTGGTTTAACTTTCAATGCGTGTTCAACGGATGAGCGTTTTGGGCCCAAAACCAGTCATAAACACTTATGCAGCTACATTTGAACGGGAGTTTTGAATGCAGAAGCCCGCAACACGTTTTTACATCAACTTTTCATCGGAAGTAGCATCTAGAATGAGCGTTTCCGAGGCCAGTGTGAACGTAACTTCACATTCACACCAAGGGACAATTTAGGATCACAGATTAACGTATGAAGCGTGTTTTTCGATTGTGGGATGAAGGGGGAATGCCCGGAGAAAATCAAAACAGCACAAGAAAAACACGCAAATTGGAGACAGAACAAGCCCATGCAGCTAGGATTTGAACTAGGGCCTCTCGCTGTGAAGCAAAAGTGCTAACCTCTACACCACCGTGTTGCTCCAAAACCCTCTCCAAGCTCAAAATGATTCCGTACAGAGGAGTGTTCTTTCACAACTTGAGTTTTGTCTTCACATGAGCGACACTGGAGCTTTTTTTGTTATTTGTTTTTCAACTTGAAACTTCCGAAATGTGGGAGTGTCCTCAAGTGGTTATTACTGTAAAATAATCCTGCATTTTGTGGCACAAGCACCAAATTTGGTATGAATGGACCTCAGGATCCCCTCTTTCAGAAAAGCACATTAGCCACATTGTATTCTATAAGTAAAAGTACAAGAACAGCCCATATCGTTGAGACTGGGGCAAACAGACATTAAACAATTTTGTAACAACTGAGTGTATGGCCGGCATATTTACCTAGGCAGCTAGTTTTGATTTTCTCATGGCTTTCTGAAAAAGGGGACCCTGAAGTACATCCATGCCAAATATGAGGCTTGTACCACAATTTGTCCGATTTGTCTAAAATATATCAACCAAACTGACTCTGCTGCTTTCAGTGAAGAGATTCTGTCAGGATTTGGCGTTTTGTTTTTTGTTTTCTTGCTCAGGTTTTGTTAAAATAGATTTTCAGTTGCTTTCCTCTATGTGTTTGACACGGTGTGGTGTGTTTCTGTTCTCTTTCCTGACTGCCTCTGTGTTTTGCAGGTCAGCTGTCGCTCCTCCTGGATGGCCCCTCCCTTTCCTGCCTGGTCTTCTCTGTGGAGGAGTGCACAGCTGCCTGCACTTTGCAATCATGCTTATTTAAGTTGTTGCTACTCAGTCCTCAGTGTCGGTGCGTCCCTGTTAAGTCAGTGGTTTTCCTACTCAGCCGACACTGAGGTCTGTTTTGTCCTTTGGCATTTTCTCTGAGCTTAGTTGTTCCCTTTTGCAGTTTTCCCTCTCTTGAGGAGTGTTTTGTGTTTTTGATCCCACCTGGTGGCGCTTTCTGTTAGCATTAAATTGCTCCTAAGCGCCTTCTTGAGTCTCAGCCTGATTCCTATCTGCACTTGGGTTTCCGTCCCTTCAGCCGTGACATTACGCACCGACCATGTCAAACCCAGCAGATTTCTTTCAGGCTTGTGACGTTCCACTGCCTCCAGCAGATGGTGACAGTAGTTCTGATGGTGGACTTGCCTCTTTGGCTCAGGACTTGCGTGGCTGTATGGCAGGTATGTTGGAGCTTCATAACCGTTTAAGACATTTAGAGAGACCTGCTCCAATGCCCCGACAGATGCGACTGGGACCACCTGAGCCGTATGGTGGAGATGCTGACGACTGTCAGGCCTTTCTTGCTTCTTGTCAGCTACAGTTTGACTTCAACCCCTGCGAGTTTCCGTCCGAGGAAAGCAAAGTTGCTTATGCTTTGAGTTTTTTGACTGGCAGAGCGAAGCGTTGGGGCCTGGCTGAGTGGTCTCGGGGGGCACACCACTGTCACACTTTTGGAGCTTTCTCTGCCCAGCTATTAACTGTTTTCAACCCATCCACTCCCCATCGGGCGGCTGCCTCCCAACTCCTCCGGCTCTCACAGGGGTCTCGATCTGTGTCAGATTACGCCGTGGACTTCAGGACTCTCGCTGCCAGTACTCGCTGGCCAGAAGACGCCCTAGTGGATGTGTTTTGTAAGGGTTTATCTGGCTCCCTGAAGGATGAACTTGCAGCAAGGGAGCTTCCAGAAGACTTGGAGGAGTTGATCGACTTAGCCACTCGGATCGATCGACGGATGAGGGAGAGACTCCAGGAACGTTCCAGCACCACCCGTGGAGCAGGTCTTCCTCCAGCACCCATGGGCCCTGTTCCTGCTCATCTCTCCGGTGTCAACCCTTCTCCTGTCTCCATCCCGTCTTCTGAACCCATGCAACTTGGTGCAGGCCGACTCTCACCAGCTGAAAGGCAAAGGCGCATGAGAGACGGTCTGTGTCTCTACTGCGGGCAGTCCGGTCATTTCATCCGAAGCTGTTCATCAAACACCAGGGCTCGCCAGTGAGAGGGCAACTGGTGAGCCGCGTCTCCGCCTCCTTTTCGCCCTCTCGACCTCCTACAAGCCTTCTGGTGTCACATGATCAGCTAAAGGGTGAGTTTAACGCTCTTATTGACTCTGGCTCAGATGGAGATCTGATCTCTCAAGAAGTGGTGGACAGACTCAGGATCCCCACTCACACCCTAAGTACTGCTCTGCATATAAATGCAATCAATGGGTCTTTAATCCACAAAGTGACTGCTCGTACTGTACCTGTGAAAGTGACTGTATCCGGTAATCACAATGAACTTATGTCCTTTTTTGTGGTTGAGACCATGAGACCTCCAGTCATCTTAGGTTATCCATGGCTGTGCAGACATAGGCCCCATATCGACTGGGTCTCAGGTAGAGTCTTAACCTGGAGTTCCTTTTGCTTGATGAACTGTCTAAATGCTGCCACTACACGCTCTTCAGCCCTGAGTACCCCATGTTCCGAGTCACCTAACCTCAGCAAAGTACCCTCTGTTTATCACGACATGGGGGAGGTGTTTTGTAAGACTCGAGCAAAGGCTCTGCCTCCCCATCGACCATATGACTGTTCTATAGATCTTCTCCCAGGTACTCAACCTCCCAGGGGACACCTCTACCCACTTAGTTCCCCTGAACGTGAAGCCATGGAGCAGTACCTTCATGAAAGCCTTCAAGCTGGGATCATACGGCCTTCGTCCTCCCCAGCAGGAGCAGGATTTTTCTTTGTCGGGAAACGCGATGGTGGATTGCGTCCCTGCATCGACTACAGGGGGTTAAACAATATCACTGTCCGTAATACTTACCCTCTCCCTCTGCTTCATTCTGCCTTTGACCTGGTAAAAGGTGCCAAAATATTCAGCAAGCTGGACCTACGCAGTGCTTACCATCTGGTACGCATACGAGAGGGAGACGAGTGGAAGACGGCTTTCAACACCCACAATGGACATTTTGAGTATTTAGTTATGCCCTTTGGTCTGACCAATGCCCCGGCAGTCTTTCAGTGTCTCATTAATGATGTCCTGGGGGACATGATTAATAGATTCGTGTTTGTCTATCTTGACGACATTTTGATTTTTTCTCCTGACGTAGAGACCCATGTGCAGCACGTCCGGGCGGTTCTTCAGCGTCTCCTGGAGAACCAGCTGTTCTGCAAAGCAGAGAAATGTGAGTTTCACTCTACCAAGATCACATTTCTGGGCCATGTAATTTCTCCGGGTTCTGTTCACATGGATAGTGCCAAGGTTAATGCCGTCTTAGAGTGGCCCACACCTACAGGAAAGAAACAGCTTCAAAGGTTTCTTGGCTTTGCAAACTTTTATAGGCGATTTATTAGAAATTTCAGTGGCGTTGCTGCACCCCTGCACAAGTTGACTTCGGAAAAGGCACATTTTGTCTGGGATGAGGGGGCCAGGAATGCCTTTTCCGAGCTAAAGCGACGTTTCTCTTCAGCCCCCATTCTGGTTCAGCCCGACACCAGCAAACAGTTTATTGTAGAGGTGGATGCGTCTGACTCTGGAGTGGGGGCTGTGTTGTCTCAGAGAGCGTCTGACAATAAAATCCATCCCTGCGCGTTTTTCTCCTGCAAGCTCTCTCCTGCAGAGAGAAATTACGACATAGGGAACAGGGAGCTCCTGGCAGTGAAACTGGCTCTTGACGAATGGCGCCACTGGTTGGAGGGTGCTGAGCAGCCATTCCTCGTTTGGACTGACCATAAGAACCTTGAGTATATACGAACTGCTAAGAGACTTAATTCTCGCCAGGCACGGTGGGCACTTTATTTTGACAGATTTAGGTTCTCCTTGTCCTATCGACCTGGCACAAAGAACGTCAAGCCTGATGCGCTGTCACGACAATTCCAGGATGATGTAGCTGTGGATTCTGCGAAGGACTCCACCATTTTGCCACCTGCCTTAGTGTTGGCCACGACTCGCTGGGCCCTGGAACGTAAGGTTAAGACTGCAGTGACTAACAACCTCTCTGTTCCTGCTGGCTGCCCAGCCGGATGCCTGTTTGTCCCCTCAAGCCTGCGTCCACAGGTGCTCAAGTGGGGTCACTGCTCCCGTTTGGCCTGTCATCCAGGAGTCACTCGGACTGCCTTTTTAGTGGCCCAGCGGTTCTGGTGGCCCACGATGTCCTCAGACATTAGAGCCTTTGTATCATCATGCCCTGTTTGTGCCAGTGTCAAGGTTCCACGGAGACCCCCTGCCGGACTTCTTCAGCCTCTTCCAGTGCCCTCTAGACCTTGGTCTCATATAGCCATGGACTTTATCACCGGGCTCCCAGATTCTCAAGGTAACTCAGTAATTCTAACCATAATCGACCGTTTTTCTAAGCTGGCACATGCTGTGCCTCTTCGACAACTTCCTTCAGCTGAGGACTTGGCAGCGGTAGTGTCAAAAGAGGTGTTTCGCCTGCATGGACTGCCAGAGAATATAGTTTCTGACCGGGGACCACAGTTTGTGTCAGCCTTTTGGAAGAAGTTTTGCAACCTCTTGGGGATACAGGTCAGTTTAAGTTCAGGATTTCATCCACAGACTAATGGACAGGTGGAACGCTACAATCAAGATCTGGAAACTACGTTGCGTGCCATGTGTTCCAAGAATCCTTCCACTTGGTCAACTCAGCTCCCTTGGGCAGAATATGCCCACAACTCACTAGTCAACTCCTCAGGTTTTTCTCCGTTCCAGGCAGCTTATGGTTACCAGCCTCCGCTCTTCCCCCATCAGGAGGGCATGGCATCCACTTCAGGTCCTGCTGCCTTTGTCCGACGCTGCCAGCGCACTTGGAGGGTGTTTCGTGCTCGCTTGATGGAAAATCAAGAGCGGTTATCCATAGTGGCCAACCGCCGGCGGTCTGTGGCACCACAGTACAGAGTTGGAGACAAGGTGTGGCTGTCCTCCACTGACGTACCCCTGAAAGGTGGGCCACGGAAGCTGCATCCCCGTTTCATTGGGCCCTTTTTGATCACTAAACTCATCAACCCAGTTGCTGTGAAACTAGCTCTTCCACCCTCCTTAAGAATTCACCCTGTGTTCCACGTGAGCAAGTTGAAGCCTGCAAGTGAGAGTTCCCTGCATGCCCTGCGGGGGACACCCCCTCCACCGCGTGTCGTGGATGGTGGTTTGGTCTACACCATCAACAGACTTCTATCTTCTCGGAGAGTGGGCCGTGGGTTGCAGTACCTGGTGGACTGGAAGGGCTACGGTCCTGAGCATCGCCAGTGGGTGGCCAAGCGGGACATCCTGGACAAGGGACTATTGGCTCGGTTCCATCGGGAACATCCGGACCAGCCTTCTCATCCGTCTGGAAGCCGGACTCTGGGGGGGGGGTTATGACACGGTGTGGTGTGTTTCTGTTCTCTTTCCTGACTGCCTCTGTGTTTTGCAGGTCAGCTGTCGCTCCTCCTGGATGGCCCCTCCCTTTCCTGCCTGGTCTTCTCTGTGGAGGAGTGCACAGCTGCCTGCACTTTGCAATCATGCTTATTTAAGTTGTTGCTACTCAGTCCTCAGTGTCGGTGCGTCCCTGTTAAGTCAGTGGTTTTCCTACTCAGCCGACACTGAGGTCTGTTTTGTCCTTTGGCATTTTCTCTGAGCTTAGTTGTTCCCTTTTGCAGTTTTCCCTCTCTTGAGGAGTGTTTTGTGTTTTTGATCCCACCTGGTGGCGCTTTCTGTTAGCATTAAATTGCTCCTAAGCGCCTTCTTGAGTCTCAGCCTGATTCCTATCTGCACTTGGGTTTCCGTCCCTTCAGCCGTGACAGTGTTCTGCTCTGCCCCCCTCTGCATTTTGTTTTTTAATCAGTCTTGTTTTTTTCAAAACATCTTTTTTTTTTTTTTTTTTTACTCAAATGCTTGAGTGTTTTGATAAATTTTTAATTTTCTTTGGTCATTTATTCGAGTTTGTTTTAAAAATATATTAGGTTAGCATCCATCTGCTTCTAAATCCCCCACCTTCATGTTTTTAACAAACCACCACAGATGAAAATTAAAAAAAAAAGATGGAGAGGGTAAATACCTTTTTACAGGACTGCAAGGATTAAGGTAAGATTTGAGTTTTTCAGGAAATACTTCCCAGAAAGTATTCTGTTCTTATAAGAAAAAACAAAAAACAAAAAAAAAGAACCCTCCTCTGAAATCTCTTTTTCTTAGCAGAGACATCTCATTTAAGTGCAGCAGTAAACACAGAACGCAGCAAGTTACAGCAACTGCTGGGCCCTTATAAACACCAAAAGATTTTAAAGCAGGCGGGACAGAAATATTCTGCATCTTCTTGCTTTTGAGCACTGCCGGCCTTCGGGGAAAACAGCTGGACGGAATGAAGGAGGAGGCACAGGCGCAGAGTGGAAGGATGGACTTTGGAAAAAAGTTTTATATCAAGAAACAACAACAAAAAAAGACTAAATTTACCCTCTCAGTTGGCATGAGAGATGCTGTTTTATTAAACAAAAGCTTTAGTTTGTCTACATAGAAATGTAATGTGATGTCTATTTGTGTGAGAAACTTAGAAGAAAAAAATATTTTTTTGCTGAAAGACTGAGACTTTATAAAGCAACAACTAAAGTGTGGCAACACTGTACTTTCTATGAGGATGAAAAAAGCGATGAGGGGCCCATTTTGCCCCTTAATCTGCCCCAGGGATTGAAGAGGGTTAAGTCAGCAGTGATTTCCCGCTCGAAAACCTGGAAATAAGCCTTTTTCTGAGGTTTGAAACCAGAAATAGCTGCAATAGAACGTGCAGTTTATTTATATATTTCTTTTCTTTTTTTTGTGTCATAAAAATTAACAGGAGCATTCAGTAAAAATAAAAACACGTTCATTAACAATATAATGATTGTCACCAGCTGAAACAAAGATTAATGATGGGACTCCTAACCGGGATATCAGAACGCCTGTCAGTCACTGAGCTCATTCATCTCAATGAGAGCTAATGTGCCATGTCACTGTCTTAGTGCTGATTAGTTCAATTATTCCTGATCACTTAAAATGTCATTTTAAATATATATTGCTTAAGTAATGAGGATTTTGGAACCTTATCGTTTATCTAAAGTCATATTATGTGTCTTAATCTGGGGTGTGCTTTGGCTCAAGCTGTTTTTGGCTGAATCCGAATTGCTTTATACCCCTCTGACTCTAATGTAGGGGCATTTGAAGGTGTAGCAAGTCGAAAAGTGTTTTTTTTTTTACCTCTTCAGACCTGAGCTCTTGTTTTATATCTATTTTTACAACTTTCTTTTCATAATTTTACCAATTTATTTTTTTAGTTGCCTTTTTTTTACTTTACCACTTATGGCAAAAAAACTCAAAATGTTAAGACTATATTCTTGTAAAATGATGACTTTTCACCTATATTTTCATGACTTTATATATTGATAGACAGATTTTTTTAGTTTAGACCTTTTTCCCCTCAAAATATTATGACTTTTTCTTATAAAATTATTACTTTTTTTTTAATAGTAGTACGATTTTGTTCTAGTAAAGTTTGAACTTTAAAAAAAAAATACTACAACTATATAAACTTTGTGAAATCATGACTTTTTTAATGAATTTTACAGCTGTATTCTCATAGAATTACAACTTTTTTCACATAAGTGTGAGTTTTTTTTTTTTTAAAGTTAAGACATTTTTTCAACATTTTACGACTTTATTCTAGTAAAATTATGACTTTTTTCCTATAATTTCATGACTTGATGTTTATTTCTTAGTCACAGGGCCCAAGGTTATCAGAATGAACTACAGTGGTATTAAAACCCACAATGTGATGTCTATGTACCTCACAGGAAGTAGTTATAAAGTTAAACAGCTGCTGGTGGAACAGATTTTCTGTGGCGTATTGAGGTCAGAGAAGTTTCACATTACAAATGTTTCTGTGTCTCCAGTAAGTGAACTTTTTGTCCAGAATCCCTCCCATCTTCGATAGCATATTGTGTGCAGTGCAACTGTCTTCGTCATCATCATCCTCACAACATTACTGACCTTCCTGACAGGTGAGTGAAGTCTGTTGGTGTTACTGTCAGCTTAGACAGCTGCAGACAGCAAACACACGCATATAACATGAACCTGTAGATGTTAGAGCACCGGAGCCTCTTCAGAACAAGGAAACTCAAAGTGGCACTATTATAAAGAAAAAAAGTTAAAAATGCAAACATCAAGTCTTATTATGGGAAAAAAAAGTCATCATTTTACTAGAATAAAGTTGTAAAATGTTGAAAAATAATTTCTTCACTTAAAATTATGTGAAGAAAGTTGTAATTCTAAGAGAATAAAGCTGTAAAATTATGAAAAAGTCATGATTTGACGAAGTTTATAAAGTTGTCTTTTTTTTAAGTTCAAACTTTACTAGAATAAAGTGATAATACTATGGGAAAAAAGTCATAATTTCATGAGAAAAAGTCATAATACTTTCAGGGGAAAAAATTAAAAACAAAAAAATTAAAATCATGAAAATCTAGGGGAAAAGTCACCATTTTACAAGTAAAAGTCTTACAATTTTGAGTTTTTTATTATAAGTGGTAAAGTAAAAAAAAAGGCAACAAACATAAATAAATTGGTAAAATTATGAAAAAAATGTTGTACTTTACAAAGAATTAAGTTGTAACTTTTATGACAGAACTTTTAAAATATATAACAATGAAGTTGTGCAATTATGACAAAAAAGTTGTAATTTTGTGTGAACTAAGTCATAATATTATAAGAAAAAAGTCAAAACTTGAAAGAAAATAAAGTTGCAATTTTTAAGAAAAGAAGAAAACTTTACCAAAATAAAGTCCTACAATTATGAGAAATAAATCATAATGTTTTGTGAAGAAAGTTGTAATATAATGGGAAAAAAGTCAGTTTTACAACTTGCAATTTTTTAAAGACAAAAATTTTAAACTTAAATTTTACGAGAACAAGTTGCAATATTTGTTACTCTTATTTATAATTCTACAAATTTATTCACGTAGAATTCTCAATTTTTACCTCATGCTGTAATTTTACTACCTTATTCTCGTAAAATAACATCAATTCTATGACTTTTTCTAATAATTTTACGTCCCTTTTTCACAAGATTTCTTTTTTTTTTGGTGGCCCTAATACTCTGTTGTACTTATCAGACTATAAATTTGATAAAATTCTAGAATGACACACTCAATATTATTGGAGCAAATGCAATTAATAAAACTTTATCAACTTTTTAAATAAATTTTTTCACCCTTAAGTAGCAGTGATGCATGCTGGGACAAAAAAACTGATATGAAATGCTCTAGCCTGGATAACTAAGCACCATTGAAAGGCTAGGAAAGAATAATCATATTAAAAGTTAATCTGTTGTCTAGGAAGAAATGAATTGTGTTAAAACGTGTTGTAATCTGTCAATTGCAAAACTTTTTTTTTTTTTTTTACCAGTTGGGACCCTTCTGTTCTATTTGACTGTCTCAGAAGGAAATAAAGGATTGTGATGGCAAAATAAACAGAGACAAACAAAAAGTAAATATGATGTGAAACAAAAAGGAAGCAAATAAAATGCATCTCTAGCCTAAAATTAGGGAATCCCAACCAGGCTGTAATTAGCTTGATTGTAATTATACACTTGTTAGTAACTGGAGTGCACAGAGGTGAGGCGCTTACTCTCCAGAAAATGCTGGTTAAAATCCCAACTGTTTACTTGTTAAATTTGCATGTGAGTCTTTTAATGGAACTTCAATTTCCTCTCTGCAACCTAAGAAGGTAGTAATTACATTTCCAACCATAAAGTAGGTTTTTGTAGTCCTGACCTAAACTGATTTTTGAGAATCTCATTTACCTACATTTTATTTACAGCCCAAAATTCAGATTTTTTTTCACTCTTTTTTTCGTACAATTTAATTTAAAAAAAAAAAGGTAATATTGTTGCCTAAAGCCTTGCTCACATGCATCTGTACAGGGGTTGATCCGTCTTAGGGGGTGCACAGGTGTGTCTTGCAGTTGCTTTTCAGGCACGTAAGAGCATCTCAAGGGACTTTATGACAACAGAATGAGCCGTTTTTGAGCCAGTTCAGCTAACAATGTGAGTGCAGCAATGAGGGCAGGTCTGTACTTTGACCGATCCCCAAATCTGCGTGTGCATGTGTGCATGTGTGCATGCGTGCGCGTCAGCGCCAGTGACTCCGCTTTCTTTTATTAATCTCTGTTTCATTTCATTTATTTGAGAGAAAATGTCAAAACCTAAGAAAAGAAACTAAGTAACCAGGGTTTCTATAGTCCAGTAACTGCAATTAATTACTGATATTTGAAAAGTAATTACATTTACTTTACTGTCACTCAAGTGTGTTATTGATGATTATGCAACAAATTTGTAAACTTCAGGTGAAACTGAACCCAAATGTTAAAGAAAATGTATCTTATATGAATGTATAACCATTTTAGCATGAAAACAAGTGAAAATGTTGTCTACTTTGCTCTTGTGCTTAAAGTTTATCTGCTAATTAGTAGCAGTGAAACTTGGCAACAAGTTGCTCATCGCATTCATGAGGAAGTTTCTAGTGTATTGGAGAAAACACTCCAAGTTATTTTGAGGATTTGGTTGGCTCTGAAACCAAACACTGACTGGTAAATCTGGGTTTTTGTTTGTTTTTCTACATCAGAAATTGATTGTCACATAGGTCATGTATGGAGACCAAATGAAAGCTGGACTTACTTTCTTTAGAGGTTTGTGATTCCCATGTAACAAATCTTTTTTTTTTTTTGCATATTTACTGATTATTGTAACATTTTTGCATATTACTACTTGAGTCATAAAAGATCAGACACATTTTCGTGCTCCATGTTAGTAGGAAATCATTTTTAATTTGCAGCATAGTTGAAATAATCCATATAATCAGTGGGAATCTTCTCCAAATGGAGCCCTCCATGGAGAGCTACAAACAGAATACAAAAAAGACACATGAATAAAATGTTAAGCTCTTCACATCAAACAGTTCAGTAGGTGAATGCGTCAAAGATTTTGCATACATCAAAATCACAAGTATTGGAAATGATGCCTGTAGATAAAACAGTCAAGTGCACTTTGACTCTCAGAAAAGCAGGAGATTAATCGTTTACATAAAAAAAGCTTTAGAACATCTAGTCCTAACAAAATTCTCAATTATACCACATTATTTTTATTTTCCTTCTACATCAAAAGCTAAAATATTTTTTCTTAAAAGCTTCAAAAGCTTTTTATTGATACTTGAACGATTTTCCTGCTTAGCAAAACAGGATTTGCTTTGACTCCATCTTTGCAGCACTTTCTCATTTGGAGCTTTCACATCTATGGCACCACGTTCAGTATCTAGGGTGGTGTTGGTCTACACCTCCTGCAGAGCACCAATCACCTCCTGGGAGAAGCTACTGTCTGACCTCCCCAATACATAACGTTTGCTTCTGAACTCTGGTATCTTTTATCGATCAGCTCCCCGACAACATCAGCTCTTAGTGTATCACACAGCAGCTGTGAACAAGCCCTTTACCCTCATCGGAAATCTTCCACCGTTTTCTGATTCATAACCAAACGTCTGCTTTATATGAATTTATTTTACTTAACATAAAAAGGAACAGCATATTTGGTTTTTTTTTTCTTCCACGTGGAGTGTGCAGCAACTCCAAAAGAGAAATATTGCATGGATGTGACTTCCATGAAAACAAAGACTGGCATAAAAACATTTGTGCAGAATAACTTTGCACTGTGTGAGGAATTAGTTCAATAAACAACGCTGTGCTTTTGTCTTTCCTCTTCCATTATTGATTGCCGTTACTGATAAATGAAAAGTGAGCTGTTGAATAAGAAAAAAAGCACTCCAGATATTGATTTTCTTTCCACTCTTTTGTAACATAATTGAATCTTTTGGCCACTCACGTCCTTAAAGCCTGCAAACAACAACAACAACAAAAATGCTTTTGAATTTCAAAGTGAAGGTCACAATGTTAGAGCTGCAAGCAAGCACAAGGTTGTTTTACACAAAAGCAGCAGGACACTTGATGGTTCCAGACAACAAAAGAGTGGGACAGCAAGTGATGCATGTGATGGAATGTTACTATCAAACTACATCCAAATGACATGGTGATTTTTCTTTTCCTGCCCTAATGGTCAATGACCATCTTTATATAGATTGCTTTTATGCTCTTGCATCTAGAATTGTTCCACTGCTAAACCTATCACCACTTGAACAAGAATCAGGGGAAACAAGAGGGACAAAACTAATTCTGTCAGTCTAATGCATTATATCTTGTCACCCATGAGATTGACGCCCTTAAAAAAATTACCAGCATACTGAGAAAATTCCATAAAAATGTCAATGCTTGCAGTTTTCAGTAAACAGAAATAAAACTAATACATTTCTGATACAGCTTTAGGGTGAATTCAGACTGGTCCAAGCCAAGTCTGCTTAATTTGGTCCAGATCGAGTCCAGAACCTTGCGTATGGTCTGTCTTCAAACAACCCAGTTCCCTAGGGGGAAACTTATACGTTTGTCCATGTGGACAAACGCAGCTACTACACATTTTAGGATGAGACTGGGTTGTTTCAGACTGCCGTCAAGCAGACTTTCCTGTTTCAAACCGAAGCTTATGAACAGAAGCATGTGACTAAAGATCTCTCCAGTCGGGGCGGCCGTGGTGCAGCGGTAGGGCGGTCGACCCATGATCGTAATATTGCAGGTTCGACTCCCACCTTGCACGCCCATGTGTCAAAGTGTCCTTGGGCCTGAACCCCACCTTGCCTTTGTTGGCAGGCAGGCGCCTGTGTTTGGCAGCAGAGCCGCCACTAGTGTGTGAATGGGACTGTGACTGTAAAGCGCTTTGTCCTTGTAGGTAGAAAAGCGCTTGTAGGTAGAAAAGCTATATAAGTATACGCCATGTACCATTTACCAGTCATTAGCCGCGTTTACATGGGCAAAAGTAATCGGAAAGAATGCCTGATCGGAAAGAAAATGTGTCATGTAAACGTGCCGTTCGGGATACTCTGCCCCGGTCAGACTCGTTCGAATCAAAATTTCTTTCCGATCGAGATAGGTGGGTTATACCGATCGTTTATCCGATCGTTGGTCATGTAAACGGTCATTCCGATCGTGTGTCACTTCTGCTCTGGTTTACGTCACGCATAGATGGTGTTTCGCTCCAGAGAAAGCTTTGGAGCTCAAACAGGACCGACCAGCTGCTTTGCGGAAGCGCCGCTCCGCTTCGCCCCTCTGGCTCTCCGCCTCTCTTAACCCCTCACGAGGGGGGTGCCGGGGAGGAGCGGGATCCTGCGCGGTCCTGGCTCGTGTGCCGGTGGACCGAACCAACTGTGTCTCTGAGCAAAGCAGCTGTATTAACTTTGTGAGGGGAGAATGCTTTTTGCGTTTTGTTGTTTGTGTGACTGCGATCCGTCCCGCCGCTGTCGGTTAGCTGCTGTCAGCAGAACTGTGCGTCTCTGAGCAGAGCTCGGACTTCCAGCTCACACAGCGGCGGGCAAACTTTTCAAAGCAGAATGTCGCTCAGTCTTTAGAACCTGAAATTCCCACATATTTACGTGCAGCCAAGAAGATGCAGATTGCTGCGTTTCCCGCATGAGTTTATCAAACAAGGCTAATGTTGTTAGCGCGTGTTAGCCTCTCCTGGGAGCTCCGTTTTTCCACAAAAAAAGCACCAACCACACGGATTAAATATAAAATGATGAACGAAAAGGCGCTTCATAATATTCCTAAAATTGATTGATAAAAGCCCGTTTGGAAGATCGCCTCGTATATTACTGAGCTGCTGCATAAATGTACAGCGAAGGTTTGTTTACTGTGGGACTCTTGTTCCGGTTTTTTTCAGCACTACTGCGCATGCCCAAAGGATTTATTCCGACCGAAACTGTGACCCATGGGAACGTTTGTTCTAATCGGAAAAAGGTTTTCTGGGCCCATGTGCACGGGTGAATTTTAACCCGACCATTGATCCGATCGAGATATTTTGCCCATGTAAACGCGGCTATTGGCCAGGAATTACGAGGTTAGTCTGCCTTCTTAAGGAGATCCAGCCCAGCATTCATCGCCAGTCCGTTGCCTACCTCGGTGCATGTTGAATCTCTAGTTAAAGTTCTGATTCATGTCCTGGCCTTTTACTTACCTTGCTTATTCGATCCGCCTTCAGGTTTCCCATTCCACGAGTGTCCACGTGGGAGATCTTCCTCACGCTTCGCTCCAGTCTCGCCTCAAGTCGCGCCTCGCTCCTCGCTCTCCACGGGCCCCAAGACATCAGGCAGTCCACGGTGATTCTCTCCGCACATCTCGCTCCGCTCCAGCCACGCCACGCTCTCAGCCTAGCTCTCAAGACGCAACGAGCTGCTGCTGCTACGCCGACACATCTCCAGAGCTCCAAGCTAGAAGTAACAAACAAACTGAACTGTTTATTTCCTGCTTGGAAATTAAAGACTCTTTGCACTTCGCTACTCGCCTGAGTTTCCTTCCGGGTTTTCAGCGTCTGGGTCTGCCTCGTCCAACTTACCATTACAGTATACTTGCTATACTTGCGTATACTTAGAAAAAAGTTGAAAAAAAACTTCAAATGTACTACTTTTTGCTAATAGACATATTGTGAAAGGTACTTTTATTTTTTGCACAGTGAAGATTGTTTTATCTGTGTAATGTTTAAAAAGTTATGAGAAATGTCTTTTTTTTTTTATCATTGCATGAAATTTCTTTCTTTAATGTCAATGCAACTTTAAACTTGACTTAGCACAGACTCCACACAGCACCCTCCATTGTTACCTGTTGCCATGCTTTTCCTCAATAAATGGGTGAGACAGGCCCCACCTCGGCCTGATTTTGAATCCAACTATGTAACACAAGAAGAATGAGGCCAATGCCAGAGTATGAAACCTCAGCAGAAATGTCTCATGGATCAGAACAGAATCAGTCTAATAGACAAGGCTTGTGCGAAAGACTGATTTTGCTCAGTGGAGACGTCGCAAAGCTGCAAAAAGACTGTAGATGTGCTGATTAACATAAACACCGAGGAAAATTTGCGCCCTTTCATGCACACCAAATTCAATATACAGAAGACAAATGTGGAATATTTGTGCCTGTCAATCACTCTGATAGTAATTTCCACTGCAGCATGATGGCTGTGAATCTTCTTTAGTCCATATTTTTTCTCACAGTAAGGAAGCAGAAACTGCTGGTTTCGCACATTTTTGCTGAAAAGGTTCCATTTTTAACCACAGGTAAAAAGCTGAACCTAGCTACAACATTCATGGGATTTTTTACACCAATGTTAGGAAATATTTGCCCTGACCTGATGCTTGTTTTTTTTAACCACGAAGGCAGAACAAGATGAAAAGAAGCCCAGGCATCACTTGACTCACTTAAGGTCAAAGTTTATGAATTAACAGTCAGAAAGACACTTGACAAAGGTGGATCAATGGTTCATCGCTAAAAAACATTGGAATTACTGCCAAAATCTTTGTACAATTATACTGTAGAAGACAAAACAATGTAAAATGTCTTTGGTTTTTGTCCTTGACTTGGTTTAACTGTCTTCTGCTGCAGTCCTCCTCCAGAGGGTCACAAGACCACTGTGGCATTTATCTGCTATTTTCCAAGGTGTAAACAGTTAAACAAACCTGTTGTTGACCTTTCTAAGGAAGATCGTGTGTAACAAGAAAAAAGCATAGCAACACAAAGACAAGGTTTTTGTGTTGCTATGCTTTTTTTGTGTACAAGGAAAAACATTTCTAAAATAAAAATATGAAGGACAAAAAAATGACCTAGGTTTTTGTGATTAAACAAAACTAAAACTTTTTGAAATGTTTGGAGCAAAATGAAATATTTGAAGTTTTTGAAATGTAAAACGATAAAGTCTGGAAAAATGATTAAGCTAGATTGCATAAAGGTCAGAATAGTTTTGTTTCTCTTTGCAGTAATTATAGCAGTAGGCTGCTGGTCTTTAGTTTATTTAGTTAACTTTAAGCGACAATAAAATGGTACATTTTCTTGTCTTGAAGGATTTACACTAGATTGTTGACCAAAAAAAACAATAGAATATTTGTAAGGGTGTGTTTAGGGACAGACTTACCAATAACAGCAGGTGATCACCTGTCACCATGGTAAAAATGGTACAAGTGTTCACTAAATTTGTCTATATCATCATTATCATCATAATCAGGGGAAAAAAAGCCATCCTTTAGCAGAAAGTAGTACACAAAGTTTTTTTTTTTTTAGTACACACCAGTATGGCTACTGTAGACCATGTATGCATAGGGTAAGGAAGTGTATTAACCAAATACTTCTTCAGGATGATTTTGAGTTTTCAATAAATTGTAAATTTAGTAACTTTCAAGTATACCTCCTAACTTTTAGTATAGGCTGAGTGTACTTTTAGTACAGAATACTTAGGGTTGCCATATAGGTTCTTACTGTGGTAGTTGAAAATACAAAATAAAGCAAAATTCAAAAGCTGGAAACACAGACATCTCCACAGAAGAAAGCATTTTTATTTATTTTCCTGTTTATTTATTTATATGGTCATGGCTTATTCATTTGGGGGTTTGGAGAACTGAACAGGAACTCCTCAGTTTGACTTTGGATTTGTGGGCAGCTTCGTGCTTTTCAAAAGCTCCTCAAACCAGTTTTTGCAGTGATAAAATGCTTTTCCGTTACTTTCATGTACTTTTTTTCTTTTTGTTTTCAGAAGCTGCAGTCATGATTCAGAGCTCATGATAGAATAAATGAGCTCATCATAATGGGAAAAAAAGAATGGTAATAGGTTGGTGTTATTGTACCAGAGGAGTTTGATTCACCCAAGGGCAACCTTTGACCTCTGCGTTTGGACACGAGAAAATGAATATACTGTACTGGAGCCTGTTCAGTCTGTAAAAACAAACAAACAAACAAACAAACAAACAAACTCACCTTTCTGGTTAGTTTTATTATACATACATTAGAATTTAATATTTCAAAATCCATGCATCTACGTTCATCTTGCTGCCCAGCAAAATCACAAAAATCAAAGCATAGACGTTCTGATTTTCTGCACAGATTCAAACTATTGTTCTGATTTATTATAACTTGTTGTGCATGTCATTCATTTAAGTTGTGATCACTCTGTTCCTGGCATTTCTGTGCTTTTTCTGAAGTTTTAATACATTTTCGGTTACTTTTTCTGTTAATTTTCTGCAAAGGCTAGAGCTCCAAAAAAAGAAAGAAAAAAAAAGAAATTAAATACAAAATTAAAAAGCAGCCAAAAAACCCTATTTTTATTAACTGTTTAATTTTAGAAAATGTTCTGCATTTTTCGAATCACACTACTTTGTGTTTGGCTGTTGTCTCATTCAAAACATAATGTGTCGACAGTTGCTCGGTAACCTAACCCGCTTCCAGACCTCCTCACTGTGTTCCTGTACATTTCAAGAGGTCCAGTTTTCGGTCTAGGGAACATTTTGCCACTCAGAGGGAGCAACCTGAGCTCCGTGACAGATGTTGTATGTATTCCCCGTTTACCCATAACCCCCAACTTTGCAGAGATCCCAGCCCATGTGTTGTCATAAAGCAGCTCTAACAGTATCATCTTGCCACCTATAAGTTGCATGCATAACTGCTCACAACAGTAATAAGAAATTAACCTCTGTGTTTATGGTCAACGTGGCGATACAGAGGGTCGGAATCCAGTAATTTGCATAAATGTAGTTGCATTGCATATTCACACAGTCTAGTGAGAGAAAATAATTGGTGGAGCTTCATTTGCTGGGGGAAAAAAAAGTAGTATCTTATTACATTTACTCAGCACTTATTCATACACTAATGCAGGCATACTTTAATAAATTCCAGCAGCTCATTCAGCGGGATGTGAATAAACGTAAGTGTGTGTTTTTATGCACACATTTAGCATATTTTTACACATAAACAGATAATTAGCTTTTATAATTACATGTTGCTTTTTTTTATATACAGCAACCAATCACATTAACCTGACAAAGACTTTAAATCATCTCTTCATTGAAAATGCATGAATGCATAGAAACTTATTAAAAAAAAACCTACTCAACTGTGTTGCAATGCTGGAATATCTTCATTCTTATTTCTTTGTCTCTCCACTCCATTTCAGTGAACAATAACAATCTGTGCACCAACACTTTAAATGCTGTAATTAGACACTTCAGATAATTCAAATTAGATGCTACAGTTTCATATTTCAAAGTCTGTAATAAGCACACCAAATGCACTGGTCTCCACCTCAGCTAGCTCACATTAAAATCCTATTTAAATGCTAATGTCTTTGTAATTGTATAATTGTATACCATACAGCATAGGAGACGACTTAAAAATGTGTATGGTCTCTAATGCTTACACAGAAATTAGCGCTATGACTTATCTAATGCTGAGACAAAAGGACCGCCATCTTTTTCAGGCAAGATTTAACATTACTTTTGCTTAAATGGAGAGTATAAATATTTTATTAAAGCTGCTCATCTAGACAATTTAGGCTAATCACCCCGACAAAAGAGGAAAGTAATAACCTTACGATCTAACTTCAATTAATAAGGTCTTTTGATGGGGAAAAGGATTGTAACTTTGCAAGAGGCACTTGGAAGTGACAAAGCAAAGCAGTTTAGGTTTTGTTTTTAAAACATGCTTTATAACATTTGGAATTAAGTTTAAAGAAATTGTGAAACTTTAAGATGGTACTTGTTATTCATCTCCTGTTTTTTTAAGTTTAGAGAAAGGAAAACAACTGAAAGATGCTTCAAAAACGTAAGGATCCACATTTTCTGTAATTTGCATTTATGCTTCCTTCCCACTCACGGACTGGAAGAAAAAAAAGAAACATTATTGTTTGTCATTTTAAATAAATGACTGATTTAGGTAAAATCATGAACTGTACCACACTTTTAATGTTGCCCAAAATTGTGAATAATCATACAATGCTTACTCTATTGCTCCATTCACATTGTTATTTACACCATTTGCTCTACAAATCAAAAAAGTAATTAAACTCTCAAAAATTTCACCTAAATAAATTTACCATTTCAATGAATAAAGCTCAAATGAAAACAAAATGTATATAGTCACCTAAATAATTACTCAGAAAAATCACTGATGTTCAATAATAGTTTGAACACAATAGCTGATATAGTGTCTTGAACTCTCCAAATCAACATAAATCTACTTTTTATTCAAATTTTGAATCACAATTTTAGTTTTAAATGATTATTTTTTAATGATTAATAGTTGTTTTTTTTTTTTTTTTAGCTAGACTGATTCTGCAAAAATGTAGAAACAACTCAAATCCTCCATGTGGAAATAAAAATTGTTGGAGAGTGTTTTATCTGAAACAATTTCTCAGATTTTGCATTACACATTGTTGGTCTAAACTGATTCCGATACCATATATGTCCTACCATTTTGTTCTGGCAATAATATTAACTAAACACAAACAAACAAACAGACAGACAAACAAAAAACAAGATGAATATAATGCTGCAGTCCCTCATATGACCACCGGAGGCTGGTTTCATAAAGAAGCATTTTTCCTTTTGATTATGTTGAAAAACAAAACACAATTCCATAATATTTTACTTTTTTTTTCATTTTGTTTAATCTCTGGAAAATCCTTTGGTTTTCAAACATTATCTTTTTGTGTTTTGGTGTCTGGAATTCTGTTTTGATTTCTTGCTTTTGTTTTATTTTTTAAATTGTCTTTGTGATATTGTATATGTTTATGCATTGAGTGAGTTGTTGATGTGATCTGAACTTTAGGGCCACTGTAGTGGATTAACCAGAATCCCACTTTTTTTTTTCTTCCTACCCTGTAACACACTTTTGCACTATGTTCATGCTGCCTTCCGTGCCGCACATTCTATGTAAACGCGAGTAAATTTGTGTTTTTGGCCTCTGCTTTCACAACTCCTGCGTTCAGGCATGGCTAATCGAGTGTCTATGACCGTTTCCGGGCTCTATGTACAAAATGTGCAGTCATTGAACGCGTGTTGAAAGTCAAGCCAGGTAGAACTTTGACCAATCAGGGACTTGGAATTGGTAGTGACGTTTGACATCCCTTTTAATTCATGGAAGTGTCAACTGTTTGAAAACAGAGAAAGGAGAAATTACTAACACCAAATCTTTCATAAATTGGTATAAAGCGGTAAAAAAAAAAAAAAAAGAAAGACTCGAGCAAGACTGGTGTTATTTGCACCGCTTCGACACTTCGCACCAAGCCTCTTCCAACTGTAGGTGGTAGACGCAAGCTAGTAAACAGTAGCAAAAGAAAGGAAGAAGCCCCTCCCTGCTTCTTGAGTGTAAACACTATATGCTAATGCCAAGGAACGTAGCTTATTACGGTTGATGAATTTGGTGGAATATTCTTTTTTAAATATTTTTTATTCATATTTAAAAAAATAATAAACTTAAATAAAAGTAGTTCTGACTTCATGCTTCATTTTTTCCTTCAGTGTTCCACTTGTGACCTCATATTTTATTGGTCGAGTGTACTACATTGGTGTGCCACCTTAAATTGGAACCATCAGGCCCCCTCATCAAAATTCTCTGGGGTCGCCCCTGGGTTTGACTGTCAGTGCATTTCAAGAAAAAAAAAAAAACAAGAATAAAAACAAAACAAAAAGCAAAACAAGCGGCTTCTGCTCAAAGACGGGGAAGACTTCTTTCGTATAGGAGCTAATACACACACGCGCACAATTAGACCCTCGCGCGTGCGCTCTCAACAGGTCCAGCACTGCACCTCTCTCTATTCCTCCCTCTCTTTTGAGAAGCCGCTGCCTCGCGCTCGCTCTGTAATCATTCCGCTCGCGCGCAGCTGAGCGTGGACAGCTGAGAGCTCGTCTCCTCCCTCCTCGCGCCAGACCTGCACCCGGACCAAAACCTCCACTCCTCTCCTTCGTGAGGACACGGAAACGTGTTTACGCGAACCTCGAGCTCGCCACAAATGCTCGTGCCCCGCGGCGGGAGCCCCCGGACCCGATGGGGAGGCAGACCAGCAGAGCCGTGATGGGACAGTTTTCACGAGGATGCTACCTGAGTGCTCCCATCCTCGTGCTCCTCGGTCTGCGGGTCGTGGCCACGTTAGCCCGAGGTAAGAGCTGAGCTGTTTGGGTACGTGAACTCCACGCAGAGGCGTGTGCCCCGTGGTGCTCGTGTGAAAGTTTCTCCACAACACTGACCAGGCGGTAAATTGTCTCCGTTTTGTTGGGAGTGCTTGGATTTCCAGAATTGTAAAGTGCTCTTGAATGCATCAAAACCAAGTTGAAATTGTATGACATTGGGTTAAAAAAATAAAATAAAAGATTGTTTGGAAAATATATTATTTATTTCGGCAAAAATGGGCAAAAATATTTTTTTTTTGCCTATTATGATATGTGTTTGGAGTTTAAATTTAGCTTCAAAAAGGAAAAACATTGTTTGTTTGTTTTAACACAAAATAAAAGCTGAATATCAGACGTAGCAAACCACTTTATGCATCTATGCTGCCAATAGTGTTTCTCACATGTTCTCCTTCAAGCTTGGTCGCAGTTGCATGAAGCAGATCTGCATTCTTAGTGGTAAAAATCTTTCATTTTGGTGACGGAACAGATCATTCTGGTTAATCTAAGCTGACCTATTGACATCTATTTAGCTGGCATGGCTGTGTAACAAAGATGCATTTGCAAGTCAATTAGTTAACAAGCCCCAAGGTTTTCATTTTTGCATCCCAAGTTTTAAAATTAGCTTCGACTTGGAAAATCTGCATTGCATAAATATTAGATTAAGCACAAGTATCTTGAGGGCAACTTTCCATGTATAAACCAGGAGGGTTTTTATCGTTTTCTTAAACATAACCTTTCAAAACTGGCCTCTAAATTGTATGAATACAACTGACTTTCCCACTGTAGCTGCATTTACATGTTGGACGCTGGCAGATATTCAAAAAGAGTGACCTGCGCCTTTTTTTGCAGAATACAAGCAATGCCACTGTTTGTGTGCAAGCAAATTGTGCTTCTGTTGTTAATCTGAGCTGCATGTGTCCATTTTGTTGGTTGGGAATGACACTGGTACTTTGGAAAGAGAAAACATAATTTATGATTTGCAATAAGGGATGTCAACAGTCAGATGTATTATGCAGACACAAAGGAGTGAGAAAGGAAAATGCACTCTACACACTTGCACACAATAAAAAATGAATTTAAACGCTGGGGAGAGTTATGATGCAAGGATAAAATACAATTTGAGTCTCTGGTGATATAAATGTAGGCTTCTGTTGAGTTTATTTTCAAGTTACACGTGAGGATTACAGATTTACTTCTTTATAGATGTATCTGTTTTTGATAAGTGCACACCTAAAGCTTGTTTATATGTAAAACAGTACATTTTTACTGTTAAAGACCCACTCTGATCATCTTTTGATCTATTTTGAAAGTGTTGCCAGTGGTCTTTAAAATTACGATTGTCGTTTTTTTGCGAAAACAACCCCCTGCGACAGTTTCCGCAGAGCGGGCAAGAGTTCCTCCGAAATTTGGGACTGCTGGTACGTAGCAGCCACGCCCCCCATTCCCGTCACCCATAACTGAGAGCTCTTTGTTTATGTGCTACCCTGTTAGCACACGGCCCCTCAAACCCCCAATCTAAAATTAGTAGTGTTCAAAAATTTTATTAAAGAAATACCCAAAATACATTTCCAAGTCTGTCAGTCACTTTTTTTTTTAAACTGAGTTCAGTTACATGCTACACATTAGTATTTACAACACCTGTAACTCCCAACCTTGTTTGCAACATGTAAAATAATAGACTTGTTCCACTAAAGCAAACATTATTATCAATTGTGGAAAAAGCCACGTCCAACATTTTCTAAAGCAACTTTACTGCTGAACCTGTTTTTCATTATCAGTGTCCAGTATTTGTAGAAGTTTGTTTATTTTGTCTTTTTATTATTTGAAAAACATTTAAGGCGTATCCAGACTGGACACATTTGGTACACCTTGAGTTCGTTTTCCCTGATAACCCGGAACTAATCAGTCTGAATACAACCAAGTCCGGGACCAGGAACCGCTCTCGGACCCATCTTTGGAGGTGGTCTCATTGCTTTTCCAATTGGACTGAACTTCTTTTCGTTCTGAGGTTCCTCAGTCTGAATACAATCCGTCCTCGGAGCGGAACAACTGAACCAAAACGGCCACCGTAGCCGACGTAAACAGAGTAGGAATGTAGCAAACAATGAGCCGCAGACAAATCTAAAGCAACGATTGTCATGTTATCAAACAGAAAAAATGGTCCAACAGTTTATTTGCTAGAACGTTTATTTTAACACCACTGAACCCACTTCTTATAGGTGTTTCTGTGTCTTGTTACGCTCCCGTGATGTCACTCTTAAAGCTACCTTGTAGTTTCCTTAACAGAATTCTCCTAAAACAATGCCATAACACCACAACGATGAGACACATTAACTCACTGAAATGTGTGGGATGAATTCAGACTCATTAAAAGAACTTTTAACGTGATACACATTGGTTCTCACACTGTTTTCCTGACAATCTATATGTCATAAACACTTAGCAGCCTACCTTCATACCTGACGTCTCCTCAGCACTGCAGTTGTTAAAGCACACACGTCTCCTTGCCAGGAACCGCCTTGCGGCATGCATCCGCCATACCAAAGTAACAAGTTGTTTCCGACGTTCAAAACTGATCGAAATGTAAATTTTTGTTAAGGTAACTGTTAACCTGATAAGTTTTGCAAGGCGTAGAACGTTTGTCTTTCTCTTGTTGTTTTGTCCCGTTCTTGTAATTCCTGACCAATGATTGACAAGGTTTTTAGTCACGTGGTTTTGTTTACAAGCTTTGGTCCATAACAGAATTGGCCGCTTGATGCCAGTCTGAATGCAGACCAAACGAAAGGTTCGGGACTTGATCCGAAACTAATTAAGCCGACTCGATGCGGTTCAAAGGATTTTTCCAGTCTGAATACACCTTAAAAACTCATCTTTTCCAAATGGCCTATTCACTGTAATGGTGACCTTTTCATGTTTTTATATACATTTTATTGAATTGTGTATGTATTTAAATTATTGTTGTTGTTTTAGCTGTTTATTGTATTTTTATACTGTATTCATGCTATGCGGCGGCCCTGAGTGCCCAGAAAGGCGCCTTATAAATAAAATGTATTATTATTATTAAGGCTTTTAAGTTTGCCTTACAGTGTGGAAAATATGGTATGTCGTTCATCATCAGAAAAATGCCACAAAAACATGTTTGAAAACACAATTTTTATCAGAGTGGGTCTTTAAAAACAGTGCATTTCAGCTATTACTTACTCAATTTATTATACAGATTTCTATAAAAGTTTCTTATAGGGATTTAAGTCTTTCATTTTTCATAATTGTTCATTAAAAGACTCTCCAAGTGAAATAATGGGTCACACAGAAACAGTAGAAATGAGACGTCCTCCTGTTACGTCTCTGTTCTGTCATTTTTGTTTCATTGCAGCTTTTTCTTATGCCCAGTTGCATCATCTGCCTTTCAGACATAAGGGGGGATAGCTTACCTGTCGTCAGCTTTAGAGTTTGCTTCAAATAAAAAAAAAGAGGTTTGTGTTTATTACTCGATATTCCTGTGGGGGGAAAACACAGCTTCACATTGAAATATGCAAATTTAAATAGACAGGAGTCTTTTTCCTCTTGTTAAATGAGAACAATTTTCTGATCAGCTTTGCTTCCATCATTGTTGACTTCAGAAGTGTTCTTGCTTTGCCGCTATTATCAGGTGAGTGCTTACTCTGTCTTTTATATGGTTCTCCTACTGAACTGCCTGTGGTCTTACCTGGATGTGCTGCATCCATAACAAAAAGGACAGACTTGACAGCATGGGTTTGTTTTTTTGCCATCACTTCCTTTGACCAGCATATATATTTTTTTTAATGGAACTGGTTTGTATTCCAGCTTTGATCATCATTTAAATGCATTCTTGTTTGAAATGGATGTATTTAGAGATGCAACAGTGAGCAGCTTTTTTTTTGGGACCAAATTATGGACATCAAATGCATTTCACAATTATTTCTTAAACATTTAAATTGTTCATTTGTTCTAAAACAATGACATTTTCCTTAAATGGACAGCTAAACTTTAGGATATATCAACCCCAAACGAAAGTTTCCATGTGGCTTACGTCTGTTTATTCTGAGGTTGACTGATTTATTTGTGTTTGAGCTTTTTCTTCAGATATACTGAAGTATTTACCATCAACTGCAACAACGTGATTGATCAGTCGTCTCCCTGCTGCTCCACCACTTCCTTTAAGACATTAACAACTTGAACATTAATAGAAGTTATGAGTATAAAGCTAATACAGGCATAAACAGAGACTCTCCAAGCTGTACAGAAAGGAATAAGGCTATTAATTCAGAAAGGAATATTAATTCAGCTGGCAGTGTTTTTGCATTAAGTTACAGTCGAACCACTAACGCTGTTAATGGTTTGTATTTAAAGCTGCTTTTCTTTGTACCTTTTTGTAAGTCTATGTGGACTTATCCATTAGGATGGAGGTCAGTGTTTGTTAAACAGCATTTATACACTTAGATTTTTGCCCAATGCTGCCTAAAGCGGCTTTCACATCGAATGCAGTTTGCGTGCCAAATTCTTGTCCGCTGCCTCGATGTTTGATGCGTGGTTAATTTGCTGTTGGAAGCTTGTCCAAAAATGTGTTCATCAACCTCCCAACGTGTGTGGGAGGAGCTACTTTGGCCTCATCACAACATGAAAGCTTTGACAGTATAATCTGTATATCTCATTCATTCATTCATTCATCTTCTAATCGGTTTGTTCCCTTTCGGGGTCACGGGGCTGCTGGAGCCTATCCCGGCCACTCGGGGGCAAAAAGGGGACACCCTGGACGGGTCGCCAGTCTGTCGCAGGGCATATGTATATCTCTTATGGAGTCAGTTAATGGATGACACAGATGATGCCAAAGAGGTTTATTCACGGTAAACACGTCTCTATGTCTGGGTTCACTGGATCATTCAGAGCTTCACCATCAACCGCAGGAGCCGTGTCAGAATGAAGGCCACTTTCAGCTGTTCTTCCGTGTCTCTGTGACCCAGTTTGACGTCTTCCTATCCCGCATTAGGACTTTTAAGAAAAAAGATCTTAAATTTCAGGAGGAGAACAATCAGATTCTCCTCCATGTTGGAATCCACACGTTGATTACATCATCTACGCGTCATGGGCCAAAGCTGACCTCCTGATTGGTTGATTCAACTTCTTTGCCAAAGTTCAGCTATTTGAACTTGCATCAGGATTGTTGTCGCACCACCCAAAACACACTGCCACTCATCCACCATGCTGTGCCCGAGGCTCAAAAGGCGCCGCAGGACCTCTGAATGCGTCTGTACATTGACTTACCCTCTTAAGATGCGAGTTCTTGTTTCATCGTCCTTTTTTTACTTTTCTTTATTTGGGCTGTGATAGAATTAATTACTGTGGTAATGTAACCCAAAATGAAATGTCTATGCACACCAGGTCCAGTTCAATTCAATTCTATTTATTAGCCCAATATTACAACAATAGTCATCTTAATGGGCTTCATACCGGTAACATGAAATCATAAAGAACAGGAAGTCGTAGAACTCAATAGGTAATGGCTAAACTAGGCATCCCTGCCCTTAGACTCTCCTTCCACCTGTTAACGTTGAAACTGAACGTGTGTACGCGGCTTTAAAGGTGATTTAAAACAAAAAAAAAATCTGTGTCCCAGGTTGTGGAATATTCTGCACTGAAACAAACTGCTGGATTTGTTTTGCGTTATTTTAAAAATGGCTGCCATGTTTCTATTGGCACTGCTTTGAGCACTGTGAGTCTTCCTGCTCCATCAAATGGATCATGTCGGCACACAAACAGCATCCAACAGACATGACTTCTGTTTTGAAGGAACAGGTATAAAAGGACATACAACTCTTGGATTCCTGGCCCTGCCTGATCAACCGTTTTCTCTACTCAGTGATTGAGATGTCTGAACTTTGATATATCACAGTCCCCCAAAATACACACAGCAGGGCTGTGGTTGTGTTACAGCGCGAGAAGTTTTTAATCTTGTTTCATAGCACTCACACAGCCTTCTGAATGCCAAGGAAGCAATCTGTTTTACAGCAGACGTTTGGACATCTGATGTCAGGCTGATGTGTTGTGTCAGGCTTTTACCACCAAGTGCACCTGTTTGATGAATTAGGTTCACAATTTGTAAAGGAAATGTGTTTTTATCCCACTTTTTCATTTTCTGATTTGGTTAAGCGTAGAATAATAACACGTTTTAGTCCAGTAATCTGGTGATGTTTAGATTTCTAGTAAACCATTTATTAAATCAAATTTTTAGACTTTTTTTTTTTCTAAGACTTTAATGTCAACAAAACCACTTAAAAATATTTCTTCTTGGTTTGTTCTCCTTCTCAAATATGTAAATAGAAATCATAAAAGTGGGACTGAAAATTTTTTGGAGGTTTTATAGCATTATCATTATAAATGAAACTTTTATTTTGCTTCCTATTTCAGAATGATCTTTAAGTAAATTGAACCTCCTTTTTTTATTTAGAAAACGTGAAGTTGACCCAAGGTAGCAGTGGTTTACGTGGCTTATTGCTATGATGAACATGATCAGGTTTTGACTGTTGTAGGTCAATCCATATGCATATTTATTCTAAAGCTGGAAGCTAATAAGGCTTTTCTACTAACTGTACTAAACTATTGAGATTTTGGTGAGAAAACATGTTTATGGACCATAATATAGATCCTTCGCAGTTAAATAGGAAGACTTAAAATTGATTAAATGCAACTTAGAATTAGAATCAAAATTTATTTTATTAATATTGTATGCACTGCAAAAATATAATGCTCCCAAAAGGTTTTAAAGAATATTTTAAAGCCAGGATTAAATCTAAAATAACAATTTTAAAGAGAAAGAAAAAAAATATCTTTTATAAGTCTGAAATATGTCACCAAAGGATAATAGTAGACAAGGCTGGTGAGCATAGACTAACTATGCTCATTTATTTAACCATATAAATATAATGTACATGTGTGAGTGTAAGGATATTACACTTTCCCAAACCAAATATTGCTTAATAACACTTAATAATACACAGTTCTATAATTCTTTTTTTTTTGTAAACTCTCAGCTCAAAAAAAAAACGAGATGGAAAACTAAAGGTGGTTTTCATCTAAATTTGTTTTTTATTGTTGATTAAATCATAGGGTGGAGATGTAAAAACTGTAAAATATTATTTAGTTTGCAACAATGAAATCTCACCGCATATAGTGTTAAATATTTGTTTGGACATAAAGTAAATTCATATTAAAACAAATTTCAGACTTTGGTATTTTCTTTATGTATTAAAAATGTATGAAAAGTTACTCAGAATTCACAGTTTAAGTGAAAAATGTCCAGAATTGAAGTGTAAGTATATTGACCCAAGAGAACCCAAGGGTCAAATTTGGCAGTTGGTTTTTTTTTTTATGCTTGTTACATTATCTATTTATTTACTTTTTTTTCTTCACATTATTATTTTATTCTTATTGGCAAAATTAATTGCTGCTAACAAAAATGAACAGAAGTTGTCAAATTATCTCTAAAAACTTTGAAGAAAAAAGTTATCGGGTTCTCTGGGTTTAAAAAAAAAAAAAGACACTTTTTGAATAATTTAGCCGAAAGAAGTTTTCGTTTTTAGTTTTGACATAGTCACTGCACCTGCGTCATTTAATCTGCAGCTTCGTGTTTTGTCCTGAAGCTCTTTAAAAGCTGCTGATGCAGGACCTGACAAACCCTGTGTTGCTTCGCCGAAAAAGGAGCTGCTACCTTTTCATCGCATACGTACGATCCAATTAGTGAGAAAGTCCGAAATATGTTTTTTGGCCGTTGATTTCCGTTTCGGAGCTTTCTCATGCGCTCTACAGTGACGCCTCCTTTAAATGTGTTCATGTCTGGGCTCCACACAGCCGCCTCCTCCTCATATCCGTGGTGACCAAACATCCTTCCAACTAAAGCTTTTATTCTAAAGTATCATAAGGAGTTGTGGCACACTTCCTTCATGAAAGTGATGATATAATACGTCTTCTTTAATGAAATAAAACCTCATTACAGTGTGATTATGGCACAAGCCTAAAACATGTCTTGCATCTTAAGATGCAGTGCGCGTTTGTCACTGTGAACTTAAAAAACGCTCCTGACAGCGTGATGTTGTGATGTTTTTGAGCCTCCCTCCACGTGTGAAGAGACAGGAGTGGAAGCGTTTCCTCCATATCTGCCAGATTAACTTTAAATCACATTACATTAGCCAACACGGTTGTCCTTGTGTAACCTAAATGCTGTGCCTTTCTCAAGCAACGAAGCAGGATGGACGCTCAATTCATAATTCAAAAACGAGTTTAGTAACAAAATTCCTTGATGTTGACTCCAATTCAGGAGGCCTGCTGGGTTTGCTGCTGCAGCACCTGTAGCTGTGAGAACCCCGCTGCTGAGGGATCAGCCCGGGTCTGAGCGTGGCGTTGGGAAAAAAAAACAAAAAAAAAACACCTGAACGGAGAGGATGAAGGCTAAAGAGCAATAGAGTCATCTTTGTCATGTTTTGTTTATCAACATAAAAAAATGAGAGGGTCCGATGCTGATTTAGCCAACGTGAATTCTGCTGCGCTGTGGAGACGGCGCTTCTGTTCCGCAGGACAGCGGTCGGTCATATGGCTCAGTTTCACTGTTGCATTATTCAAAGGAAAGCCATTTCTCCTCTCAGCCCATCAAGCCCCCCTCACATCAATTCCTCCCCACATTCAGGAGGAGGAAAGGCTCACACGCCTACGTACAAAATGTTTACAGCTACAAAATTAAATGTGAACAAATATTTCCGGAGATGTTTCTCTGAGAAAACACATTTTTCCTGGAGGTTAACATAAACACAGCTATTACGGTGATAAAGTATCACAGCAGCCTGTCCATGAGCAGAGCTAATAGTAGCTATTTAAAAGATTTTCTTCTCTCTTTTTCTTTGGGATGTGGAGACTTTTCTGTTCTGTCGATATTGTAGTTATCACACATCTCATTCTCAGGAGAAATAGATGTGAGGAGTTGTAATCCTTTTGTTTTCTTTGTTGAAAAAAAACTTCACCTTTTACTGCGAAAAAAAAAACAAAAACTTTATACTCTTTCTTTAGTTCTGTGCCTCAAGTAAAAGATTCTTGAAGCTTTTGATTTGAGGCTTTTTTGTAAAGTTGAGTTTCCGTGTTTGCATTTTATTTTTATTCAAAAATGGGATCCATGTTTTCAAAGACCCACTCTGAGAAAAGTGGTATTTTTCCACGTTCGTCTGGTATTTTTCTGATGATGGAGGACGTGTATATATAGAAAGTTAGGCTCAATATGCATATCTTAGTAGGTCTTCTTTATTTAAATCATTGTGAATCAGGAACAAACAAAAAAGGGTGGAATGTTAAAAAAAACGTACTTCTGTGAGCATTAAGCAACAGAAAGGGGAAGGGGGGCGGGGTTGATTTTTGCCAACAGTCCTGCCCTGCCGCTCTTAAGAAACTACTACGTCCTAAGGACACATTTTTTGATTTGGGCTAAAAAAGGCATCATCATAATTAAGACTACTTGAAAAGGCTTGTATGACCCAGAGAGGATCAGAGTTGGTCTGTAAAATATTGGTTTCTGTTGATGTCTAGTTAACAGTTGTCATGATTTCTATTAGTGTAACCCAGATTCATCAATGAATATCAGCACTGAAGAAACCTTTTAAAAGGCCTATACCATGGTATTCTTAAGCCTTTCAGAGTCGACTATATCCATATATGGTAATATATTTTACCTTTGCATATGATATTTATGAGTTAGTTTCGCAGTTAATTTGCCTACCTGGAAGTAAGACGACTCAATCTCTGAGGCTCCGCCTCTCACTCCATGATGCTGCTGCCCATTTCATGACGTCAACCCAGAGCCGGCCTCGGCAGCGCGTCTGCAGTCCGTCCACAAAAACAAACAACATCTGAACTTTTGCTAAAGATGGATATTGGGCATATTGTGCATATAAAATAAAAGCGTTTTTGCCCAAACACTTCTAGCTTTGCAGAGAAAGTGGGTGTGTGTTAGCCAGGGGGGTTTTGCTGACAGTGCAGACTCTTCTTGGAAGGGGCTGTTCTCCCCCATGAGTGTGAAGACCCACTTGTTTTTTGTGGGGTGAAAGGAGATGGGTTTTAGAGGAATACTCACAGAAGCTTGAATGGATCAAAATACCGCTTTGGTGTGGAATGAACATTATAATACACTTAAAAGGTAAAAAAATTGGATCTTACATGATTTAAGCCCTTTAAACCTTTTTAAGTGTCTTTACATAAATTATTTTGGTGCAACTTTAACCTCAGTTTACAATATGCAGGAATCTACAATTTAAAGTACCGGTAAGTGCATTTGATGAGATAAAAGTTGACCGTTCACTACAGGTTAGTTTGGGAAGTTAAAGGTGAAATCAGTTTATTTCTGTGTAAAAAACAAACAAAATAGAATTAAGGTAAAAAAAAGAAATAGCAATTAGCATATTTCAAATGCAAGCATAGTAAGTCTGCGATGATGAGTTTTTCTTCAGGTCTGTGCTCTTGCATTGGTCAGTCTTTAGACATTGATCTGATCTAAACACAGTTTTATGTTAAATCTACTCAACAAAAGACACATTTATTTGGAATATTCTAACACAGAAAAGCCTTTTTTGTGATAAGGATTCACTTTTTAGGAGGCACTTAAGTTTCATTACTCTTTGTACCAGCTGACTGAATTTGCTGAATAGATTTTATTGTTTTAACTCTGTTAACCTTAATCTGACCTCCCCAAGGGATTATAAGCATAAAAGCCATCCTATACCTTATTACTTCACCTTAAACACATCATGTTTTTTTTTTGTTTTGGAGCTGCTCCATTCAGAACTCGCCATAGGGAATCATTTTGTCATTTTTTTGCCTGATTTATTTGGCTTTGGTTTCATGTCGGGCGCACTACATCTGCACGCCGACAGACCTGGGAGCCCCACATGAAAGCGTCTGTTATTTTTAAGCATCGGTCACACTTGCCCTCACAACTAGATTCTGCAGGCTAAAAGTGTGCAGACCTGTAGGGGGCATGCTGATGGTCCACGTCAAATAAACCGCTCAGTGAGCCCCTACAGCGAAAAGGTTTATGCATAGTTGGTCTATAGCGAGTGACAGGTTGTAGTGAACACCTAGTAGGTGAGATACAGGCCATACAGATTTGAATTTTTAGACTCCCCCAAATCCCGCATACTGTGCAAGGAGCGTGAGAGGGGCCAGTGCTCACACCTTACTAAATGGACATTAGTAACGGGGCTTAGAGCATCGTACCATCGCATTACCCGCAAGTGCATGCAACTTATGTCAACCTTACAAATCCTTCACAAGACACTTACCACACGCACAACAATCGTACATTCCCCACATGTCTGACATTGTTCCCTTATAGGTGCGGCCTCTCCACTGTACGATCCTCCACGGGCCCGGGCAACCCGAACACTCGCAGTACACCATACAGTCCTGTGTGTCTATACCTTTAGATTATACAGTGTAAACAAAGCAGTGATCAATTGTTGAATGACACTGTTAACTATGGAAATTGTTCAGAATTTACTCAAACATGTAAAACTGAAATGCACTTGTTGCTGTCACATGGCAAGACCACAACCAACACATCGTTTTATTTAGATTTCTCATTATTATTAGTGATTTTTATACCGTTTTATTAAATTTTACTGTCAATTTTATTGTTTTAGATTTATAGGTGCAGTTTTGTGTTTTGAAATGAAAAAATGCAGTAATTTCTGTAAGCAACAAAACAAATAAAAAAACAGGCGTGTTGTAACTTAACAGTTTATTCTACTTTGACTAACTTGGATATTTGATTCTGTTGACCATATAGCTACCGTACCGGAGTTGAAAATAGTTTAACATGGTGCATTTCTGGTATAGCGTAAGTCCTGGACAGACACAACAGAGAAGGAGCTGTAGTGCTGCCTGGAAACTAGAAAACAGTCAAGTGTTTGTTTAGTGTAACAACAAACCCTCAAAGCTAATTTCAATTAAAGACTAAAGTTTGGACAGAATCTTATTTTAAGCAAGAACTCTTGATGGAAAAACTCACTTTATCTATTTTGCAAAACAAAGATTGTGATTTTTGCCTACAAATTATAAATGATACCATCATAAAAGTGGAATTTTACTAAATAATATATAAAACACATTTGTTTTTTGTACTTTAAGAAAAAACAGTAAAATAATTTCCTTATAAAAAACAGAAAACATATTTTATGCTGATGTTTTAGGGGGGTAAATGGGTGTTAGTGAGACATCGATGCCCTTGTCATGCTGCACAGTTAACTTACAAGTAGAGGTTTCATTGTGCCGTCGGTGCTTTATTTAGAAACAAGACTGTTTAACAAAGATTTAACCCCGAAGAAGCAAGAAGCTTTAAAGAAATCAGAACCAGTCTACGTTGGCAAATGATTCATTCCCAAGAACTTGACTGGAGCTGCTTTTAATAAAGATAATTCTATAAATAGCAGCACAGTTCATGCAGTATAGATAAAGGTGTTTCTAGTATGTTAAAAAGAGAACTGCAACTTCTCACGAGCTTTTTTAGAGTGCTCCATTACTGCAGGTCTTGGTTCAAAGCTATTAAACTGACAGGCTTTTAAGCGATTGGAATTATTTTAATGAAAGTTTAACTTGGAGGTGGTTACTACTTCAGTTGCTGCAGAAGAAAAAAACTTTGTGGCGCCAACAAAGTTGGCTGAAGGTTTTCTGCACTGTTTCTAAAAGTTTATAAGCAATAGAGCAGGGCAGGAGAGTCTTATTCACCGCTCACTATAATACTACACTTCTGCTGCGCTAAATATAAACTGTTTTTGATGATGAATAAAATAATAAAATGTAAAGAAAAATATATTATAAAATATAAAAAATATATATAAAAATATATAATAATATTTTAAAGAGCAAAGGTCCAAAATTGCAATGTCTATTCTCAAGTCTACATTGACGGGTCATCATCCTTTATTCCACTTTCTACTGCTGTTAACCCGAGCAAAACCAGAACTTTAAGGTGTGTTCAGACTGGACAAGTCAGTTGGTGTGGACCGAGTCCTGAACCTTGCATTTGGTCTGTATTCAGACTGCTGTCAACGGGACATTTCTGTTTGGAACCAAAGCTTGTAACCGAAACCATGTGACTAAAGATTTCTTCAGTCATTGGCCAGGAATTACGAGGGCTATGAGAGAGAGAGAGAATATTGGAAATCCTGTGGTTTGGGATCCTTGATTCACTTATTCAAACTTTATATTTTACTGACTAATTTTGAACGTCTGGATCAAAGTCAGGTAAGAGAATTTTGGATCGGAAATGAACCGAGACCACCTCAAAAGATGGGTCTGAAAGCGGTTCCTGGTCCTGGACCAGGGTCTGCTTGGATGCATTCAGGCTAAAATAGATTATTAGGGGAATTCTGATTCACTTTAAGTAACTAAATGTGTTTGGTCTGAATACACCTTAGTAATTTATGATTGAATAGAAAAATTACTTTTTTTTTTTTCCAACATATATTCAAATTCTGGTCATAAACTAAACATTTTTAGCAGTATAATATGTAAATAAAAGTAAAACGCATTTGAAGTTTTTTCCAATTATAAATAAATCTGATAGAAGATCAAATGTTTTGCTTAGTATTTTGAAACCTGTGCACTCAATGGTTGATCACACCTTCAATCTCTTAATTGGGTCTAATTTCAGTAAAAACACAAAACCAAAAAAACGTTTACAGGTATAGAAGCACCTCGAGTATAAATTTATAATCCTGGATGAAAATTAAATCGATGTGAAAAATAAAAAATAAAAAACTTTTCCAAACGACTATCATTTTCTTGTTATCCAGAAAGCCACAATTAAGAGGTAGAGGGAGAAGAGGCATATATGGCAGTCCTCTGTATTAGACTGAGTTAAACCTGAAGAAATGTTAAAAATACATATTTATTTAATTCATAAGTTTTTATGTTTTTTTAAATTGCAAAATCCACTTTTTCATTTGTTTCTAATATGGAATACTGTATTTTCTTTTGTTACATAAGTACTGCCTTTGTTATGTTTTAACCCAAATCAATAAAAACCTGCTTTTCTCAACTAAACAAAACAGTTTTTTCTTGGATGGAAACCTGACAAACAAAGTGTAAGTAAAAACAAATTGGGAACTCGTGAACCCCAGTTTAATTGACTTGGTATTTCGCTTGTGACATTTAGCTTTGAGTTCACTATTATTGTTGTACTCCTTTATTTATTATTTATTTATTTTATTCCTCATAAAGCCGCTGCTTCACTGCAACCCGAACAGCGTGATGATTTTTGTGAACTTTTATGTAAACACATTTTTTTGCACACATTTGCATTCAGGCCTCCAAGGTACTCACTGAGCTTTTGATTAGAAATATTGAGTCTATTAATAATGCATTAAAAGGTACACTGCAGATTTTTAAACTTGTGTTTTACCTTATATATCTTTGTTAGCCTGCAATCTAATAATGCAAAAAATTTCAGAAGCCTCTAAGCACAAATTGCATTAAAGGATCCATGGAGACGTTGCTTATTTGCTGCTCGAAGGTAGCAAAAGGATTTGGTAAAGTTTTCTTTTAAAGCACTCATGCTCTAAACTTTGAAAGTGTCATTTTTTTTTTTTTTTTTTTAAACGAGATGGCATTTAACAAATGCTTTGTGCTTATTCTCTTACAGAGGGCTTTGTTTTCTCTTCTCAATCAGTTGGCTTTATAAACCACAACTTCTTGTGTTCAGCTCATAATCACGACTGTTTTGTCTGGTTGCTCCTGTTTAAAAAAAATTGGAATTGCAGTTTTAGAAATCTGAAAAGAAAAGAACTTTTCAAACTTGTTGAGCGCTCTCAGTCACCTTGGACATTTTTGACGGAGAAAAACATATCAAACAGATTTGCTTGTGTTTGTCAAAACAGGATTTTGCAGCTGGCGGAATGGAACGAACCAAATCAATTCCAATTTAAAATTACCAATATTCAGAAAATCCATGGATCAATTTGATTTAATCCTGCTCCCTCTGCCTTGGAAATCTGGATGTGTGGTCTGGCTAGATTGGCGCTGGCCTTGTGAGATCTGCTCATATGAGGGGGAGGAGCGAAATATGGCAAAAGCTGCATCCATGAGAGCACTATCAGTACTGGAAAAGATGGATGGCAGCATTATAGCTTTGAAGGGACTAACAAGAGCTGGATGAAAGCAAAATCATATACAGAGAGAGTCCAGTCCACATTGAGTAATGTGAAAATGCAGCACATCTCTGCAATAAGAGAGAAACATTTAGTTAATAAAGCTGCGCATGTTTGTTTAGAAGTTTTTACTTACAATGCCAGAAAGGGTTTTTGCTAAAGGCATTGTCACACAGCCGCTACGTACATTTTGTGCATATTGCATGGATGAAAATTGGTCCTACCTGAATACAGGTGTGGTCTTTCCATGAAATCTTCAGATGTATCACGAGTGAACCACGTGTAATGCCTCAATTACATAATTTCAACGTGATATGAGCGCCGTATACACGATACAAGGTGTACATCGGTTGGACATGTGTGAAAGGTCTGGCATATCTGGAACGGTTGTGGAAAGCCACACATTTGCGTATCCATCTTGCAAAAATCATGTACGACTATGTAAGATTTATGTAATAATTATGTAAAAACTATGTAAAATATGAATCAGCGGTGTAAATCATAACAAAACTTTTGAACAGCTCAAAACCAAAATCATGTAGAGACTCGTGGGCCAAAGCCCTCGACAGACATCTGACAGACATCAATGAATGACGAACGCAAGAAACACTTATGAATTATGTATATCACGCATGGATCACGAAAGATCGAAATTTCATACGTGGAACATGTGCAAGATGTACGTAGTATCTGTGAAGACACGGCCTTGAAGTATATTGACGTTAATTGATATGCAACAGCATTTAGGGGACCTGCTTAAATAAATTCACCTGGTTGATGTTAATTGGGGTTAAGGCATTAGAAAACCCTGGTTTCTGCACATACATGGAGCTACAATCGATTTCAAACAGCATTTTTTCCATCTGCTCCTCATTCACAACGATTTGAATAACGTAATACTAAAAAAAACAACAATAACGCAGTTTTAATCCAAATTCTCTTTACATACTTCTTCTATCATGGGAAAAATGCTACCCCCCCAAAAAAAAAACCCCCACAATTTTAATTGTAGTACTTTTTAATTAATTAATTTTTATTTTATTTTGAATTTTTGCAATGCTTAAAGAAGCGTGTGTTGATGATTTCCTCCACTTTGTCAATAACTAATATTAATTTCGACTTAAAATTTTGGGGAGAGTGGGGCGGCAATGCTTTTTGCTGGAGGGGCACTGCCCCCCTCTTTACACCCCCATACCTCCGCCTCTGAAACAGATATTTGGTGTGTATTCTGTTTTCTCTGGTAACCAGAGTTCTCCCGTTAACCTTCTTACTACAGTATTTGCTCAGAAACAGTTGAAATAATGTACCTAAAACCTTCTTAACAATTAAACCCCACTATAAACAATAAAACAGCTGCACTCTGGAGGCTTGATGCTTAAGGAAGGAGCTTTTGAGCTCTCCAGGTGTGGAAATTCACTCCTTACATTTGCTTCCACCAGCCACTTAACATGGATGAAGGACTTTTGTATTTACACATTCTGAAGTCGTCTAGTAATGAAATTTTACTGTTCAGGGTCATTTCTACGCGAGGGCTTTCATGCATGCATTTTACTATAGTGGTACTATATGTTCTGTATGTTGAAGCGTGGAGAAAATGACAGGGGTTTTCAAATGTTGCTGTTTGAGTTGCTCCATGCTGATTTGCCTTCAAGCTTTTCTTTCTCTTCCGCCTTGAAGCCTTCACTTCAGCTAGACCTAGCATTGCTGTCATTTTCTTTCTTATAACACTGAAAAGAAAGCCTTGGAGAAAACTGCCCATCCCAAATGGTCCATTCAATGCCTCACTGCCTAACTTAAGGGCATTGGCAGATATGCTAGTTTCAAAACTATACACTGTTCACCTTGATCTCCACTCGCTTTGCTCTCCCCTTTCCCTTTTATTGCTTTCAGTGTGTACCGCTGGTTTGCCGTATTATTTTCTCTAAAGCACATTTATTTCATAAATACCTCATTCATTCATCCTCTTCTCGTTGTCCACTCTTCTCCTGTAATTCATTTCTGTGTAATTTTGTTTTGGTGGATTGTAGCTATGACAAATGCTTTGGTTCTGGTATCATTTCTCAACTCACCTGACCAAAGGAGAAAAACGGAAGGAATAATGGAGGAGAGAAAAAGCGCAGGCACAGGAAAAGACGGATTGGAAGGTTACGGCGCAGAATCCTTAAGCAGCTCATGTTATCAGTAAGTGCCACAGAGGTTTGTCAGTAACAGCCAGCACCTGTCACTGCTCACCCTGATGAATTAATTTCAAGAGTAATCAAATACATAATTAATGGATGTGAACTTAAGTGAGGCTCGGTGCTTGTGGATGTGCTCTGAGTTTTTGAGCTGCACCGCAGGGTTTTTTTAGTTTTTTTTAGTTTTTTTTTTTTTAGAAAATTTGGTCGAAAGCTGTCAAAACTAATAATTATTCCACTCAGACTTGATGCAAAATATAGACACTATAACTTGGCATCACAGTGTCACATCATCATTTTAAAGGTATACACACAATAATTACCTAAAAAAAAAGTGGCTAAGGGAAGCAATTTCTTTCTTCTTCAGAAAGTGAGTTTCTGCATTTTCTAGACATTTAAAAGAAATAAACCTCAGATTTAAATATTTTAAACATAAATGAATCCTCAAATTAATAAGGGTGGTGTCATTTTATTATTGCATCATAAGTTAGGGCTGTAAATTGTTACTTAGCCAGTGATCCGATTCAACTCACAAATCAAAAACGATTCAAAGATCAAACCACTTTTCTTAATAAATGAAGACCCACTCTGATCATCTTTTGACCTATTTTCAAAGCTTTCCCAGTGGTCTTTTAATTATGATTATGTTTTTAGCTAAATTAAAAAATAAGACATAGTTTGTAGCAGGAGTTCTTTAGAAATTTGCCTTGGTTGTGGGCGCGACCGTTGGCATGGAGTAAGCATGTTCACACTTCCCATAATCCCTTTTAGGCCTGAACAATATATCGCAAATTTATCGTTATCGCAGTATCAAGCTGTGCAATATGCATATCGCAAAAGACGGCAAAAATTGCAATAGATGGTTACCTTAAATGTGTTAAAACAATCTTATGGCAACTTGCAGCCTTTAACAAATCAAATAAATCCCTTTATGCATTTGACCAATCGGATGGACCCCTTCACGTTGTTGACCAATCAGATGAAGCCCTATTGTGTTAGATGTTCACCTCAGATAAAACGGAGAAAAACACAAAGATTTCAAGAGAAAGACATGGTATTTATCACTCTAAACAATGAAAGGTTTTTTTTGTCAACTTCCTGGTTAACTTCAGCAGTAAACAAAATCTAAACGTTACCTTTGATTTGGATCGTTTAATAGAAAATCCTGAAAATGTTCTCTACACCTTTTCCATCCTGAAAGTTTAGCTGACTACACTTTCAGTTGATAATGATAAGAAGATAGTACGTGAGGACACAACATTCAACATTCTTCACTATGCTAGCAGAAAGTCACATGGTTGATCACAATCATTTTTATATTTCTAAGTAAACATTCATCATATTTTTAATTCAGTTTATCAACTATTTTTGAAACATATATTCATTTATGAAATACATCAATGAAAGAAAAGGAAAACTTTCACCGACACTTTACTTTGAAGATGTATTTACTTTCAGTGACAGTAGCACGTGTTTAGTTTTTACTTAAAATCCAACATAATTTTCCATTTTAGAACAATATTTACAGTGTATTTTTCTTTTTCACCTAACTCTGAAATCAGAGCTCTCGGGCATCACAAATAATCATTTCGCCATGCAGAACCTTACAAACATTCCTATTGTTTCTTTCAAAATTTGCTCTACAATTGTTAGAACATCTCTTTTTGGCTACTTGTGTGTCTTTTATTTGAATATAAAAATATCTATTCAAACAATGAACTGTATGTAACGGACCCCCTGAAGTCAACATGCAGGTTGCGTCTTTGTCTGCTAAATAATTACATCTCTGATGCACATCCCTGTTCATTACCAAATGTGTCGGGGATTCATTGTTGTTCTATTCTAGGCACAAATGATTGGTATTCAGTGTAACATAGGTGTGCAGCTTTTTAATCAGACTACAAAGCAAAATAGTATCTAAAATATGTTTAGGATGATGTTTCCTTTGGATTCTCCTGTCTCAGAGTTGTTTCCATCATGATTGTAGTTTATGTGCTTTAGCTAGTTTAGGTGGTTTTTCGCTCATATTTGATTTCAGAATTCATGGCAGATTAGCTCCTCTGCTAACAAAACAATTTAGCGAGACAGAGAAGGACTATATCTGGCTATATTTTTACAGCCCTCAGCGTTCTCAAAGGCCGTGTGCTGCTTTTGTAAGTGTCAGAAGTGCAGGCTGGGATTTGAGAGTCCCTCTTGATGTTTGAAACCTCAATAATGCATCTCAGAAGTCATGTGTGACAGTATCTAGTAAAGCCAACAAAGCTCCATCATTCATACAAAGAAACAGAGCTGGAATCCGTTAGCTTTTGAAGATGTATTTTGAAATGTTCAGGAGAAATTCTCAGTCGACCAGGAAAATGCAGACACCGTATCTGAGACATTTTAAAGCCGAAATGCATGCTGGAAATAGGATTTTAGTCAAGTGGACAAATTAGGATTTAATGAGATAGTGGGAACATTTGAGATCAAACCTGAAGATGACATGGACTCACTCCCTCAGTTTGCAGAAATCTCAAAATCCACCTCTTCAGACAAGCATGTCCACCGTAATTAATTAATGATTCTATCATTTTGTTTTGTTTTTTTACCTAATGTTTCATTCTTTTAATTGTATTTAATTGTTTCCGTAAGGCGACCTTGGGTGTCTAGAAAGGCACCATGTAAATAAAGTTCATTATTATTAAAAGAAAGCTGCAGAGAAAAGGTCGTCTTTGTGGGGTTCAATACAATTCCTTTTAACTGGAGTCTTTTCTACAGCCACTGCGGTCTATGAAGGAGTGAGGGTAGTGGAAGCTGGGTAAGAGTAGAGGCACAGAATGGACAGCTGTAGTCCGTTCGGTTGCCAGGAGAGACAAATACGACAAACATCAGTGCTCATCTCATCAGGGAGAGCACCTGTTTAAAAATCCATGTAAGCACAGTGAGAAAATGCAAGCTCCACGCAGAGAGATGAAGATGAGATGAGTCCTAAATCCTACCCAGACTGAACTCGCTATCATTTTTACTTTTATTTGCTGTAAACGAGGCACTGTCCACTGTAGAAAAATCAAAAACTAAATATAATCATATTTGACAAAAAATGTTAAGTCTCACTCAAGTCATCTTTTTATTTGCCGCATTTTGAAATGCTTTAGTTGTCTGGGGCCTTTATAATTTGTTTGAATACATTATCCTAAAACTGTTTATGTGGCAATGCTTCATATCCATTTTTTTTTAAATAAAGTTTTCATTTTATTACACAATATTTCCACTACAAACCAGTAACGGATGGGGGGGGTCAAAAGTAGTCGATGTCTTTGACAAACTGACCGGTGAGTTCAGAAATGATGTCATGATTATGCCATTTAAAAAAGACACTGCTCTTTTTTAGCACACAGTTTCTGCAGAACGGCAGTGGATGATTTAAAAATGTACCTCTGATTTGTGGACGAGACCATTGCCATGGAGCAACCCCACCCCCCTTCCCCTCCCCATTGCTGAAAGGGAGCTTGTGGCCCGAATAGCTTATTTTCCATGTCACAAAAAAGGTCTTTGTCAAACAGCAGTTTTAGTTTTCTGTTTGACATTGGTCTAAATAAAGACAAATCCTTAAATGTAATTTGAAGCTTAATTTTCTTTAGATAGGTCCTCCATTATGAACAAAATGCCACAAGAACATGTTTGGAAAAAACTCAAATATTATTCTAGTTGAAAGGATGTTTTCAAACTAGGATTGTGTCAGAAAAATTTAGAAAATAATAAAGCAAAATAAAAAAAATGAAAGTTAATTTTAAGTTTAATGATTTGTATTTCTTTGGATTTGCTTTTTGGGTGTTTTTTTCTTTTCTTTCTGTTGGGTTACTTCTGCTCTCTGGTTGTTCTGTCCACATTTTCACACTTAATTGCACCATGGAACCCATGACCTTTATTTCTGGGCAGACCAGAGTTTCTTAGTTTGGTCCAAAGCAAAGTTCAGACGAGCTTTTGCATCTGCATGAAAAACCAATGGCCCTCAGAGCGCCTCAATATCAGATGTTCCTCCGAACATAGACAGAAACTTTCAGGCCAGTACATTTCAATATTTCTAATTTCAAATGTCTGAATCTTACTAGATTGTAATATGTGGTCATGCTTGCCCTAACTGCACATGTGGTGAGGTTGCTGCCACATCAGAGGGTTGTTCCTGCTTTTCCAGGGCAGAAAGCATAACGGTGAACTCTGTAAAGTCAGGTTATCTCTGAAACTTTGCTTTTGTTTATACAACCTTTTGTTTATTATTATGTGTAAGCATTATCTTTGTGCTTTAAATTTTGTCTTTTAGCGTTTTCCTCTCTGTTCAGGGCTCTGAATCTCCAGTCTGTTCCTCAGAGACAGCTTTAGCGAGGACATTTTACTGATTTAAGCAAGAAAAAACGTGCTTCTTGCTGAGCAGAAAGAATAATCTTCACGGGACAAAAAGCACACCTGTGTTTAGTATTGAATACCCACACTCATTTTCTCTTTGGCTGTTTATCTTTCTTGTGCATTTTCTTTTTCATTCAGCTGTGAAAAGCACGTTTGTTTGAAGGAAGAGCACAGCTTTGCAAAGCCGTTTATGCAGCTCGACTTGCTGCCCACTCAGGCCTCTTTCACCACCAAACACAGGTCAATCTTTGACAGAAATGTTTTTTCCAGGTCTTTATCTGTTCTCATGATCTGATTTAATGTCACACTTGAGTCATTTTTTAGTCCCTTTTTTTTCCTGAATTACACAGTTTGCACTGACTGTATAAGAGAACTGGACTGAGTGAGGATGACGACATCCATAGGAAATGGTTTACTTCCCGCTCCAGCCAAAGAAAGTAAAATCCAGTCGCCATCTTTTTTCGCGGTATGGCCGTCGGTTGGAACCAACCATTACCAGTAAGCAGTCTGGGTTGATCTGAGTCATCTCTATGGAAACCACCCTTGCCAATCAGACGAGAGCTTGTTGGAAGTCCATAGCCCCACCAATTGAAAGTGAGATTGAGAGAATTTGTCGAATGCTTTGAGCGTTCGACTCGGGACCACCTACTCTTATTGAAGCAACTGTTTGGTCGGTGAAACACTTGCACTACTGAAAAAATATAAAGAAAATGTAGGATTAGCAAGAGAACCAAGGGGGTGGGGGGGCACTCAGTTTAGGTCTAATATACAGTCAATGGTATATATATATGTATATATATTGTAATGAAATTTACAAGTTTTGTTTCCCTCAAGACGTACAAAATAGTGCCACAGACGATGCTTCAGCAAAAAACTTCTGGATGTGCCTCTTGGTTTGCATTTGAATGAGAGACTATTTAAACAATTTGTAAGAATACGTTGAAGTCAAATATGTAATTTATCCCAGGGCTGCATGGAATTCCCCTTCCTGTTGTGTGTTGACACAAGTCTATGACCTGAATTCCTGGGTGTAAATCTTTATTTAAGGTGGCGTGGTTTCCTTTTGCCGGTGAAAGCCGAGGCAAGGTTATGCATGTGTAACTTTGATGAGGTTCCCCTTCAGCCAAGGACTCTCCTCTGTCATTAAGACAGATAACATCTATTCTGCGCATCGATGTGGCGACATTCATTTAAAGACTGCTTTTGTTTCACCTCACAGCCAGCGCGATCAATACATCGCTTTCCCCATTTCAGCTTCATTTCATCGTGATTCACCCTCATAGTTCAAATAACAATCCGCCAGTCTATCACCACAGCTCATAGACAGTATATGAAGAATTTAATTAAGATATAACCCAAGCACGCTGAAAACCAACAGGGCCTTTGTCTGTATGACATGTTTTTCTTGTGTCTGAGCTGTAGAACTGCGCCGTCCCAGAACTATTAAAAACACATTAAACTGCCATATTGCATCTCTGATTAATTCGATGCTTATTGCAGTTAACAAGGAAAGTTTCTTGCACAGCCTCTGAGCATATGCTGAAGGAATAAACACAATTTATATATGTTTTGGACTGTCAGAAGTCTGTAATCTTGAAAGAAAACTCCTGCTAATCTCACAAAACTTTGCCACAGATTCCATTAAAAGAAAATGCCATCTTGCTCAGCATGATGATTTATTAAAGATGTGAAATTTAATATTTTAGTCTCCCTGTGGCTTTGCCTGTGTCAAAGAAGCAACCAAGACTTAAACGTGTTCTTGAATTGACAATACTTAACCTCTAAATCAGGGGTCGGGAACCTATGGCTCGCGAGCCACATATGGCTCTTTTGATGGTCACGTATGGCTCGCAGACAAATCTTTATTTATACCATTTTTTTTTTTCATTAGACCAGTCCTTCTCGTGCGCTGCGATGCCAGAGGGGCGCGCAGTAGTAGCGGTGCTTGGAGAGAAAAATCTGCGCCAGCACTCAGTTTACTATCATCTACTATTTCACAGAGTTTATTCCAGCAGGAAACCTATTAATTGCCGTGCTTAAACCTGCGCGCTCCCGTCTCTGAGAAAGAGCGCGCAGATGAGGGGACGGGATGTGAGGAAGATAGCAGAGGGTGGGGGTGCCCCATGCCTCTGCATGAAGCTGAAACTCACCACGGATCAACCAGACTAGACCATCAGCAAAACCACCACGAGAAATACTCATCATTTATTAGCAACAGCATAACGATGTTATTAAAAATAATCCACAGACTTATTGTACTTTAAAAATGTTGAAATTCCATCAAATGGTTTTAAACATACTGTAGTGGACTGAGTTGGGTCCGCTGTTGGGCCGCGTTAAAACTTCTGGAGTTCCCTGAACGCATCAAGCAGAGATCTGATTGGCTCTCAGTTCTGTCACTCAGCCTGTTGTTGGGTAGTTTGCACCAATGGGGTTCAGCTATGGGCCCAATAAGGGAAATGGGAGGACTGGAGCGGGAGCAGGGAATATAAAGTTGGGAGAAGCGCTCTCGTGTCAGCGGGAGAGATTGAGGAGTTGCTGCATTAATTGTTCGGTGTTTGTTGCTGTCTGCAGTAACCAGAATAAATAACCTTAAAAGAGGTTAAGTCTCCGTGCCTCAGTGTGGGAAAGGGACACTACATTATTGTATGGCTCTTTCTAAATTACATTTAAAAATATGTGGCGTTTATGGCTCTCTCGGCCAAAAAGGTTCCCGACCCCTGCTCTAAATGTTTGGATGTGTTTGAGACTATGTCACATGAAAGTAGAGGTGAGTAATCTGAAAAATTACAAAGCAATAAAAAACATGTACCAAAAGACATCACTATTACATTCTGAAATATCAATTAAGAGTAGACGTACATGTTTCCATATTTTGGTTGACTGAATACACCTGATGCAGGTAATCGGCAGCAATAAGGTCAGTGGAAGGTTGACAATTTGCAGGGTATGTTGGGGTATTCGATCTTATGGAGAATTCGTCCAGTTCTAACCTAGATCCAGCTTTTTAAGGGTCTATATTATGCTTTTCCTAAGGTTTCAGAGTAAACTATATCCATGATATGATAACATATTACCTTTGGCACACTATACAACAATTTTTAAAAATGAAATATTAGTCATGTTCACAGCTCCTTTTCCTACCTGGAAGTAAGACAATTCAATCTCTGAAGCTCCGCCTTTCACTTCTTGTGGGTGCTGCCCATTTCATGACGTCAACATAGAGCCGGCTTCGGCAGCGTGTCTGCGTTCTGCCCACAAAAACAAAACAACATCTAAACCTTTGCAGAGGTGGATGTGCATAGTGAGCAGATATAAGGAAAGCGTTTTAGCTGCAGAGAAAGTGTGTGTGTGTGTGTGTGTGTGTTAGTCTGGGGGCGGTGCTGGCAGTGCAGACTCCTCCTGAAAGGGGCTGTTTTCGTGAATTGGGAGGGGCTGTTTCTCAGAGCGCAGGTTTGTAGTGGAATGCTCGGAGATGCATGAATGGGTTAAAAAAAAAACTCTTTGGAGTTGTTTGGTTTTTTTTAGGAGGCACCGGAAAGATCCAAAATGTTGATTTTGCATCATATAGGCTATTTAAATAGTCTCCTGAGTAACTTGTTCCCTTCTAAGGTTCGTACATAAGGGCTGTAACACTTGTTGCCTTATGCTGTAAGGCAGTGGCTCCCAAACGTTTGCCAGTCACATACCCCTTAACACCTGGTGGCTTTAGCTAGGTACCACTACCACCAAAGCATTTTTAACCTTTTAACATTGGAGATGTCATCATTGGCGACACTCAAAAAACACATGCTCTTTGAAATACCACAACTCTTTAACCGTTCACACGATCCATGTGCATCACCCAATATTGACGTGTTATATATCGACTTTGCACCGATATGCAGCGCATTACTAACATAAAATGTTTAATAACGCTGCATTGCTGCTTTTCTCTGTCACAGTATCAGCTGATTGATTACGTAAACATTTCACAACGGTAAAGTGTTGCATTGTTTAGGTGCAAGGCTGCTTTTCTCCACTTCAGAATTTGCTTTAATTGCATTAATTGCAATTAACAGTTGAATAATTATGGTTGTTGATAGAATGTCAGCACTGCAGCTAAAACTCCAAAGTTTTAGGGTTGAATAATTGTGTATAGATTCCAAAACAGCAAGCATAATATGAAATTAAAATCTTTATACTAAATAGTGGATCGTTTCAATTACTACATTATTTTTAATAAAATTATAGTTTAGTTATAACACAATTTAAATAGCTAAATTAGTTTTTGTTTTGTTTTGTTTTTCAAATACATGAAAACATAATGAACACATGCAAACTTAATGGGAAAGTCTCAGCTTAATTTCATAAAATGAATGTTATAGGGAGATGTATACAGTTTTTCTTTGGGTGAATATGGGACAGACTGATTCTTTAATCATTTTTTACCATAGTCGTGACCCGCGCGTTTGAGGATAGAAAGTCATAGTGCTGTTTGCATCCATGCAGTTCTTCCAGAAGTTAAACTTTGTTGTAGGTTTTTTCTTTTTTTTTTTTGCCGTAGTCTTAAATTTCTCATGAAGCTATAGAGCTATAGAGACTCCTTGTAGTCTGAAATTGATCTTATTTAGACGAGAAAATATGTTTGCAAAAATAAAACGGGCAACTTAAGTACTCTCCATCGTGAGGATCAACTCTTTCTTTCTCGATAACCAAAAATAAATTTAGTGGAGTAACAGAGTCTCGAGCTCATGCTTTGATAGTTTCTTTGCCACAGACCAGCCACATTCATAAACTCAACCATTTGTTTTGCTCAAAATTAACTTAGGCGAACGCACTAAAGCGGCTGCTAGAAAACATTTTCAGATATTATAACAATATGCTATGAGACAGTATCCTAATGTTGTCCCGAACCGGTCTCTCTCTCATCTCACGTACCCCCCTACGGGCTTTTGTGTACTCCCAGGGGTACATGCACTATAGTTAAACTGTTTTGTCTTTATATATTATAGCTTAACCCAAAAGCTACAAAACAGCTTTAAACAAAGAAATGAAGTCATCAGACAGAGCTGTTTCTCAAATCTTGTGCAAGTAGAGGTCTTTGAAAAAAAAAGGTCCGAACATGCAGCTTTATTTTTTCTCAATAATGAAATTTAGGACTTTTTATCACCGAAAAGAATTACTGTTATTGGTGCTGTGAGCATCCTGAATTAAGGTTATTTTGTTTTGTTTTTAACTGAACAATCAATTGTTTTTAATTCTGCACAAATTAAATCCAACTAAAGTCAGAAAATCGAGACACGAATCCTCAACAAGCAAGTTTGAATTCTTCCGCATTCACAGCCTCATTAGAGACGTCTCATGGATCAGAACACCTGCGTTCAGTCTGAAAGTCATTTAGAATAATTTAATCACGTCAAATGAATTGGTAATATCTAAGACCACTTAGAGATGGCGCTTGGCGCATTAGTAATGACGGCCCAGGAGGGCTGAAACGAAGTTAAGTCATGATGAGCCAGTCCACGGAAGTCCTGGGTGTCTCAGAAATACCTAACTAATGTTGGTCTTATTACTACAAAAAAGTCATAATAAAACTGTTTACTTTTTACTTTATTTAAAATAGATATAAATACAATGTTAATTGTAATTGAATATATTATTTTTAAGGCTTCTCCAAACATGGAGCTAAAAGCTGTTAGTGTCATGGCAACCCATCTAAGACTCAAGTCAGCATAATTTCCTTTCTCAGATCAATAAATCCTTGCTAATGGCTTGAAAACTCATCTGACTTGGACAAAAAAAGAGAGCAAGCTGGGCCATTTTATTTATTTAAAACATTTTTTTCAACTGTAGATATAACCGCAGTGCTCAAACATGGGAACGCTAAGCATCTGATAAGTATTATTTCATTTATTGTAGTTTAAATATGTTAAAAAATTGTATTACTGCTACTTCACTTCAGAATTTTAGATATATCAAATTGATCAGTGAGTACACAAAAACAATAAATACAAAAATGTATATATTCTCAAAAAAGTACATTGTCAAAATCAGCCTTTATTACTGAAAGATTGACAATAAAAACTTATTTGCTTGAACATTTTGTTGAAATTTAATGTACTTCTGTCTTCCTCTGAGCCACCAACATCTACATTAGCGTTTAAGAAGTTAAACCTTTGGTTACTGAAAAGTGTATTGTTTGTAGTTGCATTAAAACTTTTCTTTATTGAAAATCTTTTTTATTCTTATTTCTTTGCCGCAGTTTTAACATATTTTTTGCAAGATGCACAAAAGCCCAAATACATTTTGTTAGCCATTCGTCAATTTATTACATCTTGTAGTTCCTGTTTCTATTTAACAGATAATAACCTGTCTTCAAAATACCTTTTGGCTAATTCAAATGCATTCCTGTTCTCCAATACAGGAGTAATGTTACATTTATTTTCCATGAGATCTCCCACCATGGGATAAAATCTTTAAGACAGCCTCTTAGATATTCTGAGAACATTTCATTCCTCAAAGGTGAATTACCGAAACTTTTACAGGTTTAAGTTTCACTTTTCTGTGAAAACCTCCCACCCAGAATGTAACAACACTGCATATTTACAGTATTAGGAGGAATCTTGGAATTGTCTGTCTGTCATGGTCTCCAGCGGGAGCATGAACGTGCTGACAAGAGCCGTATTCAAAGCGCTGAAATGTAAAAGCATCTGAAATTGAAATGTCAGCTTGAAATGAGCGTCCCATGAATTAGAAAGTGAAAATAGGCAAAATACTCTATTATTCAGCAGAATGTTTATATATATATTTTTTGACATCTTTGCGTGCATTGTGTTTATCAAGTGTGTCTACTACTTTGATATCACTGTGTAAAATAATCTGTTTTTAGAAGCTTATCTCCAGTTTTCTATAAGAAATGAAGGTGTCTTTGTTTTTTGTTTTTTTAAACTGTTATCTTAAGATTTGCAAATATCTAGGTGTCCCTCCTATTTTCCTGGCGCTGTGTGGGTTGTTTAGCTGTAATCCAAAACAAGTCTGGATAAAATAGGAGGATAACATCCAATTACCCAGAAGGCAGTCCTGAGCCCTCTCTCGTTTGTTCCAGCCATTGTCTCCCCAGCCGCCATCCTTTTATCTCCACTTGTGTGGTTTATTCAAAGACATTCCCGCTGATTGTAATCTGTAAATTAAAAGAAATTAGATTGAAAAAATGCAAAGAAGAAATTGATGAGCTAGATTGATCCAATCGATGGCCAACAGATTACACATGGGGATTCTCTTTTGTCTTGAGTGTAATCCTCCGATGTGACTGTGAAGTTTGTGCTCGCAGGCTTCTGGGGGGACCAATTAAGGAACGTAGAGGCAGAAGTCTGAACTGCTGACTCTCCTAATAGCCTGCAGGCTGGAGTTGTCCCTGATCCATAGTTAGTCGATAACCCAAACCTCCCCAGTCTCAACCAATGAATGCCAACAGTCAAATTCAATATGGCTAGGAGAGTCAGGGAAGGGGGGGAAAAAAATCACACATGTGGAAACCTTTCTACTCCTACTGTCATTTTGCATATTAGAACATGTTTTTCCCAGTAAACAAATGGGAAAACTATATATCGGTGTGCCTTTTATAATGGAGACCTAGACAGACCTGAACATTATAACTAACCTTTGGAAGAAATATCTGAAGATCTCCCATGTTTTTGAACTTTAAGTTTAGGTACAAGTCATTTTATGGCATCGCCTCCAGCTAAGTATAATGTTTGTTGTAGCCCTGAGATACTGAGGTAATATACTGCTGACATTCAGCTCCCCTTCTGCTAACCTGCAAGGTGTATGATAACCTACAGGAACTGCAGCCTTGTTTTTAAGGCTAATGGCAAACACTCTCGCAGCAGAACAGATGCTGGGGATGTTATGGCCCGTCTCAAGGGGATTCTGCTTACTTATATCCCCAGCTGAGTCCATAATGTGAAGTGACTGTTTCAACTTACTCAACAGGCGTGCTGTCTTTTTAGACTTATAGGCTTTCCCGATTCTAATAATGTAAAGGTTAATACTTTGATGTCAAAGAGTAAAATATGAAACAAATATACTGACCTTACAGTAAAATATTTTTAACTTTGTCTCTCCTTGTTCAGTTTTTTCCCAGAAGACATCTGTTCTTATTTTTAAGGGCATGTTACACAGAAACTAAGTGTATTTTACATATATTGCGCAGGTGAAAATTGGTCTTACATGAATATACACGTGAATTCTTCACAGCTGAATCACACATAAACAATGTTAAAACCGTAAGAAGTACGAACATGCAAATCAACGTAGCACACAAACCGTGCTTGATTATTGTGCTGTTTATATACAATTCATTAGTGATTTCTGCGGCAATTGCGTAATTTGATCGTGATATGTGCGGCGTATTCGCAATATAAAAGTTATGCATCACTGGTACATGCGTGAAAAGTCCATTAGACATACGCGAAACCATCGTGGAAAGCCACAAATTTACTGGATAAGTTGCAGATTAGGACTTTGGGACATATTAAAGGCATTTAAACAGATCTGTAGCCAAAATTGATCGCTAGAACTCAAAAATAGCTCAGACTCCCATTTTGCCATGGGTAAGTAAATTGTGTCATCTGTTAGATATCAACTTGTACATTTTGGAAGTGAGCTTTGGATTTTTAAGGCCAATAAAATATGTTACATGTGTTATAGGAGAAAGTTCTAGGTCTGTTTGGGTCAAGCAATATTTAGTGCTTATAGCTGATTTAAGTTGCTGATATTCTAGAAATTAGTTTATACTAATCCCATAAATTGAGGATAACGTTGGGAGGGACATAAATGTTCTATTCTGAATTATATGCTAAAAACTGATGAATCCTTTTGTTCTTACATCAAGCAAAGTGAATCATATTTTTGTTAATTAAGATGTCTGGGTTGTTCCAAATAGGGGTGAGTTTGCATGGAAATAATGTGAGGTTGTTGTTTTTTTAAGAAAATCCCACCAGGCTGTTAAAGATGAGCTGATGTTTAAACTTCTGAAGCACTTGTGATGTTTAAATTAGAAATTTCTAGGTTATCACAGAGATTGTGCTCTATATCTAGCCAAGATTCATCAAACACACCAGGTTTAAGACATTTTTGGACATAAAGTAATCTATTTGCAGAGTAGTAGTCCTGGAAGTTTGGTAAGCTTAGTCCTCCTCTGTCTTTAGGTCTTTGAACAGTTTTCAGACTGATCCTCGGTGGTTTACCGTGCCAAAGGAATTGGGAGATGAATGAGTCTAATGATTGGAACCAAGTGGTTAGAGGTTTGGAACGAATCATTGAAAACAGATAGTTAACTTTGGAAGGAATAATCATTTTTATAGTTGCAACTCTTCCTATTAAGAAATAGGAAGAGTTAGCCTTTTTAAAAAAATATAATATACATTCCTTTGACTCATATAAGTGACTCCAGGACTATAGGTAGCACACAAGACCCACAGTATAATGAAACCCTCACTGTGCTTTGCAGAGAGTGGTCTTCTCTTGGCTTCTGAATCTATTTTTTTTTTACTAGCAGACAGATTTACTAAAAATCTCATCTGTCTATTGTTCATGAAATATACATAGTTGTAGCTTTCTTTCATTATTTGTACATTTTCTTTCAGTTTTTCTCCACCCAAAATAACCCTGTTGGGCTCAATTTCCTGCTTGCTGAAACTTTCTCCGTATTTTCCTGCAGGTAGGCCTGAAGTTCTGCCACAGAGCTTATTACATTTTCTGGATATGAAGAACTCAAGGCTTTAAACAGCGGACGTCTTTTGTAATAGACAAGTGTTTCAACGGGGATTCAACCTTTTTTTGTTCCGTAATCTCTTGGTTTGTTGTTTGTTAGCAACAAATGCAAGTTAAATATGAAACAATCACCAGTTTTAATCCAGTATACCCATTATTTCCTAGTTGATTTAGATCATCATTAACACCATGAAATTAGTCTTAGCTCGGTTTTCACTTTAGCTTTTAGGTCAAATTTGAAAGCATATAAGTGTAGTCATTTCTTTAAAAGGCTTATTTTTCTAACTTTTAATACACCTCAAAAATATTCATATTACTTAAACCAACTCTTATTAAAAGTATAGATTAAAGTAGTTCAAGTCTCTAGACATATTTGGTATGAAATTAGTAAATGTGCTGTTCTGAATTATTTGAGAAGACTTGGGTTATGACATTGCATTCTGATAAAGTGCTAGGGAATATTTGATGTTCCTCCTTCTCTTCAATTTCAGTAATCCTGCAGCAGCTTCACAGCCCACCTGCTAGGAATGGATGGTTTTCTTGTCTGTGACTCAGAAAGGAGCTGACGCATGAGGGGGATTTATGGCAGTCTGTACTTTTTCCTGTCATCTTATGACAATACAGAGGAACCACATCATAGTTTTCAATACCATTTTTTTAAGCTCTTATTTTTTTTTTCCTTTGTACACGGACTGCAGATACGATTTTTCATTTGATGTATTTAAAAAAAACAAAAATCCACATTTCGTCATTTTTTTATTCCTAATTATCTTAGTGTTTTTTTATCCATACAGTCTTTAAGGGATTTAATTGAAGGTAGCTCTGTATGCTTTGTTGGTTTAAAGCAAACAGACATAATCTCCCACAAGTGGTTTAAAACTTATGGGAACTCTTAAAATAACAAGTATGTTTTATTATATTGTATAAAAATGAACAATAAAGACGCACTCCAAACTTCTTTTGAGCAATTTCTAAAGCATTCCTGGCTTTATTAATTGTTATCTTATTTCCCGAAGTCGCTCCGGAGTATAGGTTGCACTTTTGGTAGAGAAATGCACTCTTACAAATCTGCCAATCCCAACATAATTCTGCGTTCACACCAAACACCATTTTTGCATCAAAGTCATGTCAAATTCAATGCTTGTCCAAAATTGTGTCTATAAACTAGATGTTCGCGTCAAGTTTGGGAGAAGAAACCATCAAGCTTTTTTAAGGCGCTCTTTATTTTCTACTGCAGGAGCTGTGTCTGAATGATGCCACTTATAAATATCAAAGTTCAGTAGGCAAACTATGACATTCTCCTCCATGTTTGTTTAGATCGGGGCTTCTTTTTCTGCCTTGCTGTTGGTAGCAAATATGGATACACACACCTAGCGTGTTAGCGGGAAATAGCCGCGAAAGGGCAACCGACTGTTAGTGGGAAAATAACAAATATATGAGCTTATTTTAAATTCAATGTTTGCACGACAATGACAAATAAAGATCTATGTATTTATATTTTAAAAAAATCACAAATAAGTTGTTAAATTTTGCCTAGCCAAACTAGGCAAAAACGTCAACTTTTACCCTGGAAAATGCGTTTTTATCCCAACTAAAAAAGCAAACATGTCGTCTTCAGCTTCTGCTCAGAGGCAGTAGTCTATTAGAATTCGGATATGTGGGCAGGAGCAACGTCGCCCCCTTTCCCATTACTGTTGCTGAAACCTCTGTTTGCACTCTCTCCCGCACAACCCCTACCTAATAGTACCGGTGCAACAAAAATGGGGAGCAAAATGAGCTTGTGGCCTGCCCTCCATATTTTCTAGGTAACAAATATGATCTTTTTAAAAGAGCATTTTTTGTTCTGCTCCTTATTCACAATGATTAAAAAAAGAAATACTCCGAAATGGAGTTCGGATCTTTTGTTTTTCCATTCATCTTCTTCCGTTTTGTCCCTTTCGGGGTCACGGGGCTACTGGAGCCTATCCCAGCCACTTGTGGGTAAAGGCAGGGGACATCCTGAACAAGTCGCCAGTCTGTCGCAGGGTCACAATCACACACTCATGCACACTCACATTCAAACCTATGGAAAATTTATAGTAACCGATTAACCGATGAAGCATGTTTGAACCGAGGCCATCTTGCTGTAAGGCAAGAGCGCAAACCACTGGGCCACCCTGCAGTTTGGATCTTAATTTGCTTTATATATGTCATCCATTATCAGAAAAATGCCACAAGAACATGTTAAAAACACCATTTTCATTAGAGTGGGTCTTTAAGAACTTCATATCTGATGATGGCCAATAAAAGCAAAAATGTGACAGTTTTTTTCTGTAATTAAAATGTTTGATTCATTTTGGCACTTTCTTTGTTTCTCCATTATATAACTTCATTACAAGCCCATTAGCTCCTACTGTTAAACATCACTTGGTTTAAAAAAAAAAAAAAAACATATCCATTACCCAGAAAGGGGCTGGCAATCATCTCAAGAGATCCAAGAGATGCAAATTACTATGATAAAAAAATGTTTCCATTGTGTTTTTAAATTATTAGTCAGTGTGGTTTCATTTTAAGTTGAATAACAAAATTTATTTGATGCTTGCTAATCAAATTATCATTAGTGTAATTAAACCCATTGGAAATGTTTTCATCATGATTCCTAAAATATAAAAAATCAAAAATAAAGTCCATAGGGTTGAAAGAAACTATTTTTTTGAGGTGTCAGGTTTGAGGTTATTTCTCCCAAATTTGCTAAATGTAGTAAGCAGCACTGGAGGCGAAAACTTTCCTTAACCAGTTAGAGATGTCCAGTTAAACCAGTAGAGCCTGATTAGACAGATCCTCAGGCTTTTTAGACACCAGCTAGATTTAGTCAGGCTCACCTCGGTGCACAGCGTGGTTTATAGAATCTAGCTCCATCGGAGTGCGTGAATTGTATTCCACCCTGGGTGACGAGCATAAATCAGGAACTGGGTTTTCCTGGATCCCATGTCTGTGGTAAAATACTGAAGTTTTCCCTGGTGGAAACGTTCCTGTTATATTAGCTGTAGTTGGACTGAAGGGCCATAGTAAGGCTTGTGCCGTAGTTGTTAGAAAGACTGTGCACACATGGAGTCACACATGCCATGAATTCATTTTCCTGCAGAGGTTTTAGGGTTTGACATCCTCTTCAGAAAGAAAGAAAGTGGATGCTTGACTTGCACCAATGGCTATTTCCATTCATCTGAAGGGTGCCTTCAAAATCCATGGAGAGGGAAGTAGCAATCTATGGGAGAAAAAAAAAATTCTATTGTTTTATTTATATGACGATTACCAAATATAATTTCCAATTCGACAATTAATGAACATATTAATTTTGTAATTAAACATCTAATTGGGATTGCATTATTTATTACTAATTAATTAAACAAATGCCCTAATTAAAACAGAAACAAAATTTCATTTCAAGTTTTAATTTGAAAAACCTTTTCATTTTATAGTTTTAAAAGGTAACACTCTCTTCTTTGAAAAGTTTTTTACCCTCTACAATATCAAGTTCTTTCTGTAGTTGAGTTTTGTATACGGTCAAGGTCACCTCCATTTAGTTTTTGCAACTTTTCTGGGGTTTAAGCTCAGAGAAAAAGTAAAAAGTTTCCTAAACCTGGTTGCAATATAGGTTTGGGACTATGGCACTTTAACCCTTTAACATCTAAGCCTAAAAAATGACTTTTTTGCTCATTTAGACTATAAAAAGGGTCAGAGAATGTTCTGTAAATGAATGGTTTTGCTCCTTTTTTCAGAAAACATGACATTTTCAATATCAGTATTTTAGAATTTACTCCATGTCATAAGAGTGTAATTACCATATAAAATGCAAAATACAAAATTGAAATTTGACTGAGTTTTTAGTGAGAAAAACTGGCCTAATTGAACATGAACAACAGATTTTGCATGCTAAAGGTTTAAATTGGACAAGTAGAAAACTGTTTACAACAAAATGTCTGTAACTTTGTCTCTAAATTTGCAAAATCATTGCATGAAATGTAAAATATGTACAGGCGATTTTTTTTTTTTTTTTTTTTTTTGGTCACACAGGGAAGTTCTCTCTTCCTTGGCTCCTCAAAGGCCTTGGTGATGCTGCCACTGACAGTTTCTATCTGTCTGCAGGCATAGGCCCACATCACAAGCCTCACACTTCCAGGGAGTGCAGGGAGTTTACAGCATCAGTGGTAAAAGATTTCACCTGGCTATGGGTTTCCTGTGTTTGGTTAGACACCTGGGATGTGTCTGGGCCTGAACCACAGTGGCCGATGGACTCCATCATCAGGCTCTGCATCTGTCCTCCACCTTTTTTATGCGGTAAACAGCTCTGGTCTCTGGCCACATCACCGGAACCTCCAGCATCCCCACGTTTTCTCCGTCTTTGGCTCTGCAGCACCTCATCGGCTCCAGCCCACATGATCTCACAGGACACTGGAAACTTGAAGGAAAATAATATTCATTTGTTGTGATTTCACATTATAGCTTTCCCTGAACAAACATAAATAAATGCTTATTATGAGAGAACTTATAAGTTTACTTATATTTAAATTACACTTCTCTCTGTTGTTTCAGAGTAAAAACTAGCTAGCGAGGATGTGATTCATCCAGAAAATCAACCTTGGAGCTCACCAAACATTACGTTTTCTCGCCAGAAGGGACTTCTTTCGTTGCTCCTTCGGTGTCAAAATCTGCTCTGAATCTTCATGGAGGTTTTATTACCCCGGGAGGGTTGTCTCGCAGACATTTGTCTTCTTGTTTTCGCTGTTGTAAAAACTGTTTTTGTTTTGCTGCTCTGCTCTCTGCGTCTCACCACCGCTTTGTCTTTCTTCCCGTTAAAAAAAAGAGCTGCTTGTGGGCTTCCGGGTGAGATTACCATAACAACGGAGTATTGTCAATACAGCTCAATGTCTGGACTTTCTGAGAATGTTGGAATTTTTCAAGTGGAGCAAACAGTTGAGACATTATGGTAATTCAAAGAGGCGCTTGTCCAACTCTGTCGCGGGCGATGCGCTTCGTCATAAAGGGTTCATCAAATATTAAGCTGGTCGCATTAGAGTGAAAATTTTTTTTTTTTTTTACTCTCTGCGTCATCCATTCCCACTGGAGCTTCAACTGCAGTGTGATTTGAAATACCATAGCTCTTTCATTGTTTACGCAATTAAAGTAATTCCAGGGGATTCTGGTGTGAAAGGGTTAATGATGTCTAAAGTATCAGGCGAAAGCTGATTGAAGACATAAACCATATGAAGTCCAGTTGCAAAAAGGAATTGAAGCTGTAGAGGGGAAATGAAAAAAAAAAAGCAATTTTGAAGTCTATGAAATTAAAAGCTTTTAAAAAAAATCAATTCGCTGCAATTAATTTCACCATCCGTTTTTACATTAAAATGTTTTATTATTGGGTGAATAAATGTTGAAATGTCTTCCACGAGCCATCTTATAAAATGTACTGTCATTAAAAACCCACACACATGCATAATACATTGAATGTATTATATTTGCCAAATAAAGTTAGATTAAGTGCTCGGAGTGAGAAGAGACAAATTTATTTATAATCCCACCCGAATCGTGCTTTATTTAAATTATTTACATAATTGCAGTAATCCAGGACATGATATCTATGTATAGTTATTTATAATTTATCAGTCCAAGGGCTGAATATGTAGTATAGTGATAAATATTAACATTAGGTACCAAAATGTAGCGCTCATTGATTACTGTCAGAAAACTTTACACACCACCCAATTTTATGTTTAGAATTGGTTTGAAAACTCAGTGACCTTTAAACCTCTTTGTCTCTATATTGTGACAAATTGTTTTCTTTGTCCAGTTTTTTGAATACTGTGCATCATTTAAGTTCAGTGTTTAACCTAATCCAGAGTTTAGTGCCGCACACTGACACACAAAACCTTTAACAATGCCTTAATATGAAGTTACAAGTTCATTCCGGCTATCTGGGACTTCACGTCTAAGCATTTCTAACTCTTTCTGTGAGCACATATGAATATTAATGCGCTCTGGTGATTACCTCCCTGTTCTTGGAGTCAAGTGATGGCCGTGGATCCTTTGTGGCCTAATTGTGGTTGTATTGATTTGTCTGCACCCCTCCTCTAAAACAGTTATCCTATAGCTAATCCGTTACATGCAGTCATTCCTTCAAACCTTCCCACTTCTTCAGATTTTGCATCTGCTTGAAGGCGATGTTGCAGCATTAGGTAAATGTGCATTTGTGCATCTTAAGGTTCTCTCACCACATTTACCATAATTTTGGCAGAGAGGCAACACTGCAGCGGTCATGGTGTCTATTTTCTGTGTTGCTGCCGAGAAGTTCTTCATTCCTTGCTGCATTCATGCATCAGTCTAAGCTTTTTCTTTTTTTTTTTAATATGCCCATAAGATATTGGGTATAAAGGCTCTCTTTCATTAGATAGTGCATCTTAAAATTTGCTTGTCTGCAGAAAACCTGATGTTTGGCTGTGCAGCAACTAATAGGCTTACTTTCTGCAAATAAGAGATCTTAGAAAAATAATGCTGTATATAATAAAACGTTTAAGATCTTAAAATATGTGTTTATATGTTAGATTTTATTTATTTTTATTTATTTATTATTCAATAATTATATAACTTATCCAAAATATTCCAAATTTATAGATAAGAAAAAGTATTTTCTAACAAACTAGAAGGAAGAAATATTTGCACCCACCATGGCGGGGAATCTCTTATTTCAATCCTGAAACTGGTTACGTTTACTGGGAAATAGCTTGATTAAAAAAAATCTAATTGAGGAAATTTCCATATTTTGGTTTGAAAAATAATTTAATCGTTTATTAAAAAAAATACTTTAACTATTTTCACTTGCAACAACAAAACTGTTAATAAATTTGGTCAAGGCCAAAATTATTCACGCCTCTGGCAAATTTAAACATGTCACTTTTAGTTCAGAAGTAAATAAAAGATGAGAGTTTTTCACAAAGATGCTGTTTTACACTGTTTTATTACCTTGTTACCCATCTGTAATAAGCTAATAAGGCATATCTGTGTATGGTTCCAGTCAAGATTTAATCAAATATAGCTTAAAGTCAACATTTGTTATGGGTATGAATAATTTTGGTTTTTAATGTACAATAAAAAAATGACAAAGACATTTCCTGCCTAAAAAATGACAACTGCAGTTACGATTGATTTAATTTAAATTGATAATACAATTTTAAACCTAGCCCCAACATTAGTTAAATTAAATTAGTACTGAAATAAGACATAATACAATTATAATATTGGAACCCTTTTGTCTTTAACTAGTGTACTTCATAATGGTTTTCTCCTCCAACATGATTGACAGCTCATCCTTGGGTCATCTACAACATCCTGAATCGATAGCGTGATTCCTATGCACTTTCCCAGTATATTTAAGTCTGGTTGTATTTGTTGTTTCTTTACATATACATGCAGATATGGAGACAATTAAATTAAAAAAGTAAATTTCTAGGAAATATTTATTGAAGACATTTTGAATTTGTAGATGGCTCTTTGATGGAAGACGCCTCCTCAAGTGGACTTTGAAATGTTTTTTATTTTTTCAGAATATTCTAGAAAAATCAGAATATTTAGGAGGAAAAAAAAAGCTATATCTTAGAAAACTTGATAGAAAATTCCTATTTGTGTTAAATACTTTCTCAGAAAGTCTTGGTATTAATGTTGTGATCTGCAACCAGACGAACACATCTTAACCAATTTGACGAGTAAAAGAAACACGTCGTCTGGTTTCATGAGCGGATGTACAGAAGCTGTGCTGGTGGCAGCACATCACACGCGTAATCGTGTGATTAAAACAAGAGCAAAATTGTGACATGAAAGAAGTGGAATGACAACAAGGCTGCAGTACAGCCTGTCATTTTTGCTTTGGAAGATTTCTAGCTTCATGGAAACACTTGGAAGAATATCAGTGACAGCTTTGATAACAGCTCATTAAATTTCTTTAAATGCCAAGTAAGGGAGCTTCGGTGCTTGATGTATTATCTTCCCCGCCTCAGAAGATGCGGGGCCTCCTTACAGTATGGTCCTAAATTCCCCTGCAGCCAAAACATTGAAGCATTCTCCAATTACTTTCATTTAATCATAATAACTTGGAATTATGTAGATAAATGTGAGGTTTTGTCCATTTCTCATGTCTTCTTCTCTTAGAGGTTTAAATCGAAGCCTCAATAGCCACTGTTTTTTTGCACACATTGCTGCATCTTTTGCTGCTGATCTGCCTGAAGGTTGTGTGCTGAAAGACAGTACTTTGGTTATAAGACATGGGTTTTTTTTTTTTAATGACTATTGCTTGTCTGTCATTTCGAACCAGCCTGATCATTCTGTTTTGACATGACGTTTGAGCCATTTGCTGTAAACATTCAAGATAGTTATGGGTAAAAATTCCAGCACATCTGCACTTTTTAAAGCTCTCTTTACCTTCAGCGTGCAACATTTAAAAAGCAATGACACCCAGTATAGTGGACACTGGGCGTATAATCACAGATTTTTGAAATACCAAAGCAGGTTTTTGCAATCCATGTTCCTTACAGTTCTAATTTTGACATGTCAAAGTCCTGCTGAAACTGTTTCTATTGTAAAAGTGTATTCGAGTTTATTAGAAATGTTCCCGACACTACAAGCTTTTCCCAATAGTATTTTTGCATTTGTTACTGATTCGTCACCATTATTTGAACAAAGAAATACTCGGGATTGTAATCGTAATGTTATTTTTATTTAATATATATCCTCCATCATCTTAAAAATGCCCAAAGAAAATGTTAAAAACACAGTTTTCATTGTAAAGGGTCTTTAAGTTTTTATAGATAAGTGCTGGGAAAATGAGTGCAAAGGAATTGTATTATTTTTTTACATTGTTATAGGAAAAACAAACATGACAGCAAAAAAGGGAGAAAAAATGACTTTGCAAAGTTACACCTGTCTTCCCTTTCATGAAAAGACAAAACCCAGAAGTTTTCAAAGCCGTTTTTTCAATTGTAGAAGTTCAGACAGTGTCCTTGTTAGTTACACAAGCCCTATGCTTCACCTTTATGTATTAAATATTTATGTATCTCTTTTAATCCCGATTTTACCTGCAAGAAGGATGCCAATTAGAGTTTATCCTTGCTTTTCAGAAAAGAAAAAAAACATGTTTAAACTAAAGAATGTGAAAGATTTGTGGATCTACCCACATGAAAAAATGTGCAAGAGGTTGAAAAATGAATTTAGTCATCTAAATTAGGTTTTTGATTGGCTATGAACTGACATGTTTGACAATGTTTTCTAGCCTTCCTTGTCTGGCAGTCACTTTGTTCCTTCATGCCTTACAAGAAAAACTTGCAGCACTAAACTTTATTAGATTATAAAGCTGCAGGATATAATTTTATTCCTCCTACTTACTCAAAGTGCGGCTTCAAACTGTGTCCATTTCTGATTAACCTTCACTTTGCGTGACATCCATGTAAAGTTAAACATTTGAAAAGCTGTTTTGCCATTCAGCAGCTCTAAAAATCTCTTTTTTCTAATTAATCTTTCATTTTTTAACTTAATCAAAACAGTTTTTGTGATATCAAAATAAACTTTGATGAAAAATCCTTTTCTGCATATTTTTTCGATGTTTAAAGTGAATAAATCAAAGTGGAATTTTACAAGAGGGAAGTTGTTGTCAAACATAAGTTTTACAATCTAAATAAATCTAGTAGAATTGTTTAATTTTTAAGTAACGTCAAACAGATCTATAGCTGCCTTCCCACGACACACGCGCAAAACTTTATTGAAATTTTAGACATTTGGAAGAAACCCTATTTGTTAATTATACTGTTTCCAAAATAGTCATAATTTTGCGAATAAATACAAGTACCAACCGACGCAATAATTCATTTGCTGTGTTTCCTTTGACTATGAAATTGGGGAAATTGAAATTGAAATAGTAAATTCTCCTAATGGAAATTAGGAGAATTTTGTGAAACTCACATTCATCTTTTTGAGAAGTATCAAAATGCACATATTTTGTAAAACTGCTATGGAAACAGTTTTGAAAAAACTGAAATAAGTCATGTGACCAACAATATTTTTGGGGGAGAAAAAGTTAAACAGAAGCAGTCGTGCACACATACGAAGACTGTTCTCTCATCAGCTCCTGATTTAGTCACACTTTGTGTGAAACGTCTGTTTTCTCTCTGCTGTTTTTCAGCAACGCGTCGCTGTTATTAAGGATGTGGTAAATCCTTGAAACGTGGCTAAGCAGAAAAATGGAAAATCCAACGGCGGCGGCAGCAGCGCTCCTTTAGAAATCACCCTTCAGCTTTGAACTGCAGCATGTGGAGTGATAATCAGCTGAGATGGCAAATCAGGGCCTTTCTCAGCCCACTCTTTTATTTTATCCCCTCAATTAGAAGAAGACTTTAATTTTGCATTATAGGGCTGAAAGTGATCAGAAGCAAGGCAGAACAGGGGAAGGCAGTTGTTGTGCACGCTTTCTGCTCATTTCAACACATGCCTCTTTAAATTGATTCAGTTTTGGTACTAATGAACTATTTCTAACAGAATTAAGTGCGGCCTGCGTGCATTCTGCAGATTGAGATCAGACAGAAGTTTCTAGTGGTTTTTCAGCACAGCAAGCAGATTGTACGACGTGAGATGTCAGGTGAAGTGAAAAACACTTTGAGTCATGTGACGCGGGTCAAGTGCGGCCTCTGGCAACGACAAGAGGCTGCGTTGCATTGAGTCAATAGCCTCTAGACCTCTGCCCGGCTTACTTTATTCTTCCTGAAAGTGCATCATTAAACTTTGCTCATAAAATGTCTATCACGGATGTGTTTCCACAGTTTGGATGTTTTATTAAACCCGGCAGCCGCTCCGTCTGCATATCTATACCGTATTTTAACACCACATTGAACATCATTTCACAGAATTTGATTTAGAATTGGAAGTGCAGGAAGTTGCCACTTACTTCAGTATCTTTTCATAATGTTCAGGTTATATCTGAAGTAGTGTCCAAGACGTGGAAAATGCATACAAGACTGATTCTGTCCATACTTTGTACTCTGTTATTCTTCTGCATAAGCATTTGGACTGCTGCTACTGCATCTCTGCAGCATGGTTACAACTTTAATATAAGATATACTTAAAGACCCACTTTCACAAAAATCCTATTTTTGGTGCATTTCTCTGATAGATGACAAACATTAGCGAAATTAAGCTTAATATTGCATTTCTAAGTACTGGTAGTTTTTTTAATCCAAATATTTGTGATTCAGGAGCAGAAAGAATAAATTCTGCTTGAAAAAGAGCAGTATTGTTAAGTAGAAAACACACTGGCTGTGCTACAAGCTCCCTGCTCCGACTAGATCCATATACATCTTTCTTTTCATCGTCTGAGCTGCTATCCGGCTTAAAACTGTAAAAACTGCATAGCTCCAACATTACTCCCTATTTTTGTTGGGTGCGAGGGGCAGTGAGCTAGCAGGAGAAGGTGTAAACTCAGAACTCTAAGCAATTGGTGAAAGGGAGGCGGGGTTACTCTGTGCCATCCTTGTTGCTCACATTTTAGAGGTTTCTAATGAACTTCTGCCACTCTGCAGAAACTTGAAAAATGCCAGTTTTTTTTATTTTTATTTAATTTGGGCTAAAAACTACATAATGATAATTAAAAAAAAAACACTGGGAATGCTTCGAAAATAGATCAAAAGATAGTCAGGAAGGGGTTTTTTATGGGATGGACTTTGTCAAAACGGATGCACATATTTTCTGAATCATGAGGAAAAGAGAACCACAAAGACCTTTGTTGTTACGATGTGATTGCTGACGTGTGCTGTAGATATGAAGAGAGGAAAGTCTGTGAAGATCTAACCGGCAGCAGTTGAGACGCGTAAAGCTGTGGATCTAATTTCCATTTTTTTCACATTATTTCTTTTTTTTTTAAAAGGGTAACTATAAGCTCTAAAAAGAAGGATTGCTGTTCTTCTGATGCAAGATGTTTACAGTGATGATGAGCTCAGCGATCAGACGCAAAAAAACAACAACATACTTTTATATCATTTATATATGATATTTATTTTTTTTAATAACAATTTTTACTATGGTGAAAGTAAAATACTTTATAACTTGATACTATGTGAGTCTTATGTAACTGTTTCTACTGGGTATCGTTTTTCTGAATGAAAAATGTTCAAAAAAATGTCTCACAGGTCAAGTCCTGGCCAGGACCTTTCTGTGTGGAGTTTGCATGTTCGTCCCGTGCAGGCGAGGGTTTCCTCTGGGCACTTCAGCTTCCTCCACAGTCATAGGTTAATTTGTTGCTCTAAAGTGTCCCGAGGTGTGAATGTGAGCGTGCATGGCTGTGGCCCTCCAGCTCTGGGGTGTACGTCACCTTTGCCCAACAGCGTCTGGGTAGGGCTGCTTAACCCCGAAAGGGATAAAACGGGTTTAAAAAAATCAATGAACTAATATTTTCCTCTTTCTTTTATTTTAAAAGTTAGTTGATTGCAGCTGATGTTATGTTTATAGATAACACTACGTTTCCAATTAATGTGGAGAAAATAATTGGAGGTCTGGGAGGATTTTGAATTTTATAATAGTATATACATGTATATTAGATTTTAAGTTGTATACTGAGTTAGCATATTAGATGGAAGAGATTCAAATTCTCTTAATAAACACGAACAAAATCAAAGTATGCGCTAATTAATTAAAAAAATATATATATTTTCTTGTATTTAAATAAATGAGATGACGCCAAAGCCCTCCTTTCCCTGCTTCATTGTCACATAAATGCTGCTGTTCAAAAAAAACCAAACAAAGAAAAAAAAACACCTAAAAGTGCGAGTCACATATGAAGCAATAAAGGGGAAGTTTATAAAATAGCTACAAAAAGAGATTTTCCTTCCAACACATGAACTAAGTGACGTTTTAGCAAGAAAGTTGCGACACTGTTACTCGAAAGGCAGTTTATTGTGCAGGCCGCCTAGAAAAAGCTTGAGAAGATGGGGGGGGGAGGGTGGTACAGGTGTGTCACAGGCAGGGTGAGAGACCAAAGCAGGTAAACAGGTTCTGAATGAGACAAATGAATGCTAGGGTAGAGAATGGATTGCAATTTATCCACAGGACCTTGTCAATAACTGAAAGTAACACTGATTTAATTAACTCTTCTTTTGTTGCATTTACAGCCATATTACACACATTTAAAGCTGAATATAGCCTTAACCCCTTTTTATTTCCAGCATTTGCATAATTATGTCTAACTCCCACAGCCGGAGCTGCCCACAGGAGGGTTGTTGACCTTCCACCTGTTTCTTTAATTATAAACAAACAGAAGCCCGACTTTCCCCATCAGTCCCTCAATGTACCGGTATCCCAAAGCTGCAAAAGATCAGCCTTAATGAACTGTTTTGCTAGAATTAACACTTTATTTTATAAGCGCTTTCACAAAAAAAAAACTACAGTTAATTTAACAAATTACTGCCGCAGAAGCAGCTGTTTACCATCTTTAGATTCGGTCCTATGAATGTAAAATCCCAGATCCTCCCCCCGAGCTCTAATTTTTCTTTTTTTTTTCTTGCGCTCCTCCACAGGTAGCAGAGCATTAACCTTTAGCCGGTGCTTCTAAAATGAGTACTGGGGCGGTGGGAGTCTGGTACCCTTATAGCACATCCCTAATTTTGAACCTCTACGCTTTTCGCCTTCACAAGCCTTTCTCGGTCATGCAAGACCGAGGGCTCAGAGAGAAGTGGCTGGCTCTCATCAAGCTCAGCTTCATGGCAGAACAAGTGGCAAAAAGGAAGTTTATCCAAACCAGATGTAGGTCTGATGGGCTGGGCTTTGGTTGAAAGCATTTCAATACACAGAAGGAATCCACATTTTTTTCTTAAAGAGAATATTGGGGGGGGGTGGATAAAGCAAGTTAGAGCTACAGGAACTTAAAATAATCGTATTGACTTGCATCCATCCATTCATTTTGCACAGCCACTTCTTCATGTTCAGGGTCAGAGAGGAGTGCTTTTCCCCGCTGCTTTCAAAGCAAGAAGCAGTATTCACTCCGGGCAGGATGCCAGTCTATCACAGAGACACAAAGAGACGGTCAGAAATGCGCAGTCACTCCCACGGTTAATAAAAAATCCACTGATCAACCTAACACGCATGTTTTACTGTAGGAGGAAGATGAATCATCCAGTAAAGATCCGTTTAAGCACAGGGGAGAGAGCGGGCAAACTTCTCGCAAACGCATCAACTGTAAACTGGGGGCTTTTATGCTGCATTTATTTATGTAGACTAGATAGGCTTAACCTTTGAGAACATTATGTACATTTTCATTATCATTCTCTAGCTACACACATCATTGAGTTGGATTTATTCACAGTTCCATCAATTTCCTTTCACATGCTTGTATTGACTTACTAATGTGTATTATTAAGAACACCGTGAGTCTTTTCTTATTTTGAATTGACATCAGTAGTTTTATGTGATAACTGGATCGAGTAAGTGTGGCGTCATCTACAGATAGGGGTGCACAGATCACAAAACTCACGGTTCGGATTGTGTCTCGGTTTTAGAGGCACACTTCAGATCAACCTTAAAAAGGAAAAACAACAGGAGAAAATAACAAGACAAAAGCTTTTTGAGAACATATATGTATCCAGGGTACATGTGTGTTCCGAACCGTGTCTACTGAACCGTACGGATCACAGTTCAGCCATGATGTGTTAATCCCCTACCCAAAGGAAATTGATTAATTCTGGATCCAATTAAGTTAAGCCAGACGCCGTCAGTAAGCAGTGATTGGTCCGAGTCAGTTTCAATCAACATTTCTATGTCAACCCCTATAGCCAATCAGGAGTGAGCTTGTTGGAAGTCCACACCTCTACCGCTTGATCTAACATCAACAAATCTAATCAAATCAAACTTTATTTTACAACTAATGTGACTCAAAGTGCTTTACATAAAAACATTTGGCAATTTTAAAAGCCAAAAGCAAGACAAACGTCCATTACACAAAAAAAAGTAAAATACATACAATGCTCCCCCACATACACACACTTGCACACACACACACACAACATAGTTATGCATACAATTATTATTAATAAGATGCAAAGTCGTGCAAACATTTTGCCATGGGGGCTAGCAGGCACCACATACTTTTAATGAGTTATATGATTGGCCTGTTTCATAAAAAATAAAAAATAAAGAATAGCAACTACGTCAAATAAAGTTAGTAGAGCAAAAATTGTTATTGTGACCAATAGAATGACTGAGTAACAGCTGTTTATTTCTCTATAGAAAACCATGGGATTTAGATTCTTGGAACCAGGGGATACTTCCTGTTTTGAATGAGGGGGGGGGAGAGAGAACCCAGTCCAGTTCTCATACAGTCAATGATTAACATCAAACAATGCAACAGTCTTCTCGTAACGCTACTCTATAGCGTTATTACAACAAGTAGCAATAGCTGTCCTCAACTTTGGGATTTTTTTAGACTATTCAAATTGTGGCTTGGGTTTCTGCTCAAACATTTTTGTTAAAAGAGGATAGCTGCGTTAATGGCGTCAAACGATGCAGAACTTGGAATCTTGCAGTCCGAATGTTTTCTTCTAATGCTTTTGTATGCTGAGCTTTCTACTATAGAACCACATTTTGATCTTTTATTGATGGTCTTAGCTGTAGAGGTGCTTCATCTCTGAGTTAAGTTACACTATACACTGGGAAAAAAGTGGGAATTTTCACTTCCACACCCAAGGGACCAGAAAATATTTCATCGCTTGTTGCGACTCGGTTACTCTGGATAATTCATAAGGACCTATTTTTTATCTGTGATTAAAGTTTTAGCAGGGCACGACCTAAAAAAAATCTACCTTCGACTACATTTATGTATATATATTTTTTAACTTTAGCTTTTCTTGCTCTCTGAAATCCGGTTACTTCTCAACATGCATTTTAAAAAAAATTAAGGCAATAAAAGTACAACACATCTTCTGTCAATCATGTTTCTTCTACTTAGAAGTTGGGGCAAATGTCAAAACTGGGTTGTGGGTAGAGGTAAAATACAAGTTCTTCATCCAGGCTTTTGCAGTAAACTCTCCCGGGAGCTGCGTCTAGTAGACATCATAATTCCACGTACACTTGACATAAAATTCAATCTGCAGAAGGTTTAGCAATGACTGAGTGTGATGTCACCGCAGTGTGACGGGCTCAGTAGTTTTATATCGTCTGTATTTTAGCAGCCACAGGAGGCCATATGCAATTTAGCAAAAAGTTGCACGGTTCAGATTTAGAATGAATGTCCCATCGCTGGGTAATTGCCTCTGAAACCCAGATGAAACACGACAGAATTAACCCACGCTGTAAAGTCTCATTTGGAGTAGAACTGAACGAAATTGGGATCATAACTATGTCACGGGTGAGTGGCAGTATGAAATGTAGAGAATTATAAAATTATGATTTTTTTTTTTTTTTTTTCTTAGCTCGCTGGGCGTCCAGCGCCACTCATTTTAGTTGAGGCTTATTTGTGAAAGTGCATTAGAAAACTGATGAGCAGCAAGTGTGAAAGCGGAATCTAACCTTTGCAGAAAGGCTAAGAATAAACACTTCAATAAACCGTTTTTGATGGCTGGTAACTGTGCTGCTTGGACATTCAGGCTGTGCACCAGTGTGAAAAGGTCACTTGTCACAAACATATGGGTAATTGGGCCTAAAATATCATGTTGCATGTTTTCTTCCTACGAGGTGTACTGGATTCTGTCAACCTTTGCAGGCATCCTATTAAACTGCGTACCCTATGGAAAAGAAATTATGTTCTGTCAATCCATATGTGGTACAGTAATTCTATTTGTACCCTTTTATTTTGGGTTTAGTTGATATTTTCAGTGCTTATAGGCTCTTAGCCCTGAAGGATGATTTTGTAGTGAAGGCTTAAATTACTTAAAAAACCTAAATTAATTCATTTCACCTTTAAACTGCATTGCACATTACCTTTTTTCATATTATTCTAAGCATTGGCTTTTAGTCTATTTTACAATAAAATATGTACTTAGACCTGTAAAAAAAAAAAAAAAAAAAAATCATCAAATCCAAAAATACCTTAATTTGCAGCCAGATTCACGGCACTCAAGGAAAACGAATGTTTGCTCAGGGTTCATTTCATGATTGAGTGCCTCTGAAAGATTGAATCGTCCGCCGTGTTTGTCATCTCCCAGATTGTGGTCAATTCTCAGAAAAACTTTGTATTGATTTCAGCACTTTGAAGCCAATATCAGGATTTGAGTAGAGGCTTCTCATGTTTACAGCACAAATGATTTCCTTTTGTCACAAGAGAAGGGCATTGATATTGAAATCATAGGGGTATAACACAATGAGCAGTGGCTGCACAACCACAATTGGAAACGAAATGATGATGCACTTCAGAAACTCTGGTTCTTTTTTTTTTTTTTTTCTGCTAAATCAGTCAGTCGCTTCATTCCTTTGATGTCCTTTATTGCTTGACACAAAAGAAAACATAAAACGGATAGATATTTGTTTTTCAAGACATGTATGCCAACAGGTGCCTGAGTTTTAGTTCTTGAAATACAGAAAACCAAGTTAAACCATCAAATTCCATTTCTGTCATGCTTAAGTGACTGGAAACAGATTAAATAAGTACTTTAGATTATTACGATTGGCCCAAACAAGCGAGACCAGGCAAATTTCTTTGAATAAATTTGTGTCTCACAAGCAGAAGTCCCCAAACACCGGTTTACATCTGGTTTAATCTTCGCTTCCAGATTCTCAATTACAACAAAGCTTTTGAGTTCCATCACTTTGGATGTTATTCGCTTGTGCGGAGGTGGGAAATTGCTGTTCACTCAGAAATGCCAACACCGAGGGGAGTTGTCAAGCTCTGATCTGCGTTAAGGGCATACATCGATCTGACCCACGCTTGATGGTCCCCGTGGACCAACCGCATGCTTCCCACTGATGGGTGTGGGAGACCAAGAGGTGCCCTCTTCAGCTCATTTCTCCGTTCTCTGGGTTTCCAACTCGTGTGCTTTTTGTTTTACCGCTTCAGCGATGAGCGAGGGCTCTGTCCTGGAGGCATTTCTCTCCTAGCCCTTTGCACCTCTCTGCCTGCTGCTCCAGAGCTGTTCCTTTTTTTAAAAAACTCAGGTGGCAAAGTTCTCAGCTCATTTCTCCAGGCAGGTTTGCACTTTGTCTTCATTTGAGTGGTACTGTTTTCATCTTGCTGTTACAGGAAGCACAGAGTTCTGAAGATATGTGTGCTCTACACCTACATTGCAGTCCAACAAATTCTTTGTTTGAAGCCTTGTTGGTTAATTTCTAGCACGTGTGTTGAAAGCCAGGCTCATGTGAAACTGTTATGCACCGCGCAGAAACGGGTCGTTCCCTGTAAATGAGGATTCAAATTCAATATCAAGTAAAGTTTTCGACTCGTGACCCTTAAACAAAGGAAAGAACCTCGGCAGACATGAAGTGAAAAGTGAGTGAACATACTCCTCTAGTTTTGTGCCGTGCTTAGGATGACAAGGAACAATGCAGCCTGCTGAAGCTAAATCCTCACAGAGTGCTTCTGTGGAGCACAGCGGTGACAGGTGAGTACTGGCTGATCCTGTTGCAGAGAACATGAATTAAATATGAAATGGCTTTTACTTTGCTTGATTCTTGGCCTGTTTTTTTCCTCACATTGTTCCACAGACTTAGCTGAGAGCGGAGACTTGATTGTAGTAGGTGCACTGCAGGTGGAGTGGGTGATCAGACACAAGTAGCTCAATACAAGGGCCCCTAACTAAATATCATGGTCGTAAGTGGCAGTCTATTTAGGAGCTGATAGAAATGTTCTAAAGTTCTGGATAAAGAAGATGTTATTGCCGCTAAATGATTTGTCGTAGAAGTCGCTGAAAAATCACTTTTGTTAGAGAGATTTGCAAAGATGCGTTGCGATTGGTCTTGTTTGCTTTCCATAACGGCTCTGAATGTCTCCTAAGACGGTCCAGCTTGGAGGCTTTATCAGAAAGCCCCTCTGTGACACAGCTGCTCCTCTTCTGTCCTTCAAGGACCGCTGTGCTATGTGGTAACATTCTGCACCCACCTTTGTTCTTCATCTCCACTGCCTCTTTGCAACTTGATTTACAAGCATCTTTACAAAGATGAAACAAGCCAACCAAATTTTAACCCTTTAACAGCAGAGATGTCACCGGTGACTCCTAAATAACACACGGCCGTTGGCCGATCGTAACTCAACTGTTTACGTGATCAATTTCAGTTGTTACCCGCAGAAAAGCAGCCTTTCATATTGGCTTTGCACGGATATGCAGCACATTGCTAATGTAAAGTGTCGCTTTTGTCCACAAGAAAATCTACTGAAATCACGTTAATTGCGTCAACGGTTAGAGAATTGAAAGAATGCTAAAGCTCCTGTGTTAAAGGGTCAATTGTAAAACAACCGATTGTTGAATTTGAACAATAATGACACAATGTAGGACTGCTTACATTGCATATGAATGTTTCTTTAATTTATTTATTGGTTTGTAGTTACACAATTCTGTCAGGTGGGGGTGCAGTCTTTACATTGTGTGTGAAAACATCTTTAACTGTCAAGACTTTAGTTTTGAACCATCAACATTCATTTATATGAACCTGCTGTGTTTCTTAAAACAATTCCTAACATGAAATTTGAAACGCAGTCATTGATAAATACATTGGGTTCATATCTTTGCAAATCTGACTCTGAAAGAGTCGATGCCTCACCAGCAACAAACCTCGCTGCACGCTACTGGCAGAGATGCATGTAGGTTACAACCCCAGCAAAGGAATCGTCATGCTGCAGCGCACACTTGAGTACACAAGCCTTAGGCTGTAATGACTTCAACCAATTACAGATGCTGTGTTTACTTGACTACCAAGAGCCCAAATGTCCAGAAATGTAGTTTCAAGTCTTACATTTATTTACAGTTTTACAAAGAATGAACATCGTTTCAGAACACATCAGTATGTGTCTGCTAGTGATTCAGTAGAACAAAAACACTGAGATTTAGCAAAAATTGTCTTTATATTAGGTAAAAGTGCTAGAAGGGAAATGCCTGCGATGAAAGCGACCTCTGCATCAGCCAGTGCTTCAAAATAGCACAGGATACATGTCATTTACCATGATTTCACAAGAACACCTAGCTGTTGCTATGTAATTTACTTAAACGTTTAAACTTCAGAAGTTACTTTAACTTTGCTATTTCTTTACAAAGACTGCCTGTTTGCAATAGAAGAAAAGGTGAATCACAGAACTATGCAAAGCAAAAATAAACACATATAACAAGGTTTTCGGATGCAGCGGTGCTCTGAAACAAAACTGTGTCACGGAGTAGCTGCTCATTATAGAGCACCAACGCAAGGCCAGACTCCGCTGGTGTGGGAAGGGTTATAATGGAACATAATGGTGGCAGCTGTTTAGACTGTCATGGTATGCTGTAAAGCAACATAAGAATGCATAATGGAAAGTACTTAATCATCTTTTTTTTTTTTTTTACTCTGTATGTTAGTACTAAATTTACTACTGCAAAGCCACATCAGTCAGTGCAGCGTGACCACATCTTTGCTCAACTATATGATGTTCTGGTCAAAGAAAACTGCTCCGAATTTGAAAATATAGAAACCATCTGAGATGTGAGATTTCTTGGACTTCTGTTTTCATTTAAATTGTGTGAAATTTAAAACAGCACTACATGGGTATTGCTCTCCAAATGCCTGTAAAACAAAAAAAAAGTTCTCCCAATTTATGTAGAAATAATAGAATTCATGCAGTATAGGATGTGGGTACATAATAAGCTCGGTCCTGTGCACTCAGAGATGGACATTTTAATTTGTCTTTTATGTTATAGCAAAAGCAGAGTCACATTTATCTTTATTGTGAAACAATAAAATAAGCAATGCATGTTTTTCTGTCCAAAACCTTGTTTTCCCAAATTAACATCAGAGATAATAATGATGTAATTTGTTCCTGCACACTACAGGAGCCGGTTTATTGTTGCAGGAGAGGCTTGCTTTTTTTCTATCTTTCTTCAGTGATCTTGCAGGTATCACTGCCTTGTTCTGATCACTGCTGCAATCAGCTAGATCCATGTCGAGTATGACATGCATGTTTTTGTGCACGAGCAGAGAATGTGGAGCTGTCACAGCGTGGCACTGACTGCCTGGTAAGTATGACACCGCTCACAGAAACTGTCAAATCCCCACAGTGTGCGATTCAGCTTCGGAAGGAGAATTGAGTCTTCCTGCTGTTCCTTTCTGTCCATCCCAAGAATCGGTCCAAATCAGGAGTTTGTGAATCAACAGCTAAAGCGTTACAGGTTGGAGGTGTTTTCCTTTCACAGAAGCTGCAGTGAAAAGCTGCCCAGTGTGACACATGACTGCTCTGATAACATTTACTGCAAGGCAAACCAGCACTCACCAAGACACAGCACCTCCATGGGATTTTGGACACTTTTATCATCCTATATTCATTATTTCCATTAAAAAAATCAACAAAAGACAAGACTTGGCTATTTTTTGAATGCTCAACAAGATTGAAGTCCTTTTAAAGAGTCATTACAATGAAAATGGTGTTTTTGGTGTTTTTAACATGTTCTTGTAGCATTTTTCTCAGGATGGAGGAAATGTATGAAGAAAACTAGGATCAAAATTGCATTTCTGAGTATTTCTTGAGTCAAATTGTTGTGAATCAGGAGCAGACAAAAACATGCACCTGGAGAAAGCTTGTAGCAGTAGCATAGGTACTACAACCAGTGGGCTACAAGCTCCCTGCTCCATTCCGCTCTGATGCATGTACGACGACATCCATGTACGTCTTTGTTTTCCTCACCTGAGCTGCATTTGGCTCCAAAACGTACAGCTGGCTAGCTCTAATATTGCTCACCATTTTTGTTTCACCGCTAATGTTAGCTTGGGTTTGTAAGGGGCTGTAAGCTAGCGGGAGAGAGTGTAAACAGATGGATGATGGGAAGTGGGGCACCAACAGTCCTGCCCACAATACAAGAGGTGGATTTCTAATGAACTCCTGCTGCTCTGCAGAAACTTTGTCCTAGAAGATGACAGTTTTTGGGGGGTCAAAACGGCATAATTGTAATAAAAATGAAAAATAAAACACTGAGAACGCTTTGGAAAGAGATCAAAGTGGTTTTGGAAATGATACGTCAAGTCTAAAATTTTTGTTGGATTTTCTACTTTTTACTTTATTTCCTATCAATTGGTATTACTTCTGACATTTTTATCATGAATCTTGAGGAACCTTACCATAGATCATTTGGAAGAATACAGAATGCGCTCAGTTTGCCACATTTACATACATCTTTGATCACAAGCAGATCTTTTTTTTCTTTCTATAATACTGGACTTATTTTTCTGCAAATGTTTGAACTTTAATCAAGAGACAAAAGTGAGAAAATGTTCATGTCTGTCTGAGAAAAGTGTGTAGTGAGGAATTTTACAGCCTTAAAACTTCAATAATCCTACTATTGTGGGTTATTTTTAAGAACGTAACTCCTGCGATAAACGAGAGATCACTGTTCATTATTTGAGCTGCCATGCAATAAAAAAAACGTAAAATATCTCCCTTTTATGCATGCTGTATCACTTATAAACCCTAACCACACTCATTAGATATTCATGTAATTTGAGGTCCATTTATGAGCCGCGTCTGGGTAGAGATTTCCATGATTGCATGGTAATAAGACGGCTCCTTTCATTGTGGTTAAAATAAAACGGCGATCCACCAATTTGCCAGTTAGTCGCACATTATTTTGAGAAAATTTTCCACTTGAGAAAACAACCTTAACTCATTTGGACCTGGTTTGTAAAGAGTTTGTCTTTTTATTTTTATTTTTTATATAAAGCCTGGGGGCCTTTAGAATTCTCCTTCTTCAAAGGAAACCGGGAATATAAATAAAGACAAAAAAAAAAGGTTTATCAGAATTTAGAACTCGGGGCATTTTTTCATGACCAATTCTAAGAATGCAGGATAAAAGCACAAACACTTTGGGTCTTGTCACGAAGAAGTGAAAACGAAAGCTTGGGCAAAATGATAGCCATGTTTTTTGTAGGAATTTACCTAATTCTGTATTTCGGAAACTCTGAAAAAGTTTGACTGTAGCAGCCAAGTAGAATATCTGTACAATCTTGACACGCTGCAATGCATCATGAGCCAAGCAGGTGCTGACCGGAGCACGATTCCAGCCCCTCCATCATCAATCAAAAGGAAACCAACGTTTATTCATTATTTACTAGCTGTTTCCTGACTGAAGTCTGGCTGCTTTGCAACATAAAAACATACAATAGAACGATTACATAGTAAACACATATTTTGTTTTCATTTGTCATAAATGTCACTTAAAGGATCTTCATTTTCCTTAGGAATTGCTGATCAACTATTGTTTAACAATAAAAGAAATGCATTAAATAGAATTAAAAAAACAGATTACTTCAATATGTGTTAAAACACTTTTTTTTTTATTTTGTAAGGGAATAATTAAAAAGTTTCAAATCCTTAAGAATAATTAAAACGTTCCGAAAGCTCATCTTTTCAAAACACTTGAATGCGCTCTTTTGTTATAATAATTATCCTGAAAACTTTTTGTCTTTGAGTACGGACAAGGTTAACTGCTAAAATAATTTCTTTGATCATTTTGATGCATATTTTCTTCTTTTACCAACTTCTGAGCTTTAAGTGACCTATATTATGCTTTTCACAAGCCTGTCAGAGTAAACTCTATCCATATATATGATAACATATCACCTTCGGCACACTAGAGAATGATTTTTATATTTATTAAATATTATTTTCACAGCTCATTTCCCCACCCAGAAGTAAAACAACTCTATCTCTGAGGCTCCGCCTTTCACTCCTTGTGGGTGTCGCCCATTTTATGGCATCAACCTGGTGCCGGCCTCTGCAGTGTGTCTGCGTTTTGCCCATGAAAGCTAACAACATCTGAACTTCTCCGAAAATTGCTATGCATATTGTGGATATAAAAGGCAAGCATTTTAGCCGATCACTGCTAGCTCCACCATGAAAATGTGTGTGTTTTAGCCTGGGGGCGGTGCTGGCACCTCAGACTCTTCCTGGAAGGGGCTGTTCCTCACTTTGGGACGTCACAATGTGAGCTCTTGCTTATTTTTGTGGATTGGGAGGGGCTGGAGCTCAGAATTTAGAGTTTAGAGGAATACTCAGAAATGCGTGAATGGATCAAAATGCCGCTCTGGGGTTGTTTTTGGGGATAAATAAACACCATAATACCCCTAAAAGCTCTAAAAAGTTTTTTTTTATTTTATTATTTTATTTATTTTGAATGATATGGTCATTAATAATCATAATTGTAATAGCTGAAAAAAATTTGCTTTGGAAAAATTCAAACAGCTAAATGCTACTGAATGGTGCAGCTGGAAAAAAAATACCAAAAAAAATAAAAATTCATCTTAAATAAAAAGTTCCTCATGACCTTATTTTTAAATGGATTTGTTTAATTTTCTAAAAAAAAAAAAAGCACAAGATTTCTTAGCTGTCCGGGATTTTCTGAGCCTAAAAGGCGTACTGGTTCCTGGAGCCGAAAATGCCATTTTAATAAAAGGATTAGAGTTAAGATCTGAACCTTATTAGGGGCTTTTGAGGTGGGCTTTCACACTTTTTACAGCAGTCTGACTCTCCTTTCATCAACACAAGATCTTGTTGAAAAGTTGATGCTCCCTCAGAAAAATATTTTTAAAAACGCTTTCACTCTTAATTAGCTCATTAAAAGCACAGAAACACTCAGGTCCTTAACTGGGGGATGGCCACTGATGATTTATTTCTCATCTAGTAGATGAATAACAAAATTATTGTCATGACAGGTTTTCATAAATTGGGATATGCCTTGTCTCAAAATGAAATGAAATTTCAAAGGCAGCTTTGTTTTTCCATTTGTTCTGCTCCAGAAACTTCTACAAGTGTTCGTTTTAGTGATTAATTGTGACAACAAAGTATTCAGCCTTGGAAGATAGTCTCTTGCAATAATTATTTCACAATTATTCAACAAAAAGTCAGTCAGCCAAAACCTCATTTGGTAAAATCAGCTGCTTTTTCTTTGATCGTTACACATCTGATGAACTAAAACCTTATTCATTTTTGCAGATTCTTGGGAAAAGTCTGTGTTGCATGATACGCACGCTTTAGGTGTAAGGACTGCTGATCATAGCAGATGCACTTATGGCGAGGAAATGCTGCTCTCAGTTCATACTTGAGTAACTTTGTCCATGCGAGCCCTGAGTGCTCCAATAAAACAAAGAGCAGGGCTTTTGCTGACGGCATTTCAAGAAAATGTAGAACCGAAAGGCCCAGGACTTTTTCAGGCCTTCAGATCGCTACTAGGTGAATCCACATGTCTTTAAATTGCTTAAACCTCACATTGGCTTCTGTCATGCGAACATTAGAACAATCAGGTTGCTCTCAGAAAGCATTTTTAGCAAAAATGTTGTTTTTACACCTAAAAGAAAAGCTCATTAGCATTCTTAAATGTCAATCCAGTCACTATAAAATAGTGCTTTCAGATCACAATAACTCAACTTGTTTTAACACTAATTGCTCATCCATCAGAAGATGGGTTTGGGCGTTGTTTTCACACCTTTTCCCCTCATGGTTTCTCGTTATCAACTCCCTATGAGAGTGTAAACGAACAAATACAGTTTACCTGCTAGAAAATGTTTACATCTGGAAGAGATACAAGATTTTTATCATTTTTATTTTTTAAGTAACCCCCTTGAAGAAGTTGAGACAACACTTTTTTTAAAGCCATTGAACAGTTTTTTTTTTTACTACTTGCACAAAAATTCACACAAACTTTTTTTTTTTTTTTTTACCAATACAAGCAATTCAATTCAATTTCAATTCAATTCAATTTTATTTGTATAGCCCAAAATCACAACAACAGTCGTCTCGATGGGCTTCAAAGTAAAACATGAACTCAAAAGGATCACGAATACAAAGACTTCAATAGGAAAATGCTAAAATGAACTAAAAAACTGACTAAGCTATACTGGCATCCCTGCCCTTAGACCCCCCTTCGCGGGGGGGTCTAATGACACAAGCAGTGTCATTTGATTTGGGCATTTGGAAGGTCTTAGAGTTTTTACCCGTTAACACTGGCCATGTCGCTGGTGACACCTAAGTAACGCACGCTCTTTGACCTACCGGGATTCTTTGACTGTTTAGGCGATCAATCAGCTGATTCGGATGTGGAGAAAAGTGGTTTTTCTAATAGGATTTGCACCGATATGCAGTGCATTGCTAACAAACAATGTTGCATAACAAGACATTTTACTAACATATCAGAAATGTAAAGTGTTACAAAAGCTGCCTTTCTCTGAGAAAGAATCAGCCGATTTATGTGTGTTGTACACAATTGCCTACAGTTCAGTAATGCATATTAGTGCAAAGCTGATTTTCTCAGCTTCAGAATCCTCTAGAATTACCTTAATTGCTTAACTAGTAAAGAGTTGAATGAATGTAAACACTGGAGCTTATCCTCTGGTGTAAAACGGTTAAATCCTATGTTTAAAAACATCTTTAAGCTTTGTTAGTGAGCATGGAAATGCAGAAATCCAATTTACAGTATTTTCCTCACTATGTTGTTCAGGAGTCGCAGCAACCAAAAATCATATATAACTTTATATCTGAAGTGTCTGATATCAAGAAGTCCTACCAATGGCTAGAAAGGGCTGGCCTACAGGACAGCACTGAAGCACTCATCCTGGCAGCTCCTGAGCACCAGAGCAATAGAGGCTCAGATCTACCACACCAAGCAAGACCCAAGGTGTAGATCTACCACACCAGACAAGACCCAAGGTTTAGGCTCTGCAAAGAGGTGCCTGAAACAACCCAGCTCATAACTGCAGGATGTAAGATGCTGGCAGGTAAAGCATACATGGAGCGGCACAATCACGTGGCTGGAATCATATGCAGGAACATGTGTGCAGAATATGAACTGGAAACCCCAAGGTCAAAATGTGAAACACTTCCAAAGGTGGTAGAGAATGAGAGGGCAAAAATCCTGTGGGACTTCCAGATCCAGACTGATAGGATGGTAATGGCGAACCAACCAGACATTGTAGTGGTGGACAAAGAACAGAGGAAAGCCGTTGTGGTGGATGTGGCAGTGCCAAGCGATGGGAACATCAGGAAGAAGGAACATGAGGAACTGGAGAAATACCAGGGACTCAGAGAAGAACTGGAGAAAGCCTGGAAAGTGAAGGTGACAGTGGTGCCTGTGGTTATTGGAGCCTTCGGGGCAGTAACCCCCAAGCCGGAGGAGTGGTTACAACAGATACCTGGAAAGACCTCAGACCTCTCAGTCCAGAAAAGTACAGTTCTAGGAACAGCTAAGATACTGCAGAACCCTCAAGCTCCCAGACCTCTGGTAGAGGAAATACTGGGCCAATAATGAACAATTGATCTTGAAAGGCAAATCTTACTAATGGAATAGATTACAATGAAAGACTGAATATATGAAAGTATAACGTGTAACACTCAGCATTAAATGAGAGTTCTTACAAAAAATTAATCTGGGATCTCCTTCTTTCTTAAGTGTGTATGCTTGTTTCTTTTCCTCTGTTTACATACACCAGAAACTGCAAAACAACACAATGATGTTTCCCAGTTACTTTATTTTGAAATATATATATATAAAACAAAAAAACACCGCCCTTAGTTGAAACCACCACCCAAATACACCCAGTCTTGAAAGTTTCTTTGGCGTATTTTGCCTCACAAGACAAAGCAGTTTCAAAGACGATGGGGCCTGTGACGCTCCTTTCGTGTTCCGATGGACAATGGCTTCTTACCAGATCAGATGTGACAGATATCATGAGACGTTCTGGTTAAGGAAGACCTTAGGCAGGGTGGCAGAAAGTTCCAGTATATCCTTCAACTTTTTAATCCAGAGAACCATCCGTTGCTTAAATCCATCCCTCAAGCGGCAGTCAAATGTCACCCAATCTCCTTCTGGATCCGTCTTTCCCCTCATTGTGCTGTAATTAGCTGTAATCACTATCAGCCACACACCTGAGAGACAGAAAGTCACTATCAGGAAGTCTACTGGCCGCCATATTTGTAATCCACAAATACCCATATATTACCACATAAACAGTCCAAACACAAATACATAAAAATCAAACTATCATAGTGTGCTCACATGATACAGAAAATGAAATGCTGGACCATTAATAATACTGATGGCTAATTTGGAATGTATTTACAGTTTTTCATTCTCCGTGTCGCTTTGGAACAATTCTGCCAAGCCCTGGCGTAAGACTGAGCGGTAATACTTCTCCTGTGTCACTATCAGACATACAGGGCCCTTTACTGGTTGTTAGTGGGAAATGAGATGCATATGAACCTATTTATTTCTTTAAAAAATCACATATAAGTCACACCTAAGTATTTTCATACATAAGTAGGTAAAGAAAATGTGGCTTACACATCAGAAAATGTAGTTGTCACCTCTGGTTTTTGTCTGGAGGAGTGGCAGCACGGGATTATATTCATCCACTGCTGTATGCCAAAGGTAGGTTTTTTTTTCGATTTAGCCAAACACAGCAGAGGAGAGTGGCATCTGTCTTGCAGACGGGCAAATTAAGTTTAATTCTTGTTTTTAAAGATGTTTCTTGGTCCTGAGGTCAAATTCAGAGCCAAGAAAGGCACATTTTTCAATTTCTGTTTGACATTTGAAAAAAGAAAAAAAAAAACAATCTTTGGGCTACATTTTGTTTAAAATGTCCAGACATTGTAGCTTTCTGAAAAAAAAGAAAAAAACGAATTTTGAAAACTTCCATCTAATTTAACACTTCATTATAATTTAGGGGTAATGCAGTTTTGATTTAGAATCTGTGACAATGCAGTCTCCAGAGAAAAACATACCAAATGATTTTTTGGAGGTTATGATTAATAGAGTTTGAGTCACAGCGACGGTAGATTTCAAAGTGATGGGAGTTGAAACGGAAAGCCAGCTGAGGTGTTTTGAGGTTTTATACAAAGTTTCTCGGTAATTGGAGTATGAGTGCAGAAAGAAAACACATTCGAGTCAGTTTCTCTCACATCCCTCCATGAAAAAGGGGAGGCAGTGCTTCAAAAGATAATTACATTTTGGTATCAAAGAGCAGAGAGCTGTTGGAGCTTAAGAACTGAAAATCTACATATATTGCAACCTTATTCTTCCCAGAGACACTTCCTTTTGTCATTATGTGCATTCATGTGTTTACTGGGGGTCAAGAGAAAGCAGTGTATATTTATGTTTGCATATTGTTTGTTGTCTCATCTTTGACAGGAGCCGTCATGCTTCACAGAACAAAAGCGATGTCTCCAATTACAGTTGATTTCAATGGGTTGATGCATCGTCATGGCTGCAGAGTTGGGAGGCGGTTGGGTATGAAATAAATGTGTTTGCTCGCACGTCTTTTTCAAGCGTGACATCGCGGAGGTGAGGAGGCGACGGAGCTTCCTGTTTCGGTGGCCTGGGGGATGCGTGCATTACTCCCTGCGCTATATTCATTACACATTAGAAAAGCCATCAGTGCCCTGTCCTCCAGGGAGTGTTTTGTTCACAACGGCGATGGCTCTCGCTGTTTGAGAAAACGCCACGTTGCCAGAGAAATTCCTCTTCTCTGGTCGGCAGATGTTAAGTGATGAAGATCAAATGGAAATTGGCATTCAGGGCTTGAGCTAATGACCACTATGGCGATGTAGACAGTGACAATATTGATGACAGAAGGGGTGGGGGTAATTGAAGGTGTTGATGACCCCGATGCAGATGATGATGTAGGCTTTTAATGAGGCTGACAGCCCAAGTTGTTGAGGTCGCAGGGGCTCCCTCAAACACACTTCCAACCTGACCACATAAATTAAAACGAATCAAAAGCCTCATTACTGTGACGTTAATACAAAGATGTTGAAACTGGATCATAATTGTGTCCTAAATTTGACCATTCGTGCAAAGAGGCCCAATAACCTTGTGTGAAGGGAGTGCAGTCTGAGCAGTGCCAGGGGTAATCAAGGTTTCTATTTTACCTCTCTCATCACTTATCAAAGTGGGCCGCCATGTCCCTGACTGGACCCATCAGACGCAGTCATGCTTCAGTCTATACAATTACCAACACGTTGCATTGGGTCACTCCTGCTATCAGCACTGGTGGAGATAAAAGGTAAAGTTAATGACGATCCTTGTGGAAGTGTCGTCCCACGGAGTTCAGCAATCAACGCGAGGTTAAGATGAGTCTGTCCTTACAGTGTGGAAAGTAGAATGTCAAAGCCAATATACTCGCCATCCCCATAAAGACCACTTTAAAGGCAGCATTATAGCCATCAGAAGTTGTCGTGATTTTCTTTTCTGTTTGAACTTTGAACAAAACTGTTCTGAGATGCAGCAAATGGGATCTGTAAAGTCAGAGTTCTATAAAGACCTGAAATGAAAACAGGGTTAACAAACCACGACACCAAAAAAGGCAGCAAATGTTCTGTAGATCCAGATAATCACATAATTTTTATGCAGAACAAGCGTAGCATTTCTGATGTACTGCATGACGAACAGATAAATTGGGCTAGGCAGGTTTGGTACAGGGAGGAAAGTTTGAAGAGCCAAGAACGTACTTTTGTAGACTGTAGACCCTTTTTTTAATTTTTCTTTTTTTTTTAATCCAATTTAATATCATAAATATGGTTTATTTGACCTAATTTTGACCTTACTTTTGAGCTTTGGGTTTTGTATGGCTTTATTTCCAACTTGAAATCATGTTCATATGTAGACAAATCTGCATTTCACCAGGTATTTTAGTCACACAGGTCTTGTATGCTTAAATCCCCTTTATGGCATGTGTATGTCCTGCTAGTTTACTCAGTGACATTGCTGAAGGTTTTTGCCTTCATTGTCTTAGAAAATTTAGCATTTCCTCCCTTTTCATGATTTCAATTCCCAATTATTGGACAGACTGGTCCTACCAGTGGCTTTTACACGATGATCGTGTGTATTATAGATAATTAGATACTGGCCCTTGTCTCTTCATTTAATTATGTAGTCTGCCTGTTTACAAATTAACTGGACTTAAGTCTGTTATTTGGTACTAGAGCTCATATTTTGGCTGCCTTTTCTGTGGTTCACAGCTAAAATTCCATTAATTATTCATTTAGATGATTTTTTCCCCCATTTTTTTTTACGACTTGGCTAAAACACCATGAAAAAGCAAGTTGAAACAAGGCCCACTGTGACAGAAATATCGGAACGCAACTGTAATTGCTAAATAATTTTTAAACTGACTGCCAATCCTCATTAAGGTTTGGTAACACTGCTATTAGTGCAGAGGGACAGCAGAACTAGTTAAGCTCAGACGATGAAAACGTCCCTTTTTCAAGCATTCCAGAAAGTGTTTCTCTGCTGGTTAAAAGATTTCTGTACAGGAGTATTGAATACAAATTACGTGACTGAGAAGTGACGAGTTTTTTAAAATCACATAGCGCTTGTTCCCTTTGAAAAAGGCTGTGATAATCTGAGCACTTGGACTTGGGAGAGCATTTCAGAAACTCTCTCTGTAAGACTTATGCAGATTAAAGCCCAACTTCTCCCAGTTTGAACTGGCCTCTAGGATAAATGATATAAAGATCAACGTGGATCCACACTTTCAATTTCTAAAGCATCCTGTAATTCAGAGCTCTAACTTCATCTTGACTGACATATTTCATTATCCAGCTGCTACTTTTAGCTTCACCTCATTTCTGTTTCATAAAATTGGGATACGATCTTAGTCACAACTGCCCTTACAGGTGGATACGGGCTGTGGGTATACGGGCAGGTGGTATGAGGCTAATACGAGCAAAAGAGCAAGGTTGTAGACCCTGTGACCCTGTAGAGTGAAAATGTTCATGGGCATTTTTTTCTACGGGTATGCTGCAGGTGATAGGTTGTAGTAAACTGTGAAGCAACACGTGAAGTAAAGTAAGGTTCAAGTATCTGAGACGCAGGCCTGTCTCAAGAAATTAATAAGTGTGGGCTTCTTCTACAGCCTCACTGTTAGAAATGAGGAAATTAGACAATCAGATCTTAGTTTGTCTGGAAATTCTACAGGAACTTACTTATTATGCAAACACCGTCTGCATGCGTGTTGTTGTTATGCGCGGTCAGTAAGTGGACAGAACTTGCACTTTTAAAAACTTGCACAAAAACATCGTACAACAAGTTGTCTGTATGTCAGCAGGGCATACAACTTACATTTTCCTCTGCAAATAATTCACAATATGCTTACCACATGAACGACAATGGTACATTCCATTTTCATGACGTCCCTTAAGGATTCATTTCTTTTTTAAACAATTTTTTTAGTGCTTTGTCGGTTCGATTAAGAACTTTCTGGAGACACATCGATCCAGTTGGATACATCGATATGTCGAATAATCGTTACAACCCTACAACATATGACCCAACTATTTGCAAAACCACCGTCCCTCTGTGGCATTAGTTTTTACATATTAGTCATAAATATGGAGATGCTTGCTATTTTCATGATCATTTAAATGAATATTTCTTAGTTAGATGCACTATTAAAAAAAAACAAAAAAGTGTAAAACTGAAAAGCATCTTCATATAGAGGATTTAACACTGCCAGGGAGCAAGCACAAGGAAACGGTTCTGTGCCAAAGTTCCACTGTTATGAATTTTAAATGACACTTCTGGGTTAAAATAAAGTCTAATTTAATGGTGAATATTTCATAGCTTTTAGATCAAAGCGTTTTAGTTTGAGAGAAGAATGTTGCTTGGAATGTGTGGAGGAGTGGTGTTTTCACCGCAGCAGCAGCAGCAGCAGAGTGGACTGAGGAATCCTCCTGACATGTGTGGAGCTCTCTTCACATTTCCATCAGATTTGTTATCTTGCTTTCTTTTGTTGTTCCAGAAGAGTCTGAACATGGCTCCACACATTGCTGTAGGCTCAACATCCGTCTCATGTAAAAAGGCAGCATGTTTAATAATTAAACTCCAAAAAGCTGACACCATGTTTTATCCATGGCATATCCACGCCATCATAATAGTTACATCTGAGTTCTTGCTGTTTTAAAAAAGAAAAAAAAAATCGGATATGAGTTTTCCTTTTTTCTGATCACTTGGGATGTAGTCTGATCAGTGTTTTAGAGTTTTGTGTAATTTCATGACATTTTTGAAACATTTTTTCTTCATTAATATTTTATCCTGTACAACATTTCTCTGTGGTTGAAACTATGTCTTGCAGTCTTTGCTTTCTGTGTCATTTGGCTTGAAATAATATTTATTGCAGTGATGCAACAATCAATTGACCATTATCAGATAATGTTTCCATGTGATTGCCTCTGACCAGCAGGGCAGCATCTTCCTGATTTTAAATGTTTTTTTTTCTTTTTTTTGATTGTGAAGGAATTCAAATCATTCCTCTGTTTTTCGCCCTGATTAAAATGTCTTTTAGTGGTTTAAATGAAGTCAATAAGGGCGCAAATGGTGCACAAACCCAGCAAACATGATAAAAACTGCTGGCTATAGCTCTGTCGCTAAAGCTGTTTCTGTAGAGCTCACACCATCCTTCTCTGCTGCGATTGTAGAATTTACTTTCACTATTTGAATTGAGACTAAAGCTAGCATGAAATGTCCACCATATTCTGTAGATTTATTATATCATGCTATTCTAAGCCTTTCAGAGGAAGCTATATCCATTTATATGGTAATATATTACCTTTGGCACACTAAGAAACACATTATTTATGAAATATGAGTTATTTTTGCAGCTCGTTTTCTTGCTCAAAACTGAGACAACTCGATCTCTGAGGCTCCGCCTTTTGCTCAACATCCAAAGTTTTGCAAAGATGGATGTGCATACTGTGCGTACAAAAGGAAAGCGCTTTAGCTGATCACTGCTCCACGGAGAAAGTGGGTGTGTGTCTTAGCCTCTACATCACAATGTGAGAGCCCACTCGTTTTCTGGGTTGGGAGGGGCCGGTGCTCAGAGAGCAGGTTTTTGGAGGGCTACTCAGAAATGTGTGAATAGATCAAAATACTGCATTGGGCTTGTTTTTTTTTTGTGTGTGTGTGTGAGAAATTAACAGTATTGAACACTTAAAAGCTCAAAAATTATGATTTTTTTTTTCATGAAATAGGCCCTTTAAAGTTTTACCTAAAGTAGCGCAACAAAAACACAACTGTTTAACCTGAAGCAGAAGGTCATTAACGGGCATATAGTTGATGCCACTCATATGGTTTTAGTTAAAGACCCACTCTGATCATCGTTTAATCTATTTTAATTTTAATCATGATTGTGCCTTTTTTTTTTTTTGCTAAAAAAAAAGAGAAAAATGAAAAAAAAAAAAAAAACCTGTGATTTTCTAGGACCTCTGATTTGTGGGTGAGCCCATTAGTGAGGAGCAACCCTGCCCCCCTTCCCCTCGGAGCAGGGAGTATGTGGCCCTCCTGATGTAGTTTCTACGTCACATTTTTGAAACTGCAGGGGTTTTTTTGTTTTTTTTTTTACACTGATTCAGAAACAATAAAGAAATACTCAGACATGCTATTTGTAGTTTAATTTGTTTTTTTTATAAATGTCCTCCATTATCAGAAAAATGCCACAAGAACGTATTAAAAACACCAAAAACACGGTTTTCATTTAAGTGGGTCTTTAGGCCAAGATTTGCACGCACAGGATAAAGGAAAAGCCTCTCATGATGTCCATAAAAATAATAAAGTAGGTCTAAAAAAATAAATGTTGCCTTTTGTGTTCAATGTTTTTAGCCTTTTTGTCAGCTGCAATAATTTAACCCAACATAAAAAAGCATTTCAATCCTCTTTTTATATTTTTTTTACCTTAAAATAAACAAATCTAATTGAAAAAGTTTGTCTTTGCGTTTGCAGTAAGCTTGACTTTCTAGAGCCACAGATCTTCTGAAATTTTGGTATCGGAATTGGCCAAGAAAACTGTAATGACTGCATCTCCCTCTGTTGTACCGATACATCCTTTCAGGACATGAGCTGGCTGTGATTCTCTCCAAACATATTGCAGTGTTGCAGCCTTGGTTAGGTGCAAAGAAAAGCTATTAAATCAATGCTATTAATTAATCACATCCCTGACTGCAGTACATCATGTTCAGGAGCAGGCAGCCTGCTAACGCTAACACTCTCAGCTGCCTGGATGACCGTGGTCTTCGGTTCAGAGTTGGTCTGGCCTGTAGCTCATGAACCAGGCGCTCATTAATGTCCCTCTTCCAGGCGCTGCACTCTTCCCCTCGCTGCTGTGGGTCTGCCACTTCTTTCTGACGAGGAAATATTGAGTGGAGAATCACAAAGCTCGGGGTTGTGCCTCTAAAGCCTGCAGATGTGCCTGAACTGTGAAAGGAAGGGAGGAAGAGGAGGAGGTGATGTGTTGTGGTAAAGGTGGGAGAAGGGGCAGAGAGTTTTCATGCAGGTGGAATTGTTTTCTATCCACTGAACTGGAAAACATTTTAGAGAAAATGTGTGGGAGGATTTTAGAGGAATGGCAAACCAGCGCACTGAAAAGTGAGGATTCAGAATAGAGTTTGGATAAAGCTTTGGTGAAGCGGATGTTCCCATCAATGATAAGTCACTTATGGAGCAAAAATCGGCATCAACATATTTATGTCCTAAAGCAGAAACGCGCCTGCTTTACTCTGAAGCTACAACCTGCTGTAAAATAAAAATGTATGCCACTTCTATGTTAAATAAATCTGTTATTTCTTCATCATTCTGTGTTTTGACATCTAATCTTTAAAAATTTCTTGATCAAATTAAAACTGGTGATAAGCAAAACTCCTTAAGTGTTCACTATAATAGTTAAGCTGTTTCTAATCACTTTCTAACACAGATTTTATGTATTTAAGACAGAAGCATAAAAACTTTGCACTTAATCTGCTTTTGTGCAGCTATGCAAATGGTCTTAAAGCAGAGAAAAGAAAATCTTGCGTTTGCACAGGATTCCTTGAAGGTTTTTATTTCACGTTAGTTCATATTTTAGCTGCAAAAAAAAATCATTTACAGATTCAAAGACTGCTCAGCTGGCAACCGCAATTTACCGATTTTCATCTTGACTGGAGTGACCACTGGCCAGCAGACCAGGCAATCAGAAATGCAATTTTCCTGTCAAGTGAAAGCATCATGTGTACAGCATCATCTGCACTATTTATATGCTGGAGAAATTCCAGTTGCTTTTAAGGAATAAAAAAACCAAATATTTTTTACACTGCCTACTAGCAAGCCAAGCCTAAAACATCCCCAAATTCTGGGGATCACCAATAAGGTGATCAATGTTTCTCTCATCAGTTAAAAAAAGAGCAAACAAAAAAAAAAAAAACGCAAAGTTTTACACAAAATGGTCCTGTGGCCATCCTATAATAATTTTAACATTTCCTCTGGATATTCAGACACGTCTGTTTTGGTTTGGTTAGTGGGTTTTGATTTATCATTTTGATACGAGATTTTGGCCCCATTCATTTTCTTGATGTCATTTTTTTGGGGGGGGTGGGTCGTTCCCTATGCCCAAAATTCCTTTTCATCGGGTAGTAGGTGCGTGGAAATTTTGTTGTTGAGTTTTTAAGTATGCCGTACTCCGTTCGGGAATGAAATAGGCGCTGTAAGAAGTGAACAGGATCGCATCCTTGCAATCCACGACTGCTGTACGGCATAATGACATATGTGTTAACCTATAGGATTAATCTGTTACGAGAATTTTAATTTAAGCTTGAACATATGCATGGAGTTTCTAAACTAAAGAGGATGAAATGATCACAACCACATGATGAATCCCATTTTGTCATGTGAACAGTCTTCGTGGTTCTGATAAGCCCGCAGGCTTTCATAATTCAGCTGTACCTGTGAAGCTCTCTCAGGTGTGTTTCCCCCACGCCTCACACTATCAGCTATTCTGCTGTGATAATGTCGCACAAACCAAGTTTAGTTGCCGGGAAACATAGCGATTTTCGTCCATCACTCTCTCCTCCTCCTCTCCATTGTAGCAGCTGCTGTTTCTCTTCTCTTCTCTCCTCTTTCTATCTTTAATGTTCCTTCGCTGGCGTTGAAAACAGTTTTCCTTTCATGTTCTGTCTGTCTCTTCAAACAGATTTGGGGGAGAGAACATACAATATCTTTGGTAATTTGGCAGTTCAGAGAGCCAGGATTAAGGTGACATTCAAGCAAAAGATTTCAAAGTGTTTTCCAGGTACTGGATTAGGCAGCAGCAAAAGACGGAGCGTTTAGCGGCTTTGTCTCTGCCGTTTGAACTGAATGGAACCGAGGTGTGGAAGCTGGAATAGTTGAGATGCCAAAAGTAATTACCCTCCATCAGCGACACGGCTCTGACATTTATGACATACAGAGAACAGGGTTTCTTTTTTTTAAGAGTAACTAAAGGTCATTACATATTTGAGTGATTTCTAATTTTCCCTGGCGTGCTGGGTGGAGTTTCAAGCCAAAGCTTAATAAATTGTTTTAGTTGCAACTTAAAAAGCCCTGTAATTCTGCTGGGTTTAAGTGCGAGCAATTACTGTGTTTGCTCATTGAGTCACAGTATATGTAATGACCTCTGCTGTCAACACATGCACCCACTTTGTAATTCATCAAGGTTGGTGTGGCTCGTTTAAGTGTGTCCACAACATGGGTGCGCCACCACAGCAGCTGCCCTTGGAGAGGGAGTCACCTCCAGCTACGCCACTGGTGGGTAGCGCTCTCCTTACATTATTTGTATAAACAGCTATTGATCCTTTGGGGAGGACGGGCACTAGTCAGCAACTTTATCAACAGCTGAAAAGAAATGAAATTACATTTTTTGATGGATGCCCCTGTCAGGCTAAAAGAAAAACAAAAGGGCCTACAGCGTCAGGGGTTTCCACCGCGTGCCAAACGAGGCTTTTTCAGGTAAACCAGGCTGTACTGTACCATAATGTAAGAGCCCTCAGATCCAGCACGGCTCTTATCATTTATTTATATGAATCGAGCACCTCTGACACTCATGGAGGTTACTAATTTGTCTCTTTTTGGCAGTTGCACCTTCGCATTCCTTTAATGCTGCCTTGTTAACTCCAGACTTGGTGATCGAAATGTAATTCCCTGGAGCAGAGCGAGGTTGAGCAGCAGCCTTTAGACTGAGAGCGCTAATGAGATCCCAGCGAGCTCTTTCATAATGAAACAACTTTGAGGCCAATTGTCCATCACTAATAATCATATGGTAATAACCGCCGCAGAAACCTGCACTGAGGAGCAGAGTTCCAGTCGTTTACTCATTTAAGAGCATGCTCCTCTTCAGCAGCAACAAGGAGGAGAAAAGAGTGATAAAAGTAGCAACGGACAAAGATGACGGTAATGAGCAAAGGAGGGGTTTTACAAGAGGGGAAAATATGCAGGTGGACTTCAGAAGGCTCAAGCTTGATGAGAAACGAAGGAAAAATGAAAGCCTCGTGGCTTTTTTTTGACACGCCCTTATTTGCTGAGCAGCTGCTCCTCCCCTGTCACTCTCCTCCTCTGCCTCCGCCACCTTGGTCACAGCTGCATACGGCAAATTCATGAAAAAAAATACCCTTTTCAAAATGGCGGCTAATCTGTTGGTTTTATCTCCATAGCAACCATTTTAGTTGTTGGTCGTCTAAGGGTGACAAACGGGTTTATTCACGTTTTAAAAGTATCGGCAATGATACATTTTTTAATATCCTTTGCAACGGATGTTTATTGTTAACCACAGCCACATTCCTAATATGCTTATGTGTTCTGTTGTATTGTATTTTCACCATATTATAGTAAATATGCGAGCAACCGGGAGCGTGAGCTCACCACACTAATGCCGTTCAAAATCTACAACTTCTAACTTCTAACATTTTTTCCCAATGATGCTTAAAGAATTAGGAGGTGATAAATGGAAATCCCTAAAGGAGGTGTTTACATTTGTAGGTGGGTTAAAAGTGACTCGATGTAAGATGGCAGCTTCTTCCTGAGGTCAAAGGTCAATGGAACTTCAGTTGTGGTTGTAGACTTAAGCTGGTACCATGTTTGAAACTTTCTGAACACAAGTTTTATTTCCCCATATTGTGGTAAAATGTGAAAATCGCCAAACTTCACACTTTGCCACAAAATGTGGTGGCCAAACCGTAGGTCCTCCGGCCATCCCACCGTAACTTTAATTCTTTTTCACCGCGTACTAGGGGCGTGAAAACTTTGGTGAGTTTTTGAGTATTTTTGGCGGGGAAGACATTTTTGCTCAAAGGCACAGTGAGAAAAGAAGAATAAAAAAAACCAGCCCTTGCCGTCCAGGACTTGTGCAGCTTTTCTCGGCTATAATGTAGCTGCTTCTCAGAGCGATTGTAACCCCTGAACCCCGCTGTGAAAACCTGAGCTAAAATATTGTAGACGGCATCTCATAGAGCTTATGGGATTTGTATTAAATCAAAATAACACCTTCAATATATCACAAAACATCAGGAAAATTTGCTTTTTTGCTGCAGCCAGTGTTTTCGCCTCCACTTTAGGACCAGCATAGATTTTCTTTTTTTTTTCTTTGCTCAAAGCAGCTGAAGCCGTTTTTAAGGCTTTTTGACACTCCCTGGGTTGTCGCATAAAGGACCAGTTATCACAGCAATTACAGGCAGTGCCGGCATTACCTTGGAAACGAACAAGCTGCTACAAAAGCTTTGAGTCAAAATTGCCTTAATTAAAGCATCAGATTCCTGCCGACATTCCATAAATACAGACATCCAAGGCTTTCATATCTGTAGCCTGGCAACCCATGTGAGGTTGGAGTCTAAGGAGGAGGGAGTGTAGGACTGGATGCTCTGCGGCGTTTAGAATTTGGGAGTGCTGTGTTTATTGTCAGGGCTGCACTTCAGGGACGCGGCTTACAGGTGGAGGAAGGGAAATCACTGTTGCTTGAGCACGTTCATAAAAGCAAAAGATTGGCTTAAGTCGGCCTTCATCCAATTCCAAGAAGTGGTTCTTGATTTGGCCTCAACGATGGAGGCTTTCACTGTGAATAAAACTCAAGTAAAGACAACAGAGTTTTGATAGTTTTACTGCAAAAGCCTTCCTGTTAATACACGCCTGTTTGAAATACTTGCAAAAAAAAGGAGGAGTCTGAGTGTGTCGAAGTAGTCTTACCTTCTTGTCACCATTAGTATCAAATAAAGTGTTTCATGCGAGTAACCCAAGACATACCCAACAGGTTTTAAGTGGTTTATTGATATGCAGTGTTTCTCAACTCTACTTCCTGCTGCCCAGATGTCAAAATGGTGGCCAAGGCCTTCACTTCCTGTTTATTAGGGTTGAACGTTAGGAAGTAGAGAGGTTTTATTGGTTTGATTACCTTTCGGTTTGTAATGATTTGAGTTGTTTCTTCTTTTTGGTCTGTTTGTTCAGTTTGTTGGAGTTGACATTTTTACTGGGGTTTTTTTTTTTTTTCCACACACTTCTGGGGAATTTGTAGGACACTTGATTTTGGAATTGTAGATTCAGACAGCACTACAAAATGGCGAACGCACTATATCCTGCAGTATGTAGTGAAGGAATTCAGACACAACCTCTGTCACCGCCACAGGTTATCCGCAGTAGGGTATTCACAATAACTCCCAACCTTGTTTGCAACACGTAAAAAAAAGAACAGACTGATACCACACAAACAAACGTTACTGTGACTATGCTAACTACCAACCTTGTTAGCTGTGCTAAACAAAAACAGTTTGACACTCCTACACCTTAGCCGCATTGGCGTGTCCATGTCTGTGATCGGCTTGCTTTGGTTGAACATTTGTGACACTGTGCCCTGCTCCGATTTTTGTTCGCACAATTTTCTGTTTCAAGTGAAAAATACATTTTTGAACACACAAATGTTTTAAGTTTTACACTCATAACAGCGAGTATCACATTTCCAAGAATGGCACAACAATTTCTACTTGTTTGGCTTCCAGATCATTTTTTTGAGAATTTGCAAATTCACAAAAACTTTCATTTTCACGAAAAATCATTTCCATGACTATTTGGTTCTTGCATTCACAGCACAAGGTTCCACTATCTGTTTTTTTTAGTAGAGGTTTAATTTGCAAAGGAAACAGCCAGACAGTTTTTCTGATGATCTTTTTTTCTATCCTTCTACAGATGTTTTTTATCTGCTGCTGAAAAACAATGCAGATAAAAAAAAAAAGATCTAAATCCGACTTTAGGGAACTGTGTTGGTAATTGCCATATTTATGGTATAATTGCAGCTAAGTGGAGAAGCTCAGTGTGTTTCCAGGAAATCCATTATCAGTGTATTGTCATGCAGTGAAGAAAAATCTCTTCTGACTCTCTGATTGGTTATGAAAAAGGAGATGGAGGTTTCTAGCACATGCACAACGTTCCCTGTAAACATCAACCCGCTGTTTTTTTTTTTTTGTTTTTTCGAAAAGACACTACAAATTCAGAAAGGCGATACTTTTATTTAATCAAAAGTAAACCATCATTAAGAAAATGTATGTATTTCCTTTAAATTCTTGAAATAATTTAGTTAGCATTTGTTGGCTAAAATGTTTTTTACCCAACAAGGTTGATGCAATTCTTTATTCAAACTTTTTTTTTTTAATTATTATTTCAAATTATTGTTTTACTGACATGAACAGAAACATACAATTTTATATGTAAATAATATTTCCAACCAAACAAACCATTAAGAAGACCTGTATTAGCTGTAATGAGCTAATTACAGTGAATATTGACGGAGATTCACACCGAAAAAACACGAGTGCTTCATTAGGCTCTTTGTACAGCTGTAAATACAGAGCTGCCTATTAACATGTTTATTAGCAGAAGTATCTACTCAAAAATTCTGAAAAGTAAAAAAAAAAAAAAGACACGTGTCTGTATTTATGTTTTTATTGACATTTTTATCGGTTAAAAGGATTTGAAAGGGAGTTTTGGTCTCAAACTTTATATAGCTGCTGTCTTTTAAAAGCCTCTCTTTGATGGACAGGAAATGGTGTAAAGATGTCAGAACTTGAGTGATATGATCCACTTTTCTGGCCTTAGTGAGGACTTGAAGGAGCGTGTCTTACATTTTGTGCCTGACGTGGCTGTCAGCCGCTGCGAGGAGGACGCCGCAATCAGAGAGAAGCTGGCGTGATCGACGGGGAGGCCAGTATCCAAATGTGTTTCAAGTGCAACAAGGCTGATGAGTGACAGGAAGAAGCCTACCTGAACTTACATGAGTCCTAAAATACCTGCTGCACCAAAACTCCATGAAACTCTCCACGCTCAACTTTTGTTATCCTGCCTAATTTGGAGGGATTTAGTTTCATGATTTCAAGTGGAGCTGAACTTTATGGTCTCTTTACTAAGAGAAAACCTCAGAAGTGTTTCAAATATTGCTGTAAGACTAAATTTGAACTTTTTCTTCTCCGTTTATTTCTTTTTGAAAGTTACAAAAAAAAAAAAAAAAAATATATATATATATATATATATATATATATATATATATATACCGGCTGGGTAGCTCGGTTGGTAAGGTGCAGGACTGTCATGCTGGAAACCCGGGTTCGATTCCCGCGGCGGAACGAACAATTAATGGTGATTAATGGAATGGGGCAATTACCATAACAATGGAAATGGGGCAAATGCCATAACATGCCTACCTCACTATATGAGAGACAATGAACCACATGTCATGCCGGCTCAGACGTCGCCCGGCCAAACAAGGTCTGCGTCAGGTGCTGGGGGACCAGAGCACCCTGATGGAAAGTGGGCTACTGGAACAAGACGGAAATGGACTAGGTGCGAGAACAGGGATCTGTTAGGATGCTACTACTCAAGTAATCCATCCCAGAGGGGGTACATGCAGAGAATGTGGAATGAATGGATGCTTCGAAACCCACAATCAAGGTTAACTGCCAAACAACTGGTAGCCCAATGCTCGAATATCCACAAACGCCAACTCCTATCACAGCTTGAGATTGAAGTGATACAATACAATGCCACGGGAGAGCCAGAACAACAGGTCAGAGAGGAGGTTATATTTGGAGAGGAGGTTATACCACACTCACACCCTGAGATTGGGTACACAACCCCAACAACCACAGTTACGCTGAGCGAGGCAGCAACGGACCTGAAAAACAAGATAATGTCTACAATGAACACTAGGCAACCACGACACCAGCTACAACGGTTAAGCGATGTACAATGAGAAAGCAAGTACCGAAGAGATACAGCCAGATGCCCATACCTGAAGCCCTGGAAACTGCCAAACAAAGGCTCCTAGCCTTGAGTAGCCGCCTAAAGAGATACACAAGAGACAATGAAGCCAGACGAATAAACAGGCTGTTCGCAACTCAACCAGCGAAAGTGTACGCTCAGTGGCAGGGTCAAAACAGCCGAGCAGACCCACCAAGGCTAGAAACTGAACAGTACTGGAAAAGTATATGGGAGAAAGAGACAGCACATAACAGTAATGCCCAGTGGCTGGTCTCTCTGAGAAAAGAACACAGCAACCTCCCTGAACAGAATCCAGTAACCATCACAGTGGCAGACATCCAAGAAAGAGTCTCAGGTATGAAGAACTGGACAGCACCGGGCCCTGACATGATACATGCCTACTGGCTAAAGAAGCTTACCACACTCCACGAACGCCTGGCAGCACAAATGAACCAGCTGCTAAGAGATGGGACTCACCCCGAATGGCTAACGGAAGGGCGAACGATCCTGATCCAGAAGGATCCCTCAAAGGGTGCAGTCCCATCCAACTACCGGCCAATAACCTGTCTCTCCACAACATGGAAGCTCATGTCAAGCATCATTGCAACCAAGATAAATAGGCACATGGATCAATACATGAGCAACACACAGAAGGGCATTGGTAGAGACTCCAGAGGAGCCAAACACCAACTCCTGGTCGACAGAACAGTCGCCCAAGACTGCAGGTCACGACACACCAACCTGTGCACAGCCTGGATTGATTACAAGAAGGCCTATGACTCAATGCCACACACATGGATCACTGAATGCTTGGAGCTGTACAACATCAACAGGACTCTAAGAGCCTTCATAAGAAACTCAATGAAGCTGTGGAAAACCACCCTTGAAGCCAATGGGAAACCACTTGCACAAGTGTCCATCAAATGTGGGATATACCAAGGTGATGCTCTGTCCCCACTGCTGTTCTGCATAGGTCTGAACCCCCTCAGCCAAATAATCAACAAGACTGGCTATGGATACCGACTCAGAAATGGGGCCAACATCAGTCACCTCCTCTACATGGATGACATCAAGCTATATGCTAAGAGCGAGCGTGACATTGACTCCCTGATCCACACCACCAGGATCTACAGTACTGACATTGGGATGTCATTCGGGCTCGAGAAATGCAGCCGGATGGTGACAAAGAGAGGCAAGGTAGTCCACACAGGGGGGGTCTCACTCCCAGAAGGAACAATAGCAGACATTGAGGACAGTTACAAGTACCTTGGAATTCCCCAGGCAAATGGCAACCTGGAGCAGGCAACAAGGAAAGCTGCAACAGCTAAGTACCTTCAACGAGTAAGGCAAGTCCTGAAAAGCCAGCTCAATGGCAAGAACAAGACCTGGGCAATAAACAGCTATGCACTGCCAGTTATCAGATACCCTGCAGGAATAATAAGATGGCCAAAGAAAGAGATACAGACCATGGATGTTAAAACACGGAAGCTCCTCACCATGCATGGAGGGTTCCATCCCAAATCCAGCACTCTGAGACTGTATGCTAGCCACAAGGAAGGAGGCCGAGGACTAGTGAGCGTAGAAGCCACTATCCAGGATGAAACATCCAAGATGCATGAATACATCAAGCTCAAGGCCCCAACTGACAGTGTGCTCAGTGAATGTCTCAGGCAATGGAGAGCAGAGGATACAGTGCTGGAAGACAGATTCTCATGGGAGGACAAACCCCTCCATGGGATGTACCACCGGACCATAACTGAAGTGGCTGATATCAAGAAGTCCTACCAATGGCTAGAAAGGGCTGGCCTACAAGACAGCACTGAAGCGCTCATCCTGGCAGCTCAGGAACAAGCCCTGAGCACCAGAGCGATAGAGGCTCAGATCTACCACACCAGACAAGACCCAAGGTGTAGGCTGTGCAAAGAGGCGCCTGAAACAATCCAGCACATAACTGCAGGATGTAAGATGCTGGCAGGTAAAGCATACATGGAGCGGCACAATCAAGTGGCTGGAATAATATACAGGAACATGTGTGCAGAATATGGACTGGAAACCCCAAGGTCAAAATGGGAAACACCTCCGAAGGTGGTAGAGAATGAGAAGGCAAAGATCCTGTGGGACTTCCAGATCCAGACTGATAGGATGGTAATGGCGAACCAACCAGACATCGTAGTGGTGGATAAAGAACAGAGGAAAGCCGTTGTGGTGGATGTGGCAGTGCCAAGCGATGGGAACATCAGGAAGAAGGAACATGAGAAACTGGAGAAATACCAGGGACTCAGAGAAGAACTGGAGAAAGCCTGGAAAGTGAAGGTGACGGTGGTGCCTGTGGTAATTGGAGCACTCGGGGCAGTAACCCCCAAGCTTGAGGAGTGGCTACAACAGATACCTGGAAAGACCTCAGACCTCTCAGTCCAGAAAAGCATAGTGCTAGGAACAGCTAAGATACTGCGCAGGACCCTCAAGCTCCCAGGCCTCTGGTAGAGGACCCGAGCTTGGAGGAGAAACCACCCGCGGAGGGTGAGAGGGGCGTTTTTTTTTAATATATATATATATTATTTTTTTAACCATGTTTTGTATTTTTAATTTCTGCTTTTAGACTTTTTAGATCAAAACCTCCTTGCATCTGATGTCAATCAGGTCTGATTAGCTTATAGGCTCAAAGCTCCGCCCCCACGTAAACTCCAAAAACAAAAAGTCTGAATTGAAACTTTAAATTTGGGACTGAAAATGAAGGAGACAAAAAAAAAATCAAAAATGAAAACACAAAACAGCAGCTGTTACAAATGAGCTTTTTTTTCATTTTGTAACAGTTATTTTTTTTAATTCCAATTTTCAGTGTTTCTTAAAATTTTAAATACATATTTTTTAAAATTGTCTTTTTTTTTCAAGTTTAAACTGTGTACTTTAAATTGTTTTTAAGAATATTTTTATTATTTTTTACAATGTCTATTTTTTCAAATGTACTCTGGTTTCATCCACTACAAGCTGATTCTGATTTGACCCCATATTGTTGAGGACGGAAACTTTTCTGCAACTGAAGTTTAAATGTTTTCCTTACGTATTTTGTTTGAGTATAAGTCGCAGTTTGTTTTGCATAGTTATGTTGTTGGTGCAAGTCATGTGTGATTAAATAAAAAAAAAAAGTAGCAAGTGCAGAAGGCAGAGGAAGCGCTCATTCTTACACCTTGCTTCTAAAAGGATGAAGAATTCACAGATTTAGTGATTAGAAGTGATTTAAAGAGTTTACTTAACTTAGCATGTTCTTTGCGGTTGTCTGAATAATTGTTCATATGTTGCACTAATATACTAGAATTCTTTTTTGTGTAGTGGAGTGTATATTGTCAATTATTGTAATCCGTTATTATCTAATATCTAATCCGTTATTATGATTTGTCCCTTATTTTGTTGCATAAAAGTGCGACTGGTATACGATCTTTTTCTTCTTTGTTATTCATTGTTCGGCTGCTGCGACTTTTACTCCAGAGCGTCTTATCGTCCAAAATATACGGTATTTATTTTGTCCTATCCTTATTTTTAGAAAACTGAAAGACTGAACCTATTTTGTCCTTGCACACTAATCCAAAAAGCACCATCCTGCATTCTCAACGAAATGCATTTTTTTAAATAAATATCAGCCATTGCTAACATTTCACTCTGAAAAATGACTCCACAAAGTCCTTCTGCATCCTAATTAGCAAGCTACTGATCAATTACCCAGATTTGAGGTAGTTCTTATGGAAGCAGGGAAGCGCTGTAGAGCACCTGTTAGCAGGCACGCGGTGACCTTGAGCGGTGGCTGTTTGGGCCTCATTGTCTCTGGGCAAAGGCATTCACCACGCCATTAAAATGACCAGACCTGATTCTGTCGTTATCAGTCGCCAGGAGCTGGAAGCCAATTTGTCATTTGGGCTTGTTGTTCATTTATTAAATATTAAAACGGCAGAAACACAGCACAGTGGTTTTTGCAGCTTTATTTTTTTCAGCCCATCCTTGGTATTGTAACAGAATTACAAATGTCATCAGCTCATCTGTTTTTGTTTTTTTTTTGTTTTTACAGACACAACTCAGTGCATTGGAACAATGCAGAGATGAGAATGAACCCCTAAAAATACACAAATCACAGTGAAAACAATGTTGGACTTCATCATGTGGGGGAGAATATGACAGCGAAACAATAACACCTGTTTTTCTGAGGTGATAATAAAATACTAGTTGCAGTTGGGCTGTGACATGAAATATCCAGATAATTGTATTTACTTTGTTTTTTTTTTTGTTTTTTTTTTTTTTATTGTAGCTTTGTAGCTGTGGGTTTCAGATTTTTGCTGGACAACACACATTTTCTTGTTGTCTAGACATGCTCAGTTTTTTTTTTTTTTTGTTTTGTTTTTTTTGACTCAGAAGATCAGATCAGAAGATCAGAAAACCTTTATTATCATTGTTACACAAGGAACTTGTGACAACGAAATTCCGGTGCTAAGGACGTTAATAGGAAAATGGCAAATATTTGTTTAAATTAATCACTTTTTGTATTTGCAAAGTTTATTTGCAAATGTATCATATGCACTCGTGTGCGGTGAGGTCTCTGGGGGGGTTCCCAAAAGAATTCAGTCTGGTAAACTGAGGACGCCCATCAAGCATGTGCCTAAATCAGCCTCTCATGCCTCTCAAAAAAGGAAAAAGTCAATCCGTGTTATGAGGAGACTAAAAACAGTTTTTAATCCTGTTGTGATCAGTTGTTTTAAGTCCCACTACGCTCATCTTTTGATCTATTGTCCAAGTGGTCTTTTAATTATACTTATGCTGTTTTTAGCCTAAATTAATTGTTTTCTTGGGCATACTTTCTACAGAGCAACTGTAGATCATTGCCTTTTAGTTGTGGCCGGGACCGTTGGTGCGGAACAACCTCGCTCCCATTTCCCCTGCCTCGGTCAGAGTTCAGATATCTCAACTTTGGCGAGGTCGCTGTGCTGCATTTACCAATCAGGGTTTCATTTTTAGACGTGAGGTGTTCAGGGACTCGATCAGCTCATAGGATCAGCAACGCTATACCCTGGGAAGCTGGCTGTTGGGCAGAGACAGGGGAGGCAGCCTGCAAGGTCTCCTAAACTTTATTATATTTTTCTTATTTTTACAACGATAATAGTAAAAAAAGAAGTTCTGGGGTTTTGTTTTTTTATTTTATCAGCTAGGCACATTTCCATTAATGTACTAAATTCACATAAATGTATTTCAGATGAGTTGCTACTTAATTCGAACGACACATTTAATTAAATTTTTGAAAATTCTATTCATTTTTCAAATTTACATCCCAAAACCAATTTTTTGTTTCTGCTAATGTAAAAAGTTTTTCCATAACTTGACTTAACAAAATCTGATCTTTAGTTATTTAAATTGACATTAAAAATGTCAGCAAAGCTGGTGAAAATCCATGACTTCCTATTTGTAAGCATAGCCTCAAAATGACATGCCATGTGCTGAATAAATAAAAAAAATAGCTAAACGTCTAATCCTAACCATATTATTCATGGACAAGGTGAATGTTCCTGCAGGATGGGATGAAGAATGTTCAGGACAGCGAACACAGATAACAAGGTTGTTTTTCAGAATTGGTTTTTGACGTCAAAGACACGGCGATACCGGACGCCGTGCATGCTCGCACAGGTAATTCAACCATTTTGGCCTGTAGATATTTTACATAACCGCAACGTTAAGCGAAAAGCAGCTGTTATTTCCTTTTGGCGTTCTGCTGATCGCCCTGTGGTTCACATGCTAGAAAAGATTTCCACTCCTTTTTTTTCCTTCTAAATATCCTGCATTGAGTTTATTTAGGGTGGCTAACAGCTTTTCTATTGACTTCCATGACTTTGAAGGTTACAGCAGGCTTATCTGTGTTTTGTTAGACATGCCCTGATTTGCATAGATCCTGATCGTGGGTGTGCATCTCACAAGGGTGTTTACTTTGTCCCTCACATGCCTTTAAAGTGCAGTGCACATCATTCAAAGAGCAATCATTCGTTTCCATATTAAAGACGCTGCATTAAGTACCTGGGAAACTCACACCTGGAGAAAATACACGCCGCTAATTTAACGAGGGAAATTTAAAATTATATTTAAAACATTCCATTTTTTCTCTGAATTTAGGGAAAATACTGCAGCTTCTATCAATTGTGTTTAATTTAAGTGAAATAAGTGTTATCTTTTGATGTTTAATAGCAGCTTTAAATCCAAATAGATGCATATCGTCACTGCAGTGTTCTTGCTGAACAACTTGAACACAATTTTAAAACACTTAAAAATTAACTTGATGCTTGAGTATGAAACGACTTAAACCAGACCTCGTCCTTGTTCAGACCTGGTTCTTCTGTTAGGATGATCTATATACAGCAGACATGCAATGAGGCTGCGGTCAGAGGCAATCTGGGGCACTTTTGGACAAAGTTATTAGGTACTATAACTGTTTTTTTATACAAAAATGTTTTATTTTAGGTGAAAAGTACTAATCCTTAGTCTGTTTTTTTGTTATGTTTGAGGTTATGTGTGTTTATGTTTAGCTTGATCCAAAACCAACACTTTTCTGTGTCTTTTTTCACTGTAATGATCCTAAACATTGACTTTGAGGTAAAACTTTAATCCTGAGAAAACAGCCCTGCACAGTTGATCATGGATTTATCAAACTATCCTGAGATCAAGGATTTATGGGTGACGCTTTCTTTTACAGTACAGTGGTATTTGCATTGTACTACTCAGTACTTACTGTGTATTTATGTGGTACTATTTGGTTCATACCTATGTGGTACATACTGGGTATCGTATAATATACTTAGCGGGTATTTACATGTTGTGCAAAGGTGTCTTTTGTGGTACTTGCCACATGTAAGAACAGGGTAAGTACAAATAAAGTACCTTGACCTTTAGGTCTGCACTCGTACGTTTCATGGTATTTACCATGAATTTACCACAGAAACTACCCCTTAAGTACAATGAAACTGGACTGTAAAAGAAAGTCATCCCTATTTCCTCTATATTACATGGTACTTTCAGTAGTAAATGCTGGGTATATTCACGTATTACCTTCCCGTACAGTTTACATACACACTGGTCTTCTGACCTTACCAAATCAGACGATGCTAACTTGTTGGTAATGGTAAGCAACTGCACTGTAAAAACATATTCTGGCCTGATTACTTCTTGTAACATGTGGCAAATTTAAAGAGAAACAAGATAGCAGTGAAAACAACAATCTTTAATATCATACACTTCTGCAGCATGTTCGTGTTCATGTTCATGTTCCTGTGCTTTAGGTAATCTCTGAAAAATCAAATCTCATTTGCTTCATAAAAATATTCTTTCATTAATTTACTTTAAATAACTAAAACACAGATGTGACAAGTTAAAAAAGGACTGGACTGATAACTGACTCTAGTTAATGAGATGTTTTATTACACGAGAAAGGAAACGGTGCGGAGAGTCACTTTAAAGTTGACACGTGTGACTTATTTAACTGGCAGGTGTGAACTCACATTTTTAGAGCCGTCCATTTGTGAGCTAATCACCTCGGGTACAGGAGAAGATCCTAACTGGTTTTCTGCCGCTTGCATGCGTTCCACATTGATGTGAAGTGTAAAAAAATCAGCTCCGCCGTGTGCACGGGCGCTCACTGAGCAGAAAAGATGTAGACCCACTTTGGCAGATAATCCTAAAGGACCGCATTCAACATCTGCAGTTGACCAGCACATTATGATGTGATAATTGGTGAGGGACCATCAGACTGTGAGATTGCAGGCTCCAACCAGGTTAGCTTGAATTTCTCTTCTAATTAAATTGAAAGTGTTGTGGTGTGTCCTTGTCCGTGCTAAAATCTGTTCCAGGCGATAAACTTTTGGCTGCAGAGAGGATTGCTGATGCAATTCAGTTACTTTTTGGAAACCTTATTAGTAATATATTAAATTATCAAGTGTTTTTTATTATTTATTATACCATGGTCCGGTTGAATACTTGATTCTGATTGGCTACTGGGTATGCATTAAAACCTGATAACCGCACGGTGAAAAAAGAAGTTCTGGTCAGCTAGCTTAAATGTTTTGTATCACTGCGCCGGCTTCTTTAAAACAACTTTTGCTTCATAATTTGGACAAAAACAAGCGGTAAGAGGTGAACTTTCTTTTTGAACTGATGCTTTATTCAACCCATCGGGACGATCAGCATATATATATCGCCGAATCTTGACTGCAGCGGTGGTGCTGCGCGACGCGGACTATATGTTACGTGACGCGGCGCATCACGTCGCATCACATAACATATAGGCCGCTGTTTGTGAGAAAAGCGATCCAAATCGAAGAAAAAAACAAGAATTAAGGACTAAAACCTGGTTAATATGTATTGCTTTTGTAAGTGACCATGGTATAAGCGGGTTAATGGCCTTCTAAGTGTGCGTTATTACTTTTTTTCCGCTTCGCGTCGGACGGTTCAGGCTTCCACGGCGTGCGTTAAAAAGTAATAACCGCACACTTCGATGGCCATTAACCCTTAATTATTGATAGGTATGGGTATCGTTTAGGTTTCAACAGAACCACTCGTCTTATTGATACTGCTTATCGAGCCGGTATTTTAACGATACTCTTATCAATACTTTTTGAGGACAAAAATTAAATAAATAACAAATTAAGAACTTAGTGTTTTATTTCCTCATTATGCAACATTGTTTTTTTAACAAAACATTTTACTTTATACATTTTTCCAACTTGAAAAGTAAAATACATGAAGAAATAAGTTATTTAAAGAAAAATAAACAGCAATGTTTTGACATACTGCTGTCGTGATGTCAATATCAATCAAATTAAACTGTTAACTGTTCAATCTAAATAAAATACAGTTGCATAGGGCAACATGGTGGAGTATGCAGGTAGATTGCAGAATGGTTGACCGCGACTCCTGCTGCTTGATGAATTCTAAGAAGGTTGCCGACTCTTTTTTAAAGAATTGAATACATTCTTGGTCTTTTAACAGAGACGTATTAAGCCTTCAGGTTGTACCTGAGGATGAGCATATTCTCCTAGAAATATTGACAGAAACTGGTGCATGATCACATATAATGATTGGATGAAGCTTAAGCTTCTTCCAATCCCCTTTCAAATCTAATTTTCAAAGTCTTGTATTGACTTATTTCATTTTATGTAATTGTTATTTAGATTTGAAATAAAACATTTTTGAATTAAAAGAGATTTACTGACTAATAAATAATCTAAATGAGAATGTGAATGATGAACTGGAGAGAAGAAGCTGAACCCTTTAGTGTTTTGGTGACAGTGGACCGGTGCTTTCACTCGGCGACAGCTCTGCAGTCACTTCAGTTGTCCACCCTGAGATTTTGTTGAAGCATTTAGATCTCCTGTTACAATAAAAGCAGAAGGAGCTTGGGCTGAAATAACAAAAGGCTTTACTTGAAATACACAATCTTAAATGTCCCGTTTTTTTCCCCAACAAATGCACCAAAATACCAGCGTCCAAAGGTCTTTTCAGACTTGACAAGAACAGAAATGTGTTCTCTCTCCCAGACCCGCCTGCAGAGTAAAAAACATTTTTTTTATTTTTTTATTTATTTTTTTTTTTTTTGCATCCATGTTTGGCGCCTTGTTCTCAACACTTCACTCGAGCAGATCTTGTGTGAAAAAATAATTTGGGGATTGAAAGAGGTGATCATCCTCATTTATAAATAGCTTTTAGGAAAATACACTTAGGAAACACAAACTTTTTTTGTGACACAAACTATAACATTTTGTTGAAATTATTTTAATGTAATACTAAACAGTTTGTGCTAAAATAAATAAATAAATAAAAAAAACTTCCAAGGAATTGTGAATACATTATTTACTTTTACTAAAGAAACCAAAGATTTATTAAATGTGGAACCAAAGATTTGTGACGTTCATGTTTTGCCATGAAAAAAAAAAAGTTAAAAAGGAATAGGAAAAGGAATTTATTCGAATTTTGCCTCCAAGTTGTGGCCAGTACTGTTAGCAGAGCAACCCTGCCCCCCTTCCCATCAACCATCTGTTTACATGCTCTCCTGATATCCAGATATACAGTTTGGAGCCAGATTCCTGCTTAGTCGAGGAAAACAAAGACCTAGAGGATCTAGTCATCTGCAAGTGGATGCATCAGAATGGGGCGGAGCAGGGAGCTTATGGCCCCTCCCATAAATTGTATACGTCACCAAGACATTTTTGCAAACTCTGTCTTTTTTTTGTCAGCTCCGGATTCATATTGAGGGGTTTTTGTGCTATTATTCCAAGCATAACCCCCATTGTTTTGAGCATAACATTTTAAAAATGTGTGTGCTTGAAATAGAAAAAAATAGAAAAATCCTCTTGAAACTGAAAATGTGCGAAATCAAAATCATTTTTACTCTTGAAATTCAAAAATATGTGCAATTAAAATAATTATAGCTAAAAGAGAGGAGGACACAGCATCACAAATTGGCCACAAAGGCCCCCCCAATTCCATGATGGTTGGTGTGTTACTATATTTAGGTTTCAAAGGTAAAATGGTTTTGTTTGCATTCACTTTCCTGTTTTAAGTGCAATTACTTTTTGAGCGCACAAAATTTTACGCTCAAAACAGTGTTACTTGAAATGACGGCACACAAATCACTCCATAGATTTACAAAAACTTGAAAAAAGAATGATAGAGAAATGCATTTTTAAACTTACTATATGTCCTCCATTATCAGAAAAATCCCACAAGAACAAAAAATAAAAATAATCGGAGTGGGTCTTTGGAAGATGACGAATCAACTCTTTTATTGCTGATTTTTATTCTTTTTCCTCAGCGAAACACAACATTTTTAGAAGAGGGATATTCTATTTAAACAAGGTAGGGGGGAAAAGATGGAATCCCTTTTGTAGTAAGAAAAAAAAAATGCCAGTACGCGTCAAAATATGCATATGAGTCTGATGATAAAAGAGAGCCAGCATGCTTTAAAGAAGTGTTGTACCTGGTTGATTGACAGGAAACACAGTCTCCACAACAGAGCTGTCAGTCGAAACAATAGAGGGGATTATAAAACTTCTTCAACACGGACCACAGCAAACCATAATAGTTGTTCCCCATCAGCAGTGTGTTGAGTTTGCAGCGAGCACAATGAAATAGAAAGGCTGTAAAAGGAGGAAGCCGACCGAGGGAATCGTCAAAGCTTCAAGACAGACAACCTGTAGCAGGAGGAAACCGACAAATGCCCAGAAAGAGAAATCAATCAAACCACGTTTGTGTACCAAAGGTACTAAGCTGCTGAAGGGCTTTAGGGAAAGCAACACGAACACGCTCTCTGCTAATGAAAGAAAAACCAACAATGGACTCAGAAACAACTTGAAGCATTTAAAAGGGATTCATAGAAATGTTACTTAAACCCTCAAAAAATCAGATTTAGCTTTGAAATGAACAACTTTAAAAAGTGGGGGCACCAACTGTTTCATCTACATTTTTAAGATGTTTTAGCACTAAGAAAGAAAAATAAGAACATAAAGAGAAATAAAGAGAGAATGGTAACTGAGCAAACAGATCAGATCTACAGACCTGTTGTGTTGGCCAGATGTTACAAAAGAGTCTTTGACACCAGAGGTGCATATCTAAGAGTCGTAATTTTACGAGTATAGTTGTAAAGTTATGAAAATAAAGTTTTAATTCTCAATTTGTAACTTATAAAATCATAGATTTTTTGGTAAAATATTGACTTTTTAACTTATAATTCTACATCTTTTTTTCCCATAAAATTACGACTTTTCTTCTCCTAAATTTTTGACTTTTTTTTTTTTCCTCTCATAAAATTCTGGCTTTATTTTCATGAAAATTACAATTTTGTTTTAAAGTTTGCGAATTTCTTCTCTTATTTTGTTTGTTTGTTTTGTTACGCTGTCAAACATATCCTCCTGACTACAAATAATGCAAATGTGTTCTCTATAGAGGCCATTTCTAAACCTGAATAGCAACCCCTGCATTCTACTTATTGACCACATGTGGGGCTTTTCAATGATACCAAATGTTAAGGGGGGGAGGGAGGGAGGGAGGGAGGGGGGGGGGGGCTAATGGAATTGCAGTTTTCAGTGAATTTGAATACATTTAACAAGATTAACATTTTTCTTCTGAAAGTCGTGAGTATATTTGTACAAACCCCCTTTGTATTTGAGGCTAAAGTTTAATTATATTTGAATATTTTTCACTTCCTTCTTATTTATTATAGGGACACTTGTTTTGAGCATTTGATAAGAAGAATTAGATATAATAAAGTAATAATTTGAAGTATTTAGACACAAAACCAAAGTTTGAATGTTTTCTCAGCATATAGCTGTTCAGCCGAGGAAATAATCTAAAACAATTCATTATATTTTTTGCTTTTAAAACTATTTTTTAGCATCCAGATGAGAATTGTTGTCATAAAGTGCAAAAAAGCGTAGTTAAAAATCATTCTTCTTATTTCCGACCCTCCTTTCCAGCTTGAAACTGACTCCACACATCCGATCCAGGCTATCAACAGTAGGTACAGGTTTATTTGGGGGGGAAAAGGAACAATTTGACCTAAAAGCTTAGAACTTCTCATCTCTGATGAACATAATCTAAGAAAAACAAACCTTTGATCACACCTTTAACACTAAATCTTACTGACATGGCAGGTAAAGAGGATTTGTGGCATGAATTTGGGTTTTCTTCAACAAATTAAAATGGATTAAAAAAAGTTGTACTTTTCCAAAGTTTTTCTTTTCTTTATTTCTTTTATAAAATAGTGAAGACTTTTTATTTAACGTTGTCCTTGGGCATTTTCAGGTATTCTGAACCCCTAATGAACATTCAGAACCACCAATGCCAAAATCTCACACAATCTCTGGCATTTCCAAATAAAAAAAACGTTATTTTCACACATTTTTGCCTCCTTTCATGCGTGTTTTCTACAGTCATGCTACTCTTCTATTCCCAACTAGCATAATTAAGTGTGCAATCTTCATCTTGGGCTATTTTCTTTTTTTGTCTGTTGCCTGCGTGGGTTTTTTCTCCAACTTTCCCTACAGTCCAAAAACCAGCCTGCTAGATTGACTGATGAAGTTGTCCACGCTCGTGAGAGTGCACGAGGATCTGCGTGTGGGAGTGCGTTGGACCTCTCCTGGGTGTAGCTTGCATAGATTTCACTTTTAATTAGGTACATTTAGAGTGACAGTCTGGGTTTCCATGATGTTTGAATATGTGCATCTAATAGCTTGTTTCTACATTTGCTACATTTTTAAAGTGAAAAATTCATGATTGTACATCGATTTTTCATCACTGTTGCTCCAACTTTTACACAGAAGTCATTATAGGAATATATTGCATTAAATAATCTCATAATTAAATATAATTGTCAAACTGAACTGGAAAATGGGCTAAAAATCTTCTTCTTTTTTTTTGACACAGTCCAACTGTAAATTCGTGAATTGAGAGCAGCATTCTCATTTTACTGCTTGATCAACTTCTGAAGAATTGATATTTTGCTTAAAATGACTTCAAACCGTTAGAAACTTCATTACCGATGGGATATTTCTCCAAAAGCCTCCACTCCGTAACTTAGTCTTTTCTATTATGATAATTAGGTAAAAAAGCATTCTATCCAATTCAATTATCTGTACAACTTGGTTTATTTACAAAAACTGTTCCTATTGAAATGATTTGAACTTCATTGAAATGAAGTTAGTATATATATATATAAAAACTTTTTTGTTTCGCGATATGTATTTGACTTTTTTTACTTTTATTCAATGAGTTTACAAACAATGTTTTTTCTTTAAATTACGACTTTTAAGTCGTATATTTACGAGAAAAAAGTCATAACTGTTAAACTATGAGATCTTCAGTTGTAAATTTATGAGAAGAATTCTCGTAAATTTACGAATTTTTATCTCGTAAATTTTACGAGAAAAAAAGTCATAGATTAATGAGGAAAAAACACCCAAGTTGTCTATTTATTGGAGCCTAGCTTGAAGATGAAAGATGTGGAGCATTTTGTGAAGTTTTATTTCCGAATAGGTTTCAAAAACAAAGAGATTCTGAACCTTTTAACGACTCACATTCAGATGAATTGTCAGTGGAGCCGGCTTTATGGGGTTCGATGTCGGTAAAACAATTTTTTTTCCTCGTATTATTTACGACTGAAAATCTCCTAATTTTCTTTGAGATTTTAAGGATTTTACTCATGTGTTATAAAATATTTGTATTTCTTTTTGGAATTTGGCATATTTTACAGCACTTTGAATTGCCCTAAGTAAGAATTGGGCTTTATAAATAAACTTGCTGGCTATATTGTGTTTATATAGCACTTTTTGCAAAAATAAAACCCAAAGTGTTTTAAAAAAATAAAAGACAATATAAAATAAAAATCCAAACACAGGGTGAGTAAAACATTAACACTGACAGGACCTACTAAAAGTTAAGATAAAAATTAAAATCACCATTTAGACCAAGAATGGGCAAGCTCACAGCCCGAGGGCCATACGTGGCCCGCTAAACCTTTTGTTCTGGCCCGCCAAAATGAAATAAATTGCTGTATATTGAAAACCCTTGATAATGGAATTCTGGTGCTGACCCATAGATGGTGCACTACAAATCAATTGACCCTTGTTTAGGTACAGAAAGTTGGTCTGCGTTGGTGTAGTGTTGGAAGATGTGTTGTTTTTTTGACGTTTGTGTGTCTTCTGAGTGATACACTATGTAGCCACGCTGTGTTCCTTTTTCATTCATTCATTCTTTTATTTATATACTTACTGTCGCAGTTGTTCTTTTTGTTCTTTACCTTTTTTGTGTACTTCACCTATTCACTTATTTTTATCTAATTTAACTTGAATACTGCACTGTTAAACCGAAAAACTTCTGGTCACTTTACTTTACTTTACTTGGTCACTTTACACTACTTGCTCTTTTTCGGATGTCTTTTTTTTGTGCTGCCGCTGACAAAAAGTATTTCCCCATCGTGGGATTAATAAACTCTTCTATTCTTTATTCTATTCTAAGTCCACTGATTTAGACTAAAAGCTTTCCTGAAGTAAAACGTCCTAACCTGGGTTTTAAAACACTGATCTGATCTGACACAAAGATAGATTACTCCAAAGATTAGGAGCGACATTTAGAAAGGCATGTTTCGTGGAGCGATTTTGATATATTCAAAAGATTTTGGTTTTTAAACATAAAGGATTGGGCCTAATGGTATAGGGGGTTAAAGGTCAGTAATTTATGCTAAAAGCTCTGAAAACTAAAATTAAAACATTTGAAATCAATTCTGGATTTTTCTTTAATTATTTTTATTTTTATTTTGTTTTGCACATTGTTCCTTGGAAGTCGGACTTTCTTTGGTTACCTGTAAATGTAGTTCATTTTACTAGTTATACAAAGGGGTCTTCTATATGTTCTTTAATGTAAATTGACACTTCTGGTTGTGGGAAATTCAAAACTGAAGCAAGTCCATTAAGAATGCTTTACTTTGAGACGATGATGCTGCCTTTGCTCTGATATTTCCTTTCCTAATAATAACTTTGACTGTGAAAACTGTGGTCTAGTGGGGCCATGTACTTAAAAAATAAAAAATAAACTAAGCAGTGAAAACGTTTTTACTTTTTTCCTTGTTTAAAAACATATTAACAACCCGAGTTTAAAAAAAAATAAAATGAAGACAAACTGCAATTGTAATTCAGTTTTAATACCAAAAAATACTGAACACAGGAAAAGTCCTGGAAAAAAAGAGCATATGGCGGTTTTATACTAACTCTCTCTAACTCTTTTCTAAAGAAAACATCAATTCTTTGCATGTTTTCTTCTATTTAGAAGTATTTCAAGTTGGTTTTCTTTAAATGCTAAATAACAAAATTCAGTGTCTGTTTTGGTATTATGTGACTAAACATCAAGATCAACCTTCGTTTTATTGTGATCCAATAAAAAAAAGGAAATGGTCACGTACAGAAGATAAAGATCTTCCTACAAACTCAATTTAGTTTGGATTTCTGACTTTGCGATAATAAAATGTTTACTTTTCATTTTTTTCATGATTATAAAGCCCACAAAAGACCAAAACAATTTGATTCTCTGGACCAGTTTTTTTAAATGTGTTTATTTTTTATGTTTTACTTTGTAAGAAGAATAAGTTTGTCACACAGATTTATGTCTCGCCAGTGGAGCAAGTCAAATTAGTAATAAATGAGGAGCAGGTGCTAAACAGGAATGCTAGAAGGCAAAAAAAAAAAATTAGGAAGTTGGGGATGGTGGGGGTGGTTCCAGAGCATGAATTGGGTGTCTTGATGGTGACAGGGGCCCTAAGGCTGCATGACACCTGACATGTTTCATCTGGAGCCGCGTCACGTTCCCCTGCCACAGTCCTCCAGCTAAGGATGCTGCAGCCACACACGGAAATAGAAATGACAATGTGCACCGCAGAAAGGAATTAGACAAAACCAGAGGCCCCGACATCAGATGTGCACATGTGGGTATGAGGTGAGGCCGGGAAGCAGACGTTTTGCCTCGAATCTATCCGTATCGGTGGAGCAAAGACGACCCCAAATCCATTACAAGCCAATTATATGTGCTAGGCCGGGGCTGGGGTTGGGCACTCACTCGTGAACTGCAGCGCTTAATCCATAAAGAGGAACTAATAGGAAATTTGAAAATAGAATCCACACTTGAGTAAGTTTGGAGGGATTTGGTTGGATTAATGAACTGTCAGGCTCACTGTCAACGGCAGGCGAGTGCAATCCTTTACTGGAAAATGCTAGTCTCTTTTCTAGTTTGAGCCTTTCTAGTTAATACATTTCTCTTTTGTGCAGCAAGTGTTTAAACTGACATGTTTCCTCTCTGCAAGCAGCATGGAAATACCACCTGCATTAAAGCTGTCTGCGCTAATGTTCCCCCTTCTTCAGCTGTCTACTCAGCTCATCTATCATATGTTCACAGACAAAGGCATATGCACACACAAATAGGACAGGACCACTGTTTCCTCATGTGTGAAGTGCCTAAATGAGCTTCCCCTCCTGGAGCAACGGCAGCATCTGTTTTAGTCCAAGGGGAGATGAGCATTACACTCCCAAGCTTCACCAGCCGGAGCTTAAGGATGGCAAAAGAGGAGTGAAAAGGAGGGCTGGAGGGGAGATGGAGGGAGGTTAAAGTGACAGAGTCGCTCCCAAAACAGATGGGGTAGGAGACGAGATGAAGAGCCTAACAGCAGAAGTGGTGAGAGATCTAAAGGATACTCTGAATGATGAAGTGCGGGAAAATCATGCAATCAGGTGACAGTAACCTCAGCGTTTTGTATCAGGGGGTCTAATAATGTGAACCACACTGAAATCACAAGTGACATTTCCATTAATGAGGCTGTTTCAAACATATCAAGCGGGAAAATCAGCAAGAACTCTGTTGGCCCTTTGGCTAACCAGAGGCATGAATATCTTAACGTGTTGAACACCAGCCTCTGTCGGGCGTTCACCGCAGGCTTTTCTTCATCACACTTGGCCGGGCAGAGCCGCTTTAACAGCCACCCAAATATTTGGCAACCTTGCAAGGTGTTCTTATTTCCTATAGAAAGCGGTGAGATCTACTGCAGTACAACATTTTCCACACGTTTTTCCCTCACACACTGACCTTCTTCTCTCCATGGACATGCAGAGAATCAATACGCAGTGAAGTGCACAGGGAACACTTGCTGGGTTATGGCTTTGTTGCAGTTTGGAGGCATTGTGAAGCTGGAGAGAACTTTTAGAGAAAGGGATGAACTTGCATGGAGGCCTTCAGGAAAATATGCACCCAAGTCACTGTTGATTGGTTAAGACAATATTAGATTTATTACAGAAAGGAAGACAGCTGCACTGCACAACTTCAGTTCCTAGTGTGATGGACATTAGATGTTTTTAAAGGGTCTATGTCCTGCTTTTCTTAAGCCTTTTAGACTAAAATATATAAATAAATATGGTAATATATCATCCATACTAGAGGCATACTAAAGATCACATGTTTTATGAATTATAAGATTTTTGGGAGCTTCTTTTCCTAGTAAAGTAACTTGATCTGTGAGGCTCCGCCTTTCGCTTCTTGTGGGTGCCGCCCATTTCCTGATGTCATCCTAGAGCCTTGGCAGCGTGTCTGCGTTTCACCCATGAAAACAAACAGCATCTGAACTTTTGCAAAGATGAATGTGCATGATGAGCATAGAAAAGGAAAGCCTTTAGCCGATCACTGCTAGCTCCACGGAGAAGGTGTGTGATTGTGTTAGCCTGGGGGCGGAGCTAGCTACACAGACTTTTCCTGGAAGGGGCTGTTCTCACTTTGTGATGTCACAATGTGAGTGTCACGATGTCACACTCATTTTGTGGATTGAGAGGGGTGCAGACTTTTACAGGAAAGTTATAGAAAAAAGTTGATTTGTCATTCAAAAAAGGCCCATTAAGATCTAATTCTAATTACTTTGCTAAAAAATAATTGTTTTGCCTTCAAGAATCTTTCATGAATGTTTTGGTAAAATGTCTTTTTCTATTATTAATATTTATGTTGCTACTATTTATTATTATTATTATATACATAGCATTTATCACATACCTTTTTCATTTGTATAGTTTTTTAACACATAAAATGCAAAGCTACAAAAGAAATGATGATAAAAAAAAACATATGAAGTGTTGTATTATATATATTTTTAGTCAGCGCTGCACAAAAATGAAGTTGTTTTCTGTTTGTAACAATCAACACAAAAATTACATATAAGCTAAGCAGAACAAAATGAGCTGCTGGATGATCTCCATTATGGTTGTTGACAGCTTCACCCCACATGCATCGTGACGGTCCAACTTTGAGTTCAAACGCTCACCTGAATTGCTTGGACCATTCTAAACCGGGCCGGACCTCTAAGTGGTTACTAGGCTTTTGTACCTGCTATAATTTGTAAATACCTGCCGGGTCCTCAGTAGGCTAACTGTTCTGATCTCCCTGTTCTGTCTGTTCTGGCAGCAAAAATGCTGAGTCACTTCTCACCTGGGATGTTTAGATGTTTGGTCTTTCAGGTCATTATGGGCTAAATAAACATAAATATGGACCAAAATCAATCGCAGCGCCATCTAGTGTTGCATTTTTACATAGCAACACAAGCAGCACAAGTATAAAGGTCAACATAGGTGGAGAGCCTATGAAGTGGCTTTTAAAATAATAAAATAAATCAATAAAAAAGCAGAAAGCTTTTGATCAATAGACAAAATAAAATTGAATGGAGATAGATTATGAATTCCCATTGACTATTAGAAGCAATAAATACAGTGGTAGCTCATTTCTGAGTACATCTGGATGCAGAGTACTTGGCTGCAGTCTTCAGGTGGCAATAAAATGAAGGAGGGTTAGTACATCAGCTAACAGTATGATGCCATTGAGAACTTTTGACACTTCTAATGCAGTGTGTATAACAGTAGAGGTGTTAACACTTTAAAATGGAATGTTCATATACGAAAAAGCATCAACTTAGGCCCCTCCTCCAAAGTGCCATCTTTATTTTTAATTGCCTGTTTTTGTGCATGCATAAACTCAGATGAAAAATGGACTCAAATCTGATGCAAACTAATGCACCAATGCACCAGAGCCTCAAAATCAATATTTATATGCAATGCTAAGCTGATGTACTGTTCTTGATATTGCGTTGCTTAACAACTTCAACCCCCAGAATGAGCTCATGGAATCAAAATATGCCAGAAAACGAGCACAAGACTAACCTGTGAGGAGGCACTAACTCAGGAAAGAACTTCTGTCTGAACAAAGAGCAGATTCCTAAAGATGTGGAAGTATAAACTTTATCGTTTTGTAGCATAACTTTTTTTTTACTTATGAATTTTGTGCACTTGTTTTTGGTTTTGGATTCATTTACAGGAAAAGCACAAAACTTTCGGCACAAAGCCACAACTCAAACTACGCTAGGATATAAAGCGGGAATGCTCCAAGCCCTGGGCACAGCTTTCATGTATTTATTTATAGCTCTTTTTTTATTTAATCTTGCTGAGTCAACCCAAATGTAGATATACAAGCATGATTTCTTCTTTTTATTGATGTTCTGGTGAGGAACCCTCTTTCTAAGCGTGGAGATGTGGCGCCTCTTCACACGGATAATTGATTTATTTTTTAAAGAGCTGATATGAGCTGTTTCTGTGTTTCAATTCATATTAAAAAGCTTTCTGAATATTCTACATTTCTGTGCTTTGGGGTGACTTTTATTAATCATATTTTGATACAGCTCTAGTGACAAGACTGCAACGCATTTTGCCCTGAACTGATTAAAACATAGATCAAAGGCAACATTTCTTGAGTAAGATTAAGATTTAACCCTAAAACGTATTTCCAGTTTGGTCACGACTCCACTTTTTTCCTTTTCTTATCTGCCTGGATGGTCCAGACATGGGAATGAAGCTTATATGGGGTTTTTAGTGCAATTCTTTGTAATATTAAATATAATTTTTATTCATTTAAAACATCCCCAAAAACATTGGTTAGGCGATTACGCTTTGACACCAAAAAGTTCAAGTTTGTTGGCTTTCACACTGAGCAGTTTGGTCCAGACCTGGGTCAGTTTTGTTTTTTTGTTTTGTTGGGGAGATTGTCCACTTTTTGCAATCCTTGTGAATGTTTGTGTGTTTAAAGTGAAAACAAACATCAAGAACAAATGTTTTTTTATTTTTATATTTTTTATATATATGTTATAAAACCCATTCAGAATAAAAGCCTCAAACTTCATTCGTATTTGAAGTATTGAGGTTGAATATTTGACTGGATAGTTTGTGGTTGGCATTGGTTGTCTCAGGGCTGTTCCTGCAGGGAAAGATGAAGAAAAAAAACTGCTGCAACAAGCTAACAGTAAACAACAACACCGTGCTACATGGCTGCTGTGGAGTTTTCTTTTGCTTTTTTTGCAAAGCTTGACTGAGAAAAGTAGAGCTGGAAAAAAAAAGCTAAACATGTCCTCAACCAATGGGAAAATGCTTCAATGACACAGGGTTGTTGGTCCTCTCAAAAGCATAGAACCATAGAAATGGTGGAAAATAGTGTTGGTAATAATTTCTTGTTATCTCAGGACCATTTGGACAGAAGCTCTATTGTAAGTTGAAAAAACAGACTTTTATGTTTACGTGTATATTCGTATGAGGAAAAGGAGGCGTCGCACAGCCACTACATACATTTTGCATATATTGTGCAGATAAAATTGGACATATGTGAATCTAAATGGGAAAGTGAGAAAAGTTGTGGTCTTTTAAATGAAATGTTTCCAGATATCACAAATGAACCACCATATAATGAGTACAAATTATCCACTCAAAAAGCACGTAAATCAACGTAAAACATGATCCATGCGTGACTATTGCGGTGTTTATACGCAATTCATCAGTGATTTGTGTGTCGATTATGTAATTTTAACGTGATATGTGTGTCGTATACACGATATAAAAGTTATACACCAGTGGTAGCCCGGTGGACAGATGTGGAGCGGTTGTAGAAAGCCACAAATCTGTCTATGCATATGCAAAAATCAAGCACAACCGAGCACGATTTACTTAATAATTGCATATAAACTAAGTATAATGCACGCACACTGTGTAATTCTAAACCAACCAGACATTGTGAACAGCTCCAAACCGAATTCATGTAAAGATCCGTTGGTTGAAACCCTTGACGGACATCTGTGCACAACGACAAATGACCAACGAAAGAAACATCGCAAAATTTCATACGTTGGAAAATGTGCAAAATGTTCGTAGCGGCTGTGTGACATGGCCTTAAACGGTCATGAGGCATAGACGTCTTCAATGACACTAACGTCTTTTGTCACCTCACCATCGTTAACCATGATTCCGCAGCTCAAACCTGCCTTGTTTTTTTCCCTTCAGTATCTATTATTTAACAGTCTCGTTTCATCTGCTTCTCCTCTGCTTATTTACTGCTTCTCTCTTCTTAAACCTTCATACTTCAACCCAGACTCCATAATCACCTTTCCGTCCCACACTTCTTCTTCTTCATCCTCCTCCTCCTCTGTTTTTCTCCAGGCCAGTTTGCTGTGTGAGTGGGTGTGCAGATAGTGCTCCTGCTCTCCACTCACTGTTTTACTTGATTGCCTTGCATACGGAACGCATCTGCCGGCTCTATAGGGAGAACAGTACAGCTTGCTTTCAGTCACACTGTCAATCCAGTCAAATCAAATCCATCACTCTAACTGGAACGGAGGGCTGGAACAGAAGGGAAGGCTTGGTGGGAGTGCGTGTTGTGTGTGAGAGCTGAAATAAAGCAATATGTTTCTGCAGAAAGTGAGTCTCGTGAAGCATTTTGCATGATGGCTCTATTAAAGCAATAAGCCAAAGAGTGGTAATAATCTGCCTGGAGGGACGAGATGCGAAGCTTCGCCGCGTGCACATGTATCTGACAGCTACATCCTTGTCTTTATTATTGATCTTTCTAGAAGTGATCCATGTTTTTCCATTTACTTGTCAGATTTTTACGTCCTCAGACACAATACTGATCTAATAAAACGGAGTCTCAGATCCATTCTAGCCGCACACCACCAGCTAACTCTAACATATTGGCTCATCGGACCTGCGGAGCGGCTGCAGGCGCTCTGCTTGCTTTCGTGCATGCAGGAGGGTGGAGAAGATGCGGCATTAGAGGTGATGTGTGAGTTCAGCCTGCCTAATGCGTGGGGGCGGCACTGACTCCTTTTTAACCTGCTAATAAAGATGAGTTGTTGAAGTTTCACATCCAAACAAAGTTAGATGTGAAAACACTTTACTCCTTTCTCGATTTCAGCCTTTTGCAAAATTGAAGCAAAATTGAAAGTGCGCTTAAGTCGATAAGATAAGCCTGACCTGTCCTGAGGGAGCTCTGCGTGCCTCAACACATCCTGCGTGAACATATGCAGCCTGCCGAGAAGTTATGAGGAAAGAATGAGGTTGATATTTGCGGAGAGTTGACAGCAGAAAAACAAACAAGTCAATTTGTCTGGGTATTAGTCCAATCCGAGGTAAACCCTGATGGATGCAGTCATTACTGTTCCTGGGCTGGAAGCAGCTCGTTTTAAACCGGTTTTATCTTGATAAAGTACAAGAAGATGAACGAAGTGATGAATGTATTCTCTACTGTGACTAGTTATAAGCAGGAGGATCCAGTATCAGGCAAAATGTAGATTTGTTCTTTTAGGGATAATGGTTTTTATACCATATTGTTTTCACACTATAAGTAATTCTGCACTATACTTTAAAGCCTTTATTTACATATTTTTTTTATTTTCAAAAAAGGAGCGTGTACTAGGGAATAACACAGAAGTAGATGTTCACTCCTGTACCGTCCCGCTCCCAGACCAAAGTATGAAAAATAATCCTGTCCTGTCCCGCTCCTGGTAATCTGACTCCCGCTCCAAGTTATCCCGCTCCTGTCCCACTCCCTTATATTTTTGTGGGGTTTTTTTGTAATAATGTAAAACATTAAATGTAGTTCTAATGGGATGTTTTTGGATTTTGATTTGTAATGTAACTTGAAATGTCATTTTTTAATTACAAGCTACTTATGACTTTTTAATACTCATACTTTTTTTACATACGTATTTTTTTTTTCCATTTCACTAACGAGGTTGGGAGGTAGCGTAGTCATGGTAACAAATGTTTTGGTTGTATGAGATTTTTTTTTATTAATAAGAAGGTTAGGAGTTACAGGTATTGTGCAATGTTTTTCCTTTTGCTTTTTACGTGTTACTGATAAGGTTGGGTGCTAGGATAATTAAGTTTTTCTTTTAGCGGTATAAGTCTGCTAATGCGGCTAACGCTTGTAAAGTGGCTAACGTGTAGCGTGTTCTAGAATTACTGGTAATGCAGTTAATAAAGTCTGACTGACTGACTGAATTAAAAAAAAAGACCATTCATTGACTGTGCATTTTGTACCTGTGCGCTTTATAGTGTGGAAAATATGGTAAATGAAGAGATTTGTGACCAAAGAAAAAGAAAAAAATCATGGCAGATGGTTTCGATTTTCTGCGGTCAGTGTTTTGCTTCACTAGTGTTAGAGGGGAAAAAAGACAATGTCGTGCTCTTGCTGAAGTTTCCGGACATTGCCCCGAAAAAAGATAAATATGAAATATGAGAGCTTTCCGTTCTGCTTAGCCCTGCAAAATAAGTCAATTAGTCACGGCAAGCAGCAGTCAAAAAGAGATTCTGCATGATGGTCTTAACGAGGGCCGCATAGGACAAGCCTCAGACAGCTCGTTAAATTAATCCTTTGGGTCTGCCGCAAGTGGAATGAAGCATGTGTCTGTGTGACCTGCTTATGTCCTCCACGTTACTCTACAGAACAACACACACAAACACACTCGCACAAAAGACTCTGAGCTCCAAACGGACTTAAGACATAATTCTGATCAAAGTTTCCCTTTGCCTCCGTGGTTGCTCAGATTACATGAAAAACTCTGCCAGAAGAGGCCTTTGGAGAAACTCTTTTTCCTACTTTTCCTTTTTTCTTCTTCTCAAGCTTGCTTTTTTTTGCCAGCGATGTTCCATTTTTCCTTATCTCTGCCTCATTATATGCTATAAACACAGCCGCCAGAATGCACAAGCACTCCCCACTGTGCAGGTTCTAATGATTATGTTACACGACAGTCTAATTCAGGAAGTCAGTTTTCTTTTACATGCATGTATGATTAATGAGCAACAGAAAGTCATGTCAAACTTTATTTTGCATCAAACATGCCAAAATTTGACACTTACAAAAACAGTTCTGGCACAATTTTAGGTAGAATTGAAAGAAGAACAAAAAAGCTTTCCTGCTACCTATAATAAATGACTATGTGCCTCAGCTCCAGTTACCAACTTTTATCAGTTTCCTCCTCTCAAAACCATAAGTGTCACGATTAAATATTACGTCGTGACTTTTTAATATCATATTTTAAACTGAAGTTCATTTCGCTTCTAAATGGTTGGAAATTTAATCAGTTGGAGTTGAGCTTAAAAAGATTTAAATCAAAGTTGGGGGCTTAGCCTGGAAATTCTGATGCCGTGATTTAAAACGGAATTTGAACTCTGTTGTGTTTTTATGTATTTAACTCACTGTGGTTCCACACTCTTTAAAGGGCCTATGTAATGCTAAATCAACTTTTTTGAGCTTTTAAGTGTGTTATAATGTTTATTCCTCACAAAAACAACCCCAAAGCTGTATTTTGATCTGTTTCTGAGCATTCCTCTAACAACCTGCACTCTGAGCAAGAGCCTTTCGCAATCCATGAAAACACACGCTGAAGAAAAAACCTAATAAATATGAAGATTTTATAAAGATTGTTTATAATCCACTGTTTTCTGATGGTGAACACGTGGAGGATTCATAAAACAAAACAAATTTACATTCCTTTGTTTTACAAGTGACAAATCACTCTGATGCAATGCATTGTGGTCTATGTTTGCTATTCTAGTAAGTGTCGATGATACAGAGAATTGTGGGAAATTTCCAGGACACTCGCATAAAACATTGCATATGCCTCGTTTCTACTGAGCAGTACGGTCCAGTCTAGTCCGCTATTTTGAGTGTTTCCACTATAAAATGGACCCATTAAGTCAGACTGAACCATATTATTTTTGGTTGTAGTTCCCAAAAAAATGGAACTTACCAGTTAGGCTGGAGCTACTTTTAAAACTTGTTGATTGGCTGAGGTTAATTAGGACAAAAGAAAGCGCCAAGAAATGGCTGCACTCTTCTTCGCCGCCCGCAATCTTGTCTCAAACAACATAATGTACTTGGATTTAATGTAAAACTAACTGCGATGGTTTGAAGTCATTTGTTTTGCCAGTTTTATATTGTGGCAAATAAAGACATGACTATACATTTCAAATTTGTCTCTCAGAAATCAGAGAAAATGTAGGTTATAAATCCAAGGTTCACCCTGCAGGTCAAGGCCAAACATGTTGCTATAGCACATTTATAACAGTCAAAGCAAAAACCCTCTAAAGGTAAAACATACTCTGACAAACATCAAAAACTGAAAACAATACAGTAAAATGCAAAGTAATGAAATAAAAACAGGGGGAAGCTAAAAGAAGAGAAACAAAAGTAGGGTAGAGAACAAACTAACACTTACTCTGCTGTCTAAAAATATGGTTCATTTTTATCTATTGCACTTGACTAAATTCCAGTGTCAAACCAGCTTCCCATCTCAGCTCCGTGATACATCACAGATCCCATCTGAGTCCCTGGAATCATATTATGAATATCAAAGCCACCAGCATGCTCGTTATCAGAGAGCGGACATTCAGCTGCCCCGGTCAACCATCCAGACTTTGTTCTATCCATCTCAATTTACTTGGCATGTCATTCTCCGTTCGCCTGACTATAGGCGCAGACTTTGGGTTATGTTCTTTATTCTGGCTATGAACACAATGCGAGGCTCTCTCTTGTCCTCGGGCCCATCAGCTAGCAATTTACTTCTCTTTTCTCATTTCCCAACCACAACAGATGCCTATAAATTGCCCTAGGGAGCCATTCTTGACCCCCTCATGTTTTCTGCTTTTCCAAATGCGTCTACCTAAATCACTGTCTCACCCTCTTTGACACCCAAGTCTCTGTGGCGCAATTTAAGTGTCCAAAGCACAAAACAGCTCTGATAAGCTCCATACAGGCACACAGTTGCACACGTGTCTTCAGCAGCCCTGCAGATAGAATCACTGAATCACCTTTGATGGATTTAATGCCTGGGAATACATTATGGAAGAAAATTTGATCAAGTCCTAATAGTGTGCAATAATGCCGGAGAATGCAGAAATTACAGGATGCCTACATTCAGAAAATTTGAATAGCTTGTCGGTGAAAGAGCAAGATTAAGATGTGAGAGGGGCTACTGAAGCTGGCTGCAAACCATCTTATTTTGTGTGTGTGGGTTTTTTTTTTTTTTCTTTTGTTTTGTCATGGTGCTGAGATTATCTGCTTGAGTGATGGAGGTGGCCTTGATCAGCCCTCTGTCTGCATGTCACCGTTTATCTGATGCCCCCTGTTGCAAAGCCATCAACCCTTCACTTTCCTGGAATGTACATATTCACTCTTGTAAATGGGCCACCGAACCAGTAAACACTCCAGTTTTTCCCTATGCAGGAAAGCTTGATGCACAGTCAGCTATAAATTCCAGTAAAGACCCGCTCCAATAAAAATGGTGTTTTTAACGTGTTCTTCTGGCATTTTTAGCAGGTGGAGGACATATATAAAATAATTACAGATTAAAACAGCATTCGGAGTGTTTCTTAATTCAAATTGGGATGGATCAGGAGCAGAAAAAAAACCCGCGGTTCAAAAAAGCTCAAGTTTGTGGCGCACCAAAGCCATGGGACGGCCAAAGTCTCCCTGCTCCGCTCCGAGAGAGTGCAAACAAAGGAATGCTGAGATATCGTAGAGTTGTGCAGTACCAACAGTCCCGCCCACAACCCAGAAGCAAATTTCTAATGAACTCCTCCCCTTTGCAGAAAATCGGTCTCAAAAAATGACAGTTTTTTTGTTTTTCATTAAATCAAAAATATAGTCAGGTGGAACTGCAATAGAAATAGTGCTTTTGGTGTTTTTAACCTTTGTGCTATCTTGTGGGGTCCAGATGACCCCATTTCCAACGTTAACGTGCCTTGGAGACACGTTAACGTTGGAAGTAGGGTCATCTGGACCCCACAAGAAAGTACGCTGAACCTTTTTTCGTCAACGATGTTTGATCTTCACTTGTGTCCATGGATTACATTAAATCCTCTCCACCTTTATCTACCTTTGTCATGGTAGGCAGAACACGTCAATGTAAGGATTGGGTCATCTGGACCCCATAGGATAGCACAAGCGTTAACATAACCTTGTAGTACCTTTCTCAGAACGAATGACTTGTTTAAAGAAAATTAGGCTGATAATTGTATTTCTGTGCATTTCTTCACTCTGATTGTTGGGAATAAGAACCACATGGACAAATGCTGATTGAAAAACTTGAAACAATGAGATAGGTGCTACAATGGGCAAAGCCACAAGCTCCCTACTCCACTTCATTCTGATCCATCCACTTGTAGACGACTAGATCCATGTAGGTCTTTGTTTTCCTCGTCCGATCTGGCATCTGGCTCCACACGTACGCCTGGATAGCTCCGGTACTGCTCACCATTTTGGTTGCAGCTGTAATGTTAGGTTGGGGCTGTGCTAGCTAGTGGGAGAGCATGTAAACATAATGATGATGGAAAATGGAGGTAGGGTTGCTCCACCTCAATAGTCCTGCCCAAAACCCAGAGGGAAATATTTAATGACCTCCTGCCGCTCTGCAGAAACAAACTCCTAGAAAACGACAGTTTTTTTTTAAACTTTTATTTTGTCTAAAGAGGACATAATTATAATTAAAAAAAAACACACTGAGAATGTTTAAAAACGGCTCAAAAGATGATTGGAGTGAGACTTTAACTGGTCACCTTTAGAGGAAAAAAGTGACGGGGAAGATCTTTTTTTATTTGAAATGTTCCAAAGGCAAAGACGAGCTTTTCGTTTTTGTCTCTCCTCTTCTGCTGGCAGCTCAATGAGCTCAGTGAGCTCCAGGCTATTGGAGACGTGCAAATCTGTCAGGACAATCGGAATTAGCTGCAGGTCTTATTTTGTAAAAAAGGAGTAAAGAGCTTGTCGTGGTGGGGAGAATGAATCAGTCCACCGAGCAGAGAATGGACCTCCGAAGCTGATTGCAGGGATGAAGGAGGAGAGGGAAATATGTTCACCCATTAATTAATCTAATAGTTTTCATGGGACAAAGAGAGCATATCTCTGCTGCCAGCATAATGAGAGCCGGGAACAAAGTCATTCACCGCATCCCATTTGAAATTATGCAAGTATGGGCTTTAGACCAAGAAAAGGACCACAAAGCAAAGCTCTTAAAAAATCGATTGGCTTCAGGACAACTGATGCTCTTTTTACTTTTTAATATAATCTGTACTAAATGCTTCATTGGTAATCCACAGAAAAAAAATCAATTTATATGTTTGGGGAAATATTTAAGAAAACGAAATCAATTATGACCGTGTCACAATGGAATTAAACCAATTAATTTTCAGATGTTTTGATTGGTTCAGGGGGCAGGCAAAGCCTGGCACCGAAACTTGATTGGAGAATAGGGCTGATATCACAGCTCATTGGTGCAAAACAGTTTGGGAAACAGCCTAGATCTTATTGAATTTTAATTCAATGGATCTGTGGTGCGTATGATAGGGGAATGGGAGGCCCTTTCAGGCATCATAATTTGGCCCCCGCCCTGTTTTTACCAGGGATCTGGCCTAATATCAGGTCGATCTCTTTTGCAATCACAAAAGCATGAATGGAGCCAGATCCTGTCTCACACCAAACAAAAAGAAGCTTTTTTTTGGGTAGCTGTTGTTTTCAGCTATTCCTGAAACTATTATGTGGGTTGAATTGGGTGCATTTAACCCAAAAATGGAAAGGGCAGCAAGTCATGCTTGACAACCTTAAGGTCTTGGGGAAATTCGATCATTAGACTTCATTCAACCTTCCTACACCTTAAAAAATGCTCGCTTTAGACAAGCTACCACACTCTGAAAGATCATTACTTTACTCAAACAATCAGATATTTTGTGTTTGTGGAATGAATATTAATCTAGCAACTAGCCACGGCAACACAGATGCCAACGGGTGCGCAGTAAATTAGGACAGAATGCTCAGGTTTTTGGTTATGACAATGCTTTGAGCTACAATTGTCATATTTGAGAAACATGTTATCCATAAAGCTTAAAGTGTCATAATATATTCTTTTCACATAAAAAAATTGGGGGAAAAAATTAACATGGGACCAAAAAGTAACAGCCATGACCACATGTGAGTAAATATTTAGAGTGAGTAAACAAGATCCACCAGTCCTAAGGATTACTGGGAACTTGATTGATTGCATAGTAAATAAATCAGCACCAAAATTCTGCTTTTGTTTGTGTTTTGTTTCTGTAAACTAAGAGATCAACACACAAAACAGCTGGACTTTGGTAAAATAATGTTGGATTGATTAGAATGTGAAGGATCTGGTTAAACAGAGATCCATTAAAGAAAATACATTTTTCCTAAGAAAAACTAGAAACGCAGAGTTTGGAGCTCCAAAAAGCTTTTTTTGTATTTGTTCTGAAACAAAAACTGAAAGCCTCGAGGCTTCAGTCGTAGAAGAGGTGACATCTAGTGGCCAAATGAAGCAAGAAACGAAAACAGATCCTTCAAAAAAGAAAGACGTTTCACTGAAATAAAAGGTAATTTTAATTTGAACTGTTATTGAACTCATGGCTTTAAATCGAAAAGACCACTGGGAACGCTTTGAAAATAGATCAAAAGATGATCGGAGTGGGACTTTAACTTAATTTCTTTTACATTTAAAGCTTTGAAGCTTGACTCTTAAAAAAGAGAACATGGTCATCCAGCCAAAGGCCTTGTAACCTATAAAACTGAACAACTGAAGTAACAACACAGTCAACCATAATATTTTAAAAAAGACTTTGCAGTCATGAGCTGCAAATTTGTTTTATTTACCACAGCATATTGATATTATACTTGAAGAAAAAAAAACACACATTGTTGTGAAGACACTTGAACTAGCTCAACAGTTGCTCAACAGTTTCCTAATAAAAGAGTAAAACACATTTCCCTTTTTTTTTTTTTTTAAATTGAAATTTTTAGACACACTTAACCATGGACTGATGTACCTTTGCAGATTAAACAAAAGAAAAAACATCATAACGAAACACAAAAGAGCATTTTAGAATTCATATCAAAGACTTTTTTTCCAAACTCAGCTAAAAGTCAAAGGTCTTTGAAAATGATGCCTCAAAATCTTTAAGATGATTAAACGGATGCTTTGAAGATTTATGTTGACCATGAAATGAATCAAAACCAAATCACTTGTCATAAGCAGCAAATATTATTTCTGTTAATAGTAACAGTTAAAGAAGTTTAGTCTTTTTGGCCTTGTTACCTTTTTTCCCTCATCTTATTGCTGTGATGTGAATAAAAGAAAAGAAAAGAAAAGTAGAAAAAAAATCCATCCTACGTCTACACTTTACTTCTTTGTGTTTCTTATTAAACTAAGGATGGTGTATTGCATCTACTGCTGTAATCCCCAAGCACATAAATTACCTCGCACATAAACACTGAATGATTGTATAATGAAAAACAATCAAAAACAAGAGGCAAGTAGAACAAAAATGCATTATCCTGGGTGCAATAATGCAGTTTTTGCTCAGGATAATCCTCTCAAACAGTCCCACGAGCACTGCTGCAGAGTCTCCTGCCTTCTCTCCGGGTGGGCGCAGCGTATTTTCCATTTCTCCCAACCACAAATCAAACGGGAGCGGCTGATTCTGTTTTCCATACACGCAGGATTAATATCTTGGCAATTGCGACCCCAAACCCAGCAGTGATAGGGTCAGGGTCCCTGTGCTTGCCATAGGCCAGGAACAACAATGGAAAAGGCTCTTCCTTTACATACTGGGATTAATACATGACCACACAGGGGCTTTCGGGGCAGAAAGAACATTTGGATTCTTGACAAATAGGCAACACACCAGCACAAGCTGTTTTCTTTTTATTTATTTTTTTATTTAGCTGTTTTAGGACTGACTGAAGAAGCTGTTTACAAACCAAACAGAAATGTCTTTTTTATTTTTTTTATTTTTGCTTGCTTTACTTATAAGACATTTATAAAGCCAACCTTTTAATTTGATGTTTAAAGTCGTCAAGAATAACTCTGAGGTGAAGATTTAACCCTTGTGCTATCTTAGATGACCCCACCCTTACTTTGACGTGTTCTCCCTACCATGACAGAGGTGGATAAAGGTGGAAAAATTTCATGTAATCCATTGAACCAGTGAAGATCACAGAAAATAGAAAAAAAAAAGGTTCAGAGCTCTGTCTAGTGAATCTAGATGACCCAACTCCCAACGGTAAAGTGCCTAGGATAGCACAAGGGTTAATGTGATCATGTAAAGTAAATTTGTATATTTAAGATTTCTTAGAAGTTGAGCAATATTTTCCTTTAAAAAAATTGGTTAAATGTGGCTTTTTGTTTACAAAAGAGAATAAAAAAACAAACATAATTCACCTACTTAACTGTATTAACCCTTTAACACTGGAACTTTAGCTTCGGTGTAAAAGGGAAATGTGCACAGTTTCATGGTCAATTGTAACACAGGTGGTGTTTACATTCGTTCAACTACCTAAATTTTTTAAACATTGAGGAGATTAACATAATTTCTGCGGACTCTGTTTCAGAGAAATGCGGCTTTGCGCCTTTCTGCACCACTTTATGTTGGGAATGTGTTGAATATCAGTGCAAAGCTGCTGTAATAACCCGCTTCTCTCCACATCACAATCAGCTGATTCACGTTGGTTGCATAAACGGTCAGAGTTAGTTTGTCAAAGCTGGAGTGTTTTTTAAGTGTCAGTGTCATCTCTGATGCGAAGGGGGGTCTAAGGGCAGGGATGCCAGTATAGCTTAGTCAGTTTGTTAGTTCATTTTAGTATTTTCCTATTGAACTCTTTGTATTCATGATCCTTTTGAGTTCATGTTTTACGTCGAAGCCCATCGAGACGACTGTTGTTGTGATTTTGGGCTATACAAATAAAATTGAATTGAATTGATGGTAAAAGGTTAAGTTGACTTAAGCCATTATTTCCAGCACCTTTGCAATGCTTTATGACTTGACGTCATCTAACCTTTGCTTAGGTCTATAAGACCCAAAACCAGTCAGGCTTTCTCTCTGAGGAGCCTATGAAACCCGGGTCTCTTACCAGCTTAATTCAGAATTAAGAAAGCCTTTCAGATCACATCACAAGACGAAAGCAACTGAGCCCAGATGACCCTTTTTTAAAAATGTATTACTGGACGATTGACAGTTCGGAGACATAATTAGGCTGTTCCAGAGGTGAGGATTGAAGTGCTACCAGTTACTTTAGCTTTCACTCCCGTTTCCATCAGGAAGTCATGGAATTGGTGGTAGAAATAAAGGTTGTAGACCTTTAGTAAAGTAGTAATTTTCATATTTTTCTAAATGTTGAAGTGTAAATGTGGGTTGTTGTTCTCCTCTTGGAGAAAAGTCTTCCTGCAAACATCAGGTGCATGCTTTGTCCTCTCTGCTGCTGTCCATATGAAGAGATACCTCTTAAATCATTTCACTGACAGACTCATGGCCTGTTGTCAACGGTAACATCGGTGTAGTGACATGATACATGAGTCCAGCGAGTTGAAATTTCAAAATTGACTGAACTCAATACCCTGTTACCGTGTCGGCCCGCCTAATCTGCTCTGCAACTCAAAGAGACCTCCGTCAAAAAGCAGACAAAAGGTGCGTGTTTAGTGGAGCGGAGAGCTGCTTTTTGCATACCTGGGATGGGATGTGATGTACGTGACATGAGCCGTGAACCGCCTGTGATCAGCTCTCGCTGCCATGAGGCGATGGAGGCAGACATTATAGACGGGGAACACAGAAAACCTGCTCACCTTCGCTCATCATACTCTCTCAGCTGTGACATTCACTTAGCATTATCTTGACCCAGCTTGTTGCCCCTTTGGAGTTGATCATAAATGGCATTTGAAAGCAAAAAGCTGCCTCTCATTTTTACTCACACAGCATCGTAATTGTTACATATGTGAAAAAAAAAAAAAAGGTCAAGGTCAAATTTGTTTATAAAGATGGATTTGAAAAGTAGATTTAAGGATAAAATGGTTATAGAATGGAAAGTGGAAAGTGCCAAAAATACTTTTCAGTGTTCAATCAACAAATATATAAAAAAAAAACCATATTATTTAAAAAAAACACAGAATAAAGAGAATAAAACCTCCTCAATGGACCATTTATTTTAGGGGTTTTATTTTAGTCGGTTTACTACGACGGAGTGTTAGGGCTACCAAAAACATAAAATTAAAACCGTGTCAGAAGTTCAACCTCATGCTAACGGTGATGGGAGTTTAGGTTGCCGTGAAGCAGATGGCGTTTTCATCAGTTCAGCACATGGCGCTTTCCTCATGCCGTCGGATATAGATGGTGAAATGCCGGGAAATGTAGTTTTAACAACAAGCGGCTTTCCAAGGAGAACTAAAGGACCCTTAGATACGTGCAAAAGGCAGACTTTGCTCCAAGTCCTTCGACATAAGCAGCATGAGAGAAGTGGGGTTTGTGAGCCACACGAAAGGGGAGAAACAGCAACGGCTTATTCTTCCAACAGGTAATGATGGTGTTACTACTGATTGCTTTAAATAAAAATAAAAAAATCTTCTTTCACATTTTTTCGTGTATTTGAAAAAAAACAAAACAAACAAAAAAACCAGGGGATGTTCGTTCAAACCATAAGATGAGCTGCAGATAAAAGTTGAAAAACAACAATGTGTCCGTGTCATAGACGTAACCCGTTTTGTTTATGTGCTCGTCAAGATATCACCAGTCTGTTTCCTTCTTCCTACATACTTTCTCAACAAACATTGCAAAGAAAAACGTCGGAAGTCTTAAATATTGACCAGTATAAACTCTTTGTTTATTTATTTTGTTTGTGAGTCAATCCTGACAACACTATTGGACAGAAACCAGCAAAGAGGAATGATATCAGGAATTTCTGTGGATTTTTTTTTCTAACAAAACTGTTATGAGTACTTGTGAGGATTTTAAGATTATTTATGTTGCGTAACTGAGAAAGTGCCATTGTTTGTCTGGGGTGTTTTTGTGCACTTTATTGATGGTCCCTCGCTGCCTCTGCAGCTTCACATCGAGGCAAACTCCGCTGTTTCTTGTTTCCTGCAGACAAAAATAAACGATTCATACGAGCCAATACAAGTACATCCAGCTACATACGACGGCTACAAATGTGTTTCTTTTTAGTTTTGGAAATACAGTGTAAGGTTATGGAAAACCAATAGTCTTTAAACCCTGAATTTATGAGAATACAGTAGTAATTTCTGACAAATTAGTAGAACTATGAGGAAAAGAGTTGATATTTTTTAAATAATAGTTATAATCTTCCTCCATTTCCTCTATCCCTTCTCATGTCCTTGTAAACAGCCGATTGGCAAACTCACCAGAGAGTTCACTAAGGGTTAAGCACAGTGGTGGAGGTATGATGACATGGGCTAATCCACTGCCGCCGAACCTAATAAACATGAGCTCCCTTTTTTCCCAAGCATATTTATCTATTAATACTTTTGGGAACTAGTCCATATATACCTTCAACGGCGTACCACATGTTTGTGTTTTAATATTCTTGTTAAACTAAATGTTTATTAGCTGTGGTATTCAAACATTTTAAAGCGGCCCATCAAACGTTGTGTGTTAAATTGTATTTTTTAGCAGGTTTAAAGTTTAAATCTTTTTTTAAGCTGTATTGATTTAAGAATTGCTATCCAGGACGAAATATACTTGAAACTGGCCTCCCTATCCAGTTATTTTTAACCACGACCAGTCTAACCTATGACCTCAAACTCATGTCAGCCCCTCTGCTTCACAGAGGAGAGAGAGAGGGAGGAAAGATCAGATAATATCAGACTCAGATTAATTAAATGCAACATAAATGAATGGCTCTAGTAATTAAGTTAAAAACAGTTTTATTAATAACTGGTTTATCTTTAACTATAAGGCCACTTTAACTAATTAAAAAAAACCATTATCTGTAATTTAAAAAAGAAAATACTGTGAAAACAACTTTAATCTATTTTCTATTATTAGACAAGTGCATGAAAGCTTCAAATGTAAATTATGTGTTGTTACTTTCTTTGAAGGTCAAACCATATTTCACAAGAATAGAGAAAATTCTTGATAAAGATGTTTAAAGTGACTTCAGAGACCGAAATAGACAAAGCCGTGCACTCGTATCATGATTGCAAGTGTTTCTGAAGCCAAGTTTCATCACATGCCCATTTCCTTCCCACTGAGAAACCACGGCTAACCCTTCATTTGAAAGGAGAGGAAATGGCCCTGCATTTATCTCCACTCTGACTCTGCATCTGTCCGTTTACTTGTAGCCTCTTGTGAGCTCTTTGAACAGGGGCGCTCGCCGCTCGGGGCGGCGCTCAAAGGGACCTTGAGCTCCTGGGCTTTCCCCAAAGAGGAGTGACAAACCTAAGGTGGCAAGATGAAAGTCGATCCATCAGTCAGAATTTATCTTCGGCAGCACTTACGGGCACAAGGGGGGGAATAAATAAAAAAAAACAAACACTGGTAGACAGGTATACAGCCAGCATTAAACCTGGCAGCAGAGGTAACTTAGTACTTCCCTGTTGGCTGTCAAATTGAAATAGTGTGGCGAGTTCCTCGCTTGAAATCAGTGAAGATGCTGCTTTTAATGCATTTTCTCATTTTCTCCTGGGGTGGCGTGCTTATTTTCTCCCCGGTGGATCCTTCATGGATTCCCTCCTTTGGCAAGTTGGTGCTTTTGGAAGAAGAGGCGGGAAAGCCTTGCAACAGCTGCAAACAGGTTAATTTATAGCTCTTTTTTTATGAATTCTAAATGAAACGTTTTGATAGGAACTTCGCAGAGGCCCGGCGGAGTGTTTAACCCCGTTTTGAATGTACTCTGTCCGTTTAAGGAGGAGCTACTTTAAAAGGTGAAAATGTACAGAGAGGATTCAGTGAGTTTCTGAGAATAAACAGCAACTTTTATTCTAAAAATACTGTATTTTTTGGTCCAAAAAGACTAATTTAGCTCGCAACCCCAACAGTCTGTCCGTAAATTAAGTGATCAATTTGAATCAGCGGAGGAATGCAAGTGTGCGCCAGTAAGCAACATCTTTTCACCAATGTGCAACACAGCACTAATATAAAGTAATGCATACCAACACAAAGCCACTTTTCTCCACGACAGAATCCGCTGATTCACGTTGATCACCTTGAGGGTTGAAGAGTCACAGCAGTTGCAGGAATGGAAATGCTGGAGCTAAACATGTAACAGTTTTTCAAACCTGAACACTTTTATAATTTTTGAAAAAAAAAAATAAAACGATTACCGTTGTTGCCCCATTTTAAACTCATCTTGCACACTTAACTGTTTATTCACATCAAAGTACTTTGGATGTCAGGGGGCCGTCTTGTCTGCGGAAAAAAATCGGACTCCAAACTGACCTTTTCTTGAAGTCGTGATTATATTGTGAAATCGCAGATGTTTTTGTAATAACTTCATGTTGAGAAAAGGACAATTTTTTTCTAACTTGTAACCAGCAGGAATTGTGCACAGTAAAGTTTGTTTCCCTGATTGTTTGCTTCATCTGACAGCTGGGAAAGTTCACCTGAACTCTAGTGTGGGCAAAACAAGCAAACCTTCTAAATAAGGGTCTCAGCTAACAAGTGTGAATGCAAACAAACACAGCAGACCGGAGGATGGAAGAAAACCATGGAGGGGAAAAGGGACCTGAGCCTCATGCATTTAGATTAGCTCACAGCATGAGTCTGAAGAACCATCAATGAGGAGAAACTAAAGTGTCTCATGTCTGATTGTGGTGTAGTGACACGATGAGGGTGTTTGTCAATATAGGAGAGTCAGAGTACGAATGGAACCTTCCAGTTTTCTTCCTACTCGTGTCTTTCTTCAGGAAGTTCAGCCCCCAAACCAGCAGTAGTACAACTGCAAGATGTTTTCATGTGGTTGAGTCTACTTCAGTCAGTGCTGTACGGGAAAACCCGACATTAAAAATAAGGTGTATATCTCTAACATACCTTCCCAACCCAATCAAAAGTAGTCTGCCAGATGTTCTCAAAGACTCGCTGTCATGAAAATCATGTTTTCAGTGTTTTAAACATCTTCTTGTGGCATTTTATCGATGGTGATGTAGAGAAAATTACATTTAAATGTGAATTTCTTAGTATTTCTTTATTGAACTCATGGTTAATCAGGAGCAAATGAAAAAATGCAGTTATGAAAAAGATTGTATTTGTGATGTAGAAAATACGCTCCCAACTCTGAGCTCTCAGCAACAGGAAGGGGGGGCGGTGTTGCTCTCTGCTAAAATTGTGTTTTTAACATGTCCTTGTGGCCATTCTTTGATGACGGCGGACATAATTTAAGAAAACTAAGCTGAAAGTTGCATTACTACTGCTGCTCTGCAGAAACTGTTCTAAAAATCAACACCGTTCTTTTTGGCTAAAAATAGCATGATCATAATTAAAAGACGACTGGAAACGCTCTGAAAATAGATCAAAAGATGATTGGAGAGGGACTTTAATGTGAAAGTGACACACAACCCCACACCGAGTAGATCCACTTGTTGAATCTAATGGCAAATGTAAAAAATTGTCATTTTAACATAAATGTTTTGAATTTTGACCACAGCAGTAAAGCTGCTTCTTACAGATTACAGATTTGCATTTATTGAAGCCCAAAGTGAATCATGCTTTAGTTTTTGTATTCATATTTTTGATTTTTACTTTTTTTTCTGCACATGGAGGATGGAGGAATGGGCTTAAAAATCAAATAAGATGAAGTTTTAAATACATCTAAATAAATTAATTCAGGAGAATTTGTTAGTGGGAGTTTGCTGGCACAACATCAAATCTCTAGACAAGGTACTATGTTTAAATCAATATCATTAGAGGCTTAGAGACATTCATGTATCATGTTATTAAAAAAATACTTTAAATACTTAAAGCGACAAACCTCAGCTGTGCATGAAGAAATGAATATATGATGGATTTCACTTTCTTTCAAAAGCATTCAGAATGTCTCCTGACATGATGATGTGTGTGAACTGATTCAAATTCTTTTTCCTGCAAACATCTGCATCTAAATGTGACATGTGAGGAGAAAAGCAGATCCCCTTTCAAACTGAAATGATTTGCTGATAAATATCTGTCATTTCAATATCTGATGCATGAATGAGTGGCTGTATTTTTTTTTTATTTTTTATTTTTTTTAAATGCTGCAGGCAGACTTGCTGCAGTTCATTGCGTCTGCTCCCTGATAGTTTGTGTCATTTTGCTTTGGATTTTATGATCATGCTTCACGCACAGTGGTCAGGTCGTCAAAGGATTATTATTTTTTTTCTCATGCAAATGTTGGGCCGTGCAGTAGGTCCCCCTTATTACTTGCTCTGTCCTCGTTAAAAGCGGCTCGGGCACAGAGGCAATCCTTTTTAAAGGGTATGCAAGTGCAGGGCCACTGGAGCTGGATCTCACCTCATCTCTGTGCACAAGAGATAAAAAAAATAAAAATAAAAACCATCACTAGGATCGAGCATCTGCTAAAACTAAAAAGTTAAAATCTTTTATTTTGAAATTCAAATTGCTATTCTATAGGAAAAAGGAAAAAAGAAACGAGCAGGAATCTGTGGGAAATGACAGCGCATGCAGAGCTGCACCCATCCCCCTTGTTGACAAGAGTGTCATGTTAGCACTGAACTATCTCTCACACATGGCAGGCATGCAGTCAACAACAAAATCTGGACATTTCCAGGTCACGCTGGCGCTCCTAGTTTGAAAATCAAGTCACAGAGAAGGAAGGGCACGCGCTTCCCGTCGTTCCCTGCAAACCTGCAAAAAGCAGTGCAGCAGAAGGAGATAATTCTAACTTAAGACATTCACTTTTGGAATGAAATATTAAGCAGCTGTATCAGCCGCACTACAACCATTCCTTAGATATTTCAACCCCCCTTCCAACGTGTTTTTCCTTTATTCTGCCCAGTGTCCCGTGGGCAGGAGCCTATCTGGACTGTCACTGAAGCAGGCTTTTCCCTGGGGAGGTGGCTGTTCCATCTCTGAGCTAACAGGGACACAGTCACCTCTCAAACTCAGTCACAGTTGAATATTTGGTGAGTTTAACATCCCCAGATATCTCAAAATCCATGAAACAGAGAAATCGGAGAAAAACAATTTAGTTTTAAATATTGCTTTATTTTTATAAATTTGTTTCATTTATTGTATCTGTTGAACTATAGGACATGAATGGTCTACTTTTGAACTAGTGAGAACTGAACAACTCTGATGTTCACTTCTCACTATAAACAACCCCAAAGCAGTATTTTGATCCATTCACGCATTTCTGAGTATTCCTCTGAAAACCTGCGCTCTGAGCACCAGCCCCTCCCATTGCGCAAAAACCAGCGCTGCCAGCCCCGCCCCCAGGCTAACACACACCCACTTTCTCCACGGAGCAAGCAGTGTTCGGCAAAACGCTTTCATCTTAAATGCATATATTTTCCAATTGTCTCCGAACAGGCGGTCGCACTTTAGACGCCTGTCTCCAAGAGCGGCCGGGGTCCTTTAAGACACCCCCCCACCACCCTACCCCCGGGTTGTAAAAAAGTCATGCTGGGTGTCTGTGGTATACTACGTGTGGTGGCAAACGCCAAAGAACATTCTGGTGAGGAATGTGCACGACGTTTAGGGATGGATCCTAAACGTATCCGAAAATGGCGCAAGCAGATGGATGATATTGAGAAGACGGCTGCAGAAAAAAGGAGCAGACGGTTTCCTGGTGCAAAGAAAGAGAACAACAAATTAGAAGAATTGGTTTTAACGTGGATTATTGAGCAAAGCCGGAAATGTGCGTGTGCCCCCAGGATAATGAAAGAATGAAAGAAACATTTGCAGCCAAGGCCAAATCAGAGCAAACTACAATGATTTTATCATTTTAATAAATTCTTAATGTTCATCTGGTGGTGTTTTCTGCATTTAGTGACCGAATTTCACCACAAAATGAACCCGTTACCCATCACCATTCTCTCTGTGATGGAATAAACGCTGGGGCTACTACAGGCAGATACACTATATGCTCATCTATCTTTGCTAAAGTTTGGATGTTGTGTGTTTTCGTGGGCAAAACGCAGACACGCATGGGTTGATGTCAGGGAATGGTCGCCACTCACAACGAACGAAAGGCAGAGCCTCAGCGATTGAGGCTTCGTACTTTAGAGTAGGAAAAGAGGACAGGAAAATTTCTCATATTTCATAAATAATCCTTCTTTAGAGTACCAAAGGAAATATATTATTATACATGGATATAGTTTACTCTGAAAGGCTTAGTTTGTAGTAGCATGCTACTTGTTAGCCACAATAAAAACGTCTTAACAATATCTGTAACTTCTAACCTTGTGCCAAAAAAATTCAGGTAGCACCTCACTTTAGATGTGCAATTTTTTGTTTTTTTGTTTTTGAAGAATCATTCAGTGTTGTGGTGTTCTTCTGCACTAATCTAAGATTTACTGTTTGCTCTTGGTCTTGTTGATCCATCTATTGATTTTCAGCAATGTTTATCCTTCTCATGCTCGTGTAGAGGGTGGAGATGGAGTCTAACCAGCTCAGTGTGCAGAGCACACAAACCTGGGGTGACCTCATATTTAACCTTCTGCGCTTTTTTCAAAAGAAAACTACTATTTTAGTTTCCCTACAAACAGAAAAATGTCATCTCAAACCATACATGAGGAAAATTGACCTTCTCAAAACGGGTTCAAAAATATAGAATATGAGACTTTTCTTTTGTTATAAATTAAAGAAAATCTGCCAAAGAAACTACTGGTAGTAGAATTTATTTTGGTAAGATTTCTTAGATCAATTTGAGACATTCTGCCCTTTTAAAATGAAATGAAATTTTGAAATTACCTATAGACTCAAATGTATGTGTATTGATCTGATAATTGGAAGTATTATGTCTTATAATAGTTGCGTATTGCTCAGAAAATGAGTTTTATATCTTTAAAGTAGGAATATTTTGACTCACCCCCACCCAAAGTATTTTGTATTTTATATTAGAGTACTAAAATTACACAATTTAGGGTTTATTTCCTAAAATGTTATGTAAAATATGAGTGAAATTAAGGTTTCCAGTTTACTAAACTAAGCAAGCTGTTCTTTAGAGAGAAAAAAAAGACCATTCACTGTTCACAAACTTGACAAACTTCTCCGTAAAATATAAGTTTCAAGTAAAAAAAAAATGTTTCAGTAGAGTTTTTGCTTGAAATAAATTGTTTTTAAGATCATATGATCTAACAAGATATTTGAGACTTACAGAATAAACTTAAAACAAGTATTTAGATCTTACTGAATAGTTACTGATAAGTCAGTTTTGTCCTATATCATCTTTAGTAAGGTATTTAAACCTCCAAGCTTGACAAAACAAACTTGGTGAAATTTTGTGGTTTTGCAGAGACGCTGCAAAACGAGGTGACCTAGAAATAAGAAAAGAAGATTAATTATAAGTAGAAAAACTTAAACTAGAGAGTAAAAAAATTATCTGTCTGTGCAGCAAGTCATTTTTACTTAACCAGAAATTTGATAAGATATTAAAATATAGAAACAACATTTTCCAAAGCAAAGCTATAAAAGCTAACAGTCAAATTGAAGGTTGTACAACCCATTATACCATGGTCTGGGTGAATTCTCTATTCTGATTGGCTGTTGGTTGTGGATTTAACACTGATAAGAAGTTCTGGTCGCATGGCTTAAATGTTCTGTATCACTTCTTTAAAACAAACTTTTGCTTCGTTGTTTGGATAAAAACAAGCAGTAAGAGGTGAATTTTCTCTCTGAACTGATGCGTTAGCTAATCCATCGTGACGATCAGCATATATATCGCTTTCCTTTGCCGCTGCAGTCCAGGTTAGTGCCGGTTCGTCGTCATGTCACGCTACAACACGCCGCAGCACGCAACAGTCTGATTTTTGTAAAAAAAACAAAAAAAAAAGGTCGAAACCCAACAAAAAACAGGAATAAAGTACAAAAAAAGAGATTAAATATTTATTTATTTTGTAAGTGACCATTAATGGCCTTTGAAGTGTGCATTATCAGAAAATAACGCTTCAGGCTTCCACAGCCCGCATTAATTTTTCTTATAATGTACACTTTGCTTATGCCTTACGTAACAAGCGCAAATGTTTGCATTTTTTTGTATGTAACGGTAGTTCATTTTGATTACAGTGACAAAAACTAGTGTAAGAAGTAAAAATTTTAGGAAAAGATTAGTGCAGAGTGTTGGTGCAAACGACCCCTATCTTAGTAAAACCTTTTTAAATTGCTAAAGTTAGCATTTATTCTTAGAACATAAATCTCCATTTTTGTTTCCAAAATAATGACAATGAATGCCAATCTAAATTGTCAACATTTATTGAACTTTGAAGTAATGTCATAGTAATACATGATAATTAAATATAAGTTAGATGAACCTGGTAAAATATCTTGAAAGTCTAAAAATGAGATTTTCAATTTCTACAAATATCCAACAGTTTACAGTGTAGATATTTGCACGGGTATAAAACCTTCTTTTTTTAGTTCAAGTACGATAAAGAAATGTGATTGATTTGTTCTTCACTTCCTGTACGCCTTTGATTCCTACATTCAGAAGCTGCTGAATATTCCAAACACGCCGTCACTTGATAATTAAAGCAGGTGTGGGCTGAAGCCTAAGTAAACCAGGAGGTAATTACACTATTTGCAGTATCGACACTATAGCAAACAGTCATTTCACACAAAAACTCCCCCCAAAAAAGAACAAAAACAGCATTATATACTTGCCCAACCATGGGAGTCTCTTAAGGGGGGGATCAGTAGGAGAATGTGTGAACATGGAAAAAAGACAGCTTGAGAAAAAAAGACCAAGGAAGGAAGTTGGAGAGTTGCACAGTAAGCCAATGGAAAATAGAAGAGTGTGAGAGAGTGGTAATGAATAGCAAATCAGCTCTTTCATAAAACTCCTGCTTTCACTGTTCAATCAGACTTGTCCGGATTGGCAATTTTCCTCCGGCACAATAGAGCCAGGCCCACGAGGACCATGGCCCAAGTTCAGAGAAGCACAGAAAGGGGAAAAATATAAAGAGAAAAGAAGCCTCGCCAGTATCGAACCCTTCTGTCAAGTCTGGCACAGAAACAGACAACTCAGCATTGACATGGCCTTTGACTCCTCTTTTCTTGTAAATATTATTTCTTTTCATTGTTGTGGGGGACGATGAAAGTTACCCAGTGAAGGAGCATCGGCCCACCAGTTTTTGCCCATTTGTTTCTAGCTTAGAGCTTCCTGCGTACTCGAAGATCTCTAAATAAAATACGCTTCAAAGACAGCTTTTATCAAATTATATCACTAAAATATATTTTTTAAAAAAATAATATAAAATTTTACAAAACAAAAGACTTATATAAACTTATTTATCTTTTGAGTGGATAAAAATAAACCAAAAGTGTCACACGTCTTTAAAAAAAAAGCCACATAAAACAAAAAAAAAGATAGCTCAACAGGTTGCCATGGTAACCACACCAAGTTATGATGTGTGAAGCTGAAGAATGTCACCTTTTCCCTACAAACAAAAATAATAAAGTTCCTGTCCATAATGGGAATCCACTGCTGACCTGACTTTTGACCTTTTGTCAATGACCCTCGTTTTAAATAAAGTTTGACCTTTTTCCTGTCAAAATGCAGCTGCTCCTTTCAGTCCTTAAATTCCCTGCATGCTGTTGTTTGACAGCAGCTGGGTTTGTGTTCTGGTTCACTAAATACATAAATCAAATCAAAACATGATAATAAACAACAAGACATTTTAATTAATCTAATTACTCTTAAAAAAAAAAAAAAGATTTGTGAACTTTAGAAGTACGTAAGTCTCATCTTGTTTTGCACATTCCCTGATTACATCTGTTTGCTGATTTGAAATAAAATGTATTATTCATGATTGATATAATTGCTGTTTTTGTTCATGTTTTTGCAGGTTGTAGTGTAGGGGAAATATCTATAAAGCCTGCTGAAACTGATCCTAAACTAGTTGGTAATTATGAAAAATGTCATAATGTGAATGTGAAACATTACATACTTTAGGGGTGTTTTATCTTTACCGAGTTTTATTGGTTCTTTTTCATAAGTATTTGTGGCATTGTCAGAGTTTATCCAGTGGGGACTTGGACTTGGGTCATGCTTGTGTCTCACGTGGAGACTCGATCCCAGAGACTTGATTTCAGAGGTTTTGTCCTTAACCCTTGTGCTATCCTAGGCACTTTACCGTTGGGAGTTGGGTCATCTAGACCCACTAGACCAGGGGTCGGGAACCTTTTTGGCCGAGAGAGCCATAAACGCCACATATTTTTAAATGTAATTTCGAAAGAGCCATACCATAATATAGTGTCCCTGTCCCACACTGAGGCACGGAGACTTAACCTCTTTTAAGGTTCTTTATTCTGGTTACTGTAGACCGCAGCAAACGCCGTAAAATTAATTCATCAACTCCTCAATCTCTCCCGCCGAGACGAGAGCGCTTCTCCCAACTTTATATTCCCCCCTCCCGCTCCAGTCCTCCCATTTCCCTTATTGGGCCCATAGATGAACCCCATTGGTCCAAACTACCTAACAACAGGCTGAGCGACAGAACTGAGAGCCAATCAGATCTCTGCTTGATGCGTTCAATGAACTCCAGAACTTTTAATGCGGCCCAACAGCGGACCCAACTCAGTCTGTTACAATATGTTTAAAACTAAAAATAGAAGTGAATGTGTGCATTTGATTTAATTTCAACATTTTTAAAGTACAATAAGTCTGAGGATTCTTTTTAATAACATGGTTATGCTGTTGCTAATAAATGATGAGTATTTCTCGTGGTGGTTTTGCTGATGGTCTAGTCTGGTTGATCCGTGGTGAGTTTCTGCTTCATGCAGGCGTTGAGACTTTAAAGGTGATCGTAGGTATGAATGTTCTGGAGATGTGACAAAGACTCACATGCAGACGTGGAGACAAACACACACTCACACACTGCAGTGAGTGACGGGCAGCGGGTTTCACGTTTTTACAATCCCTGTGCGATTCACCTGCTGCCTGTGGAAGAAAGCAGAGGGTGGGGGACACCCCCCACCCTCTGCTTTCTTCCTCACATCCCGTGCCTGCATCTGCGCGCTCTTTCTCAGAGACGGGAGCGCGCAGGTTTAGGCACGGCAATTAATAGAAAACTTACTGATGAACGATACTAGCACCTTGAAAATATTCTAAAAAAAAAATGATAATAAATTCACTTGTTTAGCCCCCATCAGGCTTTGGTCAACAGAATGAATTACGCTCCACCTTTAACATGTTGAGAACACGTCAGATGATCCAGACAGCACAATGAACAAGGATTTATTCATTCACTTGTTTAGCCCCCATCAGGTCAGAAAAATAAACGCTCTAACATTGAGAATATGGAGCACGCACTTTCCTGTTTCTGTGTTCACACAAGTTCTTTAAAAGTAGTTAAATAGCAATTTATGACAGTAAAATATCCCAACTATCTGTTGTATGACTTGAGAGTTGAAGTTACAGCTAAATAATTATTTTAATAAACAACAATTTGTTACTTGACCTGAAATCAAAGGCAAAAACTTCCAAAAATATGACTTTATGAGGACTTTGAAGTCTTTTCAGGAATAATTTTCAAACGAGTTCAGGACAAAACAAGCTGCCAAATTTAAAGCTCTGTCTTTCGTGGGTTGTTTATATAATCGAAACATTTATTTGAATATTTTAGAAAAAAGGTATTTAATTATATTGTGGTGAGTTTGATGCTGAAAATTAGTAGCTAAATAAAAAGTTAAAAAAATGAAGCGTCAAAGTAAAAAACTGTGATGTATTTTCATCAGTTAAGGACTTAATGCGAAAGCATTGTATCCTCTATTTGAATAGAATTATTCTCAATCAGAAATACAACTTCCATATTCCCCTGTGCTGTGCACAAAGTTTACATTGTGTTATGTTATTAAATATTATTACCAGTACAGAAACAGTCTATGCACGTGGCTCTACTATGATTTTTCTTCTTTAAAACTCAAGAAAGAAATGCAATAATCAGATTTTGTGCAGTTGTCCATCTAACTTGAGCTCTCTATAGAGAGAAGCAGCTCTTAATGGTTTTTGTACGAAACGCCAAGTGAAATTGGATTAAAACTGCTCATTAAAAGTGAACTAAGCATGAAAGAAAAAAAAAGTCACACATAACTAATTTAATTTTGGCAAATAAAACACTTGATCATACAGCCTGACTATTTGAGCCATTAATTCTTCTGGGCACAGTTTGTGCTCCTTTTTAAACGGTGGCGGCAATATAAAGAGATGAAACAAACATGTCCTAATTGCCCAGACAAATTGAGACAAAGTGCCCTGCAGCAAGCCGAACAGTTGAGTGCTCCGGTTGGGTCAGCACAATCTGAAATCAAAAAACAAACCCTCTAACGGGGAAAAAGCTGATTTTTTTGTTTTGTTTTTTTTTTTGGGGGGGGGAGGGCTCCAGAAATGACTTGCAGGAGGTGATTATGAAAGTAGAGCAGGTAAGTCCAGATGGACTTCTGATGGCTGCATGTGCAGCTTAAATCAACACTCGAGACCACCACCCAGTCAGACAAAAGACACATTTTGCCTCAACATTAAGTACCTTCATTCTTGCCATCTATTTAAACAAAAAAGCTCTTCACATGGAAGGAGTGGAAATGAAAGAATTGGACGGGAAGTATTGAAGATAATCAGGATTAATGAACTGTAATCGCTGACTGACAGCTCAGAGTTTAGTGCCAGAAAGAGGCAAGCTGGTATTTTGGGATTCTCTTGGAAATGTGCTTTTAACTTTTTTGTTTTCCTGAAAACTGTGCCCTCTATTTCACTTTATGTTGAACACCACCAAAGACCAGGCTTTTAATCTATTACCGAGCACTCAAAGAGCATTTCTGACTTTCTTTCTTTTATTCCTTTCTCCTTTTTGCCGGTGCCTGCTTGTTCTGCTCGCTGGCTCTGAGGCTGGGATAAAAGTTTATCTCCTCCAGGAGAGCAGGGAGTCGAACATAACAGTTCACTAACAAAGGTTTTAATGTTTATGTAGCTCTGCTAACACTCTATTTGTTAGGATTAGAGCTACCTACAGCCTCTTGATATTTTAAAGTGACACTGACCTGAATTTAAAGTGACAAAGAAAAATGTAATCTCGTCAAAAAGAATTATAAAATAAAATATGGTCACTACGGCTTCTATGTATTCTAGAGTTCAGTACCAAACTATGAGGGTTAGCTTGTGGTGGAGTAACGTTCATGGATTTGCTCGTTAATGTCTTTGATTTTATGGTCAGTAAAACTTGAACACAGAAGCTATTGCATTTAAAATAAACTTTTTGTAGAATTAAAAATGTTTAAAAAATAAAATTCCTTTATTTTTACCAGCGAAACTCTTGTGCTCAATTGTCGCTAGGTACAAAATGCGCAGCCCTTGAACCCACCCCCTAGACTTAAACCAGTTGAACGTTGGCCAATCAGGGACTCGGATTTGGCAGTGACGTATGCGTGCCATCCAGTGTGAACACCATATGCTTAAAGCGCGCTCAAAAACCTGCGTACATGTCCGGTGGAAACGTTGCATCACACAGAACAATGAAAATTGAATAGGGATGTCTGATTGGCCAGCTGGACCCAAAGTGATCTCTAAAAATCATTACAACAGCTTTAGTGGGTGTTTTAATGCTAGTAGATAGCACATCATTTAATTTACCCAAAACATACAGTATGCTTGTTGTCAAGGATGCCCAATACCATCATCTTGCAAACCAGCAATGATGCATGGTGCAATAAACATCTATTCAACACAAAAATATAATTTAACTTCAGGAAAAGGTCAAATTGTTTGTTTTAGACATCTGATTTAGGATTTGTTCTAAGAATTGGCTATTGCTTATTCAGAACCAGACTCATACCAGAGTTCTTTGTAAAAGAACAATAACAGAAGAAGAGTATCAGGCACATCTCTGAAAGCATTTTAGAAAAAGACACATTTAAAAAAAAAAACAGTTCAGGATCATTTGAAAAGCTTTAAGAGATAAAATCCAAACCTCAACCAGATATAATTTACTTATCAATAAAAATAGTTAATTTCATTGTTGCAAAAGTAAAAACAAAAAAAAAAAGCTGGACAAATGATGTAAACTATTGAAAATGTTTCAAATTAGTGGACAACCAAACAATTATCTCTTAATTGCTCAAAATAACAAATCAGATAAAAATGATTTGGATTTTGTTTTCTTACCTTTTTATTGTGTGTAGTTGATAGTTTATGTCACTTTGAAGGCTGATACACACTGGTGCGGTGCAGCTCCCTAACGACCGCCAGTTAGATTATATTAGTTTATGTTGCCGTTTTCCCCCCTCCCACCTGACTCCCAGAGGAGTGGTTTGTCCTGTTACCCCCTGGGTCAAGAAGTTCACCCGACGTTCTGGCAATCAGGCCTCATGCCCTCCGACAGTTTCCTCATCGGATGCTCTTATTAATGTCTTTGTGTGTTGCAGAGATTGAAATAAGGTAGAATTAAAAAAAAAGCTCCAGTTACAAGTTACTTGTCAACTTGTGGACACTACAAAATATTTAAAACACCAATCAATAGAAAGTTGAAGACAAAAATCGGTGCTTGGGTTATGGGCTATGTCTGTTCTTTGGTACCCCAGAGACAAAGTTGGAATAAAACATTATATGACTTTTAGTGGTAGTTTTTTTTCGTCTGCCCCAGTCTGTTTGTCCTGCTGTGTTTCATTTCATTTACTTTTAAACTCCGATCTCTGGGACTTTGTTCATGTTTTTCTTTCATATGCAAAGCATTCTCATTTGTGTATTGCCCACATGTTTTGGCCACATGTAGTTGTCCTCTTTCCGCTATCAGCCATGCCCAATATGGATCCCTGCAGGAAGGACACACAGATGGACTCAGTGGGGATCCACTGCCAGCTTGACTGACACTCCAGCCCCCCCACCCGTCTCATCATATCCCTCACAGGCTGGCAGCACATCAGAGTCACATCAGGAAGATTTCTTATTTATCCATCTGCAGTGAAATTGTTTAAATGCTAATTTTCTTTAGCTGCATATGTGCTTTTCAGACTAAATAACATCCAGAGGAGGCTGCTTTGCTTAACCCACAGAAATGTCCTGTTCAGCTTCACATCTGTTACTGGGAAACAGTGGCAGATAATTGTCTGTAATGAGAATTTTAATCTTTTTTATAACTGTGAATAACTATTTTCTGGCAAACCCCTTCTTTGTCTTTGGCTTCTCTCTATAGGGGCGTCAAAGTGAAACATCTGCCTCCATCCAACCATTTTCTTTGCATCTTCCTCATTCATGCTAACCACCCTTATGTCCTCCATTAAGACCATGTCACACTACCATTCCGTACATATTGCACAGATGAAAACTCAGACGTGAATATATGTGAAAGAAGTGAAGTTGTGGTTCCTTACCTGAAACCAGGTTAAAACCATAGAACAAGTATGAATAAACTACGCAAAAACCTCACTGGATTTCTAGACTTTGACATTCAGAGCACTGAACAGAAATCAGCACCATGGTCAGCGCCTGCTGTGAGCCCTAACAATGCTTTGTTTCGATGAAACAGTTGGATTCCCCTGATCTGCCCTGTTCTAAGTCAGCTGCTGGAGGGGTGGAAGATCTCCCAGTTTATAGACCCACCACACAACACGGGAGTTGTGCATGATCCGTGCGTGATTATTGCGCTGTTTATATGCAATTTATTACTGATTCGTGCCTCAATGACGTCATTTTAATGTGATATGTGCGCTATATACGTGATATAAAAGTTAAACATCAGTGGTACATGCGTAAAAAACCTTATAGACATACATGAAACACTTGTGAGAAGCCACACATAATAAATAAGACCTGATTTTCGCACAATGACGAATGCAAGAAAACACATGAATTACAGTACAGACCAGAAGTTTGGACACACCTTCTCATTCAAATGATTGGGAAGGTGTATCCACACTTTTCGTCTGTACTGTATCACGTATCACTGACGATTCATACATGGACAATACTCGACTTGTAAGTAGCAGCAGTGTGACAGAGGGTTAATTTCTCACCAACCACAACCCCGTGTAGCAGTCACAAAGTCTTATTTCACCCTTTAGAAAAATAAGGCCTTTATTTTATCGTTACTATTATGATAAATATAAATAAAATGATTTTTGTTTTTTTTGCAAAAATAAAACATAACCATAAAGAGAAAGTAGCCCTTTTTTATAAAAATAAAATAGTTTATAGTTTTCACAAAGGTTTGTATGACTTCCTTTCAAAATAAGACATCCTGTCCCATATAGGATGCAGCAAATGTAGTAGTGGGTGGAGTGATGTCAGCAGTGAAAAACAACTAGACACGGTAGATTTTAGTCGGTGGTACATGGTTTGGCAGAGATTACATGTTGAATGCCCTTCCTGACACAACCCGCTGTATTTATCAGGGCTTTACTTAAATCATTTTAAATGTTCAAAATAGACACTGCACTTTATAATCCAGCATGCCTTGTGTATGAATTCTAATTGCTTATTGATCTCAAACTAATTTTTTGAGGCACATGGCGGTCAGAAATCTGTGAAAAGGTTTTTGTGCGACTATAGAAAACCACAAAGCATCACTGCTTAATGGACTGTTGGAATTTCATGAGAACTGTAGGAGTGAGTGCAGAGTGAAATGTACAAATAAAGGTCAACATATTCGACTGTTTTGTTTCCCTTGATGCAAATTAAGTGCGTTACTTCTTAAAATGACGAGCATTCTATTTTTCTTCAACGACACAGCCACAATGGAGGGGTAAAGGAGCGGCACGTGGCTCCAGAGGCCACCTCTAAGCCAACATTACAACTGCTCTCACCACAGTCTTCTAGACCTTTGCTTTCATTCTTGTTTCTGTGCTGGTTTTACATAGTAAAATCTAAAAGATACACAATTTAAAAAAGTAGAAAATACATTTTACATTCAACTTAGAGGTTGTTATAATCAAGGGATCAAATTTAAGCAGTAGAACAAAGAATGAAGATCAAAGCTTATGATGTGAGTTCCAGGCTTCAAAGCGTCTAAAAAAGAGGGCAAGAGATGCCGATACTGACTTTACTACAGACGGAGGGACTACTATAAGATGCTTTGAGCTCAGTTTTTTATGTAAAGTATTTTTTGACATCTCATGATAAAAGCCGTTTACTGTAAAAAAAAATAAAATAAAAATAAAAAGTATTGAGAAAGTTGTAGGGATGAGAACGAAAAGCAAAAAGAAGTCAGAGCTGGTTCCCAGCAGGAATTCATGCTTAGGGATGGCAGATCTTCATGTAAAGGCTGAATGTTTGTACACGTAATGGCTCGTCTCATGACCGCAGATCAAATATATGATCAGGAGTTTCAGCAGACTTGCTGCTAGCCTGCTAACCTGTGGCATTTTTTTAGATGATGGATGTTGGAAATACATTAATGTATTTCTTTATTTAATTCTTTGTCTATCAAAAGCAAACAAACAATGGAGTTCATAGACAATACGCTCCCCTTCCTGCTCCGCTCTTTTCCTATGCATCTCCTTGCAGACAAATAGATCCAGGAAAGTCTTTGTTTTCCTCGTCTGAGTTGGAATTTGGATCAAAACTGTACGGCTGGATAGCTCCAATACTGCTCGCCATTTTTGTTGCACCGGTAATCTTAGGATGGGGAGAACATGTAAACGGCGAGCTCTCAGCAACAAGGAAAGGGGGGGGGCTTTGCATCAACCGTTGCTCCCAATACTCTGCAGCTTATGAAGCCCTGCTGCTCTGCAGAAAGTATATCCTAGAAAATGAAAGGTTTTTTTTGTGAGTAACAATGACACATAAAGCAAAAGTATAATTTATTTGTCTATTTTATTTTACATTAAAAAAATTCTATTTAAAATGTTTAAAGTGTGGGTGACATGGCCTATTTTTAAAGTGTGGGTGACATGGCCTATTTTAATAAGCCAAAATATAGTAAATAGTCTCTATTTCATGTTGCGATTGTTTTTAATATTTTTCGAAAAAGAATAAATAGCGAAAAACGCGATATAAACAACGAGGCCGGCCGCCGGCTTCACGCATTCCGCCGAATTCGCGCCGCCCTGTTTGTGACGTAACGAAAGGCAGGCAACATGGCTAGCACCGATAGCGAAGCACAGAGTGATGCTACCGTCTTCCAGCCAAGACCACTTAAATTTGTTTTTTTTAATCGTCTTCTCACAACTGAGGTCGTGACCACGCTCAATAATGACGATGCCCGCATTATTGATCGCAAACTCTTCAGATTTGTTTGTGAAAGTTTAGCGTGTCCCCGCCAGTTTTGCTCTCTAGGGGATCCGTCACGCTGACCACGTGGTACAGACAGAGCCAATCAGAGCCGTCGACGCATCCGAAAGCAACTAAAACGTCCCGTCATTGGTCAATTAGGCCGGGTAGACGAGACATAGCCGCGACCATAGAGGAAGCGATCCGCAGAGAAATATAGAAAATAACGCTAAAATTCGCCGATTTCAGACAATTTTTTCATCCGGAAAGCGATTTGTCCATAGAGATCAGGTCTTTATTTCCAGGAAAGTACGTTCGGTTTGCTCAAGGGCTTCGGTTTCGCCCTCGTGCGTTGAACTTGTTTTGTCCATTGTTTCAGCAGCGTTTCTTGTTTTGGGAATTTATACACAGATACACTTTCACTAGATGTATTGCTACATCCAGCTGCCACACAACGACTTGGCATGTTGATGATTAACAGAGAATTAACGAGAATTAACGAATTAACGATGATTAACGAGAGAAACGAAGACTACCTGCTTTGTTTACCTGCTGTCCGAAGCGGAACTAGTGAAGTCAATGCCTTTCGTGACGTCACAGGTCATATCGGGGTCACTTCCAGCCTGCGCTCTTAGCGGCAAATTTAAATCTCTGATTCCTTCGAAAGATGTCTATTATTCATATGCTTCGGATTTAAGTGTAGTTTTACTACTTGCATTGTCTCAGGAATTTAAGATTCCAAACACATAAAACTCCCTTGATTCTTATAGAACTTAAGGAACTTCTAAGAAATCCGTAAAAAAGCGAGTTGATCAACAAAACTGTATTCATGTCCCATTCCATTATCAGATGTTAAGATTAAAAACCAACAAAAATACTTTATTTAGATGTTTGTAATGATCAAATTACTTAACTCTGGCTTTTATTTTATTTTTTTTTAAGTTTTCTCTGTGGAGAAAACCTCTACCCACTGCACCCCGACAGTCCAAAACATGCCAGCTCAAATGGTGGTCCTAAATCACCAGTGGGCGTGACATCAGGCATGCACGGTCATTTGATTCTGTGTGGCCCTATGATGCACTGGCGACACGTCCAATGTGTCCGGCTTTATGTCTGAGTACAGATGGGATATGCTGGATCCCATTTATACCATCAAATAGATAAGATCCAGCTTCTCGGTGACCCTGACTGGAATGAAGCAGCTTTAGAAAATGGCAGGATGATTCAGTTTTCACTCTGCCACATTATTAGTACGGTAATAGGTATTTTGTTAAATGAGTGGTGCCAATAAACACCTAGTGGATTTGTTCCATCTTTATTCAACTGCTTCAATAAAGACCCAAAGGAAATGTGTTGCATGTCATTGAATAATAAATCTGTGAAACTGTTAGCTTCCAGCTTCAACTTTTGATCTCATTTTTCAGTAGGTGAAGCAGAAGTTTTAGTTATCATTTATCACCTGAACTCATTCTGAAGCTTTGAGCCTCGTCTGCAGCTGCTTCTGCTTCCAGAAAGCCAACATTGGCATGAGCCTCAACTTAAAAAAAAAAAAACAACAGCAATATTAATGAACTTCCAGCGCTTGATCAATGAACGTCATTTTGCACGTATGTTCACATAGAGTTTTCATTGAAAGTGGACGTATATGCGCCAATCAACGCAGCTGGTGTGTGGGTAACTTGAGATGCATCAAAACCTCTTGACACTTTATATAGCAGCTTTCTAGACCTTCACTGCAACTTATTTTAAAATCGCAAAATGAGCAAGTTTTTGTCTCTTGTCTCAGTTTTTTTCCAATAACTATTGTTTAGGGAAATTACGCAAGGGAAAGAGAGGCTTGGGGATCAGATTTTGTAGTGATAAGACACTAAAAACCACAGAGATGCTAAAAGGATGAGATAAAGTGCTGCCTGGTTCACAGTTCTAGCAGCATCCGCCTGCAGCTGCTTTTGAACAAGTGTTAAAGCGATAAAGAGCCGCCACACAGCTGATCTTCTAGCCGGTACGACGTATTTCTGCCACATCTTATACCGTTATGTGGTACTGGACCATACCGGCTTACTATCAACTTCAGTTGAAGTTCATAAATAATTAACTAAATGCACTTTTTATTTATTTGTTAAATTTTTGTGCTTTTAACCAATTTGTAAATCTTAAATCTGAACTCTTCAAAAATCAATGTTGGCAGATAACACCAATCAAAAGCCAGTCATTGGAATGATTACTATTCTCAAGTATTTCCATTTAAGCAAATTAAATGTAAAAAGTCTTGAAAAAAAAAACCAGAACAAATCGAAGATGATGTAGTTGGAAGCGTATTCTTTCTTCATATTTTGGTTCAATAGATATTTAGATTGATCTTTGCTGCGATTGTTCAGGCAAGACTTTGTTCCCGATTGTCCAGCGGTGCTTTCCCGTTGAGAATCAATGGCGAGCATCCCGGCTCTTTGCTGTAGCATCGACTCAACCTCACATTGAGTCCAAATGGGCTCCTCTTCTGCAAGTCTGTGTGGGGGGAATGAGTTTGTTTAGTGTTGAGACAACAGTCCGCACACAAACGTTAAGGCAGACAGTAAATGTTCTGCACAGTATGATTAAACCAGGTAAGCTGTGTTCACCTATTTTTAAGTTTGGGAAGAATAGTCTCCTTTTGCTCTGAAAACATGAAGCATGTGTGATGTCTGGTGAATTTACCTATTAGTGATCTAATTCAACTCGTTATGACACTTGTAGTTTCTGATCACTTGTTTTCTCACTCCAGAAGAGATCTGGTCAGAATATTGACTTTGTTTGAATGAAAATTACAATCAAAAATTGTAAAAAATTTATTGAGTTACTTTGAAATAAATTTGAAGTTCCAGTATCCCTGCTTTTACTATAAGCAATAAAAAATAAACAATACTAATTGTCATAATTGTTCCAAATAAATACAAAAAAATCCCTTTCTGCAATTATAAAACACTTTTTTTTTGTAATTTTTGACTTGGAGGGGTGGCCGTGGTGCAGCGATGGGGCCTCCGATCGGAGGATTGCAGGTTTGGTTCCCACCCATGTGTGGAAGTGTCCTTGGGCAAGACACTGAATCTCACCTTGGCTCTGGTGGAAGGTTTGCGCCAGAGTTTGGCAGCGGAACCGCCACCAGTGTGTGAACGGGTTTGTGACTGCAAAACGCTTTGGGCCTTCATGGAAGGTAGAAAGCGTTATACAAGAATACGCCATTTCCAATTTGGATTTTATTTCTGTTGCGTCAGATACACAAACATTTTGCTTTGCTGTTAAAAGTAGCAGGAAGATCAAAATGGATGTCATTACTGCAGATCCAGAACAGTCAGATAGATATAATATATATATATATATATATGTGTGTGTAGAGTGTTTGTGTACTTTTACTTTTCAGGGTTTTTTTAATTAGTTTTTTTTAACTTTTCAATTAATTTTCAAGAGCACATATATATAGATATATATATATATATATATATATAGATATATATATATATATCAGATAATATATATATATATATAAATATATATATATATATATATAGATATAGACATATAATACTTTAGGATTTGGGCAGAATCAAAAAGGAACGTAAAAATAAGGGAATAAAGCAAAAGCATCATGGAATTTGGAAAAAAAATCTCTTATAAATGATCAGCATGGGGATTATAGCAGAGGCATGAATGGAGATGATGACTGCTGTTGTCCCTGGTGGACTTGAACTTGTAGGATCTTTTTTATTGCAAGGCATCCGTCTTCCCAGTGTGTAAAACAAGACACGTGTTAATATGGACTGGGAAAAAATCTGCAACTGCAATGGATTCATGTTTTGTAACTGGTCCACCCCAAAGCTTAAGCATTTCCAGGTTTGTACTACCCTTATGAAGTTTGGACAGGACGTTTAGCGTTCCCAACACAAATAAAAATCCTTGCTTCTAAATCATTTTTGCTGTAAACTCACGCTGCTTCCTATCTTTTTGTCATCATAACACCAACAATTCGATTTAAACCACAAGTAAGTCCCATCTTCTGGAAAAATGTAGTCATTGTTGAAAAAAACTAAACAAACAGGGTGTTTAGAGCATCTCTGTGAATCTAAACAGCTCTGTGTGAAATGAATATAGATACATCAGATGCAAAATGCGTTGCAAAATGTGTTGCTGAATCCCGCAGAGACGCTTTAAACAGCAGCTTTTAGCTTATAAGTAAAGAGTAAAGTGCACTTTCATTTGAGAAATGTGTTGCAAAACATTCACAGAGTCCCACTTTAAAAAGAGATGGAGGCCCCGACGTCGGGAGCCACAGGCGGGTGAAGGGCAAACATCGACTTTAATTACTGACTTCAGGAGCTGAGAGTCAAGAATGACACGTGAAAATGTAAAGCAAGCCAGGAACAGCGATCAAATGGAGAGCAGGGCGGATGGCGCTCGCCATTTTTTGACAAGTAATCAGCTGCTGAAACCTTCCGGAACAGGAAGCAGCACTTATACGGAGGAAGCTTCTGTGCAACAAAACAGGATGTCGTGTCAACGAATCACAAAAAGAAAATGTGTTGACCAGCATCCGTAAATCATGACGTGTGATTTACATTACAAAAGCCATGGAAATAAAACCATTTTTTGTTGTTTTGGTGCAAAGATTTCTCATTTTACATCCAGATAAAATAATCAGTTGAGTTTTTTTTTTCCTCTTTCATTTGCATCCAAATGGAGTTTTTCCCATATGCTTAAAATGCGAGCTGCAGGTGGAGCGCTGACTGATTGTAACCGAAGTTATTTGTTCCACTTCATTGATTTAGTCTTGTTTCCTTGTAAGGTGAATGTTGAGGGTTTTTTTCAGCTTTGCTCAGTGCTCATGTGTGTTGTAATCATATATTAGTTGGGAACGTGCTGTGCACCTCCTCTGTGCTTCATGTAGAGTCCAGTTCTTAGGATGTTTGACGTAAAAAAAAAAAAAGGCAATCTGCATTTCATTTTTGGTAAAACCGCAATCATTAATTTATTTTTGTAGCCTGAGGCTCAGGATATTCCTCTCTGTTTTTAATGTAGCCTATAGGTGCATCTGGTTTCATCGTTGGGAGGCTTCTGAATATTTTGTGTGCAATTAACACCTCATGCTGCGCTTATGAAACTTGAGACGGGATGGTTTTAATGATCTCCTTCCAGCGCAGAGGAGAAATGCGTTCGGAGAATATTTTGATCAAAACAAAAGCGGTGTTTGTCCTCCCCTCGATCTCTGAGGTCGTCACGCGGGGTTCGGACTGGATGACAATCAAATTGAATGTCCACATCCACAGCTAACTTAATAGCTCCTCTCCGCGCTGTGCAGAGGCTGCAGCTCTTTATCTAAAAAGAGATGACCTTGAGTCAGAGCCACAGTCCCTGGTGGATCCTGTAACAAGGCCAGCGTTTGGCACTGGAACCAGCCTCTTCCCCAGTGGGAAGGGGACACGGACCAGACCTCTGGCTGTCACGATAATTGGCAACTGGCACCTCGATCATACAGAAGGACTGACACCCTGACATTCATTACCTCTAATAGTGTTTTCTCCATCACTTCGTCACCATTTCCCATTCTCCTTCTGCTTGGTTTTGTTTGTGTCTTTACCTCCTCCTGCCGTCTTCCCTTGGGTCAACATGGGATGCCTCCCTGCTGCTGTTATCCTTGGCACCTGAGAGATAAAGTCACTCGTGATGACTGATGACCACAGGTCCTCGCAGGGATGAGCACCAGTTTGTAATGACACAGATAGGCTTTTTATTTGGTCCTCAAGGCTGTGTGTGTGCAGCCGTGTCAGGTCAGCGGCTGGATCAGCAGCAATATTACAGAGCACATCATAAAAGTCCTTGTAAATAAAGCAAATGTTCGCTCAAGCAGCTCCCTCAGAATGGACCTGGATTCAACCCAGCCTCTAACATGAATAAATGGGAGTTTCATCAGCCTTGAGCCTGGACACATCAGAGAGCTACCTGACTGAGATTTGAGGCTTTTTAAAGAGCTGCTTATGATTCTGCATTGAGTGGAGCAGATAATGACCAGCTGTGGGCATCACTCTCAGGTTCCCGGGGACCTCACTGGCAAGCTAAATAATCTCATTACGGCACTTTGCAGATGCCACCTCAGACGTTGGTGGGGTTGGCCCGTCGGCCTCCGAGGATGCGCCGGCTCTGACAGCTCGGTCATGGTCAGGCTCTAGTCGGAGACCTCGGGGGGCCGCGGGGTTGAGGAGAATCGAGGTCGACAGCCAACCTCAGACTGCGAGCTGCTGCTGGTGCTGCACACCAGCTTCTCCGGATCTCCCTTTAAACTCCACTCCCCCTCGGGTTATTTACAAAGTACTTAAAATGAGTTGTAACATTTTCTCATTAGCTGCATGTGAGCGTGCACGTATCTTTGTGCGACTTCAAGTAAAACCTGTCACTTGTTTTAAAAGAATAGCTAAGCAAATGCAATACCCAGAGAGCGCCGTTTGCCGGAGGTGTTGCTGCAGTCATTCGGGCAGGAGGTTGTTTAAACCATTTTTAAGCATTATGGGATATTGATTTAACCATTCACCCACCTCGGTACAGGGGTTAAGATGTAGTGCGCGCTGTGGTTAGTCAGTTTTAAGTGCGAGTGCACTCCTCAAACCTCGCCACTCCGTTTTAAAAACCACTCAGGTGGAAGGAAATGCTCTGAAGGGAAGTTTATTTATGTAGTCAACACATTTCATAACAAAGTACTCTCACTTTGGTTTAATTTTGGACTGTTTTTTTTTTTTTTTTGAAAAGCAACGATAAATGAAAGATGGAAAAATGGCTATACTATAGGGCCTGGAGTTATTTGGTGTACATGTAGTGATTAGCTGTACTATAGCTGCTGCTATTTCTCACAACACAAGGTCAGCTGTGTTTTTTTCAGCGACCGCTCAAGAAAAAAAATGGAGGACATTCAAAGGAAGCGTTTCTATATATTTTTTTTTTTATATCTTGTATTAAAAGGTCTTTTATGTGCAGGCATATTCAGGACGGATTCATGGAGTGTAATCATTTGCTGAGCAGCAGTTAACCAGTGCAGCGCCGCAGCTGCAAAGCCATCACGCCGCCTGGAACATTTTTACTGCCGAGTGCCTCCCGACACGGAACTGATCAACAACCGGAGACGCCAACGACCAAAAATCAGATCCAAATATCCGATATGTGGATCAAAAATGGCTGTGTTGGAAAAGCGGCGTTCCTTTGCTGTGGGCTGACCTTGTTATCAGAGTAATAACGGAAAGCCTGTGCGCATTGTTAGCCTTGTAAAGTGTTTGTCCGCAGTCCCATTAGTCACAGCAGACAGATGCATTAATGCTGGCGTTTAATGAACTGTCTCTTGCGGTTAATTTGATTTTATTGCACCTAAGAAATGTGCTACTTTTGATCACCACTGCAGAGGTGGCATTGATCGAATATAGCCCTCGCAGCCCTCGCCAGGAAACACACAGCCACTTGTGTTTACAAAAAATGTCATTAAAAGACTAATCTTTTTTTTTTTTTTTGCTAGCCACAATATTTTTCATATATATTTAAAGACCCAGTCCGATCATCTTTTGGGGATTTAAAAGCTATTTTTTTTATTCTGATCATTCATGATCATGATATTCATGATCATTCTGACAATTTGAGCCAAAATCAAAATCAGGGCATAGTATCTGCAGAGCGGCTGTAGTTCATTAGCGGCTAAAGGTGCAAATAGCAGCACAGAACCCACATCCAGCTGGTGATGTTGACAAAGGGGACTAGCAAGTAGCAGCTAAGAGAGACTTCTGCTTTTACTTTTTACTAGCACTTGTAAACACTGGGACAGGGCTCGATGTCAAAACGGGGCAAATCCTGCAAATCCTGCTCCAGGCTTTTTCTTTCACAGCTTTATTCTGATATGGTCGTGGGTCCCTCAGAGGAGCCAAGGTGAGAGTTTCTGTGGTTTAATGTCAGAAACCAGGCACTGCAACAGCTCTACCACATCAGCAGGACACCTCCGTCTCTCTCTTTTCATTTCCTGTGACGCTCCCTTTTGAATGATAAGCCCCTCCTATTGGGCTTTGCTCTTCATTACCTTCCGGGAACCATCACAGGAAACAGTGTTACACTGTCCATCAAGACATGTTTAAACATAAAATACATAAAAATGTGGGTACCATCACCATCTGACGGTGCCACACCGTCACAGATATATGTGAAACTTGATTTAGTTTAGTTTGATTTTATTGTTTTTGCACATTTAAAACACATTAAAAATCATTACAAGACAATTAAGTGCAGGAGGGGGCAAAAAAACCTAAAACGCGAATTTAAGGCCTCCACCAAAATTAACTCCAAAATTTAAAATATACATTGGCATGTTAAATAAAATCAGGGGTAAGTCACAAATATTAAAATATGTTTGACGATAACAAATAAAAGAACAGTAACAACAAAACTCAACTAGTTAACATGAGTAAGTAGTCCAGCCAGGTAGAAAAAGCAAAATTATTAATGTCTCCTTTGTGATCATGTTTACACCCATAGGCACTTTCACGTTATGAAAAGGTCCTTTCTTAGTCCCTGATTGGTCACGGTTCTCAATGTCGTGATTTAGCAGCCAAGAAGTTCAACTGGTTGAACTTTCTGCGGTTAATCGGAGAATGTCCATTTTGTACGTAGAGGCCGCGATCAGAATTAGAAACTTGGGAAACGACGTGTGAATAAGGGCATTATGAATTCAGGTCTACATTCGTCTACATAGACTTTTCATTGAAAACGGCCATTGAACACAGCCGGTGTGGGCAACCCCGCCCCCCTTTCCCGTAACGCATAACTGCCATGTGTTCATGCTGTTTCCCACTAGCTTACAGCCCAAATAAACAGTACCGCTGGAACAAAAATGGCGAGCTGTGTTGGAGCTATCCAGTCGTACAGTTTTGAACCAGATTCCAGCTCAGACAAGGAAAATGAAGATGCACATGGATCTAGCCGTCTACCAAAGGATTTGAATAGAGAAAAACTTTGCAATTTTGAGCTTTTATATATATATATATATATGCCCTTCATTTTTAGAAAAATGCCAGGAGTATGTAAAAAACACCAAAAAACACCATTTTCATTGGAGTGAGTCTATTGATTGATTTGTTTTATTTTGTAGTGGCCACAGGTTAACACGTCCTGTAACTGCATTGTCTTAGTCAAAATTATCCCTTATTTCACCCTCTGGAATTCAAAAAAGCTTGAATAATAGCATCTAATGAGGAAACGTTTGGTTTGTCAATCATCAAAACCTCCATTATCAGAAAGAAACTACAGGAACATGTGGAAAAACTCCATTTTCATCTGAGTGAGTCTTTAAGTCCTTATAAGATCCATTTTACGGATACTTCACCAACACCATGCCCCCCCCCCCCCCCACCCCACACACACACACAAAAAGAAGGAATGCTGGGAAATGGGTTTACATTTTTTGGACAAATGTTTTTGAGATCTAAAGCATCAGGGGGCTGTGTGCTCAAAAAGAAGCGGTGCGTTTATTTGCATAAATCCTTCCTTTAGATCCTTTTGTTTTTGTACTTCCCCTCCAGTAAACGATGGCCTACATTCCTCAGCTGATTGCAATCTGAACTAAGTGCTGCAGCAGGAAGAACATTTAGGCATCCCAATTCATTTAAGGGCTAAACGTAGACGAATTACAGCAAAATCCAAGTGTCAACATGCTTTGAAAACTGTATCCTTAAGTGCGTTTGCTTCATAACAGTGTTTCTTTTTGTTCAGGCAGTTGAGGAGTAAGACACAGTGTTCTCTATCAAACCATTAATCATTATTTGCAATATTTCAACACTTACATGTGTTTTTCTTGCTCCCATATTGATTTGAACCTGATGTAATTGTTCATTTGGGAGCTTCTTGGAACTCCAGCCTCTCCATTTGTGCAGCTGATTCTGTTTCATCAATTCCAAACACAATCCACCCTCTGTGGGATTTTTTTTTTTTATGATTACTGTTTTTCCTTGATCTAGATATAAACACCCAAATGGAAAATGTTTGAAACTCCTCCGTAAATCAGGACAAGAAAGAGTGAAGAAGATGAGAGAGATCTCCATCTCTTCTCTAATATCCCTGAGTTAAAGATGTTCATGTTGGTATTAGAAAATTTGCTTTCATTTTTACTTCTCTGAAGTGATTTGGTGAAACACTGTCATGTGCTACACCCACTTTAATGATCAAAAGCTCAGCGTTTGACTGCAGCAGATCATCAGCAGAGTCATTAAACTGGGATTTAACCCTAAAACAACCATTTCTTTCTAGTTCTTCTCTCATCTCGTCTCCCTGTGTTTTCAGTCGCTGAGTGTTGATGTCGTCTTTGTAAAGCTTATTTAAATAGACATCAATAGTCTCTCCATTAGACACAGCTATTTAGCTGCTCATTTATCAGCCAATGGCGTGGTGGCATCTTTGAACATGTGATTGTTGCCGTCTGATGGATTTGAGGTGAGCGTAAAAGAATGGATTAACTCCATCAAACTCCTTGATGTTCAACTTTTTTTTTAATTATTATTGCCTTTTTTTTTACCTATTAATCCAAACTGTTGCATTTCAAATTAAGTTTTGCAGTCAGCATTCTTCTCCATCTATTAATGACCACAATCGACTCAGTCTAGTACTCGTATACAGACAATGGTAGCATCCTGCAGCTGAAATAAAGTGTGTCTTCTCACCCCCTTATATTTCAAACCAAATCAAACTTTATTCATAAAGCTCTTTTCAAACATGTGTACCACAAAGTGCTTCACATAACTCAAACATTTTTCAGCTTAAAAACAAACAAGCAAAAAGAAAATCTAAAACACTCACAAGGCCAACAACCCCCCAGAACTTCACGTGTAAAGAAACATGAAATATAAAGAAGATGTAAAGTTGGAATCTTTCTTCATACTAAACTGTATTTTGGGGAGCTGTCCACACCATATTCACAGAGGATTCTACTACACCATCCCCTCCACCAAAGCAATAAAACAAGACGAAAAAGTGTTGTCTCCAAAGTCCAAGAGTTCTCAACTGTAGAGTGGATCCTGTCTTCTGTCCAGGCATCAGGGTTTCGATGTGTAGGTTGATGGTGCATTGGCAGTAATAAAAACAGAAAAAATTAAAAAAAAACCTTTGAAACTTCGACCCCCCCCCCCCCCCCCCCCCCATTTTTGGCAATTCCATTTCTGATGAGCCTTATCCAGGCTCTCCCAGTGAGGACTTTCATTTGGTCGTTGGGTCGTGGCTGTTCTGATGACCCCCAGCAGACACGCAGAGGGAGTGTCATACCACTTTGGTCATACCACTTTTCTTTTTCTCTCTGCATATCATAAAAACAGCAACATGTGAATTTATAAGTTGCAGGAACTTGTAAAGGTGGTCTTAAAGCACCGCTCCAATCATCTTTTAATCTGTTTTAAAGCATTCTCAGTCATTTTTTTTAGCATAATTTTGCTGTTTTAGGCAAAATTTGAAATTTCTTGTTGTCTTGCAGGACATCGTTTCTGTAGTTCATTAGCATTTCACGTCTGAGTTGTGAGTGGGGCGTTTGGCACAAAGTGAGCCTCCCTTCGTTTCCCATTAACTCTTTATTTACACTCTCTCCCGCTATCTTACTAAACCAACCTAACATTACCGGTGCAACAGAAATGGCAGGGAATATTGGAGCTATCCAGCCGTACAGTTTAAGATATCAGCTCAGACGAGGAAAACAAAGGCATACATGGATGTATTTACCTGCAAGTGGATGTACTGGTTTTAGTGTAACAAGTACAAGACTTGTTAGTAAATTTGAATAATGTTAGTTTAAATTTGAATAAAGAAAAACACAAAAATGCCATTTTAATCCTAATTTGCTTTATATTTGCCCTCCATCATCAGAGTAAATGCCACAAGAACATGTCAAAAACAAGAACACAATTTTCATTAACTGTATGCTTCCTTTTTCGACAAATCCATAATCAAAGAATAAGTTGACATTAAAATGTTCTTATAAACAGAGTTTTTGCTGCTTTTTCACTTCATAAAACAGAAAACACATATTTTACCCTTAAACATTTATTTCATTTTAGTGTTAATAAACGCTGTAACGCCTTCCAGTTTAAAACATGTCACCTTTGCAAGAAAATAATGTTCTGTCATTAGAGTACCATCCATGGCCTTTAAGGGAGCAACAGCTCACTAAAGCCCACAGGCCAGCTTTCATGGCAGTTCAGTCTCAATTAAAGGGGGGCAGTCGTCTGAAGCGCACTTCCTGTAATAAATATGTGTCTACTTAAAAAGCTCTTAATGGACAAAGCCTTGACACCATCTTTGGACAAGGCCGCTTACAGATATGACCTTTTCTTCCACAAGAGAGCATCAGGCCAATTCAGTGGCCTCACAGGAGTTCAGTGATGAAGGGAAACTGATGGACTTGAAGTGTTTTTATCCTGGAAGCTTGTAATTACAGCCAAGAGAGCCAGGGAACAATTATGTGAGGGCCTATCAGTGGATGATATAGGGTGGAGAGGTGGAGAAAATGAAAATCAGATATTCTATCATCCAGCTCATGGTGAGGGGGGAAAGTGGGACATTACTGGGGCCTTACTTAAGTGGAAATGAGTAAAAACAATAAGAAAATGGCCCTTTTCTCTGCCAGCAGCTTTTATCTTTTCCTCTTCATTTGTCTCTCATTTCTTTTCTTCTCTGCCTCTTTGATTTTTTTTTTTTTATCACTCCCTCTTTCCTCACTGGTCTGACAGCCCTCCCCCTTTCTTCCCTCCCTCCCTGACAGTCTTCCAGGCGACTCAGGGCAATTACAATTTAAAATGACAGAATGGAGATCATCTTAGTGTCACAAGATCAAGTGGAAGGAAATGGCCCATGAAAAAAAAAAAAAAAAAAAGGCCCCCATATGCCAATGTGCAGCTGTGTGTGCACGCTCGTGGACAGTCGGCCTGTCCCGTGTGCATTTGCACGTGCACGTGCTGTTCCTTTTGACGACGCGCGACATCTGCCCCCTTCGGTACCTCCGTGTTTTCCCAGTGACTCACCCTCAGATGCAATCAGGAGAAATGTACTGGAACAGAGAGGCGCTTGTCCTCATCTGATGGGTTTTTTTTTTCCCCATCAACAAATAATCCAAACATTTGCCAGAACTTGCATTCGCTTTCAAAGGCCTGAATGCACTTTAATCACACTTTAGATTTACTCTACACGCTACAACACTAAACGCAGTTATCATGCACACAAACACTCTCCAGAGCGGCTTTAGTGTACCAGTTGATTAGATTTAAAGGAAATAATTCAGCAGAGCCGCTGAAAGTTCTGGTAAACATTACAGATTGTGGAGGATGCATAGAAATAAGTCCATTCAGAGTTGTGTATTTTCAAAATAAAAGTGCATTCATAAATAGAAAATGAAAACTCAACAGAAATGTTTTTATATAAATATTGAAGAAGACCAACTCCATTAAAGAGTGTTTTTGGCGTTTTTAACACTTTTTTTTTTTTATCATGGGGGAAACTTATAAAGAACATTTAGCTTAAGATTGTGTTTCTGAGTATGTCTGTATTTAAAGAAGTCTGAACTGGGGTCCCTCCCACTACTCAGAGAGTGGCATGATCTGAACTTGTGCTGCTCCGCAGAAACTATGGCTTAGAAAACAGCACAGAATTTTTAAATGTTGGCGTAATCATAATTTAAAGACCACTGGGAACACTTGAACAATAGCTCAAAAGATGATTGGAGTGGGTCATTTGAAAGGTACATTTCAGCTGATTAGGACTTCAGGAGAACAACACTTTTTTTTTTTTTTTTTTTTTTTTAAATGTGCAGATCCTAATGGAATATGAAAGACCTTTAAAACCCAACCAAGCAGCATCTAACATTTAAGTTTCCATATTTTAAAAAAACATTTTTCCATTTACTGTTGAACTACAGTTTATCATTAATATTTATTTTGTATTATTTCCCCTTATATATTCAGCTATAGAAAATCTTGTTTTCTTTTGATCCAGGGGTTGTGATTATGTGTAAATATGCTAATGAATGTTTATTTCTTCTGTATTTGTCATTTCTTCTGTATTTGTCCTCCTTTCAGTGGTTTCCAGAATAAATCAAAGTGTTTTCTGGACACTATTTTCTGCATTTCCACTATTACACACATTTTCTTGTTTTACCATGTCCATAAATCTCCCCTTTGATCTTTTCTTACTACTTTTACCTGTTAGCTTCTTGTCGAGTCTCCTGCTGTCAAATGTTTCCTCTCCTCCTCCTTTGCACATGTTCAAATCATCTCAGTTTAGCCTCTCTGCTGCTGTCTTCACCTTGAACTGTCCCTCTCAAATTCTGCTTTCCAATCTTCTCCTTTCCCAAAAGGAGAAGAAAAACCTTAACGTGTTTGGACATCTTGTTTTCAGCATCTGTTTCAAAAATCCACACACAGGGTCTATTGTAGAATGAACACATTTGCTTTTTTTATGTGTGGAGAAGCAGCTGAGAGGAAAAAAGATGAATGCTGAAAAACAATAAATGTAGAAAAAAGAACAAAAGTTTTATTCTCTTTCCTCCAAACCCCCTTTTTCTGTTGCAAACCCCTGAGTTTGCCTCAGTGCCACATGGGGTAATTTCAAAGTCATTCACTACACACTACATAATGTACTATATGGTGTATTTGCCAGATTGTTTATTGTTGAATATTTTTATTTATTTATTAAATCTCACAAAAACATTAAAAACCCTCAAGACGTCTTCATCTTCAACAATTCCATCATGTCATGTTAAAAAGCCGCAGAAGAGCAGAGAAAAAAATCAACCATCTTTAGTATTACACGAAACCAACACTTAGGAAAATTTAAATAAAAACAAAACTTAAACAAAAAAAGTTGTGAGGGAATAAATCTAAGAGCTTAAAACATCTAGTAAATGGTAAAGATTTTTTGGGCGTTTTTATTCATCATGTGTTGTAGTGATTTTAAAAATATATTGTGGAGTTTCACCTTTTTGAATTATAAATGGTGTAATACAACTCAGTCCAGATTTGTATCACAAAGGGATATGCATTTGCCAGTTTGCAGTGCTGTTAATATGTTAATTCTAATTCTTTTTTTTTTTAAATGACCATATTAGTATTTTCTAAATGTTTTTATCAAGGTTTTTGCTGAAAAACATGTAAAAAGAAAAAAAAAAACACTCAACTTTGCTAAGTCATAGCCTACACAAACACTTTTTTTATATATATAAGCAAAAAACAATCACATTTATAGATTAGGGAATTTTATGTATACAAAACTTGCTAAGATTTGTTTAAAAACTTCAGAAGTAAACAGAACATTATCTTTGCTGCATCATTAAAACTATAAAGTTGGATTAAAACTGAAACACAAGCTTTTGAAAAAAAAAACTTGATGGATTTGTCAGGAAGTGAAAAAAAATGTCAATTGTTGCCTTACGGAGCCATTCCCATCATCCTTTGATCCATTTTCAAAGCGTTCCCAGTAGTCTCTTAATTATGATTACGCCGTTTTTAACCTAAACAAAAAAAAACTTGTCGTTTTTTAGGACATAGTTTCTGCAGAGCGGTAGGAGTTCATTAAAGATTCACCTTTGAGTTATGTGTGGAATTGTTGGTGCATAGCAAGCCCGCCCCCTTTTCCCTCCCCGTTGCGGAGAACTTGTCACAAATATGTTCTTTTTCACAACAATTTCAATAAAGAAATACTCAGTAAAGCAATTTTGAGTTTAATTTTCTTTATAAACGTCTTCCATCATCAGAAAAATGTCACAGGAACATGATAGAAACACCAAAAACGCAGTTTTCATCTGAGTGGGTCTTTAATGTAAAGAGGCATCTTGTGTTCGTGGACGGAGATTCTGAAAGTTTGACTTCAGTTTCATAAACGGCTGTGAGACAGTGATGAAAAGTGGCAGTTCAACGTGAAATCATGAGGACAGATTTATTGCTGTACACCCAAAGCTCCACTTTGAACAAGCTGAGCTTCAGCACCTCATCGGATTACTTTCTTCAAGCCAGGCAGCCGGCGCAACACATCCTCTGCCTCGGCTTTAATTACAGCATAGTCAGACAAGCCATACCAGCTTCCCCCTCCAGTCGCCTCGCTGATCAATAAGTGAGCACGCTCCAAAGCTGTTGCTGCGTATGACCTCAAGCAGGAGGAAAAGAACTGTCTGGAGGAAAGTAAAGATAGGGAAAAATCGACTTCATTTGTTCTTTAAGTTTTCTTAAGGTGGCTTGAAACTGTGATTTTAAACGTTCGATTTGATTAGTGCTACTTTTTCCTTTTGAGCTTTACAATCCATAACTGGATAGTTTGTCTCATTCTTGCATGTTTTTGTAAAGTTTTTCAGAGCTGGGTGTCTGATATAAGCAGAACCACTCTGAGGATGATGCTGAAATGAGCATAGTGCCAGAGAGCACCATTAGTTTACCACTTCACTGGGGGAGGGGGGGCAAAGAGGAAGACTGGCAGGAGGTAAAGAGGAAGAGTGATATGAAGTAGGGGGAGGCAGCAACGACGAGAGAGGAAGTGCTTGGACGCGTAGAGTGGAAGATTTGCGAGGACAGAGAGCAATATGGAAGAAGATGATTGAGAAAGATGGATAGGAAAAAATGAGAGACAGGAAAAAAAGGGAGGTGATTTAAAGTTAGCAGGAGAGAGCAAGGAAGAAATGGGGCCAAAAAAGGGAGGAAAAAAAGGCTGGATAGAGGGGAGCTAAAGAGCTGGAGACAGGAATGGTATTGAAGAGGTGTCATCGTCAAGGGTGTCTCAATAAGATGCTGTAAAACACCCTTATTCTGCTTTCAGTCACAGCGCCGAGGCTGCAGCCACACAGACACTAAAGACACACTGATGCATTAGCAGCTCACTTGTTTATTTGACAACATCTCTTCTTAGGGCTTGCAGCAGTTTGAGGTGACACTACATTCCCTGCATTTTATTTGTTGGAACAGGAGTGAGTAGAAACAGAATCACCACAGAAAACAAGCTCGTCCAGAAGAGTTTTCTGCCTTTTTAGAGACAGCAGTGTGACACTGTCTGAAGGCTATTACAGGGAAAGCCTCCAGCCTTAAAGACACCACAAAGGCTGCATGTTGAAGTGCTGTGGAAGTCTGCACCGGGATTTATTTGATGTTCCATTGTAAATGAACACTTAAATCCCAACAATTACTATCTTTTTTCTCTTTTTTTTTTTTTTTTGGTAATTGCATAAAAGTAAAAGTACGACGGAGTATTAGGGCCACCAAAAAAAAAAAAAAAAAAGTTAAATTACGAGATTTTATCTCGTAAATTTAGGAGATATAAAGTCGTAATTTTAGGAGGTAAAAAGTCGTAAATTTAGGAGATAAAAACTCGTAAATCTATGAGAAAAAAACTCGTAAATTTACAAGATTTTAAGTCGTAAATTTATGATTAAAGTAGAAGTGAGCATGCAGAGCAGCAGGTGAACGCCGCGCAGCAGCAGAGCAGAGCCACTAAACTCTGTTAAACAGGCGAGATGAATGTTCATTGATAACGTTCCAAATGCTCATTTGTAGCTCATTTGTTTAATTTACAATTTATTAAAGTTTTATTTATTGATGGGTGGTGCAGGATCTCTGCAGCCCAATGAATACATTGTCGGTATTCCTGCAGCTGTCCACGTCAATCCTTACTTCCTCCACCAAAGACAAATCTCTACATTTGTGTGACGCTTCCGTCCGAGGAGGAGCACTTATTTGTCATTTTCAACGTTCTAATGATAATATAAAAGACTATTTTCATTCCTCTTTATTGTTTTATGCTGAAACGGGATGTTTCATCTGCAGGAGGGGGCGTATGTAACACTGTTTACTTCCGCATTGGTGTTCGGATGACACGTTCATGACGTAAGGAGACAGATGAACTTCAGGGTGTGAATGAAAAGGAGAATAAAGGCTGCAGCGGTCCTCTGCACCCAAACGTGTCTCTGAGCTCCTTATTTTACACATTAAACTCCGCTTTACTGACACTGAACCCCGGAAAGACGGTTCCACTGACAATAATCTGATTTTGAGTCATCAAAAGGTTCAGAATCTCTGTTTTTTTAATTTCGTAATCCGGAAATAAAGCTTCACAAAAGGCTCCACGTATTTCATCTTCAAGCTAGGCTCCGATAAACGGACAACTTCGGTGTTTTCTCCTTAATCTACGACTTTTTTCTCATAAATCTATGAGATTTTAAGTCGTAAAATTATGAGATAAAAACTCGTAATTTACCTTTTTTTTTTTTTGGTGGCCCTAAAACTCCGTCGTATAAAAGAAAATGGGAGGTAAAACAGAATTTATGTTATTTTGTACACTTTATTCTGTTTTTTTTTTCTTTTTTACATAGATATGATTCATTAAACATGAATGATTTGGTTATTTTAGACTTTGTTTTCTAATGATAGAGGACATTTATAAAGAAAAATTAAGCTTAAATTTGCATTTCTGAGAGTTTGATATTTTTTAAATTCAAATCATTGTGTATCAGCAGCAGATAAAAAAAAATGCACTTTGAAAAGGATCCTATTTGTGACGTAGAAAATATGCTGAGTGAGGTACAAGCTCCCTACTCTGAGCTCCCAGCAACAAACAAACTATAAATAATTGCATACGCACACCTAACTTGTCTTAGTTTCCCAGTAACAACTTATGTTTTCAGAGGAAAATAACTTCTTTTTGAGAAGATTTTTTAAAATAAAGCGCTTGGGAGCTTAATGTCTGTAGGGGAGAATCCTGTTAAAGTTAAAACACTTTAAGACAATTTGATTGTTCTCTTTTTATGTTGACTTGTAATTTCCTGCCACTTTTTGGCAGCACATTTTAACAGAATTATTGAAAACCAGGTCCCAACAACGTCATATGTTATTTAAAAGAAAATCATGTTTGTTTTTTTTAACATGTAGCATTTTATATCTGGCTTATTTTTCTGATGATGGAGGATGTATATGTAGAAAATTGAACTCCTACCACCCTGCAGAAACTATGTCCTAGACTATGAAACAGATTTTTGGATTTTGCCTAAAACAAACATAAAATAACTCAAAAGATGATCGGAATGGGTCTTTAGATTGGATTTGTTTTGAATCTTTTCAAGTACACCGTAAACACTAACCTAAAATCTAACAAAGTGTGTCCTTAGACTCTTGTAGTACAATCTTGTGTTTTGCTTTACTTTCAAATAGAAAGCCGGCTGTTGCAGCAAATTCGGATATGTTTCCAAATCTTTGCAGTATCGTCCTGTTCCAGTCTTTGCTGATTTGCTAATCCAATGGAGTCAAATAGTAAAACAGAGGGAGCCAAAAAAAGCAGTATGTGGGTTATTTTGCAGCAAATAATCTGTAGAATGCTCTGGAAAAGATGCAAGCATCTAGTCTATAATTCATAGTAAGACTTTGTAGACTAAATACACTCATTGTGAATGCAGTGCCAGTCACAAGCCATGAGGAGGATTCATTCTGGTGAATGGAAGAGTGAATCTGCTGGGTTTTTTTTTTTTTTCATTTCAAATAAAACACAAAGCACTAATATCCATTAGCTCCGGGCTAGCATGTGATCTCTGGAGTTGTGCCGACTGAACAGTTTTCCGACACTACACTTCCGAAAAGTGTCCAGGGTGACTCTGTGAAGGGAACAACCAGTCTCTACTGAAGCCACGCGCTGCAACCACATGCAGTGTGTGCGGGCCCTGAGCTATACAACCATATATGGATGTTGTAACACTACCTAGGCTGCTCAGAGAGTCTGCATTGTGACGCATTATGTAGTTGAATTATGAGCCAAAGGCTCGGTTTTTTTTTGGCCCATTAATATATTGTTCACTAATAATTGTTTTTGTTTTTTTGCCATGAAGGTGGAAGTAGTAAACAAAATGCAGCTGTGACTCCTTCATGATTAGTCATGATGGCTGCAGAAAAGGTGAAATTCTTAACGAGCCTTTTGTCAAACATTAACCACGAGTGCGATTTAAACATCGTCAGTTTCTGACTTTCTTCTGCATAGGTAGGAAAGAACCAGACGAATCTTCTGTGACTGAGTCTGTTTTGTCTGGAGCTGAACAATGCTGTCTAGCAAGAGCTGGATTTCCTCTATAAATGTCTAAAGAGTGTACATCTTGCGGCAGGTTGCGTCGCGCGTGCTGCACTATGCAAAATCTGGTGATTAATTCTTCAGACTCATTCAGACGTGCAGGGCTTTGTGAGTCTGAGTGAGCACCCTGGTGCTTTTTAAATGCTGAATCACAGCGGAGGGTCTGCCAGGGTCAGACATGGCAATCAGAACGGCTAATTTTCTGCATGAAACATGATCCCAACTTCTGCAGTGGCATTAAAGGATGATGACGCAAAACTCTGGTCAAATTGTAAGTTGATAATATGCCTTTATCTGTCCCATTGATGAACCTAAAAATGTACCCATGAAATAACTTTTTTGAACAGTGTTTCAATGGCAATCACATAAAATGATGCTTTATTTATTGATCCATTTCTACCAAAAAATAAAAAGTAAAATGATTGTTTCTGCATGTAGATGTCCATCTTGTGTGTGAAACATATTATTAGATATTTTAATTTTTAGGAATAGGATCTACATACTTCATTTATTAAAGGTAAAGAAAAGAGCTTTTTTTAAACTTTTCCTATTTCCTATGCCCTTTTGGGTGGATACAGGCTGCCAGACAAAATATCAAGGTCAAAGACTGCTCTGTGAAAATGTTCATGCTCACTTTTTCTACAGGCATACTGCAGCCGTAGTGAACACATACACTACAAGGATAAGTAATTGTGAGATAGGTGAGACGCAGATGTGTCGTACTGCTTTTTTTTTTATCTTTTCAAGCCCCCCTAATCCTGGGTACTAAGCAAGTAGCCCAGTAGTGCTGTTCAAGTGATGAGTGTGCGCTTCTTATGTGCAGCCTGACTGTAAAAAATGACAAAATTAGACAATCAGTTTGTATTGGCATCCTGTATAGGCAAATATTGCGTGTTCACCCTGTGCATGCAGTATTTGTGCACGTATGGAGCCAGCACTCGCACAATACTAATGACGAGTGTGGCAATAGGGCATGACAGCATCACTTGTACATCCTAAGTACTTCATGATACACTTATCACACGCCATACCACACCAATGGTATGCTCCATTTTTGTGACGCCCCTTAAAGTATCCGTATGATCCTCAAAGGAACTGCAAGACACACATGCGCTCCCTTTGATATGGAAGTGATCCTCTATATGACCCGGACAATCCAAAAACCCTGTACGGGTCAAACCCCCTGTATGGGTGCAAGTGACTAAAACATGTGACTCACTCCGCCCTCTGCAACTCACAATGATTTTCAGTGAAAACTCTATGTAAACGAGCATATCCGCCCATTTTGGCTTCCGCCTTCAAAGCTCGCACATTGCTACACAAGTTTCTATGACATTTTTCAGGCTGTATGTACAAAACATGCAGCCGTTGATCATGTTGAACTTTGACCAATCAAGGACTCAGATTAAGAAGTGACGTAAGGATGCCATGCTTTCTAATTCGCAGAAGTGCCAAGCAATTGAAAATTGATCATGAAGGAGAAATAAATAATTGCACTTTGGAATTATACGACATATATCAGAATCAAGCTGTGATAGAAAAAGCCTGGATTTGCAAGATTTGCACCACTCTGACATTTGGCACCAAGTCTCTTCTAACTGTAGGTGGTAGATGTGCTAGTACCCATAGCGACAGTGAACACATTGAGCTTATATGTGCCTTAAATGCCCAGTGTGAATGTAGCTTAAGCCTTAAGACCCGTACACACCGGGACGAATTTCGCGTGCGATATTCGCCGACATTTAACGCCTCGTCACTAAACAAAGGGCACCAATGTGAGTGTGCACACCGACACGAAAAATCGCCATGCGTCAAAGCGTCACTTTTTAAAAAACGGTTTGTTTTTTTGGTTTGACGCGCCGCGTCGAAAACTATACAACCAATGAGAATGGTGCTTTTGCACACGTGTCTGGAGCCTCTGAAGTTACAGTAAAACACAACTTGGGGGCGCTCAAACACAACACTGCCTTTCTGAGCACACATACCAGCAAAGAAGATAGACGCCAAGTAGCGGCTACACTGCCGCAAAGAAATAATGACGGACATTCTAAAATATCCCCGAAAACGCTCATGATACATTTTCAGCTCTTGTACCAGTCAATAAAACTCACCATGTTCTTCTCTTCTCGTAACTATGGGATGTACCCAAAATCGACGTCTTTTCCGGCGTCTTTCATCATTCAACAGAACAATAATTTCTTCATCATTGGAACTGGAGCTGGAGCTACTGGTGCTTGAAATATTCATGTTTTCTTTGTATGATTCTGACAAGCGCGTAAATACTGGCTCTTTTCTTCTGAGTGAAAAGCAACCACCTTGTGTAAAGTTGCGCAGCGCCACCTTGTGTACAGGAGTATTTCTGTTTTACATTAAGCGCCATGTAATGTCAGGGAATGAAATTGCATGTTGGCTCGGCTCATCGTCAGCGAAAATCGCCTGGGTGTGAACACAAAAAACGTGGCGAAAAACGCTGGTGAATAACGCCTGGTGAATATTCGTCCCGGTGTGTACGGGCCTTTATAGTGCTCTAACTAGGATGTGGAGTTAAGAGATACAAAACTTTCTCACACTCGCAATTTTGACAAATCTTTTTACCTTATCTAATGCTTCCTTCTCCTTTTATAGACCTTTACATACAAAATTCTGCTTCCATATCTTGGGCCTATATTTATGAAACCAAATCTTATATTTGGTCTTCCTTCGTACTTTTCATCTGACCAAAGCATTACAGTTGAACTTTGCCTTCTTAATAGCAAACACGAGTCAGGTCCCTTTGATGCTGTCGTTCCTGATGCTGTCCATCATCACAAACACTCTGAGCGCTGCCTCCTCCTTTTTCTAAACCTTCTCTCACCATTGTTTTGTAGACTTTTCCCATCATCCTTTTTTCTTCATCACACCTTGACACTTTGACGCCTTTTGTTTCAACCTGTGTGTACATGCCTATTCTTTTTTTTCTATTACAACTTGTTCCTCTCAACTATTGACTTTAAGTAGTCCAGCTGATCTTATTTAAGAAAGCAGAAATTTGTCCTGCCCAAACATTGGTTTTCCACATTTTTAAAATATTAGGCTTGTAAGGGTTTTGTCACAAACAACATTTTGTGTTTTGATCTGCTGCCTCTGTGTTCTGTTGAATGAGCTGGACACAAAAATGGTGACCAAAGGTCAAGTGCCACTCAGTCCGACGGCCCTCGTTGTGCAGCTTTTGGACAAAACCATAAATATGCGGCGAGCCTGCTTTAACAAAAGACCATCACATTGTGTGTAGCGTTTGTTTGTTGGTGAGGGCTCTCAGTGCCCTGTTATGAGAACACAGGACCTCACAAAGCAGGCTAAACTACAACTCTTAGTTTTAAGTCGATGAAAGCTTTTGGTGTGGTTTTAAATCATCAGGGATTTTTTTTTTTAGATTTGTTTTGTTGTTTTGTTAGAAATCATGTTTGAAAAAAGTACTTTTTTTTTTTTTAACTGTCACTGAAACCTATGGATCGGTAATAACAGTTTAAATAAAAAAGTGCATGTGTTTATGGCTCAGGGAGAAGATATTTGTTCTTTGAAGATCTCTTTACTTCGTCTTTGAAAACAGCAGCAAAAGATATGATACGGTCCTTAAAAGCAGCATTTTCCACTTGACGACATCAGGATTTCAAGGGCGTCTCATTAAAAAGATGTCTAATTTGCCATCAGCAAAGGGCACGCTTCACTGCAGCAGATTTCCTCTGACTTTACAAGATGTGTGTTTTTCGGATGTAAATTGTGAGATATGGGTAATTACATTCTAAAAAAAAATGTTTTTCTGCATCTTTCGAGTGTTGCTAAAACTTAAATTGTGAACAATAATGAGCTGGTGAGGCGTCTGGAGTTTATACTGCTTGTTTCAAAGGGAGAGGTTTTTGCATTTTGATGGCTATTCATCTATTTTTAAATTAAAAATCAGTTGGTGGAGCAGTGGTTCACTGTTCAGAGTGTAAAGACACAGGGTTGGAGTTTCTGTGGCCTTTCTTCAGGTGTTCTGACTTTCTCCTTCCTGAGTCATGCACCATGAGAGGGAGCATGAATGCCTGCCTGCTCTTTTCATTTTCCTGTTTTATGCCTCCTGGTCTCTCACTCCTCTGCATCTTAACTGTGACTTGGAAATCAGTCCCAGCTTGCTGACATGAAGGATGTCTCGGGTCTTGCATTGCATTTTGAGGAGAGATGAGCTGAGAGGCTTCCTGGAGGAACAATGGGCCGGGATACAAAGGTTGCTTTTCTGTGGGAGTCTTTCCTGCAGCTTTGAGCTGTACAGAGGTTTGTGCGTTCAAAAGATGACTGGCTGGAGTGGTAGTACTCCAACTGACTTGGATCAGCAGATCTATGGCTTAAAATCATGGTCAAGTCAGGCTATTTGGCTATACCTGGAGCGAGTGAGTGTGATGTCACCCATAGAAAAGGGTTCACTTTGGGCTCCAACCAAATGAAATGAATTCACTATTAAGTGAATTAATTCAAAAATTAATTCACTAACTAATTCACTAATTCAAAATGAAGTGTTTCCAATACTTCCTAAATGTACTTTAAGAGGTAGCAAATGTGTGCTGGACTAAACGACCAATGAGAACAATCTCCAACAATCTACCTATTTTAGGTAAACTGAGTTTTATAGGTTTTCATTGAACTTTGGAGCAAAAACAATCGTGAAACTAATGAGTGAACAAAACACCTACTTGTTTTTGGTGCAGAAAACACATGGAACACAAAAGTAAAGGCTGATCGTTTAAGAGCTGGATAGGCAAAGAGAGCAAGAACTACTTGACACGGGGGTGACGGGACAAACCACTCCTCCAGGTTTCAGGGGGGAAGGTGGAGGACCGGAGACGCGATGGAGTCCGCTCAATATCACAATCTTTGACAGATTTGATTTTTTTCCTACACCCTTAACATGACATTAGTTACACATTAATTACACTCAAAAACACCTCTTATCTGCTTTTTTCTTTCTCTCTCTCTCTCTCTCTCTCTCTCTCTCTCTTTCTCTCTCTCTCTCTCTCTCTCTCTCTCTCTCTCTCTCTCTCTCTCTCTCTATATATATATATATATCAGTGACGTGCGGTGAGGTGTAACGGCTGGTGAGGCACTGACGTCATCAGTCAGATTTACAAACATATGAACCATACTGAGTAATTTATTCACCATTTGACTGACAACAGTTAACGTTTTTTGTTTAAAATATCATTTCAATATGTTTTTTTTTTTTTTCATATACAAACTGCAGCATAGAAAAAAGCACAAACCTTATTATCATCTTACCTTTACTTGTAAATAAAGTCCATACGCCGCTCCTTCTGAAGAAAATGACTTGCCGCTTGCTATCACTTCTTCTATTATTTTTTAGTGTCAGAATCTCAGGGCTCACCGGCGCCCCCTAACATGAGGCACCAGAACTGCTGGCCTCACCCAGCTGCTTTTTTGCCGGCGTTTAGCGCTCAGCACAAGAAACACGTCCCTAACATACAGTTATTTATAAAAACAAACACTGTACATCATATACATCTGCTAAATTATGTAAACTCAACTCACATAGTGCAAGTGATGGAACCGACATACAGAGAGACAGCAGTACCGTCTGACTGCATAGGTATTGCGCAATCCAAGGTGAGCACGTCGCTTCTTAGTATCTGAACGGCAAATGCGGAAATTCAGCGATTTTGAAAAGAAAAAACACCCAAAAATGTAATGGATTTTTTTTTCTTAATGGATCTTTAGTATGACAGTGATTTTATCCATAACCCTCTCAGGGCCTAATTATTTTTTTTAGATGGAAAAATCTAATATTAAATGAAAATGGGCTTTTAAAGATGCAGTAAAGGAGAAGTGTTATTTCAAAATATGTGTTGCAGATTTGCAGCATTTGTCAGCAGAAGGTTAAGCCTTTATGAAGGCGTCAGCTTTTTAACAGCTAATCAAGTAAATGTATCAATTGGGCTTTAAATGTTCAGCATTACCTGTTATTTCACCTTCCAGACCATTTATTTAACCCCCCTCCCAAAAAAAAAAATCCTCATGAATTGTCCTGCATGAGTTTTACCACTAATTTAATATTCAGCATTATGAGATCAACTTGTCTGTGTGGAGGTGTTTAACTGATGTTCCTCTTTTCAGCAACTGCTGCAGTTTCAACCAACATTTCTGCATTCCAGCAGAATGCAGAAGCTTTTTATAGCAAATAAGCAATTAGGTGCATTTTACACTGCAAGTGCAAATAATATGAAATCCTAAAAGTGAGCAACATCATTGATTTAGCGTAACTTAAATCAATCATACTCTCCGGAATGATCCAAATGTTAAGTAAGAAACCTCTGTTATGTCCTCAAATTTGAACTTTTAACCCTTATTTCAATTTTTAAAAATTTAATAAACGGATTCTACTACACTTTCTTTTTTACTTTTTTCATTTTGATTTGAATATAAAGATATAAAAAAAGTCTAATTATGTTTTCTATGTTTTAAGTCTGTAATAATTCAAGCTAATAGGACAAACAGTCATGTTGAATGTATGAAAGGATTTCCTCATATCGTACATCTTTTAGTCTTTAACAAAAATACTTTCTTTTCAAACTGAACAATGCCTGTTTATTTTTTTCTTTTAATATTTTGGGGTCATTGCTTTTGCAAAGTAGAGTCTAATTTCCACAGAAACTGGTAAAAGCGGACACTTTAATCAATTACTGGAATATGATATTATCACTGTGTTGTTAACTATTATTTCTTAATATTCAAATGCAGCAGAAGTAAGAATAAGAAAAAGATAAATGCATCATTTAAAAGGGTATGCTTGGACATTTCTGCTGTTCTGCATTTGCATTTCTGCATTTCTGTTTGCATTCTGATGGAAAAAAAATCTACATTTTATGCAAGTGAGGCAAAGTAAACCGATCTAAGCTTCTATTAGGCGCGTGTCGTGTCTTTTTGTTTTTCCTAAATCCTAATAAACCACTACAAAGGGATGGAATCAGTCAAATCTGCATTCAGGAACAGGTCTCCAACAGAGATGTCTGTGCAGATGTTGCAGCACAAACATGGTGGCTTGTAAATGTGAACCACATCAAACAAAGAAAGCGTCGGGCCAACAGAAGGGACAGCAGCCGCATCTGCTGCCTCATCCGCCGACGTTGGATCCTACAGATGCCATTTTGCAGCCGATCAGGAGGGAGGCGCGCACGTACAGATGGAGCATCATGTTGACTCATTACTCCGACAGCTTTTGGAAACCCGAATGCTGTTTCCGTCAACTAAAATCTCGTGCGGGAAATGAAAACAGTCGCGATTGGTTTTTGTTGCCTCTTATTTCCCTGAAGAGAAGACGCGGATTTAAGGAAGGAGGAAAGGAAGCAAAGAGAAAACGAGGGGGCTCGGCTTGTCATTTTTGCTTAGTCCTTTGATGCGCTCGTCTCATGTGCATCCTGACTTCAACCAGCTGTCAGCAAGAATAGCAACCATCTTCCTTTCTGAAGTTTAAGCAGCTTCACCAAAGACACATTTCCCATCGTATCAGGTCATTTAAATGCTGTATAAAATATGCATGCTGGAACAGAAAGGCGAGAACAAAGTTCCACCTGATCCGTTTGCCACGGCTCGTTTTAATCACCTCGCAGCCCTCGAGATTTATTTTAATGATCATCGCTGCTGCCTTTCTGGACCCGCACAAGTTTGCCGTGCCTCCTGTCAAGTTTGTCTGTAGAACACTTTAGTTGCTTAACTGGCAGAGCACAAGGATGGGTTGGTAAGTGGGATGCCGGTGCCCCAAAGCCAATTTGTCTGATAGATGCTTGGACCTGGCCTCCAGGGCTGACCTCGGGGGCAAACTGTAAATTAGATTTTTTTTTTTTCCTCTCCCAGCACAGGCTGTGTTGCTGTGTCACCTCTGTCATACCTTCACCACCATCAAGTTGGTATATAGATATTATGAACTGCGTAACGGTGAGCGGGCCACGTCTCTGGGGACCGAGTCTAGTTGTGGATGAGGTGATCATGTCAAGAGCGCCGAGACAAAGGAGGAGGCCCCCGTTTGGGTTTGTGAGTGATAGATGGCACGGCCAAGGAAATGGTGTGGAAGAGAATGCTGCGTCAAGCAGTCAAGGCATCGATTTAATCTTGTGCACTCCCCTGATTTGACCGTGGCACCGATGAGATTGAAAAGTCTAAGTGGATGTGGAGCTGTTTTCACTCACCTGAGCTCGCCGCACTGATAAGCCAACAATGAACTTAAAAGTGGAGCGAAACAGTGCACAAAACTGAAACGGGGAGGGGGTGGAACATCACCATATACCACCAAGAGACAGCTGTTTGAGGCCTACTAACAAGCAGCTAACTCCACAAGAGGGACTGGCGCATCGATTGAAAGCGGGGTTGGAGAAGTCACACAGCTTGTGCTATTGGATCCTTTATGTCCAATAGATTTCGACTCAGATATCATCCCTTTGGCGGAAAGAGTATTGATCAGGTCTGAAGAGATTTCTATCTAATGAATATTCTGATTGCGATCATATGAATCTGGGGTGACAAATTATGCGTGGAATGTGTGTTTAAAGAGCTTGATAGCCAATAATAAAGATTAAGATAAAGCCTCGGAATGTAAAAATGAACATCGACCCGCGGCGGACTCAGTTCTTCTGATTTCACGCTCGCTTTGACCCTGGGAGGACCCCGGCACGGGATAACAAATGTCACAAATAATCTTTAATTAAAAAAAGAGTTTGTCCATGAATCACATTAAGTTTAAATTACCACATTTTGACATTTAGCCTGCTCGTGTAGCATCCCAGCACCAGTCGATGCTCAGGATTAGTCATAATCCTGGGTGTTTGCTGAATACATTCATTAAAGGCGAGGCGCTTCAGGCCGCTTCTGCTGACTTGCACACTTTTGATGGACTCAGGAATACACGAGCACATGCTTCCATTATGCTGTGCTCAAAAACCCACAACACAGTAATTCATCTTCCCCTTCCTTCATGTATTAAGCATCGGCTCGCATGCAAACAGCCGTACGCGCCAGATCTTGACGAGCTGCATAAGCAGGACCCCACAGGTCGGCGCTCCACGGACCTCATTCTCATGTTTTTCAAATAGGGTGGCGGCTTCACCTTCACCTGCTGTGACTTTTCCCGTGCGCCGCCTCCATTTTTCGGGGACAACCAGAACCGCATTTGCTGTAGGGGAGATAACCCGCCGTCAGGTTTTAACCACTTACAGTCCTGCTCCGTACGGATCCATCGTCCAATCAATCGGCTAACAAAGCAGCTCCTCAATCGTTAAACAGAGCAAAACTGTTTAACTGAAGCATGGCGAGCATAGCCAACAGCAACACTTACTTATCAGCATCAAAGCATTCTCGATTACAAATGAATCGTTGCACAATTCCTAATCACCCTCATCCCTGATTAGCTGGGATGTGCAGGCTTATGTGGCATTATCCAGGCCTTGCTTAGGCATGGATTTATTGAAGGAGGACCAAAGCATTGTTCTAGAAGCGTCCAGAAGGAACTTTTGACATATTTCCCACCTCTCACATGAAAAGTATCCCGTTCAGAGGAGGTCGATGGGTCATGAGAAGAAAAAAAAAACACTAAACAACAAAGTTTGTTGACTAATTTATGTTTCTAACTTTTCCTTGAATTAAAAAAGCGTTCATAGATGCCAGGGGCTTCAGGTCAGCTGTAGCCCGCGGCTATCTATCGATGTTATCTCACTTTTCCTTAGCTTTTAGTAAACGCTCTCTTTCTTTCAGTGAGTACTGACCCGCTGTCTGCCCCTGGATAACTTCACCCAGTAGCTTTTGTTTCATCATTCTTCAAAGGGGATTTGAATCAGCTCCACCTTGCAAGGATTCACGGTTTGTCCAATGTTTGACATTGTGAACACAGACTCACCCTTTTTTTTATGCAATGCAAAGCAGAAATCAGAATTTTTTTACTGCCAATAGCACTTGTTAACAAAGTGCGACTTTTTATTCCCGGGAGCCGGGTTTTTGTTTCATCAGAGATCCGCATCTGTGGACTGTTTGACATATTTCCAGCCGGACTATCATTCCACTTTCTTTGAGGAATGGCTTCTGTCAGCGACCGTATCGTAAAGGTCTGACTGATTGATTGACGGCTTCGCCAGTGGATCCTGTCAGGTCCTATTGTGCACAAAAGAAGCTCAAGTTGCAATGACCTTTGCACAATAGAACGCCGAAACAAAGCCTTTTTTTTTGGTCTATTCCGTGTTTACCTGCCAGATCTTTCTCTGTGGCCAGTGTGGCAAGGATCTGGACTTTGTTTCTCCCGCCGTCATGATTTTGTGGACAGTTAGCTGCATGTTAACATGTGGGGAACTCACTGCAGTAAGTGATATGAGGCCGTTTTGTTGTGCGGTTCCTCCCCGGTCGCCTCCTCCTGCAGAAAATAAGTGCAAATGGAAGATTTGTGTTTGTTGTTTTGCCCACAGGCGAAGCAGCAGACTCATGAATGAGGCGCTGTGCATGCATGTGTGATAAACAGACCGAGGGATGGTGGGTTTTACTAAAGGGCTTGGGCTGCAGGTTGTGGGCATTTTGTAATGGCTGGTTGTAGCTGTGAATTTATAGATGTCTTAACCTGTTAATTAAATCCAGAAGGGTTCCTAATGAGTGGAAATAAGGCCTTCTGTCTGAGGAGGCTTGGTGGAAGTTATTTTGCATAGTATCCATATGGATGGATGTCCACGGCATGGCCCCCTCCGTATGGAGTTTTCAGCCGTATTTACTCAGCACTTTCCTTCTTGGATTTCATACATAATTACGCTGAAGCCGCATCACGCTTCTGTGAAGTCCAGTACTTGAGACGGTGAGCAGTGCAGCCGCCTGCTTCCTCTGGTTTGTCCTGATCGTTTGTATGTATGGCGTGCAGAATTAATGGGGTTGCATAAGGTGGAATGTGGGACAGTGTGGTGCTGAGCGTCTACCCTTTGTTTGGTTATTTGAAGTGACGCGTGGAAAAGGCCAGATTAGTTTGACATCGCAGACCTAATAAACAAAGGTGTTTAGTCTTTAAAGATCCACCTTCTTGTTGTTTTTCTACCCCCCCCCCCCTTTTTTTTTTAAATTCATAAGGAATCCTTTGCACAGTTCACTGGGACTTTTAAGTTATTAAGGAGGAAAATGGGAAATTGTTCATTAGTAATGTATTGCACAGTGGAGCAGGGACTTTTATCCGCTTGGCTTGGCAGAAATCAGATATATTCTCCTGCCACTGGATGAGTTATATATTTTTACAGCCGAGCGTGCCCCATCTTATTAAAAAATCAGTGGATGACATGCCCAGCAGCAGTCAGTAAACCATCTCATTTGAATACAACCTTTACTTCAACGTTGCTCCTTGTTTATTATTGATGTTGTCTTGATCGCACTTGATGCCATTTGCTGCAGAGCTTTCGGGCCGGATCACATATTCTCCATCCACTCAGACTGCATTACTGGGGCAGTTAAAAGTAACGTTTGAAGGCGTCCGCTGGGACGTGAAATGCAGGGCAGACTGAGCTGTGATGTGCTGCTTTGAACCGCTGTCCTCTGTTCGCCAAGGCAAATCACAGACGAATCAGAGGATGGCGCTTTGGTGAAAGCAGAGGTGTGGAAGAAAGGTTACTACTTCCTTGCATTTTTCAAAGGCCATTAGAGATTTTTTTTTTTGTTTCCATGCGTGCTCCAGTGCTGGAGGACATGGAAAAGCACAGGGCAAACATTGGATTTCTATAAATGTAAAAAGTCATATATGTTTTTGCTTCCGTTTCTTCTAATCTAAACCAATAGGTGTGTTGGCTACATGGAAGGTATAACACCAGTGATGCTTCAGAAAAAAGGAGAATTACGAGGGTCATCTTCTCTGCTCCGTCTCCTTAATTCTCCAGGGGGAAAGTGAACGTTGGGCTGATGGAGCTGAATGAGTTGGAGCGATGGCGGCAGACATAAACGCCTTTGAAATGATAGATAAGCCTTTAAACTGTTCAAGGTTCTCATGAATCCTTAAAGCTGAACTTTAAAATTCATATTGCTCTTAATCGTTACTCTGAGCCCAAAAGTCTGCATGGTGCCGCAGGTCAGGAGCTGAACGATGGAAAAGTATTTGAACAAGTCTTACACTGACACTCCAGCTATGACTCAGCAGTTCCCTACCATTACCAACCAAAAACCAGGTGTCATTTTATGATACAAGACAAAAATAGAAGGAGAAATTCAGATTCTGAAGTAATGGACAAATATGGATTTACACCCAAACCTAAAATTCTGATATTTTCAAATAAAGCCTTTATTTTCTTATACTAAAGTGATACAACTATCAAAAACTCTGAATTAGATATCAAAACTGTTGTGTTATACTATCATTTCTTCTTTTCATTAAAAACAAGGCATTTCCCGTTTATGATAAGCAAGGCTAACTTTAAAATAAATAAAATTGTCTAAAAAATGCACCTTAGCCACAAAAAACGTACATTTATTTTTAAAAGCCATTTCCTGTTTTTAATTCTCTCTATAAGCCGATTGTTTGTTATCTTTTAAAAAGAAGTTATTATTTTATCAATAAAAGTTTCCCCTTATAATTAAAAACATAGTTATTAAACATTTAAATTATTCATGATTAAAAAACAGTTATTAATAACCTAAATTTGACAGATGAATGAATATGTAATCGTATGGGGCTGAACATAAATGATGTATTGTTTTGGCAGTGATGCCCGCGGCTTTTTTCTGTGAGATTTATTGATTTAAAATTTTCCAATATGTCAGGTCAGGTAATTATCTTTTGTGCAGCTGTCTCCCCCGATTCTGATGTTATCGTCAATTTGACATTGATAGAATCCTTTAATATCTAGCAATTTAATGTTCTAACCTCCTTTAGAGTTGGAAGATTTGATTTATTTGATAAAACATGTATAAATCTGCCGGGTCTGGATTAAATGAGTTCTGGGGTTAAGGAGCAACATCAAAAAAGAAATATTAACTCTGGCAGTTCTTGGAGATCAGGCATGTCCAAAGTGTGGACCATGGGTCTAACATGTGATCAATTTTAAAAATATGTATAAGACATGGCCGCCAGCGCTGTCGGCAGGAGAAGATACATGAACCATTTTATATTTCACCAGTAGGGCGCAGCAGCTCTGTGGTAGCAATGCGTTAACCTTAACTAGCATAGCAGCTCTCATATGGAGCAGCCATTGTAAGAACAAATATGGGATTGTTGAAAGCTAAACTTTGATGTTTTCACATGACGTTTAGAAATTATTTAAAATTTGAATTTCTTTTTTATTTCTCCAAATTTGCTCCATATTTCAGTGCTTGTTGGCTAATTTTAGGACCTTTGGATAGATGGAGATGGTAACACCTAATTAATTTAAGTTTATCCAACTTAATTTGAAATGTTGATCTAACTTATAGAAGATCTTTTTCAATTTTGACTGTATGACTTTAACTATCATTTTTCTGTAGTTTCCACCACTGGGGTTGGTACTTTCATATCAAAGACATGAATGATCCAGCAATGTCACACATTACTAGGCAGGAACTCACATGTCACGAGCTCTGTCGTTAATAATTGGGACATAAGGTCTTTTACCGCACAAAGGGGTTGGTGATCATCCTCTACCAAACTCTAACTCATGGTGCAGAAAAAAAATGAACATAACAGGTTAAATTACTAGTTCAAACATAGTAAAACAGCTGGACAACAAAACCCATGGACAAAAACTCACACTTAAACCACAATCTGCCCAGATAGGCAAAGAAAATGGTATCCCACAATTCCTTGCGCTGCCTCACGTTATGACATCAATATGCATTGACAGGTTCACACCAAAGTTACACCAACTTAATTAATGGAAATAATCAGTTATTTTCCCAAAACGACAACAAACATTCAAAGGAGTCTCAAAAATCCCACAGCTTCTGCACTTTGAGGGTTAGAAAATACTGTAAATGCACTTATAATCCTTCAGATGTCTTACTTCTGTATTAATAAACTGTCATTTCTCATTTATTTAAAACTAAATCTAGTACTTGTTATGTCTTTGTTTTAAAACAAATATGCACAGTTTAAACTTTATTTAAACTTTTAAACCACTCCAATAAAAATTGGCCTTTTGTTGTTTTTAATATGTTCTTGTAGCACTTTTCTTAAGATGGGAGACAGATATAAGAAAATATGTAAGAATAAAACTCAAGTTTGTGATGTAACAACTGTGATGGATGGGCCAAAAGACGAATGTATTAATCTTATTAATTTCCCTCGCGATTTATAATGTAATATTGTATTGTACTAACTTCATTTTCCTCATCTGAGCTACCATCTGGCTCAAAACTGTACGACTGACGGGATAACATTGTAAGGTTACTTCCGTCCCAACAGTCCTGCCCACAACACTTCCGATGAACTCCTGCTACTCTGCAGAATGTATTTCTTAAAAAAAAAAACACAACCTTTTTGAGTTTTGGCTAAAAAATGCATAATTATAAGAAAAGGACCACTGGTAACGCTTTGGAAATAGATCAAAATATAGTTATTACAATAGGCAGAAGACAATTGCAAGACCTAGGTTTAGGTCATTTTTATAGAAATAAAGTAAGGTCACTATCAAATAACAATAAAGGGAAGTTAATGTCGGTGTTTAATGATAATATTTTAAAATGTCAGGCATGAAATTTGGCTCACAAACATTTTCACCTGACTAAATCCAGCACTACTATTCAGAAAGGTTGGACACCCCTGCTGGAGATGATTCTCTTGGTTAGGAAACGTGGAGTTTTTGAGGTTGCAGTGACCTTTTTGTCTCACTTATGCTATCTCTACAAAAAAATCCCAAAGAGCAAAGCCACAATTTCCCCCTGTTGCTCAAAAGTCTAGCTGTTTGTAGCTAAAACATTTCCGGGACTTAATTTTCGGTTAAAACACAGATTCCCACAGATCGTGTTCTGCAGCCGAGCAGCATCATTCCAACTTGTCTTTGGGAGCACTCCCTGCAGTCCTTTAATGAAGACATTAAATCTTCCAAATGTTCAAGCATGAGCAGCGATAGCCCAGTCATCAGAGAGCACGGTTGCTGTTTTACATTTCCAGAAATCAAGAGTTCATGTCAGCTGTCCTCAGCATGAAAATGCTGAATGGGAGCACTTCGCTGAACATCCCTGTTTCTTTGATTTATGTCTGTAATTTGTCCCGAACCGCCTTCTAAAGCAGCTTTAATGACTGAACCTTATCAAATGATGTGTGAACATGAAATTATAAAGAAGTTAAATAGCTAACTTGAATTAAAATTAAGTCATAAAGACAAAAGTTTTTGAAAAACAGTAGCTAATAATATACTACTTGATCAGCTGATGCAGCATTTAGGGATGAACTGTCAGTATTTACAGCAGAGGTTTTGTCTGGAGCTCTGAGCAAACGCCATGTTTGGACTCCTGAGCTCTGACCTTAACAGAAACAGATGACGTCTTCAAGGATGGTTCTGTCTAAGCCTGTGATGACCTCTTCGATTCATTGGGACAGTCCGACTTGCTTTCACTACTGGTTTTGCCTCTGGGAAATGGCTGGAGCCCAAAAGCTTTAGAAACGGCTTTGACTCTGATTGGTCAGTTTCTTTGTATCTCATTAAATCCAGAAATTTTGTGGATTGCATGATGAATCTTTGAAGATCTTTGACCTCCTTTACTATCTGGTTCCATTTAAGCGACTGCTTGATTGACAATATGTGTGGTTGTGATCCAAACCCACATGGGTTGGTTTGGATATTGTGTTTTTTTTATTAGCTGGCGCTAGCTTAGATGTTAAGACAGGTTACAAACACTTTTCACATCACTATATAATTGAAGTTTAAAAAAAATAAAAAGAAAAGAAATGATATGCAGACACATTTGTACGACAGTTTTAGGGCCAGTTTACACATTTTTTAATCTTTTTTGTTTACGACTTTAAGTCGTAAATTTACGAGAAAGAAAGTCGTAACAGTTAAATTACAAGATTTTAAGTTGTAAATTTACGAGAAAAAAATCTCGTAATTTTACTTTTTTTTTTTTGGTGGCCCTAAAACTGTCGTACATTCGCGTGGAGCTTTACTTAATATGAAGCTGCTTTTATTAAGCAGTATTGTTTCTGTGTTTTAGCTTATCTGAGGCAAAAGGGTCTCCAGCTTTCTTAGTTCTCCATTTATTTATTTATTTTTTTATGTGGATAACCAAAAATGTCTATTTTACCTAACTAAAGCAGAGGGTTGCTTTTCCAATTGATTTTCTCTGTATGTTAACTTCACCAAAGGTGAATAATAATAATAATAATAATAATAGTTTTGAGACTGATCTAAATGTGAATTACTTTGTTTCATTTGATACTTTAGATGTCATATCACTGCAGGTTTGGTAAACTAAGTGACCTAAAAGTTTTCCGTTCGAATAAAAAAAAAAAAACATGCATGACTTTAATAATAAGTGGTGTGAACGGATAAAGATTGAGATGAAGTAGAAATGCTGGAAAAGCCTTTTCTCATCTGGAAGTGTGATGTCAGAAAGCTCTGCAGATCTGAGTGGTTTATTGAATGGCCTCGGGGCAAATTGACAGGCGGGTTTAAAACCGGAGGTTTTTTAGTTGTTTATTACTTTAGATGTCCAAGTCAAGATGTTTTTTCTAAAGCATTTACCTTGATTAAAGCTTTGTGTGTATTAACCCCGGACATTAACGATAAAACCGATGATCTTCCGCTTACCTTTTGTTGTCTATAAACGTCATTTTTAACGTTTTTTTTTTTTTTTTTTTTACTCAGTCAAAATCTTTGGAAATGGCAGCTTGGCTTCATTTCAACAGAACTTGTAGGTTTTTTCCATTTTCTCTTGCATATGACCACACAGCAGGAATTTGTTCATTAGGTCGTTTGCATTTTTCGTCAGCACTTTCCTGCTCTCCACAAAGGTGAGCGACGGATGGGGGCAAAAAAAAGAAGTGAGTGCTTGTTTTTTTTTTTTTTTTTTTTCCTGAGGTTTTTACTTATTTATAAAGCTTCCTTACAAAGTGCAGTCATATTAGACTGAGCTGTCAGGTTGCCAGTATGATTGCTGCCGAGATTGTATGCACCGCACAACACCTTTAATTAGGTTGCTGTCTCTCCTCTGTCAGCAAAGACAAAACGAATCAAAGGTTATATTGGAAAGAGTAAGTAAGCAATTATCTCCTTTTGTCTGCTATCACCGTCAGTCAACAGAGGCTCGGATTTGTAACGACACCCGAGAAAAGCACAGTGTACACTGATAACGCAATAACGCTGCTGAATACAACTTGTTAATAAAGGCGCTCTATATCTCTTTGAGTCATTACTCTAGAGTGACATGATTGGACAGTTGATAGAAAACAAATTATGGAAAATATTTAAATCAGCTTCTCAGACAATACAGTACACTTGTAGTTAATTAAAATGAGGCACTCTGGAAGGACAGGTAAGAAGGATTTCATTTTAAAAGCCTTGTGTTAGCCAAATAAGCTAATATAGAGATGTTTTTCCAACAAAATGATTTATGTTATTTGCTTACAGTTTCATTTTGGTGATCAGAATCTGTGATTTTATAGCAGTTTTTCATCTCTGAATTTTAAACTGGGCTGTTTGGTCCAATCAATCTAAGTCTATTACATATGTCATGTGTTTGACTTAAATAAACTCTAGGATGAACCAGCAAAGACAATTGAAAGCAAGGGTTTTGACTTACACGTAAGTGAACCCAGCTGTGATTTATCAGAGTATGACTTCCAACAGACAAAAAAAAGTAATTAAAAAGGTAAAAATAAAACATCTACCAAAGCTGCAAATATAATGATAAATAAGATGACTGAGTTGAAAAAGTGGGGTCAAACAAACGATAGTGTCATATTTTCAGACATCTCCCCATCCAATAGACCGGCTACAACAGGCCAGCTCGTTCCTGGTCCTCGAGATCTACCACCCTGCCTGTTTTCCAGCACCCACTGAATTCCTTGCTGCTGGTTGCCAGGACCAGGTGTGTTCATTCAATCAGAATTTGGAGACATCTGATTAAATCCGTTTGAGCTTGGATATCTGGAAAACAGTCACGGCGGTAGATCCTGAGGACCAGGATTGCGCAGCCCTGCGCTACAATAAACTGCATGAAGTTCCTAGTTAAGCCTTTGTTACAACTGCACAGGAAAACCAAGGTTGTAGACCGCTCAGTGAAAAAGTTCACATTTTTTCTACAAGCATGCAGCCTCTGACAGTTCATTGTGAACACTGAAACAACACGTAGGGGTAAGTAGGTGAGACACAGGCATGTCGTACAGATTTTTTCTTTATTTTCCGACCCTCCAAATCCTGCAGACTGTGCCAGGAGCCATTAGTGCGGTTCAAGTGATAAGTTTGTGTTTCTTAACTGCAGCGTGACTTTTAGAATTGAGGAAATTGGACAATCTGAGTACTGTTTATGTGGACATCCTAGGGGCCCTGAGGTATCACCCACACACATTTGCATGGGGTAAGAAAGGGGCATGGGGTAAGTAAGTACTCCCACCACACTAACATCTAGAGTGAGGCATAAGAGCACCGTTTGACAACATCACCTGATGAGGGCAAGCGACTTACGAATACTTTACGATGCACTTACCTCACGCCCGACAATGGTATGTTCCATTTCCTTGATGTACATCGTCAAGGTGGCCACACAAGTCCCAATAGAATGGAAGACACACCTGCACTCCTCTTGAGTTCCAGCCGTCTTGGCGTCACACATTTTACATTCTTCTGTGTAAGTGTAATATTTTCAGTCTTGTCTCCATTCCATTTTTGAAGTCACCCAACCTTGACAAAGTTCTTCTGCTTTCTGATTTACAAAACAAAAAGGCTGACCTAACTTTATTTTGCTGTCAGGCAAAAGTGAAACCTTAAAATTTCTACAGGGGTAATAAAAACAAGTTAAGACTTTTTAGAAACTGAACCAGATTATGAAAGTGTGTTACATTTATTACACACAATTTCCATTCTATTAGATATACACATCATTATTAAGGCATTAAACCTTTCTTCCGAAATTTAACTTGAAGTCTGTCCACAAGGGAACACCATTGCCACCATTGCCAGATTTGATTCATTTTAATGTTTACTATCTAATACTGGTAAGAATAATAGTAATAAAAATGTTTACTAATAAAGGTTTTTTAATGTCAAAGCCTTAAGTCAAATAAAGGACAGTAGTTCAATCAAGTAAAGGGTTTTCCAGCAGGAACAGTTACAGTTTGGAGCATTCCATTTCTTTTTTTACACCTGAATCACTCAAAGACACGTATTACAGGAGGTTCTAAATGCAACCAGATGTTATTTTCAGAAGCGGCAAGTGTCCACAGTTTTAATTTCAGGATTCAGTCTTGTCCTTCATGTTTCACCAACGTCCCCTTCTCAGACAAAGATATTTGAGATTGCAACATATTAAAGAAACACTTAAACGACACGCATAAGTGCACCTTCTATCAAAGAGCAAGTCCTTCTCCAAGGTTAATGCCTCATGTTCCAATTTTGCAGGTAATGGTCCAGAGTAGTACCTTGATTTAATGTTTTACAGCTTTTTCCTCTGCGTTTCATTAGATTAGCTCTTTGCAATTTCGGCAAAACTCTTCGAACAACCAGACGGGCAAATGTCAATAGAAAACCTTTTTTTTTTCTTCTTCAATCATTTACTGCAAATATTATATGCTGATATGCATCAAAGTATAAATACCCATTTTGTCAGGTTAATTTTCCATCTATTCTTTATGCAGAGGTGGTTTTTGACGTGTGTTGCTAAAAGTCTGGGCTCATTTTGGGAGAAAAAACTTTCAAATTTGAAATTTTCACAAAACAAATATGACTTTTTTTTTGTATTCTGCTACAGTAGATGTGGTGAAAAAACAAATAGACCTAATTTTAATATAATCTTTGAACTCTGGAGTACACTATAAGTTTTTAGTGCATCTATGGTAGGAAAAGCCTTCCGGTGATTGATTACTTTGAGTATAAATTAAAAAATGCAAATACCGTACATGATTTGGGGGGAAAAACAACTCTGTTCCCTCTTTTCATCAAAACCATAATGGTGCAAATCTTCTAGAGAAGTGGTTCATTAGAAATAGAAGACTTTGTGTCAGTTTGACATCCAGGTAACCCACTTTTGCCTCAGCATGTTTACTCTTTGATTATCAGGAGAGCTGAAGGAAGCACTATCTCTCGCCTGCCAAAACCAGGCTGGCAAGCTGTCACGGCACACATGAAGACACATATACCACCTGGGTGTTTGTATGGGGACACAGAAAACTGCATGCACACAAACAAGCAAGCGCTTTTGCACATCTCTTGGAAAACATCCGCACACTTATAGGCTACAAAGGATATAAGTTTCATTTGGCAACAAATAGGTTTCCTGTGAGACGTTTTAGTAAATCATAACCTACATAAAAGAATTAAAAAGTAGAAACAAAACAAAGAAAACTCTCCCAAAAGTTTTATACTAACTAATAGAAAGCCTACGAAGATCGTCTGAAATATTCTGCATTACATTGTTTTAGTATCATTTTAGTTTTCGAGAGTAGAAAATAAAAATCAAGCTTCAAAAACCACACATTATCTGTAGCACAAAAGCCCCATAAACCTCACAAACACTAAATGCACCAACGCCCATTTACATGCATTTAGAAAAATGATCTATAACAACCATCGAAAGGAAAATTACAGGAAATTTAAACCCACTTTTTATAGTCATTTTTACCTTTTTCCATAATTACAAATATTATAAAACAATTTTCTTATTTCTTTAAAAGTAAGAACATGACTTTTTTGAATATATATTAGAGTACTTCGTACACACATAATGTTTACAGCTTTAGTTAATTTTCTCTCTGTTCCTTTTTTATAAACACATTATAAGCTGTTTTTTCCATTGACTATGATTGCGTAAATCAGATTTGCGATCATAAATTCGCCAAACGGAAACACTTCTTGGTTGGAACTGGCCGCCTGGGGCGCTGCACAGTGGGCGCCACAAGAAGTCCCACAGCATCGCACCGCTCATCAAAGGTTGAGTGTGTCTTGCAGAATTCTTGGATCCTCAGCTCTTCTGTAAAATTACCAACCACGATTTCCCAAAATGGCTTCATCCGTAGACGCTCCCACGTGTAAGGAGCTCGCCGCTCCACGGCCTGCAGAAGACGCAGACATTTCCTTTGATAGATGATGAGCGAAATTTGAATGTATCTGCTGTAAATCAACATATTGTTCACATCAGTCTTCATGTTTTTGAAAAACTTTTTTTAGTGAGTCGGTTTGCATAATTATGATTTGATGGAAAAGGTTGTCATAACAAAATTGTGTTTTTCGATATCTCTAGAATTTCAATACAGTTTTGCACATATGTGTGATGGAAACACAGCTATAGAAGAACATATAAATATTTGCTTTACACAAAAATATATGTGAAACACACACAATATAATATGTTGCACGTGTTTTATGACATTGTCTTCTAATAATCTCTTTTTACATTCCAATTTTTATTGGATTTTCCAGAAGACTTTGACAAATTGCGACAGACAAAATTATTTTGTTAAATTGCATTTTTTTTCTTTCTACATAAAAAGAAATTGTTTGTAAATGTGCTAATAGTTAATTATTTGTGGTTTAAACTTTCTTTGGGGTTTGCTGAGCTCTGAATTTAGGACTTTTTAAAATATCAGACAGTGTGACGCTCATACTTCTGGCTAGCATGAGCTTTTGTGTGTATTCGTATTTGGAATTGGAACTTTACTTTAAGTTTCAAGAAATTAAAACAAACATGTACATACGTATGTATGTCTCTTAATCACAAATAGACATATTTGCGCTAATACATGGCAGATCAAATCTATTAGATATAAAGTTTGTCAAAAAATAAGAGAACAACCTGTCTAATATCAGAAACAAATATTTTCAAGTCTGTAAACTTTCCATTTGTTAGACACAGACTTCCTTGGACAAAAAAGTATTTTTTTCTGTCAAACCTACAATTCTTTACAGAGAAACTGAGAACAGGGCTTCAGTTAGACGATACAGCCGATTTGACTGTTGTTTACTTGATCCTTACCCACCAGTCTGAGGCCTGATCTGTGTTGATCTGCAGCGCTGCAGTGGATAAATCATGAGAAGAAGCTTGCATTTGGCCTCACTTTGTTTTCCAGCAGTCAGATGTCACAAGGCTCTTTGCCTCCCTGTGCTTCAGTGGCGTAGTTAAGAAACAGTTCTGAGTTCATTAGACTGAGCAGCTCCTGGAAGAGGGACCAGGTCTGCGATGATAAAAAGACACAGCCGCGCTCGAGCGAGGACATGTTTGTGCTTGGTTTGTCTAAAAGTTTACTGTGTGAACACAGTGGGAGAAAAGTGAAATCGTCAACAAGAGAAAAGTCAACAATTGTTTGTTCCCGTTTTGATTGGACAACATCTGGCACTTGTGCTGGAAAAGGGCTTCTGCCTGGGAGTGCTTCACATGTGATCTGTGTGAGCGTGCATGTGTGTTGGCTCCTGTGCTGACAGATGAGAGGTTTGCATGAATATTTGAACAATACTCTGTGGCATCTCTGTCTGGTGAGGTTTTTTTTTCGGAGGCTGGGCGGCTCAGCTGAGATGTATTGCTTGCTTTGCACAGAAATTGCGAGTTATATAGGGGATTTAGAGCTGCAGGCTTAAGCCACAGAGAGGAGAAGAAACAGCAATATCATTCTTGATGGCGTAAAAATCTGCTTAGGTTTGGAATTAATGCAGTTGCATCTGGAGCAGACAATGGAAAGAGGCTGTGTGCACCCAGGTGATCCACACAACACATGGCTGCTAAGCAGTTCATTACCTGTCAGCGTGTCAGTAGGATACCTTTCGCCATAAATTGATGCGTTTGAATTATGGGCTCCGTCTGAAAGCACTAAACAAGATCAGGCTAGCTCATGTTACTACCTTTCACACTCCATTTGCTCTCTTGTTGGGAGATCAAGTAATCCCATCTTCGCTTATCTGTCTTTTTGCAGCAGTGTACCTGTCTTTCAAAGATCCTTGCATGCATAGAGGAAGTGAGTGCGGGATCCATAGATCACAAAGGCTGTAATCCCCCAGGGCTCTGCAGTTATTTCAAAGTGAAAGAGGAGCGTAGCTCTGTAGCTTTATAAACATTACGTGAAAACATTGAACTTCCGTCTGTGGACTTTTATGATCCGAACAGATGCTCCCCGGGTGCTTCCTGCTATCTACAACACCCACCTATCATCTGCTACACCAGCCTCCTTCCATCCCGGACTTCTCTTCGAGCTTCACCTCTGATCCTCAAACTTCGCCCGTCCATCTGCTGCACAAACTCGCGTCAATACTGTCTGTAAAGCCACCTCACACAGGGTGTTTGTAATTAATGCAGCGCTGACCGCTGCCAGCAGGCGTTTATTCAACTATGTACCCGTTTGGATGTAAGTCTGTGTTTACTCCGAGGCAAATTCAAGCAAGACAACTGATTTAGTCCCCATCCACTAGAAAGTGATGCACCGCTTTTCCTAAATCTGTTGCTGAAGTGTTTCCATGATGAAATCTTTAAAAGATGATTAAAACTCTTATTATATACGTTTTTTCAATTGATTTTTTTTTCTATCTCAAGGCAAAGCAGCTTCCTCCCACTCATAAAATAAATGAACAGTGTAGGTTGCATGACATGAGGAAGTTTACTTTCTCCTAAAAACTTGATTTTGACACAGATTTCTCACTAGATTACATCAAACCAGGGAATAAAATGTTCAATTTAATGTTTTAAAAAAAATGATGAATTTTGGAGAAACTTTTGAGGTCCAGACCAAAAACCAGGAGGTATGTCCATAACGCTAGACGCCACAAAAGTGAAACAAATTGGGGAAACTGTATACCTCCTGAAACCTCTTCATCCACTACAGACACTCCGGTCAGACAGTACACAGGGACATCACAAACCTTTAAAGGGCCTATATCATGCTAAATCAACTTTTTGAGATTTTAAGTGTATTGTTAATTCTTCACCAAAAAAACAACCCCAAAATGGCATTTTGATCTATTCACCCATTTCTGAGTATTCCTCTGAAACCCTGTTCTCTGAGCACCAGCCCCTCCCAACCTGAAAACAAGCGGGTCCTCACCTTGTGAGGTCACAAAGTGAGGAACAGCCCCTTACAGGAAGAGTCAGCACTCTTAGCACCGCCCCCAGGCTAATACACACACCCATTTTTGAGCTGGCGGTGATCGCCAAAACGCTTTTCTTGAACATCCATATTTGCAAAAGTTTGTACGCTGTTTGTTTTCGTGGGTGAAACTCAGACATGCTGCCGAGGCCGACTTGATGTCATGGAATGGGCGGCACCCACACGAAGCGAAAGGCGGAGCCTCATATGGTGTTTCAAAAAACTTGTAGTTATGTACAAACAACAATCAGCGGCCCACAAGCTCCCTGTTCCGCTCCATTCCAATGCATCCACTTGCAGACAAATAGATCCATTAACATTTTCATTTTCCTCATCCAAACTGGCATCTGGCTCAAAGCTACATCTGGATAGATCCAATATTGCTCACCATTTTTGTTGTACCTCTTAAGGTTGGCATGGAGTTTTGAGGGGCTGTTGGCGGGAGAGAGTGTCAACAAAGGGAAGATGGGAAGGCTTACTCTTCTCTGAACTACTGCTGCTCTGTCGGATCAAAACAAAAATTTTGGCCTTCTAATGAAATTAACCCTTGTGCTATCCTAGGCACTTTAACATTGGGAGTTGGGTCATCTGGACCCACTAGACAGTGCTCTGAACCTTTTTTCGTCAATAATTTGTGATCTTCACTGGTGTCCATGGATTACATGAAATCCTCTCCACCTTTATCCACCTTTGTCATGGTAGGGAGAACACCTCAATGGTCATCTTGACACCATAGGACAGTACAAGGGTTAAGATATGAAAAAAGGTTGTTTTTTTTTTTCTTTTTTTGAGTGGCATAAAGTCTATAAACCCACTTTTAACATTCAGATTAAACAGGAATCCCCCCCCCCCTCCAAAAAAAAAAAACAAACCTTGCAGAGGTAAATATTTATTTCTATAAACAAAGAGATGGAAAGAACCATAACAAAATAACCTGGTGTCTCTTTTGTTTCTGATGTAAGAGTTAGTTGTCAAATAACATTGGCGATTACCGGTACTCTGTGTCTGGATGATGATCTAACAGGCTTGTTTAAAGGATATTTTCTTAATGTAGAATATTTCTGGGTAACTATTACTTGCATGCAAATGTATTCTAGGTTGGCTAAAGACGAAGAAACTAAACAGTTAAAATAAAAAAGATTATTGAGAAAACAAGCAGAGGAAAAGCTCAGCAAACATGCAGCAGGTCGTTGTAAAAGCTTTATTGACCTACTGTAGTTGCAGTTCCTTAACTTTTCAGAAGTGCAGCATGTCTGAGTGCAGACTACTAAAGTATTTACTCAAATGTACTCTTCAGTCGGGACAGTTTCATTTGAAAAATCAAGTTTAAACCTGATTGTGTGAAAAGTGCTTTTTTTTTATGGGTACATTTCAGCCGCAGGAGGGCTTCAAAGGAGAATCGACATTTGAATTTGGTGCAACAGAAAGCGATGCTGCTCCCAGGACTCTGCTGAAATGCAGCAAATCAGTACTTTTATTTAAAACACCATCAAACGCGTTTAAATATGTAGAAAAGCCATATCCTTCACTATCACCATTGGCCCTTTTTCAACACAGTATAGTATCCATGTGTCCAGGATCTGCCGCTTTTTGTGTTTGTTTTGGATAAATAAATGTTTGAATGTGTTTTCAGGATAACCTGCACTACAAAGCTGGTCAGTGTTGAAATACAGAGATGAGTTTAAATCCTCAGCTGCTTTACAAACTGTGCAGGTGGATTTGTTATTCATGCAGGCAGGATATCTGTGTTTTGTTATGTTTTGCAACCCAAGCCCATAGATTTGTAAACTCTGCAGTTGGATTTCAAATATTGCCTCTCAACAGAAAACAAAGACATGAACCAGAATGTACAAAACTCTCAACCCTGAGCAATGACAGCTCTGGCGCGCTTCAGGTTCAGCCTCATTTGACTGAAAACTCTGGTTGTGATTGCGCTTTAGAATCTACAGTTATTACCGGTACCTTATGAAAGGCAATACCAGCACTGACACCCCGCCCAAAAGAAAAGAACAATTACTGAGTGTTTTTATAATAAAAAACGCAAAGATTTTCACATTTAGAGGGAAAAAGTCGTTGGAATCAAATTTTGAAAACCCCAAAACCATGTCAAATCATATACTCTGCACTTACATGTGTAAAACGACAGTGTTTGGATGTGTCATGACCTCTTAGAAGTATGTTGCACACAGCTGGTCAGCTCAAGCCTTAGTTACATGCAGCCGTTGTGGTCCTGTGGATTTTGGGTTGCCCATGGAGGGTCATTGAGAGGAGCGGCCACATCTTAACAGGAATGCGGATGTGTCTCCTAGTTCTCTTGAGGCTTGTGCGGCCAACTTAAGGGAGAAAAATGGAACGTACTATTGTTGTGCGTGTTGTGAGCATACTGTGAAGTGTTGCACGCACTAATGATGAACAGGTGATGCTGTGGTATGGTGTCTTTTCAAATGCTGGATGCATGGGGTGTGCAGGAGATACACAAGTGCCCGTTAGGAAATTGCAGAATTTCCTAAATTTCTAGCATTCCAGCTTTTACTCCTTGCGCAGTGCATAGGTTTTGGGGCGAGTAAAACATTCAGAAGTCCGTACGATGTGCCCACATCTTGCCTTGATCTTGATCAAATGTGCATATACATTTTCACTCTATGGGCTTACAGAGAGGTCTACGACCTTGATATTTCATATGAGCCACCTCTGTGCCTCGTACAGGTTTGCCCATTTTTGTCCACAGACAGCTTAAAGGCTTTAAGAATTGTATCACATTACCTCTAAATTATATTGTTTTTATACCTATGACAGGCCAGAGATAAATGTTTTAGCTCATCTGATGATATTATAAGACCCGACGATATTATAAGACTATATTATAAAACAAGGAGGGGTATTAAAAACCGTAAAAATTCAGGTCTGTTAAATACTTTAATTCAGTCACTTGTGGTTTAAAATGTTTGTGTCCCCTCTAACTTGTATGAAGTCACCTAATTGGTCCTCCAAACAGACTTTTTAACAGAGCCTGGACTAAACTATCTGAAGATTATTTCTGAGGGGTGTTTGGGTTAAAATGTGTGGGCGACACAAAACTTAAAGTGTATTCTACTGCGTGGGTGCTTAATGAACAGGTTTCATCTTATGTGTTGCAGAGGAAAGGTGAACGAGGGCAAGGTATAACAGCTGTCAACAGGTGTCGAGCTTTGCCTTTAAAATATATTTATAGTCTGAAAGCAGGTGGTTCTGTTAGTAAGAATAAAAAAAAACTGTTTTAAGGTTTGGTTACAAAACGCTTCAGCGCAGAAAAGTGAAATGAAGTCAGAAAAGGTCATAATGGAAGTTCATTCATAGATAAACAGAAAGGAGTGTTTTTTTTTATTCTACCATCTTTCATTTGTTGTTTTTAGAAGTTTTATTTGGTTTTAATGATTAAGTTAAAGAATTAGGTAAAAGTTCAGCTTTCTAGCAGTCTTGTTTGGTTTAGATTTAGTTTTTTTGACCGCACCACGGTGAAGTGACCCAGTGCAGCCACCAGTTCTACCAAAGATTGACTTTGTACCCTTTAAAGAAATGCTTTCGAATTTCTCAATTCTGCATCATGGTTGGGCTCTTTGACACCGCTTTGAAATCAAATCTAGATTTTAAAAATGTAGGCTTGAAAACTCTGAATAAATAAAAAAAAAGTTGGATACCACTGAAGTTTTAAAGACTCCCTTACTTCAGTGAAAACTGTATATTGGATGTTTTTAACATGTTCTTGCTGCATTTTTCTCATGATGTAAGACATAAATAAAGAAAATCAAGATTTCTGAGTATTTATTTATTCAAATCATTGCGAATCAAGATCAGACAACAGAAATGCCATATGAAAAAAGTTTTACTTGTTCCGTGCAAACTAAATATGGCAGGCCTTAAGCTCCCTGCTCTGCTCCATTCTGATGCATACACTTGCATTCGAATAGATCCGTTAACGCCTTCTTTTACCGAATCTGAGCTGGCATCTGGCTTAAACTGCACGGCTGAAAAACTCAGATATTGCACGCCATTTTTGTTGTACTTGGGCTTGTCAGGAGCTGTAAGCCAGCAGGTGGGTGTGTGAACAAAGGGATGATAGGAAATTAGCAAAAGTTTACATATACGCGAACAGTCCCGCTCACAATTCAGAGATCCCGAACAACTGCAGCTCTGCAAAATAGAAGATGAACGTTTTTTCTTTTCTTTTTTTTTCTTTTTGGTTTTTTTTTTTGGCTAAAAATTGCATTGTCGTAATCAAGAGACCACTGGAAACGCTTTTCCAGTAGATCAAAAGATGGTTGGAGTGAGACTTTAAAGTTCAATACTCAGTTAGACTGACATAACAGCTTTGCAGTGATTTATAATCTTATTGATAAGATGAAGAAGAAACCTGAGTCATCTGCAAATGTGATTGTAAATATAGAAGAAAAAGCAGAAAAACAACACAAATCCTGTTTATTTTGTTTGTTCATTTGTGTCCTGCCTTTCCATCTGTGAGTTAACAATCATCCACAGGTTTTTCTTTTATTTTGCATGTGAGGAGACGGTGTGTTTTACTGGACTAATAAAAAAATGTTAGTTTTCTCGTAAGCCATCCAATAACTGTTGTGTGTTTCCTGTAGAAACCTTTGTTTGTGTGCAAGGCAGACGCAGAGAAAATAGAGCCATCACTCATCCCTTTGGCAGTGAGATGTTGTTTTCCTCTTAGAGTTGGCTCGATGTATCTGTGCCCCTCATGTGTTATTGCCAGGCTGAAGCATTGGTTGTAGATCACAGTGAAAGCTGTGGAACACAGGGCTCTGCTGCCTCCTGAATGTCAGCGGCGAAGCATATTGAGGCGGGATGAACCAATAACAAGCCGGCGCTGGCCTTAAGGTGTAAACGAGTGAATGTTGAGGGAATGTCAAACAGCATTATGCAGCACTGCCGCGCTGAGCCAGAGGGCCATCACATAGTATGGCTGAGCGCAGAGCAGTTTAGTTTGAATAAAATATCTTGTAGTTGCTGCTCTGTGGTTCATATGCAGTGGTTTGATGCTAACGAACGCTGTTGTGCAGGTTCCAGGGGCAGAGGAGAATTGTAAGCCACATGTCCTGACACCAGCCTGAGGTTCAATCGAAACAGAGTTTGATTTCCTGCATCTTACTCTGTCTCCTGCAACACAGTCCTAGCAGCTAAACAGAAAATAAAAATGCATGAGTCACTTTTAATGTTCTGATTACAGGCATGAGTTGCAGGGACATGAATTAATTTGACAGCTGATCCATTAACAAAAGTGTTATTACTTAAATAGCTTTGTCTTGTTTTGACAGCTATACATTTCCGGCGCTCATCTATCACCCTCAGAATGCGCTTTCTATGTTTCTGTGCTGTTGGAAAATAAACACGCCATGTCAGTTCTGCATGTGCTAAACAAATTGAAGTGCTCTGTACCAGAGGAGCTTGCCCAGGGCTAGTCATTTTGAAATTAAAAGCATGTCTCTTTGTTCAGCTCTGGTTCCAGGAACGAGGCAGAGAATGCGACAGTGTCGCACCGAGAGAACGGCAAACACTGAGGGAGAGCTGTGATTTCCACAGCCGGGGAATCACACAGACTCGTTTTATCTATTTCCCTCAATCAGGAGACATCCGGCAGGAGAGGTACGAGGATTAGATTAGCTGGAGAGTCAGAGAAAAGGAGAGAGCGGGTTTCTGTAAATCCTTATGGGCTTTTTAGAGGTACACCCATCACTGTGGAGAAACATGGAGTGTGCAGTGGGGAGCTGGGATCAGGGAAGGAGCGTGCGGGACTTTGTGCTTCACTAAACCCTTCACACTTGCATGAAAGAGGTTCCAGCAAACCAGCGGATTAGTCAGAGTGTAATTACACTTGGGGGGCTTCAGGTGTAGCAAAACATGCGCTGACTGGAACACGTCTCGGACCGGGAAAGGTACTGTTTCCTCTTAAGGCAGTGCCAGTTTATGTTGTGAAGTCTTTACCTGAATGAACTGTTTTTTTTATTTTTTTATAATGCAACTCAAAGTGTAAACCACAATAGTATTACCACTTTTATATTTGCAGCCGCAATACATTATAATAATTCTTAAAGAATAATTCGAAGACCTACACCAACGATATTGCCTTTTGAAAAAGTTACCACAAGCTCCCTGCTTGTGTTAACTCTGTTCCATTCTGATGTATCAACTTACAGACATATAGATCTATGTAGAAGGCAGTCTACATGTGCGTCTTTGTTTTGCTCGTCTGAGCTGGCATCTGGCTCAAAACTGTACAGCTGCAGCTCCAAGATAGCTCGCCATTTTTGTTGCACCGCTAATGATTGGTTGGGGTTGCGAGGGGCTGTAAGATAGCGGGAGAGCGTGTTAACTGAAGGGTGTCGGGAAGCAGGAGGGGCTTACGCAACAGTCAATCAGAGACAAAGTTCTAATCAACTACTACTGCTCTGCAGAAACTATGTCTTTGCTAAAAATGGCATAATTAGAATTTAAAAAAAAACACTGAGGAAACTTTCATCATAGATTAAAATATTACTAGAATTAGAATTTAAAATTGTCTTTGAAGTTTTGCATGTTATTTTTTAAATTTTTAGATTTAAGAATGGCAGTAATTCATTAGAAATTCTCCTCTGAGTTCTCCCCATTGCCGAGAGCTCTCTGTTTACACTCTTTCCTGCTAGTCCTGCAACATTACCGATGCTACAAAAATGGCGAGCAAAAGCTGAATCTAACCAGATGACAGTTTTGAACCTGATGCCAGCCCAGACGAGGAAAACAAATGGATCTATTTGTCTAAAAGTGGATGCTTCAGAATGAAGCTTTTGGCCAACCCAGGATATTTTGTGTCACAAACAACTCATTTTTAAATGTTGTTTTTTCATCTTCTCCTGACAATATAAATACAGAAATACTCAGGAAAGCTATTTTAAGCCTAATCGTGTTAATATCTGTACTCCATCATGAGAAAAATGCCACAAGATCATAATAAAAACACAAATTTCCTTCACGTTAGCCTTTCAATTTTCACCTAAGCTAGCAGAGTGTGTTTTTACCCTAACCTTTTTTCGAACTAGGTTCCCTATAAATTGTCATGGTAGCCTGAACAATTCAAATGATAATAGAATTATAAAGGTCAAGGCAGTTTGAATAATTCAATGGAAAACTGTTTAGCTGCCAAAGCAGTCTATTTAAATGTTTAAATATAATAGATATATAGACTATATGGAGCATCAAAAGGCCCCTATTCTACTTTGTGCTCTTGTTTAACTAAAACAAACCACATTGCTGTCGTTGGTTGTGAAGCGGTACACAAAATAAACATTTTTTTTTTAATTATGACTCAAGTTATAGTCAAAAACTACAACGTTATAATATTTTCTGTTTGGAGAACAACATAACTTTGGTTGTCTTTGTATTGGGAGAGAGATTTATTTTTAAAAATCGAAATACACGTGTCTACATTTAGTGCCATGTGAAAAACTAAAGCTGCCATTTCAGGTTGATCATCTGGTTGTCAGTGCTTAAGCCTCCATGTGTGCAACATAAAAGGCTGCAATCATCAGAGGTCAGACACACAGCTGAGTATGTTAAAGCTGACAGGATAAAAGCTGGAATAAAAACTGGTTTTCTACTGATTCATAATATTCTCTTCTTTTCCCCCTGAAAGATGCAAAAAAAAAAAAACACAAAGAGACCACAATCTAAAGCCTGACACATTTTCTCCATCAGGCTAAAGTAAAGACACCCAACCGCAGAGCTTTCATGAATGAAGAACATGCACACAAAAAAACATGAATGAACACCAAGAGGTGAAACTTCATATTTAGGATGCAGGGAGAAATATTTATAGAAATGGATGAAAGTTGGCCTAACTTTAGAAAATCTTTCGAAAGACAAGTTGAAAGGTTTTTGTTTGTATATTTTGGCACAGCCCAATTGTGTATTTACCTCCTTCAGCTTGGAATTTCTGAAGATAAGAAGTCCTGTTTACCAGACAGCCGTTGAAACATGTAGGACAGCTTCCACCTATGGGAGAGGTCATGTGAAGAGGCTTTCTTCGAAAATTACACTTTTATTCTTAATGAATGTCACCGATCTAAAGAAATGTTTATTTCCAAAAACGGTTACATCATGTATATTTGTCTGTGTGAATTCAGACTTGACCTTAACCTTTATTGCCCCACAAAGTGAGAGGGGAAAAAAATTGTGATGCCTAATAGTTTGAATTCCTTTGAAATGTGTCATAAAAAGTGTGATGGCGTTATTTTTTTTACATTGACTGTTTTGAAGGTTTTTTTCGTCAAAGTTATGAGTTTCAAGGAACTTGTTATCTGTCAGCTGGTATTAAAAACCTGAAATCTGCATCTAAGTGAAAGTTTACTCTGTTCCTCAGGCCCTCGAGGTGAAGCCCAGCAGCATGGTCAATCCGGGACGCTGCCCCGCTTTGTGGAGGAGCCCGTCGATGCCTACATCATCAAAAGCAACCCTATCCAGCTGCGTTGCCAAGCTCGACCCGCACTCCAAATCTTTTTTAAGTGCAACGGGGAGTGGGTCCACCAGAGCCAGCACATGTCTCGAGAGCACACAGACACTGGTACAGGTACAGTTGATGTGCTTTAACCTTTTTCTTCTCCAGTGTGATTCATTGCAATCAAGTAAAAAAGATTTTTTGATCTGAATCTGGATTGAAAAGGTTGTGTAGAATTACAGAAAAAAAGTTCTTTAAAGGAACTTAAAACGAGTCTCTGCTTTGAGTCTCATTTCACTCATGAAACACTTGATGAGAAAGTTTGAAGAAGTATTCTGTTAAAAAAAAAAAAAGTAGAAACTGAACTGAGCAAAGGCAAACAGGACAAATTTGGAATTAACTGAATTTGAAATAGACCAGAGAAAACCAGACCAAACTGGAGTAAACCCAACGCAAACTACAATAAACTAAAGTAAAGTAGTTTAAACCGGAGTAACCGGAGCTACAGTTAACTAAAGTAAACTGATGCAAACTGGAGTAACCAGAGCAAACTACGGTAAACTAGAGCAAACTACTTTAAACTAAAATAACTAGAGCTACAGTAAACCAGAGAAAAGTAAACAAATGAAAACCAGAGCTACAGTAAACCAAAGCCAATTGGTGTAACACAGAGTAACAAGAGCAAACCGCTAGAGCAAACAGACAAAAACTAGAGCAACCTTAGACCAGAGTAAACTAGAAAACAGAGTTAAACCAGAGCAAACAACAGTAAACCAGCAAAAACCAGATAAACCTGGTATAAACCGGAGAAAACTATAGCAAACTACAACAAACCCAATCAAACCAAAGCAGAATTGGTGTCAACCTGAGTGAACGGAAGTAAAGTGGATTTCTACTTTGATGTTTTCTCCTCCCACTTTCCCTGCTTTTCCAGTTTCCAGGTGCTGGATTGTCACTGGAATTTGTCTTTGCACAACCTCATTATGAATCTTACATTTAACAGCTTGAATCTTTACATTCTGTTGATTTGGATTTTGTTGATACTTTTGCTGAAACAGTAACTCATAGTTTGCTTAGAATCACAGAAAAATAAAAAAAAAAAAAAAAAGCTTTTCTAACATTGTTTAGGCTGCCTCCACTGAGTTATTGGCATATTGTGAACAACAAACATAATCTGACCCATTTTTAAATATTTACAGCAAAAATGATGAACGATTAATCAAGTTACAGCAAACAAGGCAGAAGAAATCAATGTGGTGTGTAATTTCTGCAAGACAAGTGCTCATCTTAAATCCACAGGAAGAAGACGAGAGGCGATAAAAACTGAGGGTACAAAGTGATCCTCCCTCATATTGAGTAGTGTACGTGTGTGTGATGGGCAGCTACAATAAATATAACTGCAAATTATTCTACATTTAGATGTAACACCCTTCTTTGGAAAGACGAAACAGAAAGCTAGTACAGTGGGAGCAAATGTAAAAAAAAAAAAAAAAGGTTTTTTTTTTTTTTTTTTTTTAGTCTGGCTAAATAAATTTACAAATTGAACTGATTTTTACAAAAGTTTCTCTTGAAGAACAGACTATAAACCTGAGAGAAATCATTACAGGTAATAATCATCTAGTTGCAGTTCAGAATTTAGTTCATAACTGTTGAAAGGAAGGGAGAGATGATACTTAGTGAAGAAAAGTACATCAAGCCCTTTTGCTTTGAGTCTCAGTTTTCAAAGATAAGGTCTTTAAACCATGCTATTATTTGATCTCAGGTTATATGAGTATTGGGCTGAAGACAAACATGGAGAAAGAAAAAGACAGTCGATTAGTCAGGATTGTTTTGTAGAAGTGGTTTTGCTTTAATCTGAAAGTTTTGAAAACAATTCAACATTTCGGGTTGTATAGTTCACAGTGATGGGTTCTGTAATAAATCTTGGTTGTAGGTCTAAGAGAAATATAGTACAAACAACTGAGTTTAGCATTCATTTGTTTAATAGTACATTTGTGTTTTTGTTGAGGTCAATTTTGGGATTTTTCTAGGTTTTGTTTTCATCCACTGATATTAGTGGTTTCAGGTTTCAAGGGCTGGCCTCCCTCTAGTTTTAAGAAACTCCTCGTTTAAGAAACTGTCTGTCACATAAGATGTGTTAACCAATAGTAATCGATCGATCGATTGATCTACCACACCAGACAAGACCCAAGGTGTAGGCTGTGCAAAGAGGCGCCTGAAACAATCCAGCACATAACTGCAGGATGTAAGATGCTGGCAGGTAAAGCATACATGGAGCGCCACAATCAAATGGCTGGAATAATATACAGGAACATGTGTGCAGAATATGGACTGGAAACCCCGAGGTCAAAATGGGAAACACCCCCGAAGGTGGTAGAGAATGAAAGGGCCAAAATCCTGTGGGACTTCCAGATCCAGACTGATAGGATGGTAATGGCGAACCAACCAGACATCGTAGTGGTGGATAAAGAACAGAGGAAAGCCGTTGTGGTGGATGTGGCAGTACCAAGCGATGGGAACATCAGGAAGAAGGAACATGAGAAACTGGAGAGATACCAGGGACTCAGAGAAGAACTGGAGAAAGCATGGAAAGGGAAGGTGACGGTGGTGCCTGTGGTAATTGGAGCACTCGGGGCAGTAACCCCCAAGCTGGAGGAGTGGCTACAACAGATACCTGGAAAGACCTCAGACCTCTCAGTCCAGAAAAGTACAGTGCTAGGAACAGCTAAGATACTGCAGGACCCTCAAGCTCCCAGGCCTCTGGTAGAGGACCTGAGCTTGGGTAAGAAACTACCCGCGGAAGGGTGAGAGGGGCGTTAAATTCAAAAGTAGCTTGCATGCCAAAAAAGTGTGGGTACCTCTGGTGTATACATTGAGAGATTTAACAGTCTTAAAACATCCTTAATCCTACTTCACTGATTTTACCTGTTGTTGGTTAGCTTTAAAATGTAACCCTGCGATTAAAAAGGGAGCACTGTATCTTAATTTTTCCTGCCACTTTTTTTAAAATCCTCGTTAGTGTCCCTATACTTTTAACGACACGTGGAAGCTGAACGTCGACGCAAGGGAGGATGTGCGTTAAAGTATAACCGCACACTTCGCTGTTAATCCTACCATGGTCACTCAACCAATACATATTAATTTTAGTTTAATATTGTTTTTTTTTCGATCTTGGATAACTTTTCTCCAAACAGGGACTATATTGATGCGGCGATCGCGTCACGCAGCAACACGTAGTTTCGGTGATTAATTGTGAGTCCGTGGGTGAATAAAGCATCAATTCGAGGGAAAGATCGTACGCTTGTTTTTAGTGATAGTGTTTTACGAGCGGCGGTGAGTTACAAACATTAAGAATGAACTCTTTTTTCACTATGCGGTTATCAATTACCAGTGGAATCGAGTTTAACCAATTTTGCCATTGGAACTGTTATTTATCATTCTCCAACTTTGACAAAATCTTGTTTTAGGATTTGGATTTGAATTCTATTTAGGATTTTTGTTATTCTTGTAAAAATGTGCAGACGTGATGCAGTCAAGCATTTTTAACATGAGTCAAAACCTAAATGGACTAAGATCAGGTCAAAGTTCAAAGGGGGATGTAAGGAACTTTACTGGATTGAGGATTTGTTAATGTTTCTGTCTAAACATTTGCTGAAACGTATTTAACTAAAGCGGCTTGTTTAGCTGAACTTGTGCAGAATTGCAGCGATTAGCAGACTGGTGGTTCAATGGCCCAACTACAGTTGACTTAAGCTAAATACAGCTTCTATAAAACCTTTCTTCTTTCATCATAAAGCTATAAAAACACAGTTTCGCCCCTAAACAGACTTTTCCAAAAGGGTCTTCTGATGATGTGTACAACCAGATGCAACCCTGTAATCATATCTGTGCTTCAGTTCTCCAGTCTGTCACTCTGGATCTAAACTGAAATGACATTTGTGCCCGCTTATTCGCTTTTAGGATTAGACTTTGAACACTCAATGGGGCCTTTTAGTGATGCAATTTGCTGAAATACAGTTATTGTTGTTGTTGTCTGAACTTCAAATAAATCCATTCACGCCACAAAGAGACTGGTACTTTTCTAGTCCTGTTTTTGTTGCATCACCTCACAAAGGGAACAAGTTTCGCTTGTGTTGGTACTAAAAAAGTGAACAACTATAACCAAAAAACTGGAACATTTTTCTCCTTTTGTGGTTGTTTGTTGCAACAATCCTCATTGTAGTGTTGACATGTGCGAAGGTAACTGTGAAAATATCCTGCGTTTCTTAATTTGTGTTTCTAGATAAGCTAAAAAACCTTCAAAATCCCATTTATGCTGCAACTGTGTTCATCTTTAAACTGACACTCTGCAGCAAGGCAATATTTTCCTCCACAGTTAGCAAAGGACCTCCCAATTTTAACAGTCTCTGGTCTGAATTAATAGCTCTGCTCCCATCTGGCTCCTTGTCACCATTTATATTTGTTTCCATGGGGACAGATGCTGAAATGAAACTATAAAAGAGAGCATTTTATAAAGTAAAAGCTCTGTCGGGACCTGGACTTTGTCAGGACCTATTGTCCATAACGAGACGCTCCAGACAGGTTTACAACAACAGTCTGTGGTTAACATGTTCGGCCCGCTTTAAAGAAAAGGTTTACTTTTAAATTAATATTCATAAATATGGCAGGAATTTATGATCCCTTTGATTATAAAGGTTGTACACCTGGTTGTGGATCCTGTCTCTGGTTCGTCTTGTGCCTCCAGCCGTCCCCCAACTTCAACTGGATGAAGATCACTTGCTGGAATTTAAATATGTAGTTGTAGAGTTAGATAAGTTAATTCTTCTCTAAGAGTTCTGGTACATCGCCTGTGTGTCCTGGGGGAGGATCCCTCCTTCATGTGGACACCCTTGAGGGTTCTTCGTTTTTTTTTGCGGATTCCTTTTGTTTTTTTAGGAGTTTTTCTTTACCGCATAGGGGGGTCTAAGGACAGGGATGCCCAGTTTAGTTTGTTTAGTCCAGGGGTCGGCAACCTTTTTTACTCAAAGAGCCATTTGGGACCGCCCCTAATGAAAAAAAAGCACTCGGAGCCACAACCCGTTTTGACATCATTATATATATTATGCATGTATATATTCTATCAAGGGTGCTCATTAAGTCGATCGCGATCGATTTTCAAGGACATGAGTGTAGATCACGGTCCAGAAAAGATTTTAAAAAAAAAGTACTTCTTTCTTTTCATCGTCATGTTTATTAGTTACATGTTTATTTCAACATTATTGTTTATGTACTGATGATTAAAAACTACACAGTGAGTTTACATAAAGATACTTTTGTATTAACAGATGAAGCGTTTTATTACAAAGACAGAAAGCAGTAACCGTCGTATTCATGCTCTGCTGTAAACGGTGCAATGCGGGGAGCATCGTGGCATATTATGAGGCTTTTGGCGCTGCTCGTTTCGTATTGTTGAACCTTTCGTTGCGCGATGACTTCTCTTTTTCTCTCGTCTTTCCGATCGTGGTCAGAAGCGCAGGGGAGATTTCCTCCAGGGCTGAAGGCAATTCTCCTTCGGGGTTCACTCCCCTGTTCGAACCCTCAACCTTCAGAGCGGATTAAAACTGACTCCAGAAAAGTTATTCTGGGAACGACGACTACCCTTTATTTAGTGCTCCGTCCTCCGAACACACAATATATTTCACGCACACACCTCCGCTCCGTGCTCACACCCCCATCTCCACCTGCACGCCCCCCCCCCTTCTTTCTCGTGGCACGTGCGCCGCTCAGCACACACCCGCAACAGTATAAAGCGTGTGCCTCGCAGCTTCCTTGATGAGCTCGTATTTATCGGACTGCAGAGCTTATAGCAGGAGGAGACACGCGGGGCGGCTTTAATAAACTCCGGTTGCTGGACTTCTACCGGGGACGTGATGTGCCGCGGGGAGAAAAGGCCGCTCTGATGACAGAGTTTGCGCTGAGTGAATTTAAACTCGCGTCTGCAGTGACGTATGTGTCAGAGGATGTCCGATTGGCCATTCTGCATGTCAATCAAGTCCCGTACTTCTCGGTGAGGATTTTGATTGGCTGATGGATTTTCAAGAAGCACTCTCTTCCCCTTCAATCTCCCCCACGTGCCCGAAGATGACCGGCCGATCGCGACCGACGCAACGAGCTCCCCTGCTCTGAAACACACATCACCACACACGAGTCCAAAACACCGGCGCAAACTCTCTGTCACCAGAAAGCCGCTCCCCGCTCCGCGCCACGCCAAGCCCCCGCAGAAAACCACTCCAGACCCGGAGTGTTTATTGAAGCCGCCCCGCGTGTCCTCCTGCTATTAGCTCCGCAGCCCTGGCCCGACAAGCAGGAGCCACCAAGGAAGCTGTTTTTTACGTGGCACGAGGCACGGAGCCAGCAGCGCCTTTGAAATGCCATGAAAAATGAACAAACTAAAATAAATTTGAATTTTTATAAAATACTCATTATTTTCCAAAGTCACAGGGAGCCACAACAGAAGGATGAAAGAGCCACATCTGGCTCCGGAGCCATGGGTTGCCGACCCCTGGTTTAGTCTGTCTGTTTAGTTAAAGTTTAGTATTATCCTATTGAATTCTATGCATTTATGATCCTTTTTAATTGTATGTGTCCCTTACAATTAATGGTACGAAGCCCGTTGAGACGACTGTTGTTGTGAATTTGGGCTATATTAATTACAAACAAAAAAATTACAAACAATTAAAAAATACAAAATTATGTTAAATCAGTCAAATTAAAGTAAGGGTGTCCATTGTCAGAAATTATTTGACTTTGTGGAAGAAACAAAGTCTAATAATTTCCAAGAATGAACACCTTGGGCACTACCCCACCTTTACCACAGTTACTTATGAAAGAAAAAAAAAATTTAATCAGTTATTATTATTTTTATCTTGTTCATTCAATTTTTTTTAGATTTTAAGTTGTTTGTCACTAGAAGTGGACTGTTTGATGTGAGGTGCGGCACAGTGTCATGGTAACGGCCACAGAGCCTGCACTGACCTGAAAGTAGTATAAATAAACATGAACATGAAGGTCATGTCAAGTCATCACTTCGGGGAAAAGTTCACTTCGTACCACTTGTTTTTGACCAAACGATGAAGTTTCACAGAAACAAAGTCCATAGGTCATTTTCTAGATTACTTTTGTTTATAGAATTTCCCCACCATTAACTATGATCATTACATGTTTATCCAAAAACAAGCTATTTCTTTTACTAATATTAATAATATGATCTATAATCTCATATTCACTCTGCATTAAGCAATATGCTAAGCAAGAGATACTGACATGTCCATCATTGTGTCATTTGAAGGTCAGAGATCTTTTCTACTGTTTTCCTGTTGTGGGATAGCATCTGTCCTCCTTTGTTTCTGTTGCTTTGGCGATTAGTGGGTGTTTAGGCAGTGCAGTTAAATGGTAAGCATTTCATACAAATAACACTACAACAGAACCCTAGCATGACAGTGGTGGTGGTGTGGGGTTGAGGAGGTCATGAAATCTGTGTTTTACAGTAGAATCCCAAAGAAGAAGACTCTCCATCAATTTATGGCCTGAAGCTCCAGAGCTTTTGGGTTCTGCAGCCTTACATTCACCATTAAATACCAGATGGTCCATGCTTCAGAAGATGAGAAGTTTAATTTCAGTGTTATTTGAAAACTCTTTCTGATTCTGATGGTCTTTCCACCATGATAACTGTTCTTCCTCTGCTCCCTTTTAATGACACACTCCTGCTAATCCTAATTTGTTTTCATGATATTTTTGCTGTAGCAAGCTATTCAAGTTAAAAACTGACCACTAAGATGCCTGGATAAAAGTAAGAGTGCTCGCGTCAAACATTCTAAGCGTTTGATTGACAGATTCTCACGAGTCTGCTTTCAGTGGAAGGGGTGTGGTCTCCCAACATTCCTTTAACCCTGATTTGAGAGTGTGGTTAACTTAGAAATGTAGATGGGCCAATCAAGGCTTAATGAGGATGTCTGGTTCCAACATGGCAGCATGCATATCTTGGAAAAACGGCGACTGAATTGACTTCATTGGTTTGGAACCGGAAGCGAGGCATTTTCTATGGATGATGTCAGACGCATCATTCTTATACAGTCAATGGGACTAACTTTTTCTATTCCTCTTCTCTCAAGTCTCTTATCCTCAGTCTTTATCGTTTTATTTAGCTAACAGTATGATGTGTTGCTCTTTTATAGTTTTACAAAAACTTTAAAGCTATAACATGAATTAACTCAGTAGGGGTGGGATTATATAAATTCGCTTCTTCCCACTCCTTTTAAAGCAATAAATCAAGCTCTACTTGACTTTAGTTAATGATCACTGTATTTATTTAAGCAAATGTGATTTAAGTGACTTTTTTGTTTTGTTTTATTTTCTGTCTTTTTAATCTATCTATTTCAACATTTCTGTAATGACTTTGATAAATATGTGTAAATTCTTTATTACTTTGACTACAATGCTTGACATAAATCAATAATTCAAATCAAATCAATCAAACCTTTGTAACTTGTTCGTTGCTCCATTTGCCAGACAGCCTTAATTCAAACTATTGCTTCATTCAACAAGTATGTTAATTTTCAGGTCCTGGAAGGTAACCTGAACTAAGAGTAATTAAAGTTTATTAATATTTAAGGGACAGGATAATTATTTTTTTTTTCAAAGAGCAAAGCAGGTTTGCACAGATTTTACCCTAGAAGAACGAAATAATCATTTAAAGAATATATTTCATGTGATTTTCCTGTGATTCAAATGAATGATTGGAATCAATCTAAAACCTGTTTTTCCCAGCACTGTGAAGTGTAGCTTGTCTTTCAAGAAAGGGAGTCTGCTGTTTTTCCCATCAACGCCTGAGACTGTTCCCACAGCAGTTTCAAGTCACACAGGTATAAATTGTCACAAACAACTCTTTCAAAGTGCAGGTTTAGGGAAGAATCAGGTGGAGAGGTCAGAAACTGCTTTAATAAACTCTGTTTTTGATCTCTTCTCAGCAGATTGGATCGTTTTTCCTCCAAGTGGACTGCTCGTGTCGTCCTATCTCTTTGCATGGTTCCTTTGAGGCGGTATTTCCCCCTGTGTTAACGAAGCAGCTTTAATTGATTTAAATGTCTGAATCTGGCTCTATGAAATGTAACGGTGTTATCCTAATCTGCAGGGGCCCTTTATCTCTTCAGAGATTTGTGGTGTCTTTCCGCTGCTTTTCTTCTTCCTGTGTTTCCTTCATGTTCTGGTTTGGCAGAAGGCGCCGGTTTGGTTCTGGTTCAACTCTTTACATGTGAATTGGCTTGTTGTTTCTCAGACCAGAGTACAGATGCACAAAGCCAAATGGCTTCCTGACATTTAACGTTTGCTGCAGAGCGGATGCTTGTCCGACCTCCCTATGAGGAAACCGAAAATGAAAATATCGCAGATCTGAAGCAGTGGGAACTTTTAGCTTTCGAGAGGTTTCTCTGAATAACTAGCTGCTAAAGCATCAAACATGGTTATTTTTTTAAACGCCGTTGTGTGAAGCACTGAGGAGTTACCACGGTTTGCCTGCAGAGATGTGTAGGCAGAAATCAGAGATCCACTACATTCCCCCAGCTGGTCTGGTGCATCGCTTTAGCCCTTTTCTTGCCCCCTGAGCTGCATGAAGTTTTTCTTTTTTCTCAAACCCTTAACTGTCTTCTAAAGCCGTGACTACAGTTGGGTTTTTAAAACACTATTAAAGTAGAAACAATTTCTATAATCTTTGTTTCTTTCAGGCAGAGATGACTTTTCTATTTTTTTTTTCTGTAGAACTTTTTAATCGTATAAAATGCTGTTGCACTTGTTTTGATTTTAGTTCACTGCTTAAGAATTTGGAATGAAAATTAAAATTAAAATAAAGCTTGATTTGAACTTATCTAAAATCTAGCTGAACCATGAACTTGAGCTCTATCATTACAGCAGAATAACAAGAAAACTCTTTAATACTCATTGCAACAGTTGGAATGGACCAGATCAGATCAATTTACAGTAACCATGATGGGAAGAGCTTGTTAGAAAAGCATGCAAGTCCCAACTTGCTTTGATATAAAAATGAAATGTAGAAAAGTTCAATTGGTCAAAACACTGACATTATGGTTTAAAATGTCAAAAATTTAATTTTTTTGACCACATTTTAGAACTATTAAACTGGAATTAATGGTACCTTTTGGTTTGCACAATTTAGTTTGTTTTCGTTAAAGACCTTCTATGATCAACTTTTGATCTATTTTAAAAGCGTTCCTAGTGGTCTCTTAGTTATAATGAAGCTGTTGTAGGCAAAAAAAAAAAAAAATTAAAAAATGGTGTTGTTTTCTAGGAAAATGTTTCTGCAGAGCTGAGGTAGCTTATTAGAAATTTGCACTGAGTTGTGGGCGGGACTGTTGGCATGGAGCAACCCCGCCCCTTTTCCCTGTTGTTGAGTGATCTCTGCTAACATGCTCTCCCGCTAGCTTGCTACCCCAACCTGGCATTACTGGTGCAACAAAAATGGCGAGCAATATCAGAGCTATCCAGCCAAACAGTTTTGATCCAGATTCCTGCTCAGGCGAAGAAAACAAAGACGGACATGGATCTAGTCGTCTATTAGTGGATGCATCACATGTCATAGATAGACTCTATACACCCTAATAGAACACATTACTTATTTTATTTGGTTGCATAGATTTGGTTTTCTTGCAAATTGCTACTACATGATTTTTTTATATATATTTATTTCTCTTATACATTTCAAATTGTAAGAATATTATTAGCATTACTGCAATAAACTAGTAGTGGATGTTCCAACTGGAAGAATATTTCATTCAACCCCTAACTGCCACCTGACAAATTCCTTTTTTTCTCTAAAAGTTTTTCTTTGTCATGTTTGTTTGTCGTTCCCAAACTTTTTGCCTTAGCGTTAAAAGCATTTCAGGTAACTTTTGGATTTCAGGACAGATGCTATGGCCAAGCTAAACATTTGTGTTTAAATGCCGGCCGTGGTGGTTTGGCAAAGACTCTGCAAACAGTCGTCCATGTTTGGGAGCTCGGCTCGTAACACAGAACGGTGTTTAGAAAGACCCGTTTCAGGCTGTATCAACACCAGCTGGCAATGATAAATCATGTAACAATGTTTATAGAAACGGGACAGGGCAGCCTTCACAAATGCCATGTTTTGTTTGCAGTTGTTGAATATTTTAACTCAGCATTATTAGTGTTTAACAGGAGGGAAATTGGATGGGCAGGAGCTGTGTTTCCATCAGGTTTTACGCCACTGCTGGATGAACAAGGAAAATGAATCCAACTCCAAATGTCACAAAGTTTCTTATCTCCTGGGAAAATGGAAAAATATAATTAAATGTACATTAAAACAGTTCACTGAGTACATGATAGGAAAATACTAATCTCAGGTTTTACAGAACTGATTTGCTTTGGTAAACAAGCTGAACGTTTTTTGTTTTTTTTAAACAAGGTGATAGATCTGGCATTTTTAAGCAGGATTTAGCGTCTGGATTCTGTGCTGTTAATTGTCTCCGTGCCATAGTAGAAATACATCAATAAAAAGTGTCAAATTTGTCTGTGGAATAAAAGATGTGAACCTTTCTGTTGTCGGAATGATCTATTTTTTTTTGTTTAACGTATCAAAGTTGAGATTCTCATGTGTTTGTTGTTAGAGCTCATGGGTGCTCGGAAGGTGCACTGCAGAATAAAGTAAGTTCAACTTTTCAATTATTAACGATACAAGGTAATGGGCCTTTAGGACTGTGGTTCTAATGCCTGATAAAAAAGATTTAAGTCAGAGTAAGTAAAGATAAATAAAGCTTTTGCTTTTTCTGTGTTTGTTTTACTTTGGATCTTGGATTAAAAGAGTGAACTTTAGGAAGAAGCCACATCGCGTGATGAGAAGTTCAGTCCACAAACAGATCGGATGAAAGAGCTCATGAATAAAATGAAATGGGCATTCACAGCAGGGCTTGTTGGTTTGGGTTTAAGTTTGTTTCCTCTGATAGTCTGTTTTGTTTGGGCAGGTGTGACAGCTTATCTAAGTGCTTTTAAACTCAGACAAACCTTGAATGTCCCCAAAGACTTTCGAAGAAGACACTCGGCAGGGCTCCTTTGAGGACAGTATTGCCCAAACTGAGTCCTGACTACAAAAAGGAATCAGATAAAGAAAACTTCTGCGTGTTGGCAGTCATCTGAAAAAGAACAACTGTCTGAACCTCTCAATAATAATAAAAACTGTTGTTTTTAACCTGTTCTTGTGGCATTTGTCTGATAGTGGATGACATATAATAAGGAATTTAAGCTTCAAATTGCATTTCTTTATTCAAATTGTTGTGAATCAGGTGAAGACAAAAAAAAGGCTGTTGGAAAAAGATTGTAGATGTGACGTAGCTCCCTTCTCCTCTCCATTCTGATGGATCTGCTTGTAGACAACTTGGTTTTACCTTATCTGAGCTGCATCTGGCTCAAAATTGTACAGCTGGATAGTTTCGATATTGTTTGTCATTTTTGTTGCACCGGTAATATTAGCACGGGGGTCTGTAAGCTAGTAGGAGAGCATGGCAACAGATAATTGTCTTTAACTCCACTAACAGGAAACACTGGACCGTTTTCTTTTATTCTTAGGTATAGAAAGAAATGATGAAAGTTCTTTAGGGACAATTTAAAGTAACCAATTAATGAAGGTAACACACTTGTGTTATTACTGTGTGACAATCAAAACAAGTCAATTTTTATGTATTTGCACATTAATATTTAAACTGAGTTGATTTAAATAATCGTTAGCATCATATTTACTTGATAAACTTGTTATTGAAGGTAAATTGGACTGGACAGAATGACTCCTAAACAGAATTTTCCCTTTCATTGTGTTCTTCTGTCGGGTCCTTTTTATGATAAAATTGGGTGGAAAAAGCTGCTAAAACCGTGTTTTACATATTTGAAACAGGAAATGGGTTGACTGTGCTGAATATAGATTTGTATTTAAAACAGAATTACAATCTCCTGTTCTACCTTTTCCTCTTTCACCGTGACAGACAGCTAATGCAGGGTTATTCGTCATAAATACATAGATGTCACAGGATGATCAATCATGGTAACAGATGGTTGATCCAGCACACATGTCAAAAACATCATCATTAATTCTCCTGATAAAATAATAAATGTTTAATCTCTGCTACACTTTTTTGACAAGCAGACTTTTTTTTTTTTTCCTTCCAGCTTCCACCTACACTGAGGTGGGCCTTTCTTCTAACATCCTCAGCATTTTAATGCTTCTTTAATGTGTGGTTCTTTTATCCATGTCAGGACAGGCACGCGATGTAGGCTCCTGATAATGACAATCTGACATTCCATTGGGTGGTTAGAGCCATCATGTCTGTGGTAACCTCAGTCCTGGTTGAATTAGATGTTATTGTGGATTACATTCTTGCGTCTTAAATATTTGTTGTTGTTTTTTTACGCAGATGTCAACTCACATAACTTCTCCACGCCAGTCCTCTTTGATACCTCGATGTTAGAAAATAAATGGAGCAGTTTGATGTTTGTTAAAGATGCATTAAACAGTAAAATGCTGTCAGGACAGTGAGAAGAAAGCAAAATGTTCCTGATGTAATGCCAGTATACGTGGTCATCTTTGACAGCCCACACTTGGACGTCACAGCTCACTGGGACATGTTGAAAGAATCCAGGCTCATTTTTAGGCCAAAGAAAAGCACTCAGCAACTTTCATATCAGCCGTTGAGCAAATATGTTTGTTTTAAAGATCCAAAGGTTTGATCCATGTTGCCCATTAGTCATGGTCTGTGGGTTAGACTGTCTTTCCCTTTGACCTTGCCTTTTAAGGCCGTGTCACACTGCTGCTATGTACATTTTGCACGTCTGAGAATATACGTGGAAAAAGTGAGAAAAGTTTTTACGCAGCATTTTTCCTGATGTATCACAAGTGAACCATGTTTAAACCACAGAAGAAGTACCAATAAACCACCCCTAGAACATGTAAAACCGCCCCTCATCAATTTCTCCATTTTGACACTCAGAGCACTGGGCAGAAATAATATCGCGATGCTTTCTTTTAACGAAGTAGTCAGATTGCCCTGGTTTGCACCAGTTCTAAGTCAGCTGCTAGGTTGCTAGCCGAGGCATCCCACCAAGGGGAAAACCCTGCCAGATACCCAACCCCCCACCCGGACAAGGGGAGCGGGAGACCCCACTCAGTCTAGACTGCTGGAGAGGTAAAATATTGGCCGATTTATTTACTGTTCGTCACACAATACGACAATCATGCATTAACTGTGCTGGTTATATGCAATTTAGTAGTGACTAATGCAATAATAACGTCATTTCTGATGTAATATGTGCGCCATATATGCAATATAAAAGTTAGACATAGCTGGTACTTGCTTGAAAAGTTGTGAAAAGACACAAATTTGTGTATGCAAAAGTCATGCACAATTGCGTAAGATTAACATAGTTATTTCGTATAAACTACATAAAATGAGTGTGAACTGCGTAATTATCAATCGACCAAAGATTTTGAACAACTCAAAACCAAATTCATGTAAAGACCCGTCAACTGAAACCCTCAATGGACATCTGCACACATTGACGAATGACGAACTAAGAAATACGTAGGAATTACGTATATCATGCATGTATTATGAAAGACAGAAAGGACATATGTGGACAATGCGCAAAATGTACATTGAGTCTGTGTGACACAGCCTTTAGATCCATGTGTAGTTTTGGATTTCTTTTGTCTTTTGTTTTAGTTTCTTCTATTGACCATATATGAGAACTGCACTGAGCGACCCCTCCTTCCTGGTGTCCTGAACAGGAAGTACCCGCTGCTTAAAAGAAGTCGAAATCCCATGCACTTCTATAGAGAAATAAACAGATGTTACTGTTACCCATTATGTTTGCCAGAAAAGAACATTCTTTTTTACTTTTTTTTTTTCTGTAGTCCAAGTTATTCATATCATTAACTGGTCAATCAGATGCCTCAGTAAAAGTAGGTGGTCTCGTGTTGAATGTTTGAAACATTTGACTCACTACTGATTGGCGAGAGTGGTTGTCATAGAAATGTTGACTCGGACCAATCACTCTTTACTATAAATGTCTGGTTCCAACATGGCGGCATCCAGACCACGAAAAAATGGCAACTGAACTGACTTCATTTAATTGAAGCCAGAAGTCAGGTTTTCTATGGGTGATGTCACACTCACTCAGTCCAGTTCTCATATACAGTCATGTTCTCACAGTTTTTGGTGACATGTTTATAAGGTTTTGTTGGAGGTTGTTCTTCCTCTATCTAAAATGAACCACATGATTGTTCTCCTCCTCATGTCTTTTAGTTTCACGTGGAGTCTGCATTTTCTTTTATGTAATTGTGTCACAACCGGAAATCAAATGTGTTTGGATGGAAGCCCTGAAAGAGATGCAGAATCTTTTCTATCAGCAGCAGAGCATTAAGGAGGGGCAGATGGCAAACTGTCTGCTGGTGCTTTTAGGTTTATTTGCCATCATCCAAATAGAAAAAAAAAAGTTGGAAAAAAACAATTCTATTACATTTTATATCTTGCAATCAGTTTTTTTTATATAGCATGAGCATGTTTGAAAAAGGATTACAGCTTCTGCACTGAAGGTGTGTTGCCATTCCTTCCTATTACCTTTAGAATGAATGCAACATTTCTCAAATGTGTTTTCTGTATGTTTGTTTTATTTATTTATTTATTTTTTAGAAATTTTGAGTTTAAGCCTTCTCTGAACTGCATGCAGCAACTTTGAATGTATGTTTGCTGACACATTAGGAATTCTCTGCTGAATCTTTGGCGCTGAATCCCCAGCAGTTTTACTTCATTACCATCCCAACTGTCCCTCATTTGAACTTAAAATCTGCTGCATGTAGGGTAAAATAACTGTTAAAAGGAAACGTATGCTTATAGACAAAGTTGTGCACATGTAAAAATAGGAATACAGGATTTAGTTTTAGGGTTGTTTTGAATTTGAACAGGAAACTTCCCCTGTAGAGTTCATGTCAAGAATACGCCACGGGGTCACAGGCATATCAAACATGGATTCCACAAAATGTGCATGCATTCTGACTACCACCAGAGATAGAACGTCATGGATAAAAGACTCCTCCGCATTAGAGTGCTATGAGGCACTAAGGAACGGTTTACATGTTTTTAAAAATGTGTACACCGCCACACAATACAGTTTAGTCTCACACAGTTAAGTCATCCACTGGTTTCAGTTCCATTAATGCTTTCTATTTGTTTTATTTTGTTTGTTTATTTAACACAGCAAGATTAACCTTACGTAGCGTGCAAGTTTAGTTTTCTTTTTCTGTTATGTTTAGTCTACAAAGGTAGCTGTGAGTGGAAAAGCTTTTATGCTAGGGAGGGACACGCCATCAGAGGCCAAGATGCCAGAATATTTCAACTCGTTCTTAACCACCCAGTCCATCACAACTATTATTTTCATTTTTTAGCATTACTTTAATAAAGACCCACTCCAATGAAAATTATTTTTATTTTTGCTGTTAACATTTTCTTGAACCATTTTTCTTATGGTGGATAACATATATAGAGAAAATTGAGATAAAAAATTGTATTTCTTTATTCAAGATGTTTACATCAGCATCAGACAAAAAAGTGTGGTTGAAAAAGGTTCTAGCTATATTGCAGCTGGGCCACAAGCTCACTGCTCTGCTTCATTCCGATACAGCCACTTGCAGGTGAATAGATCCATGGATGTCAATATTTTCCTCACCTGAGATGGCATCTGGCTCAAAACTGTACGGCTGCATAGCTCTGATATTGATCACCATTTTTGTTGCATTGTTAATGTCAGGTTGGGGTTGTGAGGGGCCGTAAGCTAGCGAGAGAGAATGTAATGAAAGGGATGATGGGGAAATTTGTAATGAACTTCTGTCGCTTTGCACAACCTACTTTCTAGAAAATGACACAGATGTTTTGATTTTGGCTAAAAATGGCATATTCATAACTACAAGACCACTGGGAACAAGCTAAAAATAGATCAAAAGATGATCAGAGTTGGACTTAAAGAGTTAACACTGTTGTGGACAAGATTTTTTCCACTTTGTCATAAAAAAGTTTGGATGTTCATCATCTGCTGAGCACCTCTGACAATGCAGCGTCAAACTGGCTTCAGCCAAGTGCAGGAACAACCGGGCCCTTTAGACAGATCCCACACATCTGTCCGTACATCCAGCTTTTCTTCTGTGGGAGGCAGGTGAGCAGCTGGATCTCAGAACAGGCTATTATAGTCTGACTTCGGTTGTGGAATGGCCCCGGGGTTCCGGGAGGGGGGGGGGGCTGTAGCTTTTAAAGCAGTATGTTGTGCAGACAGAGTCAACAACACCGTTTGACCAGAGGGTTGTAGAAAGAGGACAGAATCCATGTATTTACAAAAGCAGCCAGAGAGACGTGGAGAACTTTATCTTTCACGGACTACGTCAGATGTGCCTTACAGAAAGCACACAGGCAACATAGTCCAAGAAAAAGTTAAAAACAAAATGTCCTTTAAGGTTTATGCCTATATCCTGAGAAATGCTGCCACGAATATAGGAAGAGCTGGCGTAATGTAGTATTTATGATGCCTGTCAGATATGTATCAGAGTGAAAAGATATTTTTAACACCACACGACGGCTAAATATTTTATATTTTTTTGGAAGGCAGACATCGGGTTTTTTAATGAATGAGAAAATTCATTGCAATAATGTCTGAGAAAAAATTTAAGACAAAAAAAAGAGTAGAAAAAACTCAATTTATTTGCTTTTCCCACCATTTTTCTTTCATCACAATGTGTTCAAGTTTGAGTATTTCCATTTATGTGTCGTGTTTTCGCTCTAAAAGAACCTTAGGTCTCTGACAGATGGCTCTGGGTAGACCACATCTATTTAGAGCAGTGTGCCACTCTGCATGTAACTGAACTCTCAGCGCTTCTCTGACATAGCAGCAGAGACAGCCGTGTCAATTATGCTGGAGGTTCGGCTTTTTTCTGGCCTTGTGGTTTCTGGATTTTGCTACATAGATGGTTAGAAATGATGTTTAGAAGATAGAAATGAGCCCTTTGACAGTGAAAACTTTTTGTCTCCTTGTAAAGTATTTAGTTAACATGAACACTGTGAGTATTATACCTAATGAGTAACATCTACCCAAGAACAAACAAGGTCTTTAGAAAGTATCCATGTGTTCCTCTTTGACAGACCAAACATTTTGAGGATTTTGTGAGGATTAGAGCAAAGAAAGACCAAAGGTTGCTTTAAAGCTCATCCCAAAACTTTTTAAAAGGGTTTGGATTTGTGCTCAGCAGACCAGCCAAGCATTTTAACACTTGACCCATCCATCCACATCTATAAAGACGCACTCCGATGAAAATGTTTGTTGTTTTTAACATGTTCTTGTGGCATTTTTCTGATGATGGAGGACATATATTAAGAGAATTCAGCTCAAAATTTAATTTCAGAGTATATCTTTCTTCAAATAGTTGAGGATCAGGAGAAGAAAAAGCAATCACTTTTGAAAACACGGTAATAGTTTGTGATGTAGAAATTACGCTGGGAGGTAAACTCGAAGCTGTGGAAAACCACCCTTACAGCCAAAGGCCAGCCACTTGCACAAGTGTCCGTCAGATGTGGGATATACCAAGGTGATGTTCTGTCCCCACTGCTGTTCTGCATAGGTCTGAACCCCCCCAGCCAAATAATCAACAAGACTGGCTATGGATACCGACTCAGAAATGAGGCCAACATCAGTTGACTCTGACCTTCTGATCCACACCACCAGGATCTACAGTATTGGGATGTCATTCAGGCTCGAGATGGTGGCAAAGAGAGGCAAGGTAGTCCACACAGGAGGGATCTCACTCCCAGAAGAAACAATAGCAGACATTGAAGACAGTTACAAGTACCTTGGAATTCCACAGGCAAATGGCAACCTGGAGCAGGCAACAAGGAAAGCTGCAACAGCTTTCCTACCTCCAAATACCTCCAAAGAGTAAGGCAAGTCCTGAGAAGCCAGCTCAATGGCAAAAATAAGACCCGTGTATAAACAGCTACGCACTGACAGCTATCAGATACCATGCAGGAATAATAAGATGGCCAAAGGAAGAGATACAGACCACGGATGTTAAGACAGGAAAGCTCCTCATCATACGTGGAGGGTTCCATCCCAAATCCAGTAACCTGAGATACTGGATTTGCTTAGAGAAATATTTCCAAAATAAAAGAAGGTCCTATATTTTTGCCTATATTGCACCTGATAGACCGAGACTTTACAGAAATTACATAAATGCACAAAATATAAGGATAAAAATGTTTCTGCTGTGTATCATTATAAGATATTGCACCACATTTCAGATGAATTCTGTGTGTAAATGTATGAAAAACTCAGGTGATTAAAGGCTGCGGTGGTCTGTCAGCAGAAACAGACTGGTGCTGACTCAGAAACAAGGACTGTTTTTGATAAACAGGAGCAGATGATTTATTAGCATTTTCCCTTTCACCTGACGCATCACATAAGTCTGAACATTAGTCCTTTGATTAAAATCAAACGGGAATGTGTTTCAAATTACCTTAAAAAGTGTCTTTTTTTTTAGACAAATAACAGCCAAAATCTATATTTCTTTAGAGTCTGAATGTATTGAAATTTGGGAGATGTTGTTCTTGGTGTGTTTCCTTTTATTTACTTTTTTTAATATTGTGCCATCTAGTTATGGGGGACGCAGTGTTATCACCTTGAATGCGGCTTGTGTTGGTCACATATCTGGATATTTCCCTTCTTATGATGAAGCTCATAACTTCCATGACTTCCTAATTGTTTGTTTCCATAGTGTTTATTCAAAAGAAACACTGCTTTACATTAAATAAAGATTTTTTTTTATATCGAGTTGAAGAGATGTTTAAAACTCACAGAACTGCTAACTTTCAGTACCTAACTATATCTGTTCTTTGACCGTTTTAAAAAAATAAATAAAAAAAGAAAGAAATAGGAAAATACAACATGCTGCCTGTGATCTTATATAATGGAGTTTAACCTCTGGTGCATCAGAGGCCATTAATGGCTTTAAAGATGATAAAGAGGATTATGAATGTTGTGCTGTACTCAACAGAACAGGAGAAAAAAGCCCTGATTGTTGCATTTTGAAGGATTTAAGTGAGTAATGCTGGACATTCATCTGCAATGCCATCCCAGCAGTTAAGCCTTGATGCTCCAAAAGAAACAAATCTTTTTAGCATTGCGCTTTGAAAGGATTCTCCCTATTTTAGCAGTACTCTACAGGTACAAAGAGGCCAAAATAAAGATGTTTACATTGTAAATTACAAGAAAGATCAAGCCTGAAATCAAGTAGATTAACAGATGGATAACCTCTGAGTTTATTGATGTCACTGACAGAAAACTTACAGAAAAATCTGGAGTTTAAAAGTAGAAAATGACTGTTTGATAAATATAAAACCATATATGAAGTATTGAAATATTTGACTTAACTTATAAAGATACTTTCTTGTATGCGCCAGATACTTTCTTGTATGCACCAGATACTTTCTTGTATGCATCAGATACTTTCTTGTATGAGCCAGATACTTTCTTGTGTGCAACAGATACTATCTCGTGTGCGCCAGATACTTTCTCGTGTGCGCCAGATACTTTCTTGTGCGCGCCAGATACTTTCTTGTGCGCGCCAGATACTTTCTTGTGCGGACCAGATACTTTTTCGCGTGCAGCAGATACTTTTCCATGTGCACACCAGATCTTTTCTCTTGTGCACACCAGATACTTACTTGTATGCTCCAGATACTTTCTCATGTGTGGCAGATACTTTCTTGTACAGCACATCAGTACAAATTATTTTCAACGTTCTTTTTATTATTATCCTATCTGCCAGATACTTTTTTTTTCAGTCTTATTTAGTCGTGGATCAACCAAGCTACAACTGGTAAAGTAACCTTTGACCAGAATTTCTCCCCTTTAGGATCTTAGCATAACTTTGCACACAGTATTTGTGAAAATCAAAGAATTCAAATCCCACTTTGAATTCAAATCTTGTAGTTTTGTAAAAAGCCGATAGAGTCAGATGTTGTCGATTTCCCAGAAATACCTTTTGTCTGGATAATTAAACTCATGAAGCAGTGCTGAGAGCAAAAGCGCAGGACAAGACAGAGGGCTGTTGTGACAAACATTAAACTTCTCCGACAGACTCATTACTGCTGTCATCCTTTTGAACAGATGTGGCAATCAGAGTGGCATTTTAAAGCAGCTCAATAAAAGCAGCGCAGAAAGTTGCGGAAGGAAAACAACGCTGTCTGAAGGATGTGGAGTTTATTGACGGGAATATAATGAGTCACAAGAAGTAGCTGAAGGCAGATGGTATGGCATTTAAAGGCAAATTATTGAGATATTGAATGAAGAGAGTCAGAGTTATCGCCTGTATCCTGCCATGTTGTCCAGATATTCTCTGGTGATCTGCTTTATATCAGCTATTGTTGCTTTTCTTAATGGATTCTTTCATTTTTATGCTTAGAATTCAGTCAGCGTGGTTCCTAATTTTAATATCCAAAAATAGTCAATGGAATTTATAGAGCAGAAAGCAAATTAACAATTATTTCCTTTGGTAATGTAATGCTTCTGGGAGGATTTTAGTCTTTTTTATCTCCCTGATGTCATTTTTAAAACCTTTATTTAAAGCTTCCTAATATTTTAGCATGGAAAATAGAAAATAAAGGGTTTTTCTTGTGTCTGTGTTTGCAAAGTAAAATATTGAAATACAGAACCTAGGGAAGTCTTTTTTACTGTTTTTTTTTTTCTTTGTATTTATTGTAAATCTTTTAACTAAAGGTGTGAATTATTACTTATGTGACAAATTTGATTCACAAAGCAAGACCAAAGATTTACAAATCAAACAATGAGTCTTACTATTCAATCTTTTATGTTTAAATTGTTTTTTCATGTTTTATGTTTTAACTGAATGTATGAAAATTAATAAAATAAAAATAAACAAATAAAGAAAATAAAATCTGTTCTGTCCATATGGAAGTAAGAAAAAATACTGAAATATAAAATTACATAAATAAACAAATGAAAAGAATGTTAAACTTGATCGTTTTTCTGTCAACTTCCTGGTTAACTTTAGTAAAAAAAAAAAATAAAATAAAAAAAAAGCATAATTATTCCTGTTGTTTTGGGTCATTCAACAACAAATCTTAAAAATGCTCTCCAGTTTTTTCATCCTCAAAGTTTTTATAACTACAGTTCCAGTCGGAAAAGTGGAGCAGCTAGAAAAAACATTCAGTCCTTTAATCGAAGCTGACAACAGTGTTTCCAACAGACATGCTCTACAAACTAGCTTTTTTCAAATTTAGTGGAAAAACCAAAACCCCTTAGATGAACATGCTAGCAGACAGTCACATGACATCACATATTTGATCACCAGATTATTGTAGTATTATTAAATTCACATTCATTTTATTTATTCAAATAGTCAACTAGATTTTAAAAAACATTTTTTTTTCAGTATATATAACTTTAATTTTTTCATTTTTTTTATCTGAAAATCTGTTTACTTCCCGTGACAGTAGCACATTTGGTTTGTTTAGTTTATACACTTAAAACCCAACATCATTCTAGGTTTTTTCGCAGAATAATCACATTGCCTGAAGTCTATTTTTTACTGTAATATATTTATAAAGATCAGAAATCAACAATCGCGACCATCACACATTTTTATACCTTAAATTTTCTGGAAAATATTCTGAATATCTGAGTATTCTTTTACTCGTTGTAGCCCTTTCTATTAACACTTTGTTCATAAAACTGTCTTATGTGGAGAAGCAGATCAAACTTTAATGTTTTTGCTTGTGCAAAAATAAACTGCATCCACTGCTGCCTGCTTTATCCATCATTTGGGGACAGCAACTGTTTCTGCCGTCCTTCACAACCAAAAACCCACTTTATGATTATTTTTTTAAAAGATAAAATGCCTGATGGTGTCTCTAATTCAAGCAGAACCTCTAGTGAACCGTTTAAAAAAAAAAAAGCTCTACTTTGCTGCTGTGCTACCCCTGTGGCGTATTTGGCTTTATGCAGTCTGATACTTACTGAAAACAGGGATATTCTAAAAAAAAAAAAAAAAAAACAGGATTATTTACAGATATGAAGGGTGAACATGCAGCAAAAGGCGGGGAAATCTAAATTCTAGACATTTAATAATGCATGTACAGCATATAAAAAATAAAAAATAAAAATCACAAAAAACAAAAGCATCCTGTTTGGAGCTGATGTTGAGATATTTTTGAACACTGTTGATTCTTTTCAACCTCTTCTTTGTCTAAGGGAGAGATTTAACTGCTTTTTCTTTTGTTCCGAATTCTAATTTTAAGACACCAAACGACACAGCTGGTAAAATGGATGTTTAGTTGTGGTTCAAACAGTAAGTGGCATCCATTCAAGACCTTTGGTAGAGCCAATCGCACCGCCCTACATGCTGACATTTTCACAGGAACTGATGCGCATCGTCACTAATCTATTCAAGAGAATGCACTGCTTTCAGGAGATTCACGAAAACACTTTAATGCAGAAGCTCTGTGATTGAGAACTGAAATAATAATTGCAGAAGTGGCTCCATCGCTCTGGAACTCCCTTCCTCTCAGCCTCAGATCTGCAGACTCAGAGTTTTCTTTTAAAAAGCAGCTAAAAGCATATCTTTTTTTGAAATGCTTTTTCATAATTTTTTATTTTGGTCAGTGTAAGCAGCTTCTGTATCTCCTACACTGTCGGTTTCTGTTCATGTCAGGCATGTTATTTATGATTTTATTCTGACCTTTTGTTGTTTAAAGTCCAGGGATGACCTGGAGTCCTTCTCATCTGTCTACAGGCTGTAAAGGGCCGGTCACAAGGTGTCTCCTTTAAAAAAAAAAAGCATATTGATTCTTTTTTTAAGACCCACTCTGATGAAAAAGGGGTTTTTGGTGTTTTTAACATGCACCTCAGGCATTTTTCTTGTGCTGGCGGACTTAGGAAAATTAGGTTTAAAATGGCATTTTAAGTAATTCTTTATTCAAATCACTATGAGTCAGGTGAAGAAGAATAATAATGCCCTTTGACAGAGAAAGTATTTTTTTCAGTAGAAACTCTGCTGGGCGGGCCACAAGCTCCCTGCTCCACAAGTGGATGCACACTGAGGCATCCACTTCCAGACAAATAGATCCACGTGCGTCTTTGTTTTCCTCATCTGAGCTGGAATCTGGATCCAAACTGTACAGCTGGATTGCTCCAACATTGCTCGCCAATTTTGTTGCATCAGTAAAGTGATACTGGGATTGTGAGTGGTTGTAAACTAGCAGGAGAGAGTGTAAACAAAGGGATGATGGGAAATAAGCGCTGGCCTACAATCCCTCACCCACAACCCAGAGGTGAACTTCTAATGAACTACTGCCGCTCTGCAAAAACGATGTCCTAGAAAACAACACGTTTTTTTTTTTTTTTTATTTTGACTAAAAACGACACAATCATAATAAAAAGACCACTGGAAACAGTTGGAAAATAGATCAAATGGTGAGCGGAAGAAGTCTTTAATGATAAACAGACCTGTGAACCTTCTGGATGAATATCACCTCAAGGGATTTTCACTCTCTGAGCAGTTGGAGCTAAAAGGAAGAACGGGCGGGGATGCGAAAGGTGTGAAGTTTTAATTGTGTTTGTGGGTGTGAACATCTCGCAGGCCGTGGATTCAGGGGAAGTCTGACAAAATGACGGCTTTTAATTTAGTGGCCTTTTGTATGCAGACTTTTTTTTTTTTTTTTTCTGCACCGGCTTGCTTCTGTTTGCACATGATTTAATCAATACAGACACAGTGCATCACTGTGTGCACTGGCTCTGCTCAGTACTTCACTGTTAGGACTGAGGGCTGCAGATTTATCACACATTTAAGCGCTTTTCTACTGAAAGTTCTGTGCGGTTTAATTAAAGCAACCTTCGGAGGGTGAATCTTTCACTCCCTGCAGAGTGGAATTGATTCACCAATTTTTGCAGGTGTTTCTGAAATTTGGGCATTAGCATTATTCCTGGACCTGTAGGGGCTCCTGAAGATTTAGTTAGATTTGCTCTCCGTCTGCAGTCTTTTTCTCAGCGTGTCACTGTTGTAGTTTTTACCCCAAAACACACACTTTGGAACTAAAGTGTGTGTTATCCTGACACACCCGTGCCAAAAAACAAAAAACAAAAAAAAAAACATCTGCGTGTGAAGTAATTTGTCCTGAAAATGAAGCTTTTAGTGCGAGAGTTAAACGGATGATAATTTGATTTAGACGAGACACAAAGCAGAACATTTTCATTAGGTCTCCTAATGATTCATCCAAACACTGGCTTCTCCTGCAAACATCTGCATCCTCTCTGGCATCCTCTCAGAGGAAAGCAGCACTGAGTGATAAGTGCAAAACATGAAAATCCAAACAATTCCAGCAGAAATGGGTAATTGCTAAATGCCATCTTGAATGTAGTAAATTTGAACGACTGCTGGCCGAAAAATTGCTCTGTTTGATACTAGATAAGATTATACATTCTTCAAAAGCAGAACGCTCTTTGTAGTTTTATCATCTTTGTCATGATTGACCCTTTTGTTCTGGGTCTGCGGCAAAGAGAGAGTCGGAATGAAATTTCACGATTTTCTCTTTGATACAGAATCACTGCAACACAGATTTTAATCAGCAAACATGAGCAGAAGCTGTCTGTAACACGGACAGAGCAGAAGTTTATACAAGTTTAAGAGTTAGGTTCATATCTAGATAAAAAAAAATGAAGATCTTTGTTTTCTATTTGTCCCTGTTTGGGTGTCAGAGGCCTCTTTTCCGAGACAAAAACCGTTCCATACCGTGCCACTCAGTGGAAACGAGGCTTAAATAGATCAGGGCACGAAACTTGAATCCACTACAAATAATTTTGTGGATTTTATTTTTTTTTGTATCAGGTAACTAGAGCCAAAAAACATAGATGAATAATAACCAACAATGTTCTATTGCATTGAACAAACACCCCAAATTTCCTTCTGTAAGGATTCAATTCAAGAGATTTATTGTCATAATTAAATACGATGACCTGGTCAGATCTCTGACAAATGATTATCTGTTGCATTCATTGCAAATTCAGTGGTGTAGACGTGGAGCGGTCGATCGCTAATTGGAAGATCACAGGGTTTGTTCCAGCCTTGGTCGCCCATGTGTCAAAGGGTCCATGGGCAAGACACTGCACCCCACATTGCTCCTGCTGGCTGTAAGTTGGCTTCAGTGTCAGGAGAGTGACTGTAAAGGGCTTCTAAGAAGGAAGTAAACGGACATGTAAGTGATACGAAGTGGGATAAATCTTTAAAACACTGTATAAAGTTTATTTAAGCTTCATCTGGTTTTTTTTTAGACATTTTTAACTTTGTTTTGACTTTATCTTTGCCTTGTTTTGGGATTTATGTTTGACCTTTGTCATAAAACATCAAAAACAGTTTGAGCTAATTTTTTTTTAATTTTTGCAGGAAAAAGATTACAACACTTCCCATTGGGAAATTAGTTTTTTGGAGAGTTTCAGGTTCGATGTGGAATTAAAGTGCAATATGATGAATAATATCAGGAGAAAAAACACTTTCGCCAACATAAAAGTATTTTATAATCGTACAAGGCCGCTTTTCTCCACTTCACAATTCAGTAGAATTATAATATTGGCGTAAACGGTTGAAGAGTTACGGTAGTCGAATTAATGTAAAGAGTGAAGCTAAAGGTCTGATGTTAAAGGGTTAACCTCTTGGTTTTTTTGACTGTCCTCACTATTGTCGGGTTATTTTCACCCAGGCAAAACTATTTGCCTGGGTGAAAATAAGTCTCACATGTCCCAGGAATGGGTGAACCAAAGAACAAGTTTCTAGCATCATTTTATTATCTTTTAGGACTTTTTTGTTCTTAATTTTTCAGTAATTTTTTGATCAATTTATTATTTAATTAATTTTTTGAGCATGTTTTTTGGAACTTCTTATGTTTTTCTTTTTCATTTTGTTACACATACCACAGTTGAAAAAATAACACTCATGTGTTGTCATGTCATTTCTATTTTTTATGACAAGTACTTCTTGTTGGGTATTTTATATCGGGTCAAAATTACCCGGCAAAAGTGATGGTGTAACCTTTTATAGCGAAAGTGCTCTAGGGTTAATGTAATCAAATGTCGGCAGGTTTATTCCGTTGACATCCAGGAAATCGCTTTCCTTTCATTTTGATGCAGCCGTTAAAAGGAATACTCCTGCAGTTTGTTTTGTTTGAATAAAGAAAAGAGCAGCAACCAGAGCAGAACACAAAGTAAACACGTAATCACCATCATAGCCGTCTATCAGCCTGTTGCAATATTGATGTTGCACATTTTGACCGTAGATGATTCACTAATGCTGCAGCGCTCGCTGCTGGGACAATTGTGCCGCAACGATCTCCCAAGCAAAATCAATGTAAAGAAACACATCCGTGGCTCCAGATGAGTGTTTAAAATGAGGATAATGGCTGGAACCATTCGTTTGTCACAGTTTGGTAGATGCATTTGTTGTCTTTACATGTAACAAATGACAGCACTGATTCCTCAGTTTTCCTGGCTTGGCTTCAGTTTTTTTTTTTTTTTTTTTTTTTTTTGTGGAAAAAAATAAAATCAGTTCGTCTGTGTGACAAAGTGAGTCCCCTGATGAAGTGCCGTTCCTGCAGTAATCTGGGACAAAGAACATAAAACCGCTCGGCGAGGTGTTCGAGGAACCCGCCTGATTAACAAGACTGCTGTGAATAATTTACAGTGATTACCCACTGACTGGAGATGAAATGTCTCTCCAGTTTCTCCACGTTCTGTGTGAGCTGATGAGCGCGGCACCAGAGCTCACACGTGTTTTCCACTCCCAACTGTAAATTCAATCTCCACGCTCAAGAAACGCCAAAGGGGATTATATAAATACATTATTTACCCAATAACAAGGCCGCTTATTTACAATTCGAAGTCCCCTTAATGGGGGTTTATTTTAAGTTTGAAACTAACTAAAACGGTATCAGAGGTCAGAGACAGGAATTTAAAAGAGTCTATCATTATTTTATAAAGTGTTGTTCAAACTAAATGCTCTAGGTTTAAATCCTGGGCTGTAGTTGTTTTTGCAATTTTGCAGTTTTTGAAACGACCGCGCCTTTAAACAAAAAAATTCACCCCCGCCACAGACTCAAAAACTCACCAAAAATAAAGTTTTGGCAAAAAAAATGACAACATCGCTGCAGGTAAAACCAACAAAAAAATGAATGGGGCCAAAACCTCCTATATGGGCTCCAAAAAAATGTTTTTAATCCACTAGCGACATCAAATAGACATCAGATATCCATAGGAAGTTTTGAAATTATTATGGGATGGCCACAGGACCTACAGCTTGACCCCCATTTTGCATCGAAATATATAATTTGGCATAGTTTTTTTCACATTATTGGAACATAACTTTTGTTCGAGCGATTTTCACCAAATTTCAACTCATGTCTACAAGCACAACTTTTGACCTTAGGAAGAGGCCGCCATATGGAAATAAAAAATAAATTAAAAAGTCACCTTTAATACCATCTACAAATTTAAACTCCTTCTAAAGATTTTTGATATGCTCATTGAGCATTATTGGGAAGCTACTTGAGGGAAAAAAATTGTAGAATTTGAACGGCGTTAGCGTGGCGAGCTCACAATATAGCCATTTCCCTGCTATTCGCACATGTTCTACCATAATATTGTTAGAATTCAATACAAGAGCAGTTGGCTCAAGCTGAATAAAGCAAAAATGACTTCCGTTACAAACATATGAGCGTGGTAAACAAAAGACTTCTGTCGCCAGGATATTCGCAAAATGTACTTTTGCGGATTTTTAAAAAAATTACATCGACCTGTTCGTCACCCCAAGGTGACCCAAAAATTTGGAGGTTGCTATGGAGATAAAAGCATCAGAAAAGCTACCATTTTGGAAAAAAAAGGGATTTATTTCTTTTTTCATGAGTTTGTCACTTGCAGCTCTAACCAGGGTAGCATGAGCAAAAAGGGAGAGTAAGGGGCCTGTGGCAGCTGCTTAGCCAGTGAGGGTGGGTCAAAAGGTGCCTGCAGGCCGTACATCGCCGCTCACGCCTTTAGCGCCGCTCACGCCTTTAGAGAAAGCACAGGTGCGTTTTATGTAGTCCCGCCTCCACAAACTCTGCCATCAATCAAATCTACTTTTCCCCTCACTTCAGCTTAGGAACTTGGGACTTAGCAGAGCTCAGGTTCCACATAAACACAGATTTAACCTGCTTGTCTGCATCAAACCGTAGCTTGTAACCAAATATGAATTTTGACATCAGGGACGATGAGCTTGAATTACTACTCTGTAAGACAGACAGACACTTTGGTGCACACTTCACAGAGACCAGATTCTTGCTTTTTTTATGTTTTCTAACTTCTATTATTTAATTTCATCTCAAACATGATCAGAAGCTACAAAAAATCGACTTTTCCTGTGAGAATTTGCCTCATTTTTCCATATGCAGCAAAAAACATGTTGTTTTCTGTTGTTTTTTTCACTGAATGAATGTGATGCTTTGACAGTTTTGGTAAAATATTTAAAGGCAAGGGAATGTCAAGCTAAAGGGGAACGACAGCATCAACTCCTGATTCGCTGCGGATGACGCCAAAAGTATGTGAAGGCATTTTCTCACCGAGCTACAACTGGAGCTGGAAAACAGATTCTGGATTCACAGAACATCAGGCAAATTGAAAACTGCGTTTTAGTGGAAGTTTGTGCAGAATTCATCCAAAAAAACATGTCTTGATAAAAACTGTTCATATTTTGCATGTTTTCTTTCAGTTTTTTTGTTCATTTCTCGTTGCAGCTGGTGAAGCTCAAATTCCAAATAAGTTTTAAACAAATTTTAAATTCTTCTTAATGCATCCTTTTTTTCAGCTAAACTTTTTCAAGACTCAAGCAACTTTTTGAAGACCTCATTAAGTCAAAAATGAAAGAACGGAAGGCAGGAAGAAAAAACAAATGAAATAAAGCTAATTGATGCCAAATGTTGAGGTGATGCAGAAACAAAATAATGTTGATTTAAAAATAGACTGTTGTAATTAGTCAACATGGAGCAGATCAGAAGCAAATTATCATAAAAAAAAACGATTTATTGACATCGTAATTACCAATTTTTGTACCTCCTGCGTTGGAAAATGTTAGGATTACAACAATAAAAGGTTCAATCTGTTTTTCTAAATTACTCTTTTACAGATTAATGAAAGCCACACAATTCACACTATAGGCAATATCCAGCATAAAGCCAGGTGCTACAAAAATGCTGCTAACACACACACAAAAAAAGTAGAGTAATAGATAAACAGGAAATAACATAAATAAAGTGCTTAGCTGGGTTCACTTCAGCATTAAGCATCACCAAACTGCTGATGAAAGCTGTCTCTTACTCAGTTATTGCAGTGAGGTGCCAGCCTCTCTTTCACAACACAGGAAGACTTTTCCAACTGGAAATTCCCTTCGAGTTTGCTTCTTTTCCTTTAATAGAAAGTTACACTGTGACACCATGTGTGGATGCTGTTTCAGTCCATAGATTTAACAGGAAATGAATTGAGTCCATTAGAAAGTTTTTGGGGACACAGAAGAGAACGTTCTCTGTGGTCAGTGTATCCAGCTGTTGAAAGAGAGTCATTTTTAGGATGTGACAGGGGATTTTTTTTTTTTTATCATTTTGAGGATCCAAAGCCTTTAAGTTCCCTAAAGACAGCAGTAGACCCATTGGTTTTGGAGGACTTCTTCTACAAATTATGTTTAAATGATGGTTCTTAGGTAAAGCTGCTTCTGAATAAACTGTAAAATAAATGAATTAAAAGGCCTATTTTAGGTTGCTTAGACCTTTGTCGCGCGTCAAATTTGCCTCGGCCACCTCTCTTTAGCCGCGCAGTGAACCCGTTGCTTAACGCCTGTCCAAAAATGTGTTCATAAGCTTGTGTTATGTTTTCAGCCCGATCGCTACGTGGAGCGGTGTCTGTGTGTATCTATTTGCAATGCATGGAAGCCACGGGCGATGCTGAGTGATCATATTTAGAGTCCTACAAAAAAATTAGTAGTTATGTTTTTTTTTTTTTTTAACTTGTGCTTTCCAACAGCTCGGCAAACAGTTCAGAGCTGAAGACCTCTTGTGTTGGACATATTTTACTTTAACAACAGGGGTTATTAATCTTCAGACAAACCAGAAGTATATCTGAATAAACCCCTTTTGTAATTGAGGCCAAACTTTATTCATTTTATTCATATTTAAAAATCTTTTGTGTTGGACCGGACGGAAAAGGAAGGGAAACGGAGGGAGAAGAGAGAGGGATGTTAGAGAGGGGGGGGGATAGAAGGGTCATTATAGAAAGGGGGGGTAAAACCATGAAGCAGCATAAAGCAACAAGTTTCTGGATGGTTATCATTACAGTGAGGCTCAGATGAAACACAAATCCAGAAAGGGCGGGGCCTGTCCACACGCACACTTAAATGAATGTTATTAACACACCGCGACCCGGTCCCGGATAAGCGGAGGAAGATGGATGGATGGATGGATGGACACCTGCTGGCCACAAAAAACGTCCATGTCAACATGTACACCATACAGATAGTGTTCACACACGCATACTTATTCCTTCAAACCAACTAGTGTGAAATATTTCATTCAATCACATAAACTATTTGTGTAAAGGTGAGCTAACACCTGTGCTCAGGTGAGTGTTTATGTTCTTCTAAAATGGATGGTGGAATGTGAAAAGAAGGAGGGAGAGTGTCTAGCCATCCCCTCACCAAGCAGCCGCGGCAGCCAGAACCCCCCAACGCCACTCGACAGCAGGCAGAGAACAACTGCCCCCCGGGCGATCACATCCGCCACCCAGGCCAGAGCCAGCAGGACCGCCGTGAGGCCCCCAGAGCCAGAAAGCAGGGAGGCACGGGGGGACAGAGAGTGCAGCCCCGGCCCAACCAGGAGAGCAGCCCCCCGCCATGCCGGGAGGGCCCAACGCCGGGGCCCACCCAAGAAGAGTGCCCACAGCCCCAGACGAGCACCTCATCAACACCCAGGAGTTCTGGGCATCCCCCCGGCCCAACCCCAGGTACGAGCCAGGACCCCCCCCAAGGGAGAACCGCTCCGCGCTCCAGGCAGCCACCCACCACAGACCACAGTTGGTCCAGGAAGGAGCAAGGCAGGGGCCAGCCGCCCCCGCCCAGGAGGAGGGCACCCAGGAGAAAAGGGGGCCCACAATGGGTGTTGTAAACATGGCCTGATTAGGCTTGGCCACAGTTGGAAATTTGGCGAGGCCCAGTACTCAGGGGCAAAGACCAGAACCCACCCCACAGGGGCACAGACCCCCCCCCCGGCTCAGGTGTGATGTGATCCCTGGCTTCTGGCCTTGCCAGAAAGCTCAGGGATCCCTCTCACCGCGTGGAGAGAGGACCGCCGGGCCCAGGAAACCAGCACCCAGGGGACACGGCCACCGTTGCCAAGGGCCCAGTACCCCCACCAGGGATGGGGTAGGGACCGATGGTCCAAGGTCCCACCTTCCTTGCAAAATGTGTTTGTGTGTGTGCGTGTTTGTGAGGGTGTGTGTGTGCATGTAAGAGTGTTGGAGTGTATATTTTGAAGAGTTAAAAGGTGTGTGTACTAAGGGGTGCAGTTAAAATTGGCGTGTAGGGCGCTAGGAGGACATCTGATGCTTGCTGGCAGTGATGTCCAAGCACCCCCCCCACCACCACCACCAAGGGCCCTGCATGTCTAAAACCGACAAACAGCCGTTTGACCACAGTAGTTATGTTTTTAATGTCTGAGCTCATGAGATCATTCAGAGATTCTCCCGGTACCAGTCTTGCTGCAGGAGCTGCATCTGAATGACGGCTGCTTCCGCTGTGTTTCCAATTTGAAGACTTGCTGTCCCAGATTAGTCTGATGGGAAAAATAAAGATAAGAAGAAATTAGAGGATCTCTTTACTATTGTCTTCATATAAATAAGAAAAGTATCATAAGGTTCAGCAGGTCCGAGCAGGCTGCCACCCTATGCTGCAATGGCTCTTTGTCTGACTGACAGTGAGCCTTCCGGGGCGGGCGTGGCGGGCATGCTTGCTCTAGCCTCATGGGCCTTGCAACAGGCTGCTGACCTGTTCAGGGTGAACCCACCTTCACCCAATATTAGTCGTGACTGGCTTTGGTAAATGGTAATGGTAAATGGCAAATGGCGTATACTTATATAGCACTTTCTACCCTCTTTCGAAGGCCCAAAGCGCTTTACAGTCATAGTCCCATTCACCCATGCACGCACACATTCACACACTGGTGGTGGCTCCGCTGCCAAACACTGGCGCCAACCTCCCACCAGAGACAAGTTGGGGTTCACTGTCTTGCCCACGGACACTTTGACACATGGGCGTGCAGGGCGGGAATCGAACCTGCAATCTTACGATCATGGGTCGACCGCCCTACTGCTGCACCATGCCCGCCCTTTTGAGGTGATGGGTAACCCCATGTTCGCTGTGACTGCAGCCTTACGCCACACTTTAGTCATTAGTAGGGTTTGCATACTGGCTCATTGATTGGTTTACAACCTTGAAAATTTGTGTAGACCCCCTGTGTACAGATTTGCTTATTTTTTTCCCCATGGACAGCTTGTTTCCACCCATAAAGGTAGTTGCAACTTAGGCCAAACTGAGTGTCTACAGGTTCGTGTTGTGTTTCAGTTTCCCTGCAAAGGCGACTAAGTTAAAAAGTCCCACGTAAATAAGCAAACTATGAAATGTCCGTCCCGCGTTTATGGCTTAGGATTCATTTATATCAGTACATGATCCAGCTGCGTTTGCTAACATTTTAGACTTGTATTAAATTGGTTTTCTTATTGGAAGGATCTGCATGTCTGTGAGGACCGGCTTTAGCAGGATCTGACCTTTACAGCAGAAAACCTCATTCCTCCTGTTTTATGAAAACACTGAATTGAGCGGGGCTTTTCAGCATAATGCAGGATAAAAAACACTTTGAGGTGATCAAGACTCCCATATTCTATTCTCTTTCTGTTTTGGATCAAATGTGTCCAATTTTCAGACATTGGCTTCCCACGCCGTCTGCGCTGGCGCAGCGGTGCCGAATGTCACAGCGAATGGAGTCACAGAGGAGTCTAGGAAGACGGAGGAGAGCCGAGATCTGACATGTTGGTGTAAACCTGGTCCTTCTCTTTGAAACAACTATTGTATATTGTTTTACCTTTATGCTTTCAAACGACAATTTTTTAACTTTTTCTTTAAAAAATTGACAAAAACATCATCTTTTCCTGGGAAATGTGGACTGTCTAATGATTTGCAGCTGAACCACATTGACAATCTTCAAGTTTTGGTCGAGCAGCTTCGGTTTTCTCATCCTTTTGGCATCGGTAAGCCTTTTGGTAAACCACTGGCAGACGAAGCTCAGCAGGATATCCCGTCTAATCATCACTTCCCAGAATCCGACCTCCCCTCAGGAAAACAACTCACCCCCATAATCTTTGAGGAAGATGTATTGAGTCTTAAAAGACAGAAAATCGATAAGTTTCCGTTTTTTTAGTTAAACAAAACTGTTCAGCCTAGCTTTCCCTGTACACTGACCTATCGCAGACTGTACCCTTTCTGCCGAAAGGCTGCGTGAAGCGAAAAGATGGAAATGAGTGATAGAAGTCTAAAGATTACTGAAGGAGGGGGCGAAAGAAGAGAAGGGAAGGGGATGGAACAGAGGGGATATCAGTGCCTTTAGGCTCCAGCTGAAAGGATGATACCCCGATGGAGAGATAAGAAACAGAGGGAATAATAGGAGAAATAGGACGCTGGAAACAAAGAGAGTGGCTGAAGAGTGAAAGAGAGGCTGAAAACGATACCCACGTTGGTTTTCATGAGGAGGAGAGGAAAGCAGCTCCTGCAGATTTGGAGATGAAGAGATAGTGATTGAGGTTGGTGCATGAATGCAGGCTGGGTGGAGGAAGTATGGATTGATATTGACGCCCTGTCAAAGACTAACTTTTGTATTTTGATCCTAGAAGTCTGAGAGGCTGCGGCATCAACCTCGCCTGAACTCACAGTGAGGAAAGAGGGTGTAGACTGGTGTGGGAGAAGTGAGATGCCTTCAAGTCTCTCTGTGTCACAAACTATTAGTTAAAGCAGTGGAAGTGAAATAAATGAAGTGGCCTACTGAGTGGAAGCTACTTTGGTATGCAGAAGTGGGGCTTAATCAGCAGACACGCAGTTTTTAGAAAAACATAAACAAGGCGACTGGGGGGAATGACACAAATAAGTGCTTGCAACATTTTAATGGTTGAATTATCACGAGTTTTACATGCATGGAGAAATGCGTCCCATTGGTTCCAGGATTAAGCATGACGCGCACAGCTGGGACCAGACTGAAGATGTTGCTGGGAGCGTGTTCCGCTTGTCTAGCAGGGTTCGTCTGCGTCTGGCCTTCAGCCAGCGCTCGCAGCCCCCACATGCCGAGCCGCACGCCGCAATGTCACATCACACAAACATTTCCCCGAAGCCGGGTTAACATCAGACAAGCTCTCTCCCAAAGCTATATTCATCCAGCTCAACCCGCAGCCCACGCCGTGTCACCCGCTATGTGTGCAGCCGCCTCACGAGGATCCTTCACACAACAGGATTCTGCTCCTTCGCTGTGCGGCTGAGGCGCGGGGTTGAGCTGAGCTGAGCCAGACCAGACAGCCGCTTAGATAGAGCCACTTGTCGCTGGCATGGGCCGGCTCTCTGAGGATCTCTTCTTCACCTCTGCCGAAGCAAAACAATGGGAGGAAGAGACCAATCTAAGATGATAAGTGACCATCAGGACTGGTGCATTCCTATCTGGCTCGTATGGAGATGTAAGGAGAGGCATGATTGAAAGAGGAGGCAGAAGCTGCTCCAGCTCGAGCTTTGTGGCACTTTGTCATGAGCTGCTGGCAAGAGCCTGAAGGGAAGGCAGACGGGGAGAGGGAGAAGAGAGGTGAAAGGAAAATGGACAAGCCTTCAGGAAGAGGTACGCGGAAGAAGTAGAATCGATGCTTGTACTTCTCAATGCGGAGAAGTGACCATCATGAGCAGCATGACCAAGCAGTTATTGGATCATTTGTCTAATACAGTGTCACTGCAGCTACTTGAAAAGGAGTTTAGGCTCTTTGATCTCCCCCCGAAGCCAGCAGAGCTGGAGGTGTCCTTCTAAATTTACTGCTTTTTCTCCCCCCTCCGAGGAAAAGCTGTGTTCCCTAACCCATGAAAAAAAAAACACAAAGTGTGTTCCATGATGACCATGTTCACACCATTTCATTATGCATTTCCCATCTAAACCGATGAAAAATCCCCACTCAAACAAAATCTAAAGTCAGATATTTTTTTATGTTTTAATATTTAAAGTAGTTGTTGTCTTTAGCTCCTGGTTTGTTTGGTAACTTCTTTTTTTCAGGCTGAGGATTTGCACTAAGCCGCAGAAAGAAATACAAAAAACCCCACAATCTTTATGTACAATTTTGTTCTGAAGGAAGTTTTATTTTGGTAAGCAACTGGATTCTGTCCACCACATCCGACTCATTCCTGACACATGTCATCGTTCACCTGACTGTGCCATTCTTAAAACACCTCAATGGAGAGATAAGATGAAAAAAAAAGGCTGAAAATCTATTCTGTTTGGAAAATTCTTTTTGAAGATAAGGGGAGAAATAGAGGAAACAGTACCTTCAACTTCAAAATAAAAGAAGAAAAATAGAAGAAAAACCAGGAAGCTTTCCTCCAAATATGGATTAATTGTGACAGTTGTTCTCACAGACCATAATATTATTGCAGAATATTCAGGAAGCGCTGTCTAATATTACAAGGATGCTGCTAATAAAGTTGTACAAACAGTGGATTCATGTTTATGAATTAACCTTAATGACCTTTTTTTTGTCGCACCTTAAAAGTCAGACAAGGTTGAATGCATTTGACTCTTTAGCTTCAACTGTGGCCTATATAGGTTAAGGGAAAATCTATGTTACATTTTAATGGTTTCTACATGAAGTCCTGAAAGAGGTTGGGGACCAACCTTAAATTAAATAGATTCACATTTTATTAGTTAAATGATTGAAAGCACACAATCAAACTAAAAAAAAAAAAAAATCATTTTCCTGGTTTCCTCAACATAACCCCCCAACACACACACACACACACACAAAAACTGCATTATTCTGCTGTTCCTCAAAACTTTTCATTGTTCTATCTGGTTCAAATAAGTGCTTATTTTGCTCTAAACAAAAATAGCTAATCAAGTGAGAATTATTTGGATGCCAGTTTTTGGGGGGGATTATATCTTACTGCAGAAGTCTGACAAAATGAAAAAACAATATGCAATATACTGTTTTTAAAACAGTTAAAAAAAAAAGTCTTTATAATTACTTTACGCCGCATCACACACTTTCTGCTACAATAACTGGAATTTCCCTTGAAGCATTTCTAAATCAGTAAACATAAACCAGAAAATGCAACATCTGCACTCTTTTTCCATGAACTTTTCCTCAGCAACACACTTAATAAAAACTTCTGCAACACTAGAGTGTGCAACTGAAAAATGAGCACAGTGGAAACAAAACTGAACTTGTTGAAGTTGTTTAAAAAGTGTTCACATGGCAAACTTATTTCATAAGATTTATTATTATTATTATTATTATTATTATTATTATTATTACTAGCTGTGGTACTGTATGAGGTCGTCTGGAGTGGCAGAAAAGTATGTCAGAGTAGTTCAGGACATGTATGAGAGAAGTATGACGGTGGTGAGATGTGCTGTAGGTCAGACAGAGGAGTTCAAGGTGGAGGTGGGACTACACCAAGGATCAGCTTTGAGTCCCTTCTTGTTTGCTATGCTGATGGACAGGCTGACAGACGAGGTAAGACAGGAATCTCCATGGACAATGATGTTTGCAGATGACATGTAATTTGCGTGAGAGTAGAGAGCAGGTGGAGGAAGAGCTAGAGAGGTGGAGGTTTGCTCTGGAAAGAACAGGCATGAAGGTCAGTCGTAGTAAGACAGACATACATGTTTCTGAACGAGAGGGATCAAGGTAGAAGCGTTAGGTTACAGGGGGCTGAGGTGAAGAAGGTGCAGGAGTTTAAGTACTTAGGGTCAACAGTTCAGTGTAATGGGGAGTGTGGAAAAGAGGTGAAGAGGCGAGTGCAGGCAGGTTGGAGCGGGTGGAGGAAAGTGTCAGGAGTATTGTGTGACAGAAGAGTGTCAGCAAGACTCAAAGGAAAGGTGTACAAGACAGTGGTGAGACCAGCTCTGCTCTATGGATTAGAGACGGTAGCAGTGAGACAGAGACAAGAGGCTGAAATGGAGGTAGCGGAGATGAAGATGTTGAGGTTCTCCTTAGGAGTGACCAGGTTAGACAGGATAAGGAACGAGTACATCAGAGGGACGGCTCATGTTGCCTGTGTTAGCGACAAAGTCAGAGAAGCAAGACTGAGATGGTTTGGACATGTTCAGAGGAGGGATAGTGGATATATTGGTAGAAGGATGTTGGAGATGGAGCTGCCTGGCAGGAGGGCAAGAGGACGGCCAAAGAGGAGATATATGGATGTCTTAACAGAGGACATGAAGTTGGCTAATGTTAGGGTAGAAGATGTCCATGATAGAGTGAGGTGGAAAAGGATGATTTTATTATTATTATTATTATTATTATTATTATTATTATTATTATATATGATTATAATGACTCATTGTGTTTTAAATTTTATGGAAACTTTTTTTTTCTTGTATCCTTTCAAAATGTTTATGTTTTTACAGGAAGATAGCTGCTGCTTGTTTTTTTTTTTTTTAACTTTAAGTGTACTTTTACTCATATTTCTATTTACAAAAGTATCTTGTCAAAAAAAAAATAAAAAAGAAATTGTTTGCATTTCAAAGTGCTATCCATTTTTGTAGTTTTCAATAATGATTCAAGTTGGATTTTCATTGATTCTGTTTCACTGCGCTGTCTGCTGACGTGAAGTGAGATGCTGCGAGGTGCCGCCAGGAAACCTCAGAGCTCAGCCTGTCATATGCTCCTGCAGCTTCAGCCAATATTGCTCTTAGAATAAAGATGAGCACGACATTTCTGCAAAAATCAGCCAAACAAGACGTGGCCATGACATGATAACAAGCATCGCCTCCCTGCAGGTGAAAATAGGAATCATAAGCAACACAAATGATCAGTTACTTATCTGAGGTGGTCAGGACAGCCGTCATTCCGTGTTCAAACGGGAGCTAATGACGAGCGAAGCCCTTCTGCTCAATTAAAGGACTGTAGTCTGAACTTTGGGACAGCTCTGCGTCAGCCTGCTGCTTCTTCACTGTCTTTTCAGTCATGATGGTTGATGTGTGACAAAAGCTGTGGCTGCCAGCCCACTCACCATTCTGCAGAATGGTTTTCAAATATTAATTGGAATATTCGAAATGACCCTTCCGTGTATCCCGAAGTCCTGCCTGCAGACGTTTGAAAGAATGACACCTTAAATGTATTTTGCTGTTAGCCAGACTGGAACCAGGAGGAGGCCGATGTTATTTAGCTGTTTTCAGACTTAATCTAGACTGCAGTGATGATTACTTTGGGAGATTGAAAAACAAAATTAACTCATCTCATGAAATGTGTTAAAAAAAAATGATTCAAAAGTGGCAGAATACATGGTGGGGAAAAAAGCAGCAGAGGAGAACAAAAGAATGACAATGGGGTTTGACGGAGAGGAACTATACAGGAAGGTGGGGTTGTAAAAACAAGCAGCGGCTGTGGTGATCAACTTAAACCAGCTCAACCAATTTAAACAAAGACTGAAATCAAACCCAAACCGTTTCACCAGCTCCAATTAAAAAGAAAGATGGATGACTTGATCTGAGTTGCCTTTGGATGCTATGGGAACCAGCCGTACTCACAAGAATGTTAGCCTACTTTACATGGATTTGCATGGTTAGGTGAACTGTGGCGTAAGCAGAGCAGGATGTTATGTTTAGCAGTTAGAGAAGCGAGAAGCAAATTCTTTTTAGCTTTTCCTCCTCATCAAAACCTTCCTGTCCGCTTAATCCTCTTTATGTAAATATACAGCATATTAACAAAAGAACTGATTTCACCATAATTGCTGCAGTTAGCTTTACTGTGCATCAAACACAGCAACACATGCCCACTATGACCTTAGTGACTGGTGTCCATTCTGTAGAGGCCTCTTAAATGTCCTTTATAGATGGCAACAAATGAGAAAATATATGGTTATTTTAGTCAAAGCTCAATGTTTTATGATATTGGTCAGTTTGCTAATCAATAATAAGGATGGCAAGACGATGTCCCATGAAGTACTGAAGCGTTCCATTAAATCGCTCCATTCTAGAGCTGCAGCTTCAAGGTACATGATTTGCTTCATTGCGCCAACAAGTAGACAAAAACTATAGGAAGAGGGATGATAAAATGTTCACCTTTCGCCAGATCCCTTCAAGCTAATGAGCTTTCACCGAGTTACACAGGTGGTTTGGCCCAGGTGGATGCCCTCCCCGACACAACCCTGTATTTTATCAGGGGGCACCCAGATTTGGGCTTCCTTGTGGTTACATAGTTAGGCAGTAGCATTAAGGGTCTTGCCCAAGGACACACTGGAAGGAGCTCATCGCACCCCCTGGGATCAAACCCTGGTTTCCCATGTGCCTGGTTTCCCCCCTAAATGTCCAAACTTTCTCTAAACTCTCACTGACCGCAACTCTCCATCAACCCCCCCGCCTCCTGAATGAAGCATGAGGGATTCATATCAACTGTTCAAACTCGTGGCACAATCCGAACCACCCCCTGAATTAGTCACGTGGTACAGCCGGGCAGTGAGGCTTATGAGGTCCTCCTTTTCTGCTCCAGACTTCAGCTACGTACACGCCGGATATGTGCCGCAGGTTCAAGAACACGCTAAAAACAGGTTCTTTAACACATCTTTATTCCCATGGTGTTCACACTGAACAAGCAGGGAGGGGCTTATTCTTATTTGCTAACGCCTACTCGCACATGTCCGCCACTTACAGTTGGAAGAGTCTTGGTGCTAAATTTATCCATCGTGATCAATTTTCAAATGGTTGGCACTTCTGTAAAGCAAAAGGGACGCTACCCACATTCATTCATTCATTCATTTTCTATACCGTTTTATTCCCTTTCGGGGTCACGGGGCTGCCGGAGCCTATCCCGACCACTTGGACGAAGGCAGGGGAGGATGCCCTGGACAGGTCGCCAGTCTGTCGCAGGGTCGCTACCCACATGTCACTACCAAATCCAAGTTCCTGATTGGTCAAAGTTTAACTTGGTCAAATCTGCAACAGACGTTCAATATATGTCGAACCCGAAAAAGGTTGTAGAAACTTGCGTACCTCCACCTAAATGCGAGAGTTTTGAAATTTAGTTTGAAGCTAGATAGCGGCAATAGTGCTCGCCATTTTTGATGCACCGGTAATGTTAGGTTGTAGGTATGAGGGGCTGTAAGCTAGCAGGAGAGCATGTAAACAGAGAGCTCTCAATATTTCAAAAATGTGGTCTTTGCTAATGAACTACTGCTGCTCTGCAGAAACTGTGTTTTGGCTAATTTTGGCTGAAATTAATCCTAATTAAAGGTCCACTGGGAACGCTTTTAGAACAGCTCAATAGATGATCGGATTGGGTCTTGAAAGTGGTGTCTTTTACATTTCCGAAGCATGCATCCTGCAAATTTGTGCATCAGTTAACACACTGACATATAAAACATTCAAGCTTTTGATGACAAAGCACTACAGTTCACTCTTGTGTTTCTGTTTTGCTCTGGTTAAATGTGCCGCCCTCTCACTTAATCAGGCATGTTGATTAAGCCTCTAATTTGCAGCAGTGGAAAGGAGGAGCAGATAGGGGGGAGTATTTTACATAATAGGAGTGAGTCATTGCCGAGGATTACAGTGTGTTTCTGTTTTACATTACTTCATTAGGGCTCCCTCAGATAACCTTTCATTTCTCATTATGAATTTTCGTTTTATCCGCGCCCGTGTCTAAGCTGCTGTCGACAATGCGCGGCGCGATGGCAGAAGCCCGTGAAGAGACAGCTCCCCTACAAGTGGAGGTCCACGTGATTAAGCGGTAAGCCACAAGAGGCTGGGCTTTACAATGAGGCTTGAACAGCTGAAAAGCACTTCAAAGCTACGCCGCAAATCACAGACAATGTCCTTTCATTTGTTGCAGTAAAGAAGTTAAATCGGTTAAAAACAATAAGCTCTGATTTTAATTTTCAGACATTGTTTCTGACTCTGAATCATTAAACTTCATGATCATGTCAGCCTTCCTACAGGCAGCTGCTTCTTACAACCGCACACCACAGTGTCCTTGAGCAAGACATTCAACCATCACTTGCTCTCCTTGACACACTGGCTTCCTCCTTGGCCACTTGTTACCACTTCAAGTATCAGCAGAGAAATTTCAATCGATGCTAAACAACTTCTTAAGTTAATATTACTTTCAACTGCAAACAGGTAAGATCAAGAGCATTTCGTTTAGTTAAAACGTAGCATACATCCCTTGGTTTTTGAAATGTGTGAATGAGGAAATACTTTATTCTGTTAAAATATGCCCAAGGTTAAGGCTGTACCCTTTCTCCATATTGAGTGATCTCATACATGTTAATTTTTCATTTACTTATTCGGTTTTCAACATGACTTTCATTCACTTTAAATTCAGTTTCTAACAAAAGTGCCAATTCACAACCAAGGTTATCTGAAGGCGCCACTTAAAAGGCAATAAAAAAACATTACTCAGAGCTTAAATAGTTACAATTGTTATGATCTAATTCATTCCAGATCATTCCAAAAATGTCAGATTGTTAAATTGTTGCATCACGGCGGCTTGTATGAGGGACTGACAGATTAGAGCAAAGGGTTGTCGGTGCACTTCCAGTACTGAGAATAGAACGTTTAGACGTATGTATCCTTCTAATGAACTGCATGGAAGAATGTCAAGGTTCAAAGTATCAGCTTTCCAAAAGTATACTTGAACTGTTTGTCAGTAAACAGACACGCATGCATATTAGAGTAGACTAGAATCAGCTCACAGCAAGTCAGTCACAGATGTGGAAGTGTCATGGCTGTTGGTTGCACAATTTTCTGCTTTCGGTGGAATTATGTGGTTTGTTGTGACAGAGTTGAGTCTTGGTCAGATGCACCACTATGGGGGTTGACACAGTTTTTCGGTTGTCCGAGCCAGAGAAGGGTTTCCAGCTTAAGGTGAGGGCAGGTGTGTTTTGCCATTCACTTAAGGAACATACAAACACCTCAAGGGACGTCATGAAAATGGAACGTACCATTTTTGTACACAGGGTAAGTGTATCAGGGAGTTTTCATTAGGCAAATGATAGTTGCCTACACTTATGACATATAGGGGATATTTTCCAATGATGTCCTTAAGTAAGGTTCAACTTGTGGCCCCTAATCGTGTATGAATGCAACATGTATAGGGTGTGCAGGGGATAAGTAGGTGCCATAGGATGCTAACACAAACTACGCTTCGATTGTGTAATATCCTCATTTTGTCAGAATACACAGAAGTACTGCTTATCACATGAACAGCACTAATATTGGTATTTTTTATTTAACCTTTATTTATCCAGGAATTGTCCCATTGAGATTTAGAATCTCTTTTTCAAGGGAGTCCTGGCTATTAGGCTTCTTGTGCAGTGCGCAGGACTTGGCAGGGTAAAAAAAAAAAAGAAATATCCTTATGACGTGCATTCCGTCTCACCTACTTCACTTACCGTAGCGTGTTGTATAAGTGTTTTCTTCGACCTGTTGCTCACAGCATCCCTGAGGTAAAAAATGTGCATGAACGTTTTCACTCCACGGGCTCACTGAGTGGTCTACAACCCTGGTGTTTTGTGTGGGACACTTGTGTGCCCCGTCTGGTTTTACCCATTTGCCTGCCCTTCAAACAGCCTGTATTTACCTAAAGGGTAGTTAACTTTGGCTACATTGGCCCTGAAGCGCAAATCACATCAACAAATCACCAGGCGCAAGCGCATATTAAAGATTACACGGACAATTAAAAAAGCAAAAAAAAAAAAAGTATTTTAAAAAACAGAATTACATTTTAGAAAAAGGAAGAAAAAAATCCAGAAACGAAATTGTAAAAAACAAAACAACAAAAAATATTTCCAGAAAACAAAAGCAATTTCCCAAAAACTAAATGAACTGTTAAAAAATTCAAGATTCAAGAACAACTTTATTAATCCCCGAAGGGAAATTTAGTTGCAGTAGCAGCACTAAGGAAATGGGGGGGGGGGGGGGGGGGGGGGATAAAGACAAACACAGACACAAAATATACAGGGAGGAAAAAAGGACAAAATTGAATAAAATACAAATAGAAAAAGTGTACAGTCTGTGACTCTAGAATTTTCATGTACATCCGAGTCTGCCAGATGAATTGTGGAGTCTAATGGCTGATGGCAGGAATGACTTCCTGTATCGTTCTCTGGCACAGCGAGGGTGTATGAATCTACCGCTGAAACGGCTTCTCAGGCTGTCCACCTCCCTGAAGAGGGGATGGGAGGGATTGTCCATGATGATGCTTATAAAAAATGCAACACAAGAAAACAGAAAAGTTAGGTATTTTGGGACATTTGGGACATATTTTGCTAATTGTCAGGTGACATCCAGTATGGCTTCATGCTTCATTCTTCAATTGAAATGATAGACACATATTATCATCCAGTGATGTCCCATAGCATCGACCGTTTCCAGTTTTTCTTATCGTGCAACAAATGCTTATTTATGCAAAAGGCGCTAGTTAACAATAAAGGTTGACTCAAAGCAAAAAAAAAATCAGGCAGAGCTTTATTAATTGTAATCACAGCAGTCTAACGGCCTTTATGGGCAACTATCAGATTTCATCAAAGGCTTGTCAATGTTTGTATGTCCTCACCGAACAGAAATAGACTTATTATTGGTTATTTAAGGAAGCCTTTGACTAATGATTCTCTGCTAAGTTACTGTGTTCTGCTAAGGATGCTGAAGGATTTACATGGAGGTTTTCACCTCATTAAAAGCCTTTTTTTTTCTTTTTAAATCAGCTCCAGAGTCTCCAGAACTGACTCTTTTATGCTTCTTACTTCCCACTAAACTATATGGTGGAAAGAAAAAGATAAAGCTGTACAACTCAAAAACCAACATATGACTATTTGCTTAATTTAGGACAATAGACGGCAAAGGAGGACATTAGTAATACAGACACTGTTTATTTTTTACGTCTGATGATCTGGACAGTATCGTAAAGACCATATGGACGGTGATTATTTGTTTATTCCACAACAAAGATGGAATGTGCAGAGTTTTGTCCAGTTTACCTAAGGGGCTTCCAGGACAAGCTCCCCAGGGTTTTTTTGTTTGTTTGTTTGTTTTTTTTGATCTGCTTTTACATAGACATTTGATTTTGGAATGAACTAAAATGTGATCAAAACATTTAGTCAATATCTGAATCAGAAAAAAAGTTCTTACAGACAAAGCTCATTTATCAAATACCCCAAAAACGCCTTTTTCAAAGTAAGTCTGGTTTCTGTCAGTTCAGATCATTTTGACATACAAACAAGTAAACCCTTTCTGGTTTGTTTAATTATATTATTTCTGAATAAAGTTGTCAAAATTAAGCAGCTATGACAGGACCTTTTTCAGCTTGCCAAGCTTTGTTGTTGATGTTTTTGCTTTGGAGCCGCAGCTTCAAGCAAACGCCACGCTTTCTGCTTCATGGCTGGAGGACTATTTTGGTTTCTCTGGGGTGTTTGTAATTGTCACCCTCCATCACCACCACCACCCCCCACTCCTCCCCCATCGCGCAGGCTTAATTGCAATCTGTGGGGAGTGATGAATTTGGACACCAGACACCAAACATGAGCTGCTCGCGAGTCTGAACTGGCATATTAAAAATCTGCTGGAGTTTCTGCAGGGTTAGACTGACATCGCAATGAATTTGTTAAAAGCCACAAAAGAGATATCTATGGCGCTGCCCCTATTATGGATTAGATTAATGCGCCGGGCCTGTCATCTTTTGTGCACAGTCTGCCATAATTGAAACTTCAGGCTTTTAAATTTTCTTTTAATTGTCTCGTAAAATGCTCAGCCCATGCCCGGATCATTATGGCCTGCATCGCTGCAGATATTAGCGGGTGACCGTGTGACTTTCCATCAAGGAATTTGAATGATAAATATTTATTTGTGTACGCAACACTTGCCTTAAATTATCAGCCTTTAAGCTGCTTTTTTTTTCCCTCCGAAAAAAATGAGTTTTCTCACTTTTGCTGCAACAATAAGAAGCAATTAATTCTATGGGTGTAAGAAATGAGATCCCTTTAAGAGGAAGTGGATTATAGTGTTGCTGACTTTGAAAAGACATGAAAACTCAAGCTGTTTAGCAAAACAAGAAATGTGTGTTTGTTTGCCAAACCCAATCAGGAAAAGGATGTTAAAGACACACTCTGATGATAAATCGTGATATTTTTTTGTCTACTACATCAAAGAATTGACAGAAATTTGACATATTTTTTAGAGTTAAGAGATTTATTAAACCCTTTAAAGAAATCCACAAAAAGATTTGGAAATATACATAGTATTATTTATGATCTCTTGGGTAATTTGGTAAGTTATGGCTAAAAATCAATGTTAATTTAAGATGCAGAAATATTGACATGTTTAGGAAAAACGCTATTTACCCACTGTCACAAATTTGATCCGCACGTTTAACATTATGTAACTGTAGTATAAATACTTAATTATGAACAAATGATGCATTCCTGTAATACAGCAAGGAGTTATATACCATGCAAACAGACTTTGTGAGTTTTTAAGTGTTTCATGGTGTTAATTCCTCACAAAAAAGAACCCCAAAGTGGTATTTTGCTCTAGTCACGTTTTTCTTAACATTCCTCTAAAAACCTGCACTTTCACACCAGCCCCTTCCAATCCACAACATGAGTGGGTTTTCACATTGTGACATCATAAAGTGGGCAACAGCCCCTTCCAGGAAGAGTCTGCACTGCCAGCTCCGCCCCCAGGCTAACACACACACATCCTCTTCTATAGTGGGAGTGTGTTAGCCTCTATAGTGTGCCAAAGGTAATATATTATCGTTAACATGGATATGGTTTACAAAGAATAGCATGATAATCCTTTAAGGAAACTTTCGATCACGCTAATGAGATAGGGCAGCGTGCCGCGGGAAAGTAGCCTCATTCACTGATCTAAAAACATTTCAGCTGATCAGCCCTGTGTTCATCCAAACAGGCCCTGATAAAACACTGAGTAGTTAGGAACATGAAAGATAAATACTTTTTTCTTTGGGTTTATTTGAATCTATTAAAGACATTTTGATAAGAATGACGGTACCGCGATTTAGCCATAGCTTCAGCTCTGTTTTTTGGGTCCCGCCCCCTTTAACTGTCTCCACCAATCATTCTTGGAGGCTTAATCATCCATTATCAGTCTGATAATTAAGCCTAAAATTGTGTTGCACACTATTGATTAACGATCATTCAGACGTACATGAGTTTTCAAAATGTCTCTAAAAACATCAAATTTCAGGACCCCATGGCTTTCCAAATCATATGAATCTCAAAATCCCTTCGCTTTATATTCTTAAATCATATAAGGTCACTTGCGGTCATATTTGTCATATAGGTCACATTTGCATTTCTGAGTATTTCTTTATTCAAATCATTGTGTTGGAAAAAGATGCTATTTGTGATGAAGAAAATACACTGGGTGGGCCACGAACTCAGCTCCATTCTGATGCATCGATTTGTAGACAAATAGATTCATTCATTTGTTTGTGTAAGGGATAATGATGCATTTTCAAAAATTAGCGCACGCCGTGGAACTGTCCGACGCGATTTCTAATAATGCACACTTTGAAGGCTATTATCCTGCTTATACCTTGATCACTTACAAAAGGCATAAATATTCAATCAGTTTTTAGTACTCTATTCTTGTTGTTTTTTCAGTTTCTATTGCTTTTTTCAGGAAAAGCGGACAACTTGTTACATGGTCTTGCTGCACCGACCTCGACTGCAGCGGAAAAGGAAACCAATAATTATGCTGGTCGTCACAATGGGTTAAAAAAAAGCCTCAGTTCAGAGAGGAGGTTTATCTCTTACCTACATGCTTTTGATGAAGCTAACGTTTGTTTTAAAGTGATATAGAACATTTACGCTATGTGACTGTAACTTCATTTTTAGGTGTGCAGTATCACTGTGGATTATCACTTTTTAATCCCCCTCTGTCATTTGATCCAACTGATCAAATGACATTTTAGGGGTCAGATTTATGTGGACAGCTTCCTGTGAAAGAGTCCTGCTAAATCGTTTCCTAAAAAGCCCTGAAGTGTTTGGAGAGGCTGCCTTCTGTCCATCACAGGCAGATCTGTTTACTGCTGATAATCTTATCAGATTCATATTCGTTCATCATCTTGTCTCTGCAAATCTCCATCTCTGCGGCTCATCATCCCCATGCGAGGGCTAATCCCAGCCATCACTCATTTTGTCTGCAGGGTTGAAGATCCGTGAAGTGATGATCAACGTGTCCCGGCAGCAGGTGGAGGACTTTCACGGCCCGGAGGACTACTGGTGTTTATGCGTCGCCTGGAGCCACCTGGGGACCTCCAAGAGCCGCAAGGCAGCCGTCCGGATCGCCTGTAAGCAACTTTGATTCCGGATTGAATTCCCTGTTTCTGCAAAGGTTATTTTTCCCGCCGACCTGCGGCGTGAGAGCTGTTACTACATCTGTCCATATGGACAGAAGGTCGCACGTGTCACGGACTGACATTTCAGTCTTGCTGCTGTCGTAAATGCAGACTGTTTGTTGTTCTCCCCAGACCTGAGGAAGAACTTTGAGCAGGACCCTCAAGGCACCGAGGTGCCTCTGAATGGCATGATTGTGCTGCACTGCCGTCCCCCAGAGGGAGTGCCGGTGGCTGAGGTGAGACCTGCTTGCACTTCAAACAAGTAACATTTTCTCCTGCGTCGCCTTGAGAGCAGCCGTCATCTGTCTGGTTTACTCGCAGCACAGCTCAGTTTTCATAACCGAGTTTTATTGCTCTCATCTGCCGCATATCAAAGACCCCTCTGCACTCTCACTTCAACCCCGAAGTCGCAGGAATCCTTGGATGGTTTGGTGTTTGTTTCCTCATAACTGAACGCACGTCTCCTCATCTATGGAAAGCAGCCCTGCTATTGACTCTTTAATTTTTGCTGGGAACAGGAAAATGAGGCTGGTGTCGATTGGTGTGCTGTGCCTTTCTCTGATGCTTTGGGCTTTCATGCGGAGGCTCAGCAGGCAGTTATGTCAATATCACACACTCTGTTTCCAAGCTTTGGAGCCTTTCCTTTGGTTAACACCACAGCCTGTGATCCATACGTAAGTGAAACGGCTGAATGGGCTGGAACCGGGGCATTGGGGCTTCCGTTTGGGTTGCTATTTTTGTGCTTTTATCTGATACCCAAAGTTTGAGATGCTGAACGTGCATAAAAATAAAAGTAATAATCACTAAAATCACCAGCACACCTTAGGCCTGTCAACCCTTTTTTTTTTTCTTAGAGTAGAATAGACAACCCCATCCTTCTAAGAATGTTGTCATGGCAACAGTGCATGTTTAGATTCTGTGAACATACTAAAATTCAGTTTGAAAGAGATGATGCAAAAGCTCTGATGCTCAGACGATGGTAAAAAATCTTTTCTTCATCGCGGAGGTGTGTTTCTGATTCGCCTGATATTCCTGGTGATTGAACCACAGAAATTAAACCAATGGAGTTATGTGCCTGTCAGCTTTAAAAAATGATCCTCAAAGAGATTTCTTCCCCTCATGTCAGTCAATAAAACCTCACAACATGTAACCATTTTTCTCCCAAACAATCACAATGACGTTTGTCCTTTTGAGTATTGCTCCTAAAAATTAAAAATGGGCTCAAATAAGGAAAAGTTCCAATGAAATTCTGATTCTTGGGTGTTTTGTGGAATTTTTCTGATTATTGAGGACAGATATTAGGAAAATTAGGCTTAAGATTGTGTTTCTGAGTATTATTTTTGAAAACTGTTATAATATACATTTGGAAAAAGAGCTTATGTGTTGAAAAACTCCCTGCTCCACTCTGTTCCGATGCATCCATTTGTACACGACTAGATCCATAGACGTCTTAGTGTGCGTGCTGGCATTTGGCTCAAAACTGCTCCCCATGTATGTTGCATCGATAAGATAGGTTGAGGTTGTGACTGGCTGTAAGCTAGCAGGGAAGAGTGTAAACAAAAGGAAAGATGGAAAAACGGGCAAGCTTTTTCAGCACCATGCCCACAACTCAGATGTACATTTCTAATAAACTACTGCTGCTCTGCAGAAATCACGGCCTGTTGATGACTGTTTTTCCATATTTTGGCTAAAAACTGCATAATTATGATTGGCACAACCGGAAACACTCTGAACATAGATAGATAGATGATTGGAGTGGGACTTTAAATGAACTTTGCTGGACTTCAGGGAGGAAAAAAATGTTTCTTTCACATGTAACATTTATAAAATCCTTGAACCTAGAAATGCTTGAAATCCATGTTCCTTAGTTTAAAAAGTTTTTTAAAATTAAAAACTAAATCATATTTTAGATTCAAAACTAGGCTCTGAATATATTTGAAGAGAATTATGTGAACCTTGTCTTTGTAGTGATATTTTCTTGTTTAGGTGCATGTTTTGTTGGCACCCTGGGAGACAGTTTGTCACTAAATCTGCACAAAACTCTCTTTGTGAGATGAATGTGTTTGCACATAGTCCCCAAGACATAAATAAACTTTAAATATAAAAACTGCATTTTTTTGTACCATAATAAATAACATATGTCAGATTGACAGATGCCTTAAATAGTTTCTTTGTGCAAACTTTTTCCACAAAGGAAAGATTTCATGGCTGCTGCTTTTTATCCTCACAAACGTGTTGCAGTTTAAAACAACTGTTATAAAATTATTATTTAGATGTATGAAGCTCAAAAATACAACGATCATCTTTTTTAAAGTTTATTGCCAAATCTGTAAGTCTGCTTTCTTTTTTTAAAGGAACGGAAAATAGATCTTATCGGACGTATGATTAATCTTAACCTAAAGCACAACTCTAATCATGTTTTGATCTATTGTCAAAGTGGTTCCCAGTGGTTTGTTTTAATTATGATTATGCATTTTTTATGGCCAAAATCAAAAACCCTGTGTTGTTTTCTAGGACATAGTTTCTGCAGTGCGGCAGGTGTTCCTTAGAAATTTGCCCCTAAATTGTGGGAGGGGCCATTTGTGCGGAGCAACCCCGCCCCTCCTTGTTGCTGAGAGCTTAGAGCAGGGAGCTTGCGGCTCACCCAGAGTTTTTTCTGCTTCACAAGAAATTTTTTCTTTTTCCAAAAAGCATTTTTTTCCCCTGATATTTACTCTTGACTGACAATAATTTGAATATATTAATATTCAGAAATGCAATTCTGAGCTTAATTTTCCTAATATATGTGCTCCAGTATCAGAAAAATGCAACAAGATCATGTTAAAAACACCACTTTTATTGGAGTGAGTTTTTAAAAGAAATCGGAATCCATAACTGCAGAAAAACACCAGCTTTAAGATCTTCAGACCATAAAATATTTAAACCTAAAGTTTAATTTTTCCTGCTCCTGTTGGCATCACTTAATACCGTTTAGAGTCAGATATATTTGCAGATTTGCGATTTATTTTGACTTTATTTAACACTTGTAAATAATGGAGTCTGAATCTGAACCTTAAAAGCATCACTGAAGGTGAATCCTCTGCAGGTCACAGAGGTACTTCTGTGAGCGCGGGATCTAGTGTGATGAATCATTCAGCTCACACAAATGGAGCATCAGTGTACCACGAGGTTCCCCAGTGCATTGTGGTCATCAAATAGCCAAGTCCTCATGCATTCATTAATGCCAGTCTGGATAACAAAGAAAATGGTCATGGTAAATAATACAGCTTGCAGGCTTTCACCTGAGTTTGCACCTAAATCAAAAAAGGTGGAAAGTGAAAATTCAGGCAGCTCAATTTGGAGTTCCACATTGGGCTTTCTACGAGTTTAGACCTTGCTGACAGGTTAAAGCCTCTTCTGGAGCCAGCACAGTCAAGCTTTGCTCAGAAAGAAGCAGTTTCTCAGCTGCGGTTTTATGGAATTGAGGTCATGATGCCCTCTGATCAGTGTGCCTGTGTTTACATTATTAAGTGCATTTATTTTGGTCTTCAATTTATTTCAAGTGCGCCTGATAGAGCTTAGCACTTGTGATCTTAAAGGCATGCCGGCACTTAATTTTTGGTCAGTTGACAAGATGCAAATAAAATAAGTTCCAGCTGCATAGAAGCATAAACACGCCTGTCCTTGCAGCTTGAAATCCCCTTATGTTGCCCCTCTTTCATGTTCGCCATGCAAACATGGAAAAAAGGAAGGACTTTATCCGCATCTTTGCTGTAACTAAGCTTTACAGGAATTGACTGGGATGCTGTGCAGGATGTTAATGAAAACCAGAGAATGCCATATTATGTGTCCCAGAAGTGATAGAAGCAATAATCCGCTCTCGCTCCCTCAGAGAACTGATCGTAGTAAAACCGTCAGTTTATCACCGACGAGTTTCAAGGATGCTCTGTTTTTAGAAAGCGCAATTTACAAAACGCTTTCTTTTCTTGCTTCCATAATTTATTTGATTATTGGCACTTAAGCCAGCTCGTAATCTGATTGGCGTGCAAATTTACTAAACTTTTAATGACTGATAGTCAAAAGACGCCACAAACAGACTTTATGTGCCACAGGACTGATACTGCAGCTTCTGGTTCAACTGACAGTCCAGGAGGAGGTCCTGCAGCCCTAAACCTCCGTCTTACTGAGGCCGGATCAAAGGCAGGAGCGCCACGGAAAGAGAATAGAAACCACTGTAATAGTCGGAGCCGGTTCGATTTTACCCGTGAGCCAAACAATTACCAGTAACACCTGTTATTCCAATGCGGTGTGCACAAAACTTGAATTTGACCATAAAAAATAATATATGCAGTAAATTAATCTTTTTTTTTTCCTTTATTAACATACAATAAAAGACAAAAACTGAATGCTAAGAAATTATTTTATAGTTTTAAAGACCAACTTTGATGAAAATATTGTTTTTGGTGTTTTTCGCATGTTCTTGTGTCATTTTTCTGATAATGAAGAACTCGTTAAAAAAAAAAAAACAATAAGCTCAAAATTGCATTTCAGAGTATTTCTGGTTTCAAATGATCGAAAATCAAGAGCAAATAAATAATGTCATAGCTTGCCCTTTTTGTTGTTAGGTTTGGGGCCTGAGTGGCTGTAAGCTTGCTGGAGACCATGTCAATTGCGCACCCTCAACAGCAGGGAGGGGAAGGGAGGGGAAAGGAAGGGGGGGTTGCTCTGCGCCAAGGTTCCCGCCCAAAACTTTGGGGCAAATTTTTGTTAGTTTTTGCTTTGCAAAGACTGTCCTAGAAAATGAAACAGGTGTTTTGATTTAGGCTAAAAATGGCATCATCACAATTAAATAGATCAACAGATGATCTAAATTAGTCTTTAAATGTTAAAGATTGTTTATTTTTGCCCTAATGTAAAGAAAAATGTAGTACGAAAAAAAAAATAGGTGTCAGAATTTTCAAAAAAATTTTTTTTTTCTTTTTTGATAAACCAACTTGTATAAATGATATATTCAGACTGAAAGACACTGTGGACTACAAAGGTCAACTGTCACAAAGGTCTCCTGTCGTTACTGTGATTCAGTTCAGCCCAACTATTGCTGTGAGATTCAAACCCCTCACTTACTAACAGATTTACCTGAAATCTTAGGAACGCTTTGATAAAACCCACACACATTTTAAATCATTTTAAAAACAGTTGGATTTATTTTTCGCTTAAAAAACATTCAATAGTAGTTTTTATCTTTATTTACTGTAGTGATTTGATATTTGAGCACTCATTCTGTCCATCATTGAGCTTTAGGACTTACTGAATACATTTTTTAAGCCTCTGCCCCCCATAGGTGAAGGTCAGTTGTTTCCAATCAGGTTGGCGTCTTAATTACATTTATTTATTGTAATAATTTTACATAGTAACGTGTGTTGGATTTTGCCAATATTTCAATTAGAGAGGACCTGGTTTGGTTAATGTGAGAATTCCTTGCTGGCGCCGCTGCTGGGGCCAAAGCTTGTCTTCAGGTCAGGATTAAGTAACTCGCATTTTACTCCAGTACTTTTTTTAAGGCCGTTTGGCTGCAAGTTCGATCCCGCTTTGATTTCTCAGGTGAATTGTCACTTTGCTCATTAAAATTGGCCAAACTACTAACTGGAGAAGCCTTTTCAATTATGCAAAGCTGGATATTGATCTCAGGAAGGAAAAGTTTAAATTACAAAAAACAGTGAAAAGTTCCTGTAGAGACGTGCAAACTTTTTACACCTTCTAAACTCGCAAATATATTATGTAGTCTGTACCAAAGGAATAAAAAGTGATGTCCTCCCAACCCTCTATTTAACTCTGGAAGATTTACACTTGCAACACTCTGGATGCACAAAAAACGTCCAACTTTGAGACAGATGGACTACAGAAGCAGAAAAACACACTAGGTACCACTCCTGTCAGCTTAGAACAGGAAACCTAGGCTACAATTCACACAGGCTCACCAGAACTGCACAATAGAAGATTGTAAAAACGTTGTCTGGTCCGATGAGTCTCTGTTTCTGCAGCCTGATTCTGATGATAGGATCAGAAGAACATGAAAGCATGGATCCATCCTGCCTTGTATCAACACTAAAGGCTTGTGGTGGTGATGGTGTCATGGTGTGGGGATAGTTTCTCAGCACACTTTGGGGCCCTCAGTACCAACTGAGCATAGTTCCAACGCCACAGCCTACCTGAGTATTGTTGCTGACCATGTCCATCCCTTTATGACCACAGTGTACCATCTTCTGATGGCTACTGCCAGCAGGATCATAAAGCTGGAATCATCTCAGACTGGTTTCATGAACATGACAATGAGTTCACTGGACTCAAATGACCTCCAGTCACCAGATCTTAACCCAAAAGATCACCTTTGGGATTTGGTGAAATGGAAGATTGGCATCGTGGATGTGCAGCCGACAAATCTGCAGCAACTGTGTGATGCTGTCATGTCAATATGGACCAAACTCTATGAGGAATGTTTCCAGCCCCTTGTTGAATCTCTGACACCAAAGGTTAAGGCAGTTCTGAAGGAAAAACCTGGTACTAGCAAGGTGTAGCTAAAAAAAGACCAGTAAGTGTACATATAAGTTATAAAACCAGCTGGAATATTACTACAATGGAAAAACACAAGTTGTATAAATTCTTGAATCAATTGTATTGAGATCACAATTGAAAGATCAGATGTTGATGATGAAAAAGACTTCATTACCACTATGAGGTTTTAAAAATTGGTTTCATTTTAGTATTGCAGTATTTTAGCTGCAACAACCTTGCAGATAAAGTCAGAAGTGCTGAAAATAGGTTTAGGCAGTAAAAAAATACATCCCAGACATTATCCCCACATTAACCGAACAAGTTATTTATAGCAAGTGTCATTAATCATCAAGCTTCTCATCTCTGGTGCTTAAAATATAATTATTCACTGATAAACATAACATTTCCAGAGACAGGGTGGGGTTAAACCACGGAGGCCGCATCCCAACGTTCAGCTGTCAGACGATGGTTAATGTGGCGTTATGATGGAAAGAATGAGAAAAGGCCACGTGTGACAGAAGGGGGGGGGGGGTGCAAGGTGGAGACTTGATGAAGAAGCTTTAATTGAATCAGATGGAACAAAACCTGATGCAGGATTTTATAATTGTCTTTGTGTTGCCTTCACTTCTCATCTAAATGATTGCAAATGGAGGTCATTACATCTCCTTTGAGGATAATTCCGGGTTTTGGCCTGATCTAAAATGACTTGAGAGTTTAGTTGAAGATGACGCCGATCTGCGTCGCTCCGGGCGTATCAGCTCTCCCATTTCAGCACCTTCAAACAGCTTGAAGCCATCGGAGAAAGAAAAATTCTTCAACACCCCCACCCCCACCCCCTGCTGGGGGTTAGATGCTGCTTTAAACCTTATTTAGTTTCCCGTTTATCCTTTGGCTTAAAAGGAACCGGGGCAAGAATCACCGGGGAATGTTTTGAGCGACATCAAAGATTCAACCCGATTTGAACCGCGGTTTAATGGTCAGCATCGTAACCATGGCGACCAGCCCAACAGGATTTTCCTCCCGCGCGGTCTGATTGGGCTGCGGTGTTCCTCTAAACTTGCTGCTTGCAATCTAAGTGGAACAAATTTGCCAATTAAGCAAATCTGTTTCCGTTCCTCCCCAGGCGCTGGCTTATCAGGCTCATTTGAGTCTGCCGTGTCCCTGCCTTCTCATCAACATGTGCATCTTCCCTATCGCTTCTCCCCCCCAAAGGGCAGACTCCGGGTCCAAAACATGCACGCATATCACACTGCAGAATTATGCACGTCCTGCAGCAAATACTGGAAAAGAATAAAAGAAGCAGCAGAATGAGATAGATAAATCAAAGCAAAAAGATTAGACGCGGAAACCTCGGCGCCTAATTGCTTTCGCGTGAGAATTCCCTCAGATAGATGCCCAAAAGGTCTAAGAATCTCCACTGAAGAAAATCCAAGTTCTGTGTTTTTTAATGATCGCCGAAGAGATTAGAGGTGAAATGATTTGGTTAGTTACACCAAAGTGGACAACAGCCGAGGCTGAACGGTTTAATTAAATGACATATTTCAGCATCTGTTGTCTTCCTCTAATTCACTTTTGTCTCTCTGAGCCGATAACAGAATTAGGACTAGCAATCAAACGCAGTCGCTCAAAGTGATTCAGCTTTAGATTGCGTGAATCCAGAGATCACACTGTTTTCTTTTTGAAGAAAAAATAGCAGTTTTAGGCCCACAAGCTGCACTCTAGGAGCCAAAAACCATTTTTTTCTACAACAAAACGAGTCTGAAACCATCAGAACATTTGCAGTCATTAACCTTTAATTACACTTAACTGCATATAAAATAGAAACACACTCTTCAGACGCATAGCTTCCTAAACAAGTCAAAGTTGTTGCAAGGAGGCGTGACTGAATGTTTCTTAGTGAAGGGCGGATCGATGCCGGACTGATCAATATCTCACACCAGACACAGCTCGTTGGTTATCAATGCCACTGAATGGATTGATTAGAAACGTGCGTCTTTTTAAGTGTAATTGCAATGTTGTGTTGGACGCAAAATGTGCATCTGGGGTGTTAGTTTGCGACACTAAAGGTGAGAGGAAGAACACGTCATTCCTTTACCAGTTTGGGTTTAGATTTATATCCTCCTGACTACCAGCACGTAAATGTGTCCTCTATGGAGGACATTTCTAAACCTTAATATCCCCCAACTACAGCATACTGCAGGACAAACTCCTTTTTGGTTTCTACAGACCATATTTGGAGATTTTCAATGATACCATACGTGAAGGAGTGGGGCTCTGGGAATTGTAGTTTTGTAGATTTTAACATTTTTGACTTGAGTTTTCTTTTTCTGCCGAAGATATAAACATGCAGAAGTGAATTATGGGCTTGTAGGTCAATGTTTTGGATCAGAGCAGAAGTGTCTCTTCAGATAAGACTTGCTGGAGTGCATCAGAAGGTCTTGGTGAACAAGGATCAGCCACAGCATCGTTCAAAAGTACTGTAGACACACCAGGAAATGTTGCTGGCAAATGTGTCTGGGGGAAAATAGTTCTCTGTGAATCTTTCAGTCTCTAAGTGTTCCCTAAAATACATTATACTAAATTGAAATCCATTTGCAGGGCATTTTTTTGTCTGTTATGTCGGAACAGAACAGAACACAAAGAGCTTTCACACCATCAGTTCATCCATTTTCAGAACCCGCTGAATCCCTTTTGGGGTCACGGGGATGGGCAGAGGCGGGGTACGCCCTCAACAGGTCACCAGTCTGTTGCAGGGACACACTCACACACACAAACATGAAAACTTAACGACTATTTTGAGTGATTAATTAACCTTTAAAGCATGTTTTTGGACTGTGGAAGAAAACTAGAGTGCCTGGAAAAAACCCACAAGGAGAACAAGCAAACTCCACAAAGAAAGATGCCAGCCGAGCTAGTGTCCTCTATAGGAAAGAGGACTAACCACTATGCCCCTATGCAGCCCACTTTTTAACCATTCTTAGTTTATTTTGGAGCCCACTTTGATGGGAAGACTTGAACGTTCACCTCTCAATTCTGCTCCTCCATTGAAGAAAAGAAAAAGTAAAACATTTGAGTTGCAAGTGAACCCTGATATGATTCACTACATGAACAGAAAACACAGAACAGAAGGGAACCAAAAGGATAAAAGAACAAACTCTGTTTGGATCATAAGAAGAAAAAAAAAATACCTGTGGACCATGAACATCTTGAATAAAGTTTAGTATATAGTAAAATACTGAAGAGGAATCCACACCCTAATGATAGTGTGGCTGAAGGAATTTGCCACATAAGTGCCACCTGTGAGATGGGGGCTTAGGCTGGATATGGTTGCTGTGAACGAGTGACAACAATATGGACTGTCTCCTGTCTTTGGGCTTAAATGAACTTGGTAGTGCGGAGAGCATATGAAGGATCATATGACCAGCAGCACTGGCCTCCACTGGTTGCTCTTCTGTGATGTTACAGTATAGGACTTGTTGATTTTCTCCGTCTGTTATTCGTTCTGGTTGCAAATTTTAGGTGAAGAAATTTTCAGTCAAGCTGCTGTTTTAACGACAGCAGGTGGGTTAGGTGGAACTCCTATTCACATTGAAACTATCTTAGCTTTAAAATGCACTTTAGGTATTTAATAATAATGGATTAGATTTATCTGCGCTTTTTCAGACGCTCAAAGCGCTAATAGTTCAAATAGTTTGCTGGAAATTTGGACAGAAGAGGGTCTACCAGACCTACTGTCCCACTCTGATCATCTTTTGATCCATTTTCAAAGTGTTTCCAGTGGTTTTTTAAATATGATTATGCCATTTTTGTAGATTTTTTAGGACATTGCTTCTGCAGAGAGGCAGAAGTGCTCTCTCCTCTACACGTTGTGGGTGGAATAGTTGTCATAAAGCAACTCCACCCTCTTCCCCTCCACATTGTTAAGAGTCCAAAACTGGGATTATGTGGCCCACCCAGCGTATTTTCTTCGTCACAAATAAGCTCTTTTTCAAACGCCATTTTTTTTACATCTGCTCCTGATTCACAACTGTTTAAATAAAGAAACAATCACAAATGCAATTATGGGCTTAGTTTTCCTCAGATATGTCCTCCGTCATCAGAAAAATACCACAAGAATATGTGAAAACACCAAAAACACCATTTTCATCTGAGAGTCTTAAAGAACACTGTAATATATGAAGGAGCATCTGTTTATTACAATAGTTGTGGTTATAAATGAAGTTCCATTTATCCATCTATCCATCCATCCATCCATCCATCCATCCATCTATCCATCTATCCATCTATCCATCTATCTATCTATCTATCTAAAAGTGTTTATGGAAACTAAAAACACTGTTTTACTTTAAGTAACTTCCGTTCTTTTTTTTTTTTGAGGGAAAAGTGTATAGCTTGTTTTTTCTAAAAAGTTCTCAGAGAACACTAGAACGAAAGACTGCTCTTTCTGGAAAAGTCGTTTGTTTCTGCAGAGCTGTACACTCAAGCCAACAACAATAACACAAACACACCTCACGTGGTCCTGGAGGAACTGGTTATAGAGATGTGGGATTTTTCCCGTTGAGGCAAACCAAACTCTGCAGCAGCCAAAGCCTTGAGTGGTCAGAAAAGTTGTTGAAATAGCAGTAAAGAGCAGACTCTGCACAGCAATAACTTTTTTTTTTACTTTGTGTCATGAATTACAACAGGCGTGCTTGAGGAGGCAAAAGGCTGCCGACTGACTTGCATAGTAAAAGAGGTTCTTTACCGCAGACTTTAATTTCACCTTTAGATTTTTTTAAAAGCTTTTTTTTTTTTTTATTGGGACCCCCTTTGATGTGTGCTGTAGTGATAATCATTTCAATGTTACACCAGCGTCACATGTAATGTGGATTTGTAGGTCTACGGTCTTTTCTGTGCACAAAACCCAAAGTTTTCTGAATCTTTCAGTGTTTTTTTGCAATTTTCTGTGGACTTCATCATAACTGTTTACCTTAAATAAAGCCAATTCATATACATGAAAATCTGAATTGATTCATAACTGTTTAATGACGAATTTCTGCTCCATTGAAGGACAGAGACGTTCTTGTCTGTCTCATTATTTTCACTTCTTTCAGTTGGAGATTAGATTTGCCATCAAAACCAAATGTGTAATGTAGAAAAGTGCACCCCATCGACGAGTCTTTGCTTCTGGCGATGCATTAATTTTTGCCATGTTTCCTGAGGTGACCCATTAGCCACTAAACTATGGAGTATATTTAATTTGCCCAGCATAATGGTTGCAGCTTGGTACCTGTCAGGCTCAATTCCAGCAGTTTGTTATGAATATGCATTCAATCTGAAGGAAAAGCAAGAGGGTCAGAGGGTAAGTTACAGCTCATTTTTGGCCTCCATTAGGTAGAAAGTTATAGTTTGTCTGACAAATAGTTTTGGTGGAAAAAGAAAGAAGTACATTTATCGTCAGTTTGCAAGGCATTGGATGTTTCTGTTGGTTTATTTAGTAACAGGCCTTCTTCCATGTTGATTTTATTAGAACCTAAATATATTGGGTTTATTTCAAATTAGTCTATATAAATAAGAACAAAAGACCCAAGGTGATTCAGAGAAGGTCAAAATTATTCTTATATATTTTTTCTTATCAAAGCAAACAAATCCCCTACTTTGTCCAAGAAATGACTATCAAAGGTGTGTCTACACACACACAATCATCAAATCATCAATACAAGCTTCATTAAGCATTGCAAAAATAACAATAGCAATAGGACCTATATTTAAATGAAATCTCAAATGACGTATTAGACATATTTTTTTGCATTTTGTCTTTTTTTTACGTATATATTTTTGTATCTGCCGTTCTCATTTCCCACCCTTATTAGTTACTGAAAAGAGTTATTACCCATGGTCCATCAGGCTCCATAAATGAAGCATTTCAAAAGCCTTGACATTTGTGTATACACAGTTGTACTGCTTTTGTGTTGCTTTTATTATTATTATTATTTTATTATTGTCTTTCATTCTTATGATTATTTATTCACCTTGGACATAATTAAATTTCATAATGCTTTTTTTATGATGGAAACAAAGCATTCTATTCTATTCTATCTATGTTGATCAAACATCAAGGTGCAAAGAATGGACAATAAAATGAGAAAAAATACATTAAAGGTGAGAACATTTTTAAAAAATCTATAATAATTGACTCTATGTACAGTACTTAAAGAAAGAAAATACTGGTAGTGCACCAAAGCAGCCCAGAAGTGGACAGATGTGCAGTGAATGGTTCTTTCTATCAGCTTTAGAGATAATTCAGTTTTAGAAATATGAGTGAAAGCTGTCTCCCTAAAAATCAATTGAAAGAATCTTTTATCTTGAGTTTTTTTTTTTTTTGTGTGTGTCATTTTATTACTTTTTTTCAAGGCCGTATCACCTCTTACAAGGTAATCTCTAAGCCAGTTGTTCAAATGCTGCATTTCTTTCCCATCTTCTTGAAGGACGATGAAATGCTTCAGCAAAAAAAAAAAAAACCTTGAGAATCATTTTGGTAACATTTGATAGAAAAAATGGTTAGAGGAAAAATAAATCACGTTCTTTTTTTAAATGTATTTATTCATTTTTGCAGTGGCCTTGGTGCTGTGTTTAATTTAACAAATTTTTGTTTCTTTACATAAAATTCCCAATATTATCAGTCAGAACAAAGCCAGCTTCAATTTAGGAAACAAATTTTTTTACTTCTTCTCATCAACACATGGAACAATAAGATTTTTTTAGTTTATAACAGTTTTGTCCTCTTTCTTGTTTCTTAGTAAGATAATTGATGATGTAAGACATTTAGACTCTGGGAAACAAATTAATTTACCTGTACAGAAACATTTCTTTTATGTTTTTTAGTCATTCATGAAAAATTAGTTTATATTTATGTAACGTTTTTGTATGTCAAAAAAATATAAAGATAGTTATTCATACATTTGTTCTTAACGAATAAAATATGTAATTTAATTTCTTTCGACCACAGGAAATGCATTTGGGAAATTCTAAAGCTGACTTTCCAAAAGTTCTTACAAACTTAATTGACTCTATTCATATCAGAAAAAAAACAGCTTGCTTAAGAGAAACTGGGATAATTAAAGATTGAGGCAATAAAAGAGAAAAAAAAATTAAAAAGAAGCACTGACAGAATTGTTGTGGTCTTAAAAGCAGTGAAGCAAGCTGCTGCGGAAAAAGGCTCAATTAAACCCACATGATGAAAGAGTTCTTGGACCAACAAAAGGACCAAAAAAAAAAAGAAAAGAAAAAAGAATCACTTGTGACAAAATCACAGCTGATGTATTGATTTTTGGGCTCATTTTTTTTTTTCATCCAAGGTTTGAAAAGAGCAATGCAATCTCAGGGTTTGTTTGCTGCTGTTAAATTCCCTTGGACATTCTCCCCAAACACAAGCCTGTGCACAAACACACGGAACTCCCAGCAGGGCGGAGTTTTAATCCTCAAACACGCGGCCATAAATCAAACCCCAGTCTTCATGCTACAGCTCGTCCCTCTCAATGAACAGCTCATGCTACTGGCACATTAATAGCAATTTACAGAGCCAGTCATGCGCAGAGAGGAGCATCAACAGAGCGTCCTTTTTTTTTTTTTTAATTTCCTTATTCACTAGTGTGCAACCAATGAATCGGTAACATCGGTGGATGTGACCTACATCCCTCCCTGTGAGCTTCATCAGCCATGTTTGACTTTTTTGAAAACTTCTAATCTCACAGCTTAAATATTTCTATAAAATCTTGATCAATTCTTTTATATTAAATATATTTTACATACATGTACATGTTTGTATATGCTATGTATATGTATAAAATATCAAGGTCGTAAATGACTCGGTGAGCCCGTAGAGTTAAAATGTTCCATGGGAATACTGCGAGTGACAGGTCGTAGTTAACACTCAAACGTGGGTGAATTAGGAGAAGCGCTGACGTTTCCTGCAGATTTTTCAATTTTTCTAACCCCCCAAAATCCTTGAGGGACTTGGCTTTAGACAAAATGGCGCCAGACATAATCAGCCTGAAGCAGAACCTATACAACTTACCCTAATCCAAAAGTGTTCAGAAATGTAGAAGCTATTTTTTTTTAACTTGTCCTGTCCAACAGCTGAGCAAGCAGATCAGAGCTGAGTGCCTCTTGTATTGGACAGATTGTATTGTTACAATTGGGGTTTATGGATCTTCAGACAGACAGAGTGTATATTTGTATAAACATCTTTTGTATTTGAGGCTAAGCTTTATTTATGAAAATTATATTTGTATCCATTCCTTGTTGGACCGGACGTAAAGAAGAAACAAAAGAGGAGAGGCAATGGCAAAGTGGGGACTTCCAGCTCTGGTCAAGTATGTGAATGTCTGCAGCCAGGTCCTCTTGCAAAATACTGCACAGGCAGCCCATTGGTGCTGTTCATGTGACAAGTGTCTGCAGCCTGACTGTTGGAAATTAGAAGGTAGTCATCCTGCAGGCATCCTACCGGGACTTCCGTATCACATGCACACTCCATGCATGCCACATTTGCGAGTGGTCAGTAAGGAGCTAGTACTTGCACCTTAAGTGCATAAAGTTTGTAGAACTTGAAGTTTAACTTCTAAAATTATTTAAAAATAATAATAATAAAGCTGACGGCTTAGCAGATTTTGTTTATTGAGAGCATATTTTTTTCATTTTCTATATAAAGTCCTGGCTTCTCAAAGTCTTTGCTCTGATTGTCTAAAGCTAAGCATCAAAACACCAACCCACCTCTGGTGTTTGCAGGCCTTTACATTCTTCAGAGATATTAGAAGAATGGTTTTCATAAACGCATCATTTTTTGAAATAAATAGTCCAAGTACCCTTTAAAGTTTGGCCAAACAGTTTCTGCAAAAAACATAAATTCCCACCATTTTTCTACAACACCATCAAACTGTAGAAAATGAGAGTTGAATGAGGAGCACAGAGACCTTCAAAGCTGTGAATGGAAATAAAAGTTAGGAAGTAGTTGTGTAAAATACAGGTGTGTTTGTCAGCATTGATGTAAGAAGGCTTCTTCATTGTGAAACACTACTAAGCTTAAGTTATGTGATTTCATCATCTTGGCAAAAGATATGGTGTAAATCCAATACAGAGTGGTTTTGATCTCAAGGCCTTGAGGGCAGCAGCGCATTAAAAATAAACCGTCTCCAGTGAGTGCACGTCTTCATATTCTCTAAAGCTGGAATGTATTGTTGTTGCACCATTCAAAACACAGGCGGACATTGCAAAGAAAACATGGCAAAAAGTCTCCAAAGACATTCATGTACAACAAGGTTGTTTAAACAATACGATGTCAAACCAAATGATTGGTTACATCTGTTACATCTGTTTCTGTTCTACAACATTCAGATTGCAGCAGACTAAAGAGGAGGTGTGGGGAGAAAAACCAGCTGGTCACCAACATGTCAGTTGTAGTTTTATGCTACGGTAACAAATATAATTGCCACCACGCAATGGGGAGGGTCATTCTTTTTTGAAAATTGTTTGCATGGTCATGAATGTAGACGGCAGCAATTAGGCGGCCGTCAGTCAGCCAGGGGTGACGTCATTACAAAATTGGGCAACAGCTAGGGCAGCCACAAGCAAGTGGCAGCTGGATCGCCGGCCAGTAGCTTAGGGGTACATAAAAAGAGACACACATTATTATTTTTTGACAACATGCCTCCCAAGAAACCCTCTCCAAGGGCAAAGCCCCAGTGCCCAAAACGAAAGTCCAAGCGATACAACCGTGGCCAGGATTGCCAGATTGACGTCTGGTCATCATTCTGCCTCCAGCCCGTTTCAGATGCCCTCTTGGAGTGCTCGCACTGCTACCGTATGATTTCGAACAATCGGAGCGTGGAAGTGGGATGGCAGCAAGGGGGCAGGGGGTGACTGGAGGGTAGTGGTCTGAAATCAGCCAATCATCAGATGATTTTGGGGACCTTGGAGACCCTCCTATCAGTTATTGGATGCTGCCTTCCTGCCACCCACCTGTCACTGGACTGCCACCGTGTGACCTCTAAACTGATTTTTAAAAAATGGTAGCTGTAACATTGTAACTGTTGTATATTTACACGCTATGTAAAAATGCGAAACCCCCGATAACAAATGCCATTGCGCAGCCAAATTAGCTGAAAACTTGCATTGAAGTCACAGCGCTGTGGCATTTTGGGATATGTGGCCGTATTCTCACAGGAGCCAGCATTGATTTCAAAGCCATGTTTGACAGTCGCTTAGCTGAGTAACGAGGTTAGTTCAATTCCCATTTCAATCATCTTTTGATCTATTTTAAAAGTGATCCCAGTGGTATTTTAATTCTGATTATGCTGTTTTTAGCCAAAATCAGAAAAACCTGTCTCTTTTTGTAGGACATATTTTCTGCAGAGTTGCAAGAGTTCCTTAAAAAAATTCCCCTCTGAGTCGTGGGAGGGACTGTTGGTGCGGAGCAACCCTACCCCTCTCCTTCCCATTGCTGAGAACTCTCTGTTTACAGGCTCTCCCTCACACCCCCAACCTAAAATCACATGTGCAATAAAAATGGTGAAAAAATATTCGAGCTATCCAGCCGTACAGATTTGAGCCAGATTCCAGCTTAGATGAGGAAAACAAAGACGTACGTGGATTTAGTTGTCTATGAATACATGAATCAAAATGAGCTTTTTGTCCGCCCAGCATAGTTTCTACACATACACAAATACATTCTCCTTTCAACAAGATGTTTTGTTTGCTCCCGATTTGCAACAATTTGAATCAAGAAATACTCAGAAATGCAATTTTCACCTCTATTTTCTTCATAAATGTCCTCCATCATAAGGAAAAATATGACACGAACATATTAAAAACACACAAAAGCACCACTTTTATCAGTGTGGGTCTTTAAAACTAGCTTCTAAATTTTATTTGGAAATGTCCTACATACCAAAGAATATTTCTCACAGGAAGTATGGCATAATCTTCCATGGAATTTACCACAAAGACATTATGTTAAGCAAAACTGAAAGATCTCCAACACTGAGCCCTGAGGTACCCCTGTAAAGAGGTGATAAGATGAAGAGGTGTGTCTTTGCTGTGAGACTCTTCCATCCATGATTCAGGTTGTGAAATACATAAATCTGAGCAAACGGAGGACATGATAAGTTCTTGACTGTGTCAAAAGAAGCGTAAAGGAAACATAAATGTTACTTGGGAGGCAGATGACAGTTATTGGCTGATGTGGGAAACATATCTTAAAAAAAGGCTAAATACAAACTATATTAAAACTGAAGTAATAGGAATTTGTAACCTTATTTTACATCTACATGGTACTTGTAAAGCAATCTTATAGGGAAAAAAAGGGGCAACTAACCTATTTTGTGTGATCCATGACTTTGGCTGACAGCAAGTTAATTATATAATCCAAAGAGTATTTTTGGTTGGCGCAGATGAAAGGCAGCTGGAAGTCATCTGACGTGGCTGCTGGATACATCAGGCTGTCTGGTGAACAACCACATCATCCAAAATCACCATGAAATGTTATCATTAGATATTCTGACTGAAAAAGGGGAACAGTCAGCATCAGTCGCAACCCACTTTCCCCACATTATGTCTGATGGCAGGAGGGGATTTGAAATGCTCCCAAACAGTGTTCAGAGCTGTGCACTGCCCTTACAACACTCTTTATGAATCTGTGTTGATGAAAGTCAAATCTATGTACCAACATTCACATATTTAAAGACTCACTCCACTGAAAGTGGTGTTTTAAAAAAATAATTGTGGCATCTTTCCAATGACAGAGGACTCATCAAGAAAATTATGATTAAAATAGCTGTTCTGATTATTTTTATCTTAGCTTAAAACGGTGTAATCATACTTAGAAAAAACACTAGGGACGCTTTTGAAAGAGATCAAAAGACCAGTGAGACTTTACATTTTTGTCTGATTTTGTTTTTGAGGGTTGTTGTTTTTACAACTTAATTTTTCTAAATATACAAAATGTGTTCTTCTTTTAAGGTGGAATGGCTAAAAAACGATGATCCTCTAAACTATGCTGATGACAGCATTGTTGATCTGAGGGGTGACCACAGCCTTATCATCTCCGAAGCTCGCCTTTCTGATTCGGGGAACTACACGTGTGTTGCCAGCAACATTGTTGCTAAAAGACGCAGCACCACAGCCACAGTTGTCGTCTACGGTAGGACACCAGAGCCAATATCTTTATACATTTCATTAAATGCACCTTTAGGGCTTTGTTTTTGCAGATGTCGTGCTCATATATATTATTATGGATGGTAACGGTTTGTTTATGATGTGTTAAATACACAATGTATTCATGAGCTCAGTTATTAAAAATGGTAGTGTGGCCGGTGACACTTCAATACTCAGAGACTGAGTAACCTGTGCTAAAATGTCATATATCTGCAGAGCAGAAAACAGAGCTTCAGCATGTTTGTAGCTTGAGGGAGAATGAAATTATTCTCTTGTTTTCACACCACCTCTCTGAAGAAAAAACCCTCAGTTGGAGGGTTTCTGTGCCTTTTCACTGACCTCTTGTCATGTTGTTGACAATGGCTGTAAGAATTTGTGTGGTTCTTTTAGAAAAAATGTCACCAAGGCCCATCCATCAGAAATCCCTGTAGCTCTAATGAAGTCTCTGACAGGTGCAACATAGCCTGAGAGGTGTAGAGCAAAAAAATAAAATAAAAAAGGTATTTCATACTTTTCTGTGAAAGCAAATAAGCAGATTATTCATCCATCATAAGATACTTTAAGAAAAAGATCTTAGTCGGCACTTAAAGAGCAAAAATGTAATTCTTATACTAAAAAATCTAGTTTGCATTCACATTGGAGTGTTTTTGTGTCTATTTTTTCTCATCTTTTGTCATAAACAGTAAATGGAGGCTGGTCTTCATGGACAGACTGGTCCACCTGTAGCGTCCGCTGCGGTCGAGGTGTGCAGAAACGCTCCCGGACCTGCACGAATCCCGCGCCTCTCAACGGAGGATCCTTCTGTGAGGGCATGTCGGTGCAGAAGAGCACATGCAACACAGTGTGTCCAGGTAAGAGCAGCAGTCAGCTGCAAGTTTGGTTCTTGAAACAAGACCGCTCAAAATTTTAATGGAAAACAAAATAAAATATCATTTAAAATAAGATGTTTTCAAGATCAAATGACTCACCACTTACTTTCTGGATTTATTGCCCTAAAAAAAGTCATTAAAAACCCACTTCAATTATCTTTTGATCTATTATTTATGTGGTCTTTTAATTATGATTTTGCTATTTTTAGCAAATATCAAAAAACCTGTGTCGTTGTCTTGGACATTTAGTTTCTGCAGAGCGGCAGGAGTTTCTTAAAAATTCACTTCTGGCACCAAGCAACCCCGCCCCCTTCTCCTCCCCATTGCTGAAAGCTCAGAGTAGGGAGCTTTCTACCTTCTACATCACAAATACAATCTTTTTCAAACTGCATTTTTTCCTCTGGACTTGATTCACAACAACTTCAATGAAGAAATTCTCAGAAATCAATTCTGAGTTTAGTTTTCTTTTTCTATGTCCTCCATCATCACAAAAATGCAACAAGAACAGGTTAAAATTGCCAAAAACACCAATATTCATCTGAGAAGGTCTTAATTAATATTTCCAACCACCTTAAAAGCAACACTGCCCATTATCTGACGTTACTAAAACATTAAAAAAATTGAGGGTTACATAAAATACATTTAAGCTAAATGGTTAATGCTAAGTAGCTAGTAGCTCCATCTAAAAAAACTTCCTGATAATTTTGTTTATCGTGCTTTTAGTTTGTTTGTGTTAGTATTATTTATATATAAACATAATCTTTAAATATACACTTTTATTAATAATCTGTCCTATTTTCTGTCTTGCAAGAAAAATAATATTTTTAAGTAATTTTTTCAAAAGTAAAATAATCTTAGTTTGAGAAATCATGTCTTATTGGCTTGAATTTTTTTTATTAAAGAACTCTTGATAAGAACATTTTCTTACCTAATTGGCAGTTTTTTTTATTTTTTTCGCATTTTTAAATGTAGACTTTAGTATTTATATTCATCCAAATTTGGCCCTCACTGCTAGTTTGTTGCATTTTTCATTATTACTCACTTCCTTTCAAGTAAATATAGTTCTGTAAATATAATTTATCAGCTTTTGCAGCTAATGATAGAAATATATAAACGAGTTTTTTTTATAGATTATTGTAGAATCAACAAATTTAGTAAAAGTTAATATATTTTTTGTGGATTAATTTAGGATTTCCAGTGCACAGCTTCAACTGTTAGTATTCACATGTTCTTTTAAAGTAGTAATAATTTTCCAAGTTCTCTTTCTTATAGTCTTAAATTATGACTGTCAATAATTTGGGTATAAGCGAGCATAATAATTTAATTTGAACAGAAAAAATAAAATCTCTGTGCATCAACCAGGTCGGGAATGAAACAGAAACACAAAAAAGTGTGAAAGTAAAGAAAAGCAGGAAAATTAGCAGGAAAACAATGGAAACAATTCACACTGACTTAACTTCAAGCTTTATCAAAAAAACAGAAAGTGAGGAACAAAGCTGATCTACTGGAAAGGTTCAAGCCTGCATTGATTCAACTTAGTGGTTCTGCAGTTGTTTTAGGAGACAATTTTCAACTATAAGAGTTTTAATTTAAGATTAAGTTTGATTGACTAAAGGGGATAAACATGTGCACAAATGTACACTTTCAAAAAGAAGAATTTGCCCTCGAGTTTTCTTGTTTGTTTGTTTTTTGTCCCATTTGCCCTTGGAGTCATAACTGAGATTCCTGTCAAACTTGATTTCAACATCCTGCAGCTGAGAAGAAGGAAAAATCTGACAATAGCAGCAGAATAACTGAAATATAAATCAAAACAGCAATTACTACTGTCAGCCATGGTCATTATTGCTTTTTTGAACGATATTGCACACAGTACTCTGCACCTTCAGTCATGTAACAACAGCTCCTCGAGTTAAAAAGTAGCCTTCCAGAGATCTGAATGCTCTTGCTGTTTTGTTGGGGGTTTTTTGAGTGGGCATTGCTCCATCATTCAGCTTAAACAGAAGACCAAAAAGCCCCCAAAGTCCAGCCCTCCTAAATTAAAAATTGAGCGCATTAACATGCCGGCTTGTTGGCTTAGCAGCTTGCTAGATTGTGCCAACAGCAGGTCTCAAATGCAAACGTGTTTTGAGTCCCATTTGAATATTTTTTCATGCGAAAAGAATAGAAAGAGTGAGCTATAACATTTACCTACTTCTCATTATGTTTTTTTTTTAATGAAAGAGTGCTCACTTATACTTTGTGTTAGCGTAAAATAACTATTTGTGTACATTTTATGGTTTCTATTTTCACAAAAATGCTTGATTTAAAGCAAATATATGACATATTTTCACACTTATTTCAAGCATTAAAAACAATTCAATACTACAAGAAAAAAATACTAAACACAAATAAATCAAACCATTTCAGATAGTCAGAAGTCAGACACTGATTAGAAAATAACAAAGATAACAGAACAGGATGCTGTCCTTTTAACAGAGTAATTACTCATAATTAATAAATAGACATATTTGTATTAAAAACCATCACTTAAGGCACATTTTTACAGAAAAAGTGCATCAATTAGCATATTTTCTCCAATTTGGTACTAGCTCTGCCCCTTTGCATAAAATGGATCTTCTTTGTCTTATATCTTCTTTTCTACAAAGCTAAATCTGGTAAATGTTAGCTGTACACTCATATCTGCAGTTATTCAAAGAGCACACACAAGTGGATTATTTAAATATAGCAATTTCAAAATAAAAGCAAATAGTTTGATTTGTTGCTTTAGGGGATTTACAGAATCCCACCTTTATTGTGCTTTTTCCTTTTATGCTTTTTTTTCACATATTTGCCTTACATGTTTGTTTTTCTTAAATGTGTATTTTTTTGCCTTTTGTAAGTGTAAGCAACTGTTTACAATAACAAAGGGCAATAAAATAATTTGGTACCAACTACTAGGTATTAAAAGTCATTTTTAAAAGCTGACGTTGATGTTGAAAACTGTTACAGTCCATCCATTAAAATATTATTCTGAATATTTGTATTTAGTTTCAAAAAATTTCAGTTCTAAGCCTGTTTTGTCTTTCAGTTTATTTAACATAGGCTTCTACTTTTGTACGAAATAGGAGTGTTTTGAATTGCCATCAAGGATTTGAGCTATTTTTGTTTATATTTGTCAAACAGCTAGTATGCATATGCACCAAATAATAAACAATTCAATGGATTTCCCTGTAAATATAGCTTTCTGCCATTGCATTTCAGTGTAAAACTCAGTAATTATCTTGTGCTTTCAGGTACAGGAGAAGTTTAGCATATTGACCTTATCCAAATTTTAAGGTAGCTTTGTTTTAGACGATTGCTATTTACCCATTTTAGTTTTTGAAGATGGAGCAAAGATGTTTGACCAAAAAATCCAAAAGAGAAAATCCCTTATTTAAAACTATTATTTACATTACATAAACCATGATTTTATTTGTTTATTTATTTATTTTTTGTGCCATCCAGACTGATTCACTTTTTCATACAAATCTCCAGTCTTGGTACACGTGATTGGAGGATAACCTTTCACGTTCACTGTGAATGCACAGCATTTCTGCAACGCCTCAATGGCAACACTGGTGTCAGACAGCCAGCTCACTGAACCGTTCAAATTTGCAAACTAAGAAAAAAAAAAGGTAAATGGTAGAATTGGCTAAAAATAGAAGAGGTGAAAAGCAGCTAAGGTTTGTGCAGGAAGAGCAGCCGTTCCAGAGGTTTTATTTAGACGAGCTTAAATTGATAGCTTCAGCTGCTGCAGACTCTACGTTATCAGAAAAAGGCGAAGCACTTCGTCAAGCCATATCTCCAAATACCTTTTGAAAAATGCTCTCTATTGAGCTTGGACATGCATCATGTGGATGGTATAGTCGGAAAAGAGGGACAAAAACAAAGAATCCCAACAAATATTTCTGGATAGTTTCTAGTTTAAATATCTCATTACATTTGATACTAGACCAAACTCACTTACTAGTGTTTTTAACATGGTCGTGTGGCATATTTATTTATTCAAACCTGTGAATCACGAGCAAATTAAAACAAATGCAGGTTGAAAAAGAGCTTATTTGTGACGTATTAAAGTATGCAGACCCCAAGCTTTTTGCTCTGCTCCATTCTGAAGCATCCACTTGTAGGAAAATGTTTCATTTTCGTCTTCAGAGCTGGCATCTGGCTCCAAACTGTACAGCTGGATAGCTCTGATGTTGCTCGCCATGTTTGCGGCACCATTAATGTTAGGTTGGGGGTGTAAGGGGCTGTGAGCTGGCGGAGAAGCTTGTAAACCGGGAGCTTTTAGCCATGGTGAAGGCAAGGGGGGCGGGCTTACTGCCCAAAACTCAGAGGTGAATTTTTTGAGGAACTCCTGCCATAATATTTTTTTTTAGGAATTATTGTATTGAAATAAGTATTTTATTTGCTCTACATCAGTAGTATTTTTCAACCGGTGAGCCGCGGCACATTAATGTGCCATAGGAGATGGTCAAGTGTGTCGTGGGAAATTACCCTCATTAACTGATCTAAAATCATTTTCCATCTCCAGGATATCAGCTCTGTGTTCATCCAAACAGGCCCTGATAAAACACTGAGTAGTTAGGAATATGAAAGATCATAAAATACTTTTTTCTTTGTGTTTGTTTGATTCTATTTAAGACATGTTGATAACAATGACGGTACCACGATTTAGCCGTAGCTTCAGCTGTTTTGGGAAAAGTCCCGCCCCTTTAACTGTCTCTGCCAATCATTCTTGGAGGTTTAATCACATGTCATCAGTCTGACCAATCAGAAGTGGTTAAAGTCTTCACTTCCTTGTTCTGATTCTGCTCATAAAGTCTCTCATTTCTAACAAAACTACACCGCTAAAGCTCGTCTTTAGCGGTGTAGTTTTCCACAGAATCCGGTGTCAGACCGTGGAAAAAGTGAACAAAACCATGAAGCTCAGAGACGCAAGTCTGTCTGCATTCGGCGGCTGTTGCACTACATCTCCCATGATGCATTGGGTTAAAGTGACAGTATCTCAGCACACAATGAGTACTTTCCTGCTAAATGTCTTGAAACAACAACGAACACATCAAACAGTTTTTAAATCTTCTATTTTAACTTTTATTACATCTTTTATAAAAAAACAGCTGCAGCTTCCAGCTTTTTCTGTCACTATTATCACAGAAATGCATGTCAGATCGTGGAGGGACTGTAGATCAATACAGACTTTAAGTTTCTCCTTTTTTTTCTATTTTTGGATGCTGGTGTGCCGCGGGACTTTTGTCAAGGTTAAAGTGTGCCGTGGCTCAAAAAAGGTGGAAAAACACTGCTCTACATAGTATATTTGAGCAGAAGTTTTTTTGTTACTGGTGAGTGTTTTTGTTTCAAGAAACAGACTTGCTTTATTTTAGACTCAGCTGACTCCTAAGACAAAACAAATACATTTGGTGGGGGTGGGGTGGGTATTAATATTGTAAATGGAACTTTTCAATCTTCTTGGAAGACCCAAAGTACTTTACAGTCATTGCTCCACTCACCTATACACACACTGCTGCCAAACACCCGCAATTGAACCTGAAATCCTCTGATCAAAAGTCGCCCGCTCTACCCCTGTACCACATAGCAATATAATTTACTTTAAAGTTACGAACACACAACCCTTGACAACACATGTTCAGGTGGCCACTTCCGATGAAAAACCTATGTACACGTGCCTTTTGAGCTTCCGCGTTCAAAACCTTTTGCATTCACACATAGTTTCTGCGATCGATTTTGGGCTCTACTTACAAAAACCATGGCCATTAAAAAACGTGGTTCGCAAGTTTAACCAGGTCCAACTTTGACAAGTCAGGGACTCGCATTTGGTAGTGAGTCATATTTTGGATTTATCAGAAATGATAACAATGATATCGACCCAAACATGGTTGGTTTGTAAATAGAGGTAAACCAAGACCACTGTCCTGACCTGATGGTAATCTATATCGGCCATTGCAAGGATGCTAGCATTAAACCGAACAGTTTCCGATTAGTGCCCAAATCACGAGATTTCCAACTGTAAGTGGTGGACATGCACTAGTTAACAGTAGAAAAGGAAAAAGAGCCTCCCTTCTGGTCCAATGTGAACACCAAGAACCCACGTTTAGTGTCAAATGTCTAGAGTACACGTACCTTCAGCCATTATATTTCCAATTACCAAAACAATATGAGTGTTTATCGCTAATTTCAAGGTATATTTTGTTTTAAAAAAGCAAGATATTGCAACATTGCAAATTCTACTAGTTCTATTTGGCAGATTTTTTTTCACCTATACCAAGTAAAACCATCTTAAATTAATACATTGTTTCACTTGTTTTAGTAGGACATTTTTCAGTGATTGTAAAATATAATCTTGACTTTTGGATTCCAGTGATAGAAAATGGTTGAGAAGCAAAGAAAGTACGTGCTCATCCTGTGTTTTCAAGATGTTTTCCCCAAGGTTCCAATCTGTTGGCAAACAGATGAACATTGGGGTTATAAAGGGTGGAAAAAACAAAGCTTTGTTTGCTTGAGCTGAACTCGGATGACTCAAAACGTTTGTGTGCGATCCTCCAGTGGACGGCGGATGGGGGGATTGGAGCGAGTGGTCGGCGTGCAGCTCGGACTGCGAGAGGCAGCGCAGCAGGGAGTGCACCGCCCCAGAGCCCAAACACGGAGGCCGGCTATGCGACGGGGTGGCAGTGGCGACGGACAACTGCACGGGCGGCCTCTGCACTCAGAGTGGGCATCTTAGAATCATGCTTGATGATGTCACTCTCATCCAGTTTCATTCAACATATATGAGACTGTGGGAGTGTGTGCTAAGGATGCAACTTCAAACTTCATTGTTTCCTTTTCAGATCGGAAGCTTCTTCATGATGCAAAGCAACAGGGTAAGTCTTTTATTACTTGATGTTTTCGTTTTCACTGTGGCTTTTTGTTTGCAGCTAAAATACATGAATAATGAGCTTAGTGAATCTTTAATTTCAAATTGTATCGTCTTCACAGCCCTCTTTCTGTGACTGCAGTCAGTCAGCAGCATCTCCTCTTTTAGACCCACTTAGATCCAATCTAAACTGTCCAAACTGAGTAAAGAAAGGGTTTTTTCGTTCAGGAATCGTAAAGAAAAACGGCGGTGAACCCTGATGTTCATTCAGCGGAAGCTTTGTTTGCTTAGTGATCTCAAGGCAGTTGTGTTGCTTTTGTTCAACATCTCAGCTGCATTTTGGATTTCAGCGAAACCCAGATGAAGCATTTTGTTTCTCTTATTTATGGGCTTAGATTGTAAAGGGTTGCACTTTACTTTTTTCGGCTTTTACTTTTTAATGACGGTTGCTGATTTTGATTGAGGCACAGGAGGGGTTGGTGAAGCTTGGACACACTAAATTTTTTTTGAAAGGTTGAAAGTCCCCACAGAACGCTCCAAAGAACAACAGAAGAACAAAACAGTGTTTATAGTCTGCCTTTGTCGTTACTTGACTCTTCTTTTGCTTTAGAACTTTTCTACAATCATGGACATATTGTAGAATAAAAGAAAATAGACAAACCAAATCAGAGTATTGTTGTTTTTGACTGATATTTTAATTTAAAAAAACGCAAAATAAGTATGCAACAAAAACTTCTACAAAGTACTTTATTGCAGTGGAAGTCATAGTTTGCTGGGCTGCTCAATGGTGCAGTGGTTAAATCTCTTGCACCACAGAAGTACCGTAAAGCCTTACTTTAAATCCCACCTGGTACCCTTCTGTGCCCCCCCCCCCCCATGCATGTGTGCCAAAGGTTAATTTGAGACTCTAAAATGCCCCTAGTTGTGAGTGTTAGTGTGTTTTTGTGCAACATACTGTTCAGGGTGTAGATTCTCTCTCAAGCCGCTGGGATAGGCTCCAGCAACCCAGTGACCCCCGAAAGTGGTTCATTGAGTTCTGAAGATGGATGGATGGAACAGTTTTAGGTTCTTTTCAGTTTTCAGTCATTCTATGAATTAGAAATATTATTTTACAAAGTTACGATTTTATTTTTCGATCTTTTAATGTTTTCATCAAGTTGACATATGTGTTTACAAGTCTAAAACCTTTTTACACATTTCCTTTTCCCTTTTTTTTTTAAATTAAGAATCTGGTTTTTCATTTACTTTAACCTGATCCTGATTTGACCCATTCACTTCAGGAGTAAACTGATAATTAACAAAGCTTTTGTTTTGAAATCACATCAGACTCATCAGACTCTATTAAAAATGTCCACCGCTGCTTTTGAAGGAAAACTGGAACATTTTCAGTCTTCACTAGGACTTTTTTAACTGAACAAGCTTGATTTTCTTTTTACAATACAGACTACAAAGTAAAACGAAATAAATCTCATCCATAGATACTAATACCCAAAAGTTAAGCTGTTAATCTGTCGCAAAGTAGCTTAAGAACAACAAAGGAGATGTCCCACAGTGTTGGAGTGGCTTCAGACAAAGCCTTTCGCTCAGTCTTGTATAAAGTTTTGGGGGAGACGCTCACTTTGAGCAACATGGCCCACAAACTGAACCCCATGATTTCTGTTGGTAGGAACTTCTTGAGCGCACCTTCTTTCAAGCATCCATTTTTCTAACTCAGTAGTATCATTTCCTCACCGAGCAGTGTTATTTTAAGTCAAGTCAATGATTTTAACCATGTTCCATTCTCGCGATCTCCAGCCCTCCGCTGATACCTTCACTCCTGCCTCTGTCAGGTGTAGCATTTCAGGTCAGCCTGTCTGTGGTTAACCATTGTGGATCTATGGCTTCATGTTTGTTTACTGGTCAGGAAAATGAACTCTTTGCTAATTTGTAGTTTGCAAAAAAATGGAAACATCTATTTAAAGCAACAAAGCCGCAAGCATGGGCTCTCTTTGCATGTCCTTTGCTGTGTTTTTGTTTCTCTGAAACAGCGAAAAAAAAAGTGGTCAAGCTGCCAAAACTTCCCAAGCCCTCAATTAACCTGCTGTTGTAGCTGCTAATACTGCTTTGCATATTTTCTCCATTTTTTTTCTCTTGTTTGAGCTTCAGGCTACTTAGAGGATTTCCAGCATGTCTTGTTTTAGTGTAAATCTCATTATTTTTCAAGAACAACCTAGCATCTCCTGTTTCCCAGTCATTCTTTCACTTGGTGCTTTTGGACGCCGCAGCACTGCGGGGAGAAGCAGGTACAACATAATCGGCTCCGATGAGCTAATTAAATGAATTGGTTTTGTTATATTATCCCAGAGCACCTTTAGCACCAGAGCCAAGCGGCGTCTGAGATGACACTTTAGGTGTCGGGTTGATAATAGTCGCCTTTTCTTTTTCTTTTTTTTTCTTTTTTGAGGTTCCTCATTAGTGCAGACTAGAACAATAGACCAAAGAAGCAGCACAGACAAGAAAACCAAAAAAGTCTTTGGTGAAGTTTAAAACTTTAACTCGGATGTTGTTCCAAATATTTAGTGTCCTCAAGAAAAGAGGCTTGGGTTTAAGCAATACTTGTTTTTCTCACTCTTTACCCCCCACAGGGGCAGAATCCAGCAGCGATGTGGCCCTGTACTCCGGCCTGGCTGCAGGGGTGGTGACAGTGGTGCTGCTGATCGTCGCCGTCACTCTTTACCGTCGCAGCCAGAGCGAGTACGGCGTTGACGTCATTGACTCAGTCCGCTCTCACCGGCGGTTTCCAGTCTTTCAGCTTCAAGACATCTCGACAAGGTGAGCCGCTGAGGTTCTAATCTGACCGATAATCTGGATTTGGGTTTGGGATTGGTTTATTTTAAGCAATCAGAACAAAAAAATACTCAAGAAAATATATCAACAATATAGTGTTTTAGTCGTGATTTGACTAAAAAGTGAAAATATAAAAAATGTCCATATACTATACATCCAAATACATTATGCCATTAAAGTTAATCCTATTTATAGATACAAAGTTATATATAGAATTATATATATTTTAATGTAAGTACAGTTCAAAAATGACAAGCAAGCTGAGAAGGATAGACAAATATCTCAAAACCTCTTAAACTCCTGTTTTGTGTCTGTCCAGTTTTACAGACGTTCAACAAGTTTTAAAAGTTTTAAAACTCTCTTTTCCTTTCAAAATTTTTTTCACAAATGTCCAAAACTTGGTTCTCAATTGGGATTCTACAAGTTAGGAAGTGCAAGAAAGGTGTGAAGGCTTTTGAAACTAATTTGTAATTGACTTTTGTCAGGTCTAAATACATAATAAACTTGTTACTTTAATAAAAAAAAAAAAAACAAGTAACTTTCCAAATAAATTTGTTTTATGTTAGCTTTAGTTGCTTATCTTAATTGTGTTATTTTACCAGCCAGAGCAGCCACCCAAAGGCAGTTGCAAATATGTTTTTAAGACATGGGATCAATGTAGAAGAGAGAATCTAGTAGTTTTCCCAAATAAAACATGGGTCATAATTAAATTATAAATAAAATAGAAACAATGAGAGTAATGTATTTTTATCAAATAACCTATGGACATTACCATTCCGCAACCTGAGCTGTGGAACCCCTTTTACAAAGTAAGTCCACCCCAGTATATATAAATATTTCTCAATTTGTGACAGATTTAAATAGATAGCTTTTTTTACATACTTTGTGACATGCAAGCAAAAAGTATTCTCAGTTTTGTTTCTATCAGAACCAATTCCCTGCCCTCTTTGTGACTTCAGCACATATTGTATTGTTCCAAATGCAGCAGGTTTATTAGCTTAGCTAACACTCCACAAAGCTAAATCAGTGTCAGGAGGCAGGTCGATAACAGGCAGGAGATCATCAGAGAAGAGACAGGGGTAGTCCGGATCCAGGCGAGAGTCGGGACAGGCGGCAGACAAACGGAGTCAGAAATAGGAGAACCGAACCCAACTACAACACTCTTTAAGGAAGGCAGAGTTGCACAAACAAAACTTTGCACTGAGTGTGGCTCAGTACAGGGTGTAAGTATGATGTGGTGAAATAAGGGTCAGGTGTGTGGAATCCAGGAAGTGCGGTTCGAACCCTAGAGATGGGTTCCTCTGTTGACCAGAGGGGCAGACAGAGCTCTGACGTCCAGCAGGATTAGAATCTTTACACTAAATAAATGGATAAGGAGGGTTCGGATTATCAGCTGAAACATTCTAATTTAGCTTGTTTGATAAATTTATACTGATTGGATTTTTAAAAATAAACATTAATAAAAACCTTTTTTTTTTTTTTTTTTTTTTTTAAAAACGTAAGAAAATGCTTTGAAGTTTCTGAATAAAATGCATAAAAACAAGAAAGGAAAGCTGGCTGTAGTCAGGAGTATATTTGTGTTTATTTGGTGGCTCAAAAGGACCTAAAAATCCTGGAAAATTAAAAATGTTTGACGTAAATGTTTCCTTTGTTTTATTCATAGGAATCTGCCGATCTCATATTGTGTTTATCCTTGTGTGTTTTGTTTTTAAAGGTCGGTTAAACATCATTTTTCTTTGACAAAGAAAGCAAAAAACTTTCATTTTGTCATCTCTCTGTAAATTATAAATCTGTTCACATATTAACATGTTTGTATTGCAAGACAATCCATGCATTTACACCCTGGGAAAGTTTATACAGTTTTATGAATTATGCATTGCCTTCTTTGTATTATAATACAGCTGCATCAATTATTAAAACACTTTAGGAGCCAGCATGACGCTCTTTAATTTTTCTGTTTACCAGATCCTTTTCTAGGCTCTTCTTATCGGCGCTCTTGTACAAATGTCCACTAACATGCAGCTTCATCTGTAAATGCAGTGTTTTTGTTGTTTTACTGCACCAGTGTGCCTGGAGCGATGAACCTTTTCTTCATTCTTATCTATTATTACTTAGACTTTCCTTTAAAGGCTCCTATATTCAAAAACATATTGAGTCATATTTTAGAAGCTTCTTTGTAGAATATTTCACATACAATATTTCAATAAATTATTCAGGAAATAAAATTAAAAATGCAATTTACTTGTCCGTTTGTTTTTTTTGTGGTTACGTGCCTCCAAACGCAGAAGCAGAGGGGCGCTCTCTTTTGGCGTGGTGTTTTTTGCCCTACAGATTGAGGCATATTTTTACAAGGCAGGCATTATGGTTTGTCGCGGCGGGAGCCCTCAGCAGGGCATAATAAAGTTCATTTTGATAACACAGCAGGAGGCAGGGAAGGCTTTAATCTTGCTCTGTGTTCCCTGTGTTAGAGGGGCTAAAGGAGCCAAACCTCCATAATAAGCCGCACTTCCTCCCTTTATGTTGTGGTACACGGCTGCAGCAGCGGACGCGCAGCAATCGAACTCGGCTGCTTCTTTGTTCCAGCTGCAGAAAAATATTTTGAACTTGTTTTTGGCGAAAAAAAATGTTTAAAGATTTTGTTTTTTATTCTGACAAGTTAAAGTAAAGCTAGAGAAGACAAATGAGTGAATACACTAAAAGAAATAATTGTGCTAAAGAGTCCAGTACCAAAAGATGCTTCATTTACATCCCCTTCAGGCTGTAAATGATACAATTTCACAAATATTCTATATAGCATAAGTGCTGGTTATAAAAGTCAACCCCATAATATTTCTCCCTTTACAATTCTACAGTTGTTGTTGTTGTTGTTTACCAAAAGCCTGGGTGTTGCTGTTAAGAAGGAAAGTCTTCAGCTTAGGCGGATGCTGTTCCTGTTTCCATGGTAACGTAATTACAGCAACAGTGACAAATTTACAGGAAATAATTGACTTGGCATACCCCTCAGGTTTATTGCTAAAAGTGGATCCAGTCAAGAGTGTAATTGTGCACTGTACTTAAGTTTCCCTTCATAATTTGTGCGTTTTGTTGTATTTATTTATTTATTTTTCCTTTCGTGTGATTGTTTTTTTCCAGCAAACCCACTGCTTATTAACTCATCCATGCAACCGGATCTGACAGTGTCCCGTACCTACACGAGCCCCATGTGTTTCCAGGACTCCATTGACAAGGAGATAATGGCCGAGCACTCGCTCCTTCGCCCACTGCCAGAGCTCAAGAGCAAAGGTGAGGGAGAAGATTAAAAAGAGGGCCGTAAGTGGGAAGACGCTGCTTTTGTTTGGACCGGATGATCAGCGAGCGGCTCCGCGCCGTTCACATGGATAATCCATCTTACTTTGAGGCATCTCATCTCTGGGAAAGCTTTCAAACTGAACAAATTGACCGATTACCATCCCTTGTCTCCCACATGTTGCTTTAGCATCTGCTGTCATGTTTTTTTAAGCTGCCATTAATTTAAGCAGACGAGCGTTAAAGCTGCAGGTCCAGTTTATGATTCATGACTGAGGAAAATGTAATTAAAAAAAAAAGACATTTTTTCTTGATATTATTTATGTTAAAACATGTTTTATATTGTGATATGAGCAGATGGTGGTGGGGTCTCTCAGGAATCCCATATCCTTCTTCAAAAATAGCAGTCTCTTTCCAAAATGTTCTCGTTTTTGGATAGAACACAGTGGAACCAGCTGAGACACCAAGGGCATCCCTCATTTACCTCTAAACTTTTCCTCTTCCAACAGTAGAAATAACCTTCAACGCTTATTGCCATCACTTAGAAAAACGCTTCATGGAATTTACTTGAATTTATTTTGTCAATTGTTTGCACAAATCAATATTTTTTCATCTAAATGATATTCATAACCCTGTAAGGCCCTCTACATTAAAAATAATTGACAGAAAATTTAATTTTGGGGGGAATTATTACATTTTTTTATTCTTATGAGCTGTAGATAGTATCAATTAGGATTCATTGGATAATTTGGAAAGTTTTTGCTCACTCCAATATTTCAAGATGCGAAATATTGACATGAATGTTCAAGAAAAAAAGCACCTTATTTACTTACTGTCTTAAATTTGATCCACACATTTCTAACAAGGTGTAAATGTATTACAAAGAATTATTTATCTACGAATTTTGCATTCTTTTAATATAGCAAGTAGTCATTTATAAAAACAAATAAGAACAGACAATTTATTCGCACCCTAATGTTTTGAAAAATAGCTCAACTTTTCCCGCCAAACGTGTTTTTGAGAATCCATCATATAGAGACGGACACAGCCAGGTGTGACGTCACCCTTATAAAATGCCTTACCTCCGGCTCCAGCGAAATGAAGCCAATTCAGTCCCCATTTTTCCGCGATGTGGGCCCTTCCATTGGGAACCAGATGAAAGCGATTGGTCCAAGTCGGTCTGAATCAACGTTTCTAGAGCAACTACTATCCCCAATCAGGAGGAAGCTTGTTCGAAGTCCACAACCCTTCCACTGATAGTGTCTCGCGAGAATCTGTCAATCAAATGTTTGAGGTGGGGGCCCAGCGGTACCAACATGCTTTTACTGAGGCATCTGATTGGTCAGTTTATAAATTGAAAAACTTAATATAATGAAAAATACAGGATTATCAAGATCAAGTTAAAAAAAAAAAGGGTATCAGAGCAAAATGGTAATTCTGACCAATAGAATGACTTAGTTATATCTCAAACAAATCAAATCAAACTTTATCTGTATAGCACTTTTACAACTCGTGCTACTCAAAGTGCTTTATAACAACAAATAATCAAATTTTAAAAACAAAAGCACAAGACAAACATGTTTTAGATAGAAGTCTATGGGGTTTTGGCTTCTTGGAGCCAGCCTTTACTTCCCATTGAGAACGCGAGTGAGGGGGAGTCAGTCTGTCGAGCTCATGTTTACAGTCAATGGATCACATGAAAGCAGCCATTTTGAAATGAGCAGGAAATGCCTTCCTACTGCCTCTAGTGGACTGACGATGCACTACAGGGTTGAAAACGTTATATACAACGGGTATTTGAGGAAAGTTAGGATCCTGTTAATGAGATAAGGTGTCAGACATGCACTTATCAAATACGATACGAATGATTATGTAGGGTTAAACAAATAAAGTCAACAGCAAACTTTATCTTGTCTGTTTGAAGTGTTTTTAATCCCATTTTATTATTTCTCGCTAAACTGTTGTTCAGTTAACTCTTTATTTCTAGGTAAATTCAAACCTTGGTTACAGTTTAATAAAGTCAGTTTATTTTTAGTTAAAACATTTATGTTAAAAGTAAAATACTCTGCTGTCAGTCAGTTAATGCAACAATATGAACTTTTATAAAGAAGTGTAGACACATAAGCTAAAATTACATTTAACACAGTCTTTTGGAGATCCACGGTAGTCAAAATAACTCATCATGTCTTATAAGACCCAATTACCTGACAGGTTTACTAGTGACAAGTAAACTGGTTAAGTCATTTACTTATAACAAATGTAAAAAATAAATGGGAAAAAAAATGAAACATATGTTACTGGTAAGTTTTAGCCCAAACAGGGTTTTTTTTTAAAAATGTCAGAAATCTCAAATTAAGGAAATTTACCTAAAAATTAAAACTGGCATAAATGTGTCCTTACTTTCATAAAATAACATCTCTGCCCTTAAAGTTAGAGAAGCGTAAAAAGCCACATTAAATTGAAGATATTCTTTCACAAAGCCTACATAATGACAACCGGGTTTTTTTTCTTTACTCAACATTTCTGACAGAATTGAACAAATAACTAACTTCAAACTCGCAACATCAAAAGGGGAACCTAACATACACACTTCTACAGGAAGGAATTGAGTAAAATGACTAAGTAAAGTGAAAGAACAGTGATAGGTTACTGTATCTTATTTGCTTTTCCTTTGAGCAAACTTTGATCAGCGGGGGCAGAAAGTGGTCTATATGTTCGGATGTGTCATTACTCTTTTTCTGCAGCTGTCAAACTAACTTTATACAAAAATAGTAAAACTTGTGTTTACCTGGTTTGGTTGCAAGGACTTTGTGTAAAAGCCGTTCTTCAATTTATTTTGATCAGAACTTTTGGAATAAAATAATAAAAATGTCCTCTGGGTTTGCCAGGTTCAGAGCAGAGATGTCGCCAAGCATCAATGAACATTCCATAATAGACCATAAAGATCAGAGCTTTAACAAATAATCATAAACTGCCATCTTTTTGCCCTCATTGCTGTTAGATGTCCAAAGCGTTCTTCTTATGAGAATTATTATAAAAATGTAAATGACAGCAGCATCTAAAGAGCATATTGACAATGTTGTAGTCTTTTTTATTATTTATATTTCATTTTATTTTTTTGGAATTTGTTGACACAATAATAGATATGTTTTTATTGTTTTATTTTTTTGTTGCATGGTTACTAAAAAAAACTTTTTTTTTATACGTCACCACCTGAGACATCAAGCAGACTCAACAAGAAAACAATTTTAGGAAATGACTTTAGCTTTGGTCTCTTTCAGAAAACGGATAATAAATAAATAGCCAAAATTTTGAAATTTGGCTGACTTTTCAGGAATTTTAATTCCAAACTCCTTTTACAAGGAATTTTACATTTTTACGCAGTAAATGAATTATTAATTTATGATCAAAGAGGTCCTCCAAATAAAAAGTATAAAGTATTGTCAACAAGGAGACTTTTTGTTTGTTTGATTATTTCTTTCTTTATTGTTTCTTCTTTGTGTAAATGTTTCCAAAGACACACAAATATCTGCTGTAAATAAGGAACCAATAGCAAAGCTAACACAAGCCATTGTCCGGATGTCCTCCTCAGCCAGGCAGAGACAAAGCACCTTTGGACTTACCTTCCAAATCAAGAGAGCCTATTAATAAACACCAAATATTGTCTGTTACAATTACAAAAATAATCTCAAATAGATGATTTAATGCATAATCCACACCAAGGCAAACATCTGTATGACTTTTAGATAATTATTTAAGTGCTAGTTTGTACTTCGAATTAAAATATAAAACAATTTCTTTCCTTCTACTTATTTGAGCCATAAAACCGATAGTAGCAAAGACATTTGCCTCCAACGTTAGTAGAATTTCTGACCAGAAGTCGTTCTCTTATTTTGAAATACAGATGTTCACTTAGATCATCCAGCTGTGCCACAAAGGTTATTTCTAGAGGTAATTGTAATGCATATGGAATAGTGTCAAGAATTTTTAACTCATTTTTAATTATCGGCCCATTACCACAAAGTTGTCGCATTCATCTGGATACACTCGTGGTAATTCAGTTGGAGCTCATTATACATTTCTTCACAGGTTTTTTAAACTAAGAAGTGCCTAAAAAATAAAACACGTTTTTCCTTTTTCCATGTGGGGGACTGCAGGTCTCCTTCTTTTTATCTTCATGCATCACCTCTTGCCCTCTGTTTGACTCCGTTCAAAGGTTCAAGCCAAACATTTTCCAGTTTTGCATTTACTTTAATCACACTCTGATCTGAACTCACTGCTTTCCCACACAAGATGCTTTTTAATAAGTCAAAAACATGTCAGAGGAACTCAAATCATTGCAATGACTTCTCAACAAATGGATCAAAAGGGATTTTCAACTTTTAAAAATGTCCTGGCTTTCAGCGTAAATGCGCAATAATTGAGAAATGGATGGGTGTGCTACCCATTATTAGCACATTGCTCTTGTTTGTTTGTAGACATATTTCAGTTACACAAATAATCTAATTAATGCGTAAAACTTCACCTGCACGGTTCAGTGCCCAGGTATTTATCTCTGTGTCACACTGGTTGAATCTTTGGCTAAAAATGTTGTTGATCAATTTTAGGTCAGTGAATCAGCTTAAATGAACCAATATCCATTACAAATCATATCGTCAACCACTAATTATATGTATCGAATCGTTATTAATAAATTGTTATCCTCTAGGAACTAGTTGTGATTGACGGGTCGTACCAGAAGCACTAATGAACAGTTTACTATGTTTATAAGCTGTTAGACAATCAAAAAACTAGCGTGAATATATACATAGAATTATGATTTGATAGCCCTGAAACAGAATGATACGACCTTTCTAATTGTTATTTTGATTAAGTTGTTTCAGAGTATCCAGCCTTGCATTAAGATGAGCAGCTTGCTGCTACCCAATGGACAAGCACATAGTGTCCTTGAGGTCATTCCCTCTGCATCTGCATCCGTGCCGCAAAAGCCCAGTGTCTCAGTGGTTTAAAGCTGGACTTGAATCTCAATCCTTTAGTTATATTTTACATAGGGTCTTTTCAGCCTGAAACACAAACTCCGCCCCTCGGGCTCTTTTAATGCAAAGTGCTGCTCCTTCTTTAGCCCAAGGCTTATATTGTTTCAGCTGGAGGCGAAAACCTTGACAGCGACTGGTTTGGTAAACAGTCAGCTGGAGAGAGAGCGGTTCAGCTGCAAACTTCTTTTGAATATAAATAAATGTGGGTTGTTGTTTTTTTGGGATCTAAATGAGTCTGTTTGTGATGGAAGAGCTGTGTGAGCCTGATGCCACAGAGGGCTCGAACTGACTTTTGAGTACCGCCCAGCTCTCAGAGCTTTCATTGTGTCCGCAGGGGCCGCAGAAAGGGCAGAGTACCACGTCATGTCCCACCCTCAGACATTTCCACGGGGCTTGGCGCCAGACTACAGAGGGGTTGCTGTGGGGACCACACTGGGTATAAGAGGCAAAAACCTTTTCACCCCACCGGTGTCTCTGACTCCCAGCAGGCCTCTGCACAAAGCGACGGCGGTGTTTGGCCATGCTGGAGGCAGGCTGGTGGTACCAAACACAGGTGAGGAAATTTAATTTGATACCTTCCTACTGCGAGAGGCTTTTATTTCAGCACAGAAGTAACAACCAGAGAGGAGCGCATCTCTCTGAGATTAGGCACACTAGATGGATTTCTTGCATCACTTAGATTATTAACTCGCTATTGCATGAAAGACGCCTCCTGACAAATCTGAAGGAGATCAAAAAAAATAGACGTGTTTCGACAGAAAACACCTGATTCTTGTGTGTTTGCTATGCGTTTTAGCTTACATGCAGAATGGTTTGACATAAACCTTCGCTGCTCTGTCTGCTACATTATTCAGGCGGCTCTTTTTCGTGGCCTACATTCATCATCTTGTCCCTCGAGGTGCTTTATCTACTGCCAGATTGGCAGTAATTGTTTATGATACCGTACAATGTTGTCTATGCTCATGTGTTTAAGAAGGAGACAGTCGGTGTGTGTCTGTCGGATTATAACAAAGACTGTGCTGGCAGCTCTGATTCACAAGGCCTTTGAGACCTGCTTCTATCACCTTTTTTTTTTTCGCGGCCGTCACCCTGGCGGCTGTCACCCTCAGTAAAACGAGCTGACAGCCGAACAGGTGCATGTGGCGCGCGCACGCCTGTGTGCTGATCAGCCCTCGCAATGCTCTCCTCCTCTGCAGGAATCAGTCTGCTGGTGCCTCACGGGGGGATCGCCGAAGACACTACCTGGGAAATGTACATGAGCATCAGCCAGGAGGACTGCAGGTGAGGGACTTCCCAGCCGGCTTCCTCCGCCGCTCCTTTCTGATCTCTCAGACCTTTGCATCTCTCATCCATCTTCCTCCAAGACGCACAAACACTCCGAGATAAACACGTCTGCGCGCTGATATGCAGATGTCCGTGTTTCCAGCCCCCATGTGGTCCTCCTCTTCTTGCGGGCACTACAGGGGAGGACATGATGTGTCACAAATACATTGGCAGCTTAAGACAGATTGCTTTGCAGCCTTAAGGAACTCTCAGCAGAGGAAAATCCACTTCAGCACTCTGCCAGCCTGCTTTCTGTTTGTAGATGTAACTATGACTTTATCTTCTTCCGCTTTGGCCGGTGTGAGAAGTCAAAAAGTGGCTGATATTGATCTGTTTTTGGTGAGATGCGCTGAGCTAGGGCATGATATGCTTCAGAATTTAGATGCAGCAGGAGCCTATTTCTGCAACTTTGTTGTCAAGATGCTCACAAAGCTCCTGCTCAGGGAGAAAATGGAAAGGCGGATAACAACTGTTTGAAAAAAAAGAAATCTAATACAGTCGACTGGCTTGCGGCAGAGCCTCAAAAGGAATGTGACAAACAGAAGTCAGTTTTTGGACATGTTCTTGATTTAAAGCAGACACTGTGATAATGTCGGTGTGTCTGTGTCAATCCCTGCTGGCGCAGATATTGCCCTGACGACGCACGCCATCTGCCTGCGCCTCTCAGTGAAACGTGATTTTCTGAAGGAGAATCAAAAGCGACATCTAGTGCCGTCTCCGATTCCCCGGTCGGCTCACCTCACCCTTTAAAGTGCCCGAGGTCATGGGGGAGAGGCGACACATCCAAGGTCAGAGAGCCTCTCAGAGCCTCGGTTAGTGGGCTGCTCGCGGAGATTCAGCCGCGCTGCTGCCCTCCGAGCTGCTGCTTTGCTCTGATAAGCCTGATGCTGTTTACTTCTCCGGATGTCGTTTAAGTAGCTGCAGGAGCCGCGCACCGCCGGGCTGTCAGTCAAAGCCTATCTTTCGACAGCCACCGAGTCCACAGGAGAAATTGGATCCCTTCTTCGCATTCAAACCTCGGTCATCTACATAAGGCGTTGCTTTTCTTCGCAAAGAACAGGAATCGATCAGCTCTGGCTCAGTTTCAGGTGCTCACAAGAGCTTTCTTGTGTCCTCTGGGTGTCAAGAAGCTGCTGTGTGTGATCTTTCCAGGCTTAGCCGGGGACAGGAAGTTGACCAAGGACAAAATCGGGGTGTGTGACAAAATACGGCTGTTAGTTTTTTTTGTTTTCATGTTGAAGTGAGTGTTTCAAAGATGGTAAATAGTTGTTTTTTTGTTGGAGTTTGACTTCTGGTACCTTTGGATTTTCTTTTAACAGTGGAGCTTTTTGTCAAAAACATGTTTGATCTTTCTAGAGTAGAAGAAACTGCACAAAAAAAAGGTTTTGAAACAGTTATTGCCATCCTTCTCCATGTGTATCACTGTTTTACAAAAGGTTTATTTATCCAGTTTAGAACAGTTTAATCTTAAAAAAAACACACACACACACCCACTCAAATTAACCCGTGGTAAAAAAAAAATAAAAATAAATCAAAAGAGTCATTTTTGTAACTATAGAGTTTTTATTTGCATTACAAGACAGTTTAAAATGTGAGCTTTTTGATCTTTGGTTTATTTCAAATTCAGATAAAAGGCTACAAAAAAACAACAGAGAATAATAATTTTGGTCCATTCTTCCATGCAGATGTTCTCAAGAGCTGTGATGTTTTGAGGTTGCTGCTGGGCAACAGAAACTTCCAATTCCTACTACAGATTCTCTGTTGGATTGAGGTCCAGAGACTGGCATGAACAATCCAGAACCTTGAAAGGCTTTTTACGTAGCCACTCCTTCGTTGTTATGGCGATGTGTTTGAGATCATTGTCTAGCTGGGAAATCCAGCCACATTTCATCTTCAACATTCTCACGATACATGGACCCATTCATCCTGTCCCTCACACAGATCAAACCATAATACTTCCACTGCCATGCCTCACAACAGATATGGTGTTCTTGGGATGCAGATCCGCTTTCTTCCTCCTCCAAAAACATGATGAGTGGCATTCTATACCAGTTCCCCTTTGGTCTCATCTTCTTTCAATCCTCCTCCAGATCATCCAAAAGGTTTTTCTAAAAACTTTAGACGGGTCTGGACGTGTGCTGTTTTAAGCAGGGGGACCTTTGGAGACCCGCAGGATTTGTACCTGTGATGACACCGTGTTCCTTTAGCTACTTTTGTAACTGTGATCCCAGTTCTTTTCAGGTCTTTGGTCAGTTTCCTCTGTGTAGTTCTGCTATGTTTCCTCAGCATTCTACGGATCAAGTTGAGATCCTCCATGGAGCGCCATGTGGAGGGAGACTGTCATGATATTTCTTCCATTTTCTAATAACGGCTCCACCAGTGGATATAAATTACTTATGGTAGATTGGTTTATTCCAGTCTTGGTCAGCTGTATAGTCTTGTCCCTGGTGTCCTTCGACAGCTTTTTGGTCTTGGTCAAGGTGGTGATGTTGCAGTCTGACTATTGTGTGGACAGATGCATTTATACAGATGACAGTTTCAAACAGATGACAGTAATACAGGTGGAGAATAGGAGAAGTAACAGGCCTCTGTAGATAATGGATTCTGCTTTCCTGCACCATTATTCAAATGAAGTTTTCGAAAATCATACCATATAATTTCCTGGATTCTTTTTTACAATCTGTCTCTCACTGTTGAAGTGTTTATAATGAACATTAAAGACATTGTTCATCTTTTTTAAAAGGAGCAACTTGCAGAATCTGTGACTGACAAAAAGTTTTCCTGCTCCACTGTATATACTGGGTTAGGCAGGGACAGGAGAGAAGTATCCCACTCTTTATATCTAAGAATGATTTTTTAAAATCACACCACCTGTTGCACTGAGCTTTTATTTCAGTGCTGGGCGAAAATAGACTCAATCTATCGTGAAATTTTTGAAGTGAGACATAAAAAAAACAAGTAAACATCATGCATAAACTGTCACAGCAGTGTTTGGAGCCATCTGCATGTTATTTTCAGTGGTGTTATCAACCCGCCGCCCATCTGCTAGTTTTTGTTTACATTAATATCACAGCTGCAAGACCTCCTCACAATGTAAAAACAATCTTTGCAGAAGTATGCTCCAACCCTGGCACTAACCATAAGTAGTGCAGTGGCGGACCTTAATGCACAAACACCCGTTAGCACCGTTGTTTTGGGCATAGTTGGAGCTTGTTTAGAAAATGTGTCTCTTTTGCTGCATTGGCAAACCGCCTCCTTCTGTCGGTGGCTCTGAGGCATCTCGCTTTTGTCCAGAGAGAGACAAAGACCTGCAGAAACCCACAACTAAATGTCCTTATTACTTAACCTAGGATTTTATGAAATAGGAGTCAGTCAGATAGAGTTAAGTTCACACTGATCATATTTTGATCCATTCCCAGTGGTCTTTTAATTATGATTGTCATTTTTAGCCAAAAATGTAAAAACCTGGGTCGCTTTCTAGGACATAGTTTCTGCAAAACGGCAGTAGTGCATCAGAAATGTACCCCTTAGTTGTGGACTGTTGGCATGGAGCAACCTCGCCCCCTTTCCCCCTTTCCGTTCTGGAGCGGAGCAGGGAGCTTGTGGCCCATTCAGTGTATTTTGTAGGTCACAAATAGGCTCTTTTTCATACTGCATGTTTCATCTGCTCCTGATTCGCAACTATTTGAATAAAGAAATACTCTGAAATAGTCTGATGTCCTCCATAATCAGAAAAAAATGCTGTAAGAACACCACTCAAAGGAAACGAGGCAATGTATTTTGGTGCTAAGCTGTTCAAGGCTTTATAAACTACTTTTTTGGTCCTTTTGAGAGCCTGAGTTCTGAATAGGCTCAAGTTTAATTAATTGTTTTTCTTTTTTTTTTTTTTGGATAATCCTGTAAAAACACAGAAAACAGAAGGATATTTCCAATTTAACCTTGAAACAATTGTCCAATTTTTTGTCCAATCAATCCTTTATAAGAATTCTACATCCTGTATTAGTAAAGCAAAGTGAAGTATAAAAGGCAGAGGCGGTTTCTGCTTTGGATTTTTTACCTTTTATATAAACCAAGATAAAAATGTCAAGATGCAAAACGTTATTTATAACGGCTAATATGCATTTAAACATTTTACTTTTTGAATTCTACAGACAGATGTGACTTGTTCTGCCCAAAATTACCTTAACAACTTTTGATTCTGAAATCTAATCTTACTTTCTCACTTATGTATGTATTTTTTTATATTTTTAAATAAATCTAAACTGCCTTAAAAATAGAAATATCATAACAAACTATGACTCAAAAAACAATTGGTGCTTTTTTTTACTAAATAAGGAGTTGTACTAAGATAAAGCATTTTAAGCTCCACGCCTTTATTTTTTATTTTTTGCGACTCATTTATTATTTACTTTTAACCATATCATATGAATGACTTTTATGAGTAACATATATTTTAGATAACTGATCTGCATTTGCCATGTTGATTTCTAAAATAGTTATTTTTAACATAATAATTAAGTAATTCATCTTTGTCATGTGCCTTATCGATACCTTATGATTTTTAATTCTGGCTGATAAAAACTAGGAACCGGATATTGATAAATCATGTAATAAAATGGTTATAGTATAACGGGGTGGGATTATATAAGTTCGCTTCCTTCCACTCCCTTTCAAGCAATATTTATTAATATGTCTAATTATCCTAAGTTTGATTAGTTACTTGTATGAATGCATAACTGCAGATTGTATTGCTTTTGTGTATTGTTCCTACTTGATTGCTTGAAATAAACCATTTCAAATCAAATCAAATCAAAACCCCTTAATCAGTCATCCTCCTCCATTTTCAGTCCTTTTCCTATCTCATTTGCACACCAATTTCATTTTAAATCCACTAAATGACATTTAAATGTACATTTCTTTATGTTTAGGGTTTAGTTATCTCTAAAAATTAAACATATTTTGGTTTTTATACAATACAAGTGACTATTATAGAAACTATTAGTGATCTAGAAATTCAGGCTCAACCTGTAAAACATCTCCTTAGTCAAGAGCGAGCTGCAAAAACATCTATTTTTTTTATTTCATTAACTTCTTGGCTTGCATGAAAGGCTGCACAACGGTACAGCACCCTGACAAGTGTTAGGTATAAACATCTGACAAGTTAGTAATAAAATAAAGCTCTGTCAGCAGTTTTCATAAGGACTATTTCTTTGATAGAAAGCGCTGTCATGCCACAGCTGTTCACATCATGTTCAGTGGATTAAATCCAAAGCAGCAAAGGCAGAATCGCTTTTTTATTTTATTTTTTTACTACATTGCTGCAAAAAAACAAAACTGCATTAGCCTCCACTGAGGGTCTGTCCTATTTAATTAAGATCACAACTCAAAGCTGAGTTCATGATTTGATGTTAAAAATACACAAAAAAATAAATCAACTTTGTGGGATTTTATTTTGTAAAAGGCATGTTGTGTTTAACTATTAACTGGAATCCAGCCACCATCACTGAGTGATCTGTTCTGGTAAACACAATCAGGGATGCTAAATAATCATCTTTAATCTTCGTACACAGGCAGTCTGGCTAATTACCACACTCACAGCAGCAGGTAACCTTGGTTTCCTCCAGCCCGGGGCTGATTAGCAGAAAACTGCAGCCGCATGGCCAGAGTGCTTCCTGGGTGTGTGGGGCTTTATATTTAGACAGCAGCTCTTTTAATTGTGGCGTGTCAGTCGGTAAGAGCTTCACACAGCAAGAAAAACCGGGAGGACGGGAGAAGAAGCCAGACGAGCTCAATAACACGCCACGCCGCATGGTAACCCGTCAGCACTCAAGACACACGCTCGCTGTCAAAGCTTTTACTGCTAATTAATGCAAACTACTAACACGCGCAGTGGAAGGGCTTTGTTTTCCCCCCAAAAAATCCAACAACACAGAAGTAACCACATTAGCAAACCCACAAAACTTTCCATAAACCATTATCCACTTCCTCCTTTAGCCAATTCATACTTTAAAATCCCACTCCCATCATCTTTTGATCTATTTTCAAAGCATTCCCAGTGGTCTTTTTGTTATGGTTATGCTGTTTATAGACTTTTTTTTAATGTTCTTTTCTAGTTTTTGCAGAGCGGAAACTGTTCATTAGCAATTCACCTCTGAGTTGCTGGCAAAAAGTTTGATGCAGAGTAACCCCACCCCCCTTCCCCACCTCCTTGCTGGGGGCTTTCTGTTTTCTTACTCTCCCGCCAGCTTACAGCCCCCCACACTCCATAGGTAATTTCACACCAGGTAGAATATTGCACAGGTTTTTTATTTTTTAAAGTACTGGGTGAGTATTAGTTACGTACCCACCAGCAGTATTTGAATAAATACTGCTCCTGGGTGAAACCAACACCCAGCTGTGTTAGTATTTGAATACTAGCACTTTGTTTGTATTTGAATCAAGAAATACTCAGTAATGCAGTTTTAAACCTAGTTTTCTTTATATATAACAACTTGTTTAAAACACCAGAAACACAATTTTCACGTATCAGGTCTTTAAAAAGTGCAAAAAAGACCATTACATTACAAGTCTCACACTTTCAATTAACTTACTTACAATTAACTTTTAACATTAATTTCCATTAAGGCAGCTGTCATTTAAAAGTTTAGGTTTGTGTGCAATCAAATACTGGTTAAAAACTAAAAAATACATCTCAAACACACCTGGCGTAAACAAATAAAAAAAATATCCCTAAAGGCTAACAGTTTTTTCACTTTAAAGGACCTATAACATCTTTTCTCAAACCTTTTAGAGTAAACTAAACATTGGTACTCTGATGAACCATTTTTTTTCTAACTTGTTCTGTCTATCAGCTGAGTAAGCAGATCAGAGCTGAAGGCCTCTTGTGTTGGACAGATGTTACTGTGACAATAGGGGTTTATGGATCTTCAGACAAATAGATTGTATATTTATTTAAACCTCTTTTGAATTTGAAGCTATTCTTTGTTCATAATAATTATATTTATATGCATTCCTTGCTGGAAACTGTAAGAATTGATTTTACATTAAAATATGTTACCTCCGCAGCTCCTTAGCCTTGTGTGTCAGCGGTGCTGAGAGCGCAAACTCTTCCTGGAAGGGGCTGTTTCTCACTTTGTGACATCACAATGTGAGAACTCACTCGTCTTTATGGATTGGGAGGAGTTGGTGCTCAGTTCAGGGTTTAAGAGGAATGCTTAGAGATGCGTGAAAGGATCAAAACACAGTTTAGGAGTGTTTTTTTATTTTTTTTTTTTTTTGAGGAATTGGCATTATAGTGCTCTTAGCTCAAAAAAGTTGATTTTGCATAATATAGGCCCTTTAAACTACGTAGACTATTTTACATGGTAGTGAATAATCATGAGTGAAATATGTAAAAAGTCCCTTGTGGTTATTTGGTGAACTGCAGCTGTCCTGGCTCACAAACACAGCAGGCAAATTGTATTTTATTTCTACTAGTATGGTTTTTTTTTTATAAAACTGGGTCACATTTATAATCTTTATACTATATAAAGATTTTATCCAAATCTGTTCACTTGGTTACAACCATGTCTGGTTCTATTAAATCCAATGTATAATGACCCATTTGTCATGTCTGACTGTTGAGCTTTAGACATTGACTAATAGGAAATCAGTCACCATTTTTTTCCCAATACAGACAGTGCCATGTTGGAGCGAGACATCGTCAGTAAGCAGTGAGTGGTCCGAATCGATGTCTGGGTTGTTTCTATGGCAACCACTTTCACCAATCAAGAGTGATCTTGTTGGAAATCCACACCCCTACCACTTGAAAGCGGGCTACATGAAATCTGTCAATCAACGTTTCCAACGTTGGACGAGGGGCCCAGGGGGCACTGCCTATTATTTTTGAGGTGTCTGATTGGTCAGTTTATAACTCGAATACCTACATAAAAAAATATGATGATTAGAAGGACTTGCTTTTAAAAAAAAGGTAGTTGAGCAAGAATGGTTCTTCTGACAAATAGAATGGCTGAATAACAGCTGTTTAGTTCTCAGTAGAAGTCTATGGGATTTTGTTTTTTTCCTTCCTGCTTGGAATTGCCAATGGTCTTAGGATGACCAGAAGGGGATTTTTTTGTAGGGACCCTCAAGGCGACCGTAAGTAAATCGGATCATTTAAACTGACCATGTCACTGATGTTGTAAATTAGGGTTGATTGGTCAGTTTTGTTTATTTTTGGAACAAATCTCCTCCAACTGAATATTCTTTTAAATTCAGCTGTCTTTACTTTTATATTTTTGTTTAAACAATTCTCATTAATGAGGGTTCATTAACTCAAATGACAAAAAGCTGATAAACGACTTTCATGTAATGCAGCTGCATATTAAAAACCATCTCAACTGTAGCATTTAATGCGTCTGTTTCAGTGTTTTTGTCATTAGTTGCACCTCCTTTGTCCACGTTTGTGTGCACGTCAGGGCTCTGTCCCCTCCTCGGTTATATTAATGATGCCTAGAAATGGCCGTGCTGCTGCAGTGACAACAGCTCCGACGCTGTGTCCTGCGTTTGCGGGGAATCCAGCCGGGCCAGCTGCATGACTGATGGTGGTCCCATCGATTGTGCTCAGTCTTTAGGGCCTCCAGCCAAGTTTGGGCCCCTGGCCAAGAGCAGCTTGGCCTGGCTAATCTGTCACCAGGCTGGCCAGAGCAGGCTTCATAAGCTCCATCGACCCACCAAGCTTACACGCTCCGCGCTAAAGCCTGTCCTCCCCAGCCTCTCCGTCCATTAGTCTTGGTGCTTTAATCTTCCTCTATCTGTGTGTCAGCTAGTGAGGCATTGATTCATTATGAGTGTCCAAGGATTTGAGTTTGTTTATGCAGAGGTTACGCTCGGAATACTCATCGGCTTGTGTTTATCAAAGACGCAGTCTGCCATTTCCAGATTACTAAAAATGAACATTTGCTTAAATGCTAAATGATGGGACTTGTGTTTACACAGCGCCTTGTCCGAGGACGGGTCGGAGGTCTTCCTGAGCCCCGCGGTCACATACGGCCCACCGGGCCTGGACCTGTCCTGCTCCGTGGCCATGACCATCGCGCATTGTGCAGAGGTTTCTGCCGACAGCTGGACCATCCGGTTAAAGAGACAAATCCTGGACAACAAGTGGGAGGTGAGCCGCTTCTGTTTACGTCTGCAGAACATCAGTTGGAGCTGTTGCTTTGAATTGACACTGCAGAACAGACTCAGGTAGGATCTGAAAAGCTGCTATGACCTACTTTGATGATGCGTTTTCATCCTGGAGTTTAGTCATGCAAGCGCAGAGCTGATTTCAGGGTTGCCATCTTACATTTGTCATTCTGCAAAAGATCTTTTCTTTCAAAGACTACCTCCTGGAGTTAAAGGTCCAAAAGACATGTCTGATCGAACCAAAGATTAATGATGATATTAACGGTATCCTGAATACTTCTCTAAATCTCTCTGCAAAGTCCACTTTTATCATTCTCATTAGAAAAGCGTGACAGTTGTGCTTAAAAGGAGCTTTTTTATCCGCATTTCTTTCCTTCTCTGCCGATAATTTACTGCTGATTTTTCTCTTTGTGTTGCACAAAAGAAGTATTTTTTTTCTTAAAGAGTTTAATTGTACGCATTGATTGTTCCTGTGCAGCTCGAGAGCCAATCATGAAAGGATTTTACAAAAGGTCCTCTCCCTGAGTCCTTTTCAGCTCTTTCAAAATAAAATGAGCCGACACAGGCAGAGTTAAATCTCAAAGCCCGCTAAAAGTACTCTCTCTATGCAGGTATGATCTGCAGCATCAGAAGGACAGCTTTTTGAAAGATTTAAAACTCAAAATGCATCACGCTTTTTATTTTTCTTCCCCTCCGTCAGATAACACCTCTGAAGCCTTTCGGCTCTGTCCTGTGGAGCGTTTCAGGCCTCACAGGGGCCGTAAATCTAACACCTTCTGCTTCTTCTTGCGTGCTTTCTTGGTCCATACTTCTAAGATGTGTCTTTAATGTTTTACTAAACTCATCAAAAAAAAAAAAAAAAAGAAAGTCTGGAGAGATCTCATCGTGTCAGAGCGACCTCAGTTTTCATGAACTCCAAGGGGGTCTGTGACTCTTCCCCAGCCCGGCCCTTTCACTCCGTGTGACATTTACTTGTAATTTACCAGCAGACGAGCTGCACAAAAGGGAGCTATGAAAATACCCATCACTGTAGGGGATGGGGGGGGGGGGGAGTTGTGCCAACAAAGAGGAAGGAACAGGAGGAAAGTCACCAGAGAGGGGTGGCAGGAAGATGAAAGCTGGTTCAGGGAGAAAGCATTTTCTTCGAATGTAACGCCGTGGACCATCTCTGTCACCGAGAAATAATGAGCCCGTTATCTGGGAAAGGATGCTTACTCAAAACCTAATCTCTGGAATTAGTAATATAATGGGAGAATAATGTCTGTCTCTCCCATCCGTCTTCCTCTCCTTCCTTTCCCCTTCGCTCCTCTCTTTCACCCCCGTCTGCCTCTCAGCGCCATTCCCATTTAGGCCTGCGCTTTTTTTTTTTTTTTTCCCAACACTTGTTTGACTCGATCATTTCTCCCCCGGCTGGTTGCGCTATTTCATGGTGATCCGTCATGTATGCTGCAGCGTTAATGGGGCAGGCTTAAGAAGCTGCGGGCCACTAAATTACTTTGCATTGCTTTCTATGCCTCCGCCGGGCCGTATGCAGAGGGGACCGCTGGGTCACAGTTATGAGTCAAAAGCCATTCAGGGAGAATTCAGCACAAGGCGAGGACTAATCAGCAATTGGCTAAAACTGCTCCCCGCTACACTGTTCTGTCACAACCCTGAATTCCCGTCTGTTTTTCATCTGCTAGAATTTATTTTACTGAACGTTTTTCAAAGTTTCCGTGTAGAAAGGAAGTGCAGCCAAAGGAGTGCTGCTTTGATGATCTTTGGGTTAAATATAAGTATCTTTGTGTTTATTAGCTGTAAAGTTTTTTATTTATTTATCTAATTGGTTTATAATCAAAGATCTAAAAAAGAGACTGAGCTGCAATGGATTGTCAGTTTTTTTTATCAAGCAGATTAAAGGAGGTGAATTTTCAATGAACTCCTGCCGCTCTGCAGAAACTACGGTACGTCCTAGAAAACGACACAGGTTTCTAGACTTTGGCTAATCGTACTTTAAAGACCACTGGGAGCGCTTTGACAATAGACCAAAAGAGGACCAGAGTGGGACTTTGACGTAATTCCATCAGATTCTGAAGCATTGAAGGTCAGTGAAGGTTCTCATCAGGTGATTCTGTTGTGGAGGAAGTTTGCCACGCCAACATACAACACCAAAATGCCGATATGAAAAGCCTCTTTACTCCATGTTAGAATCAGCATATCGACAGCCTAATAGCATATCTGCCCAACTCATTTTTTCAGGTTTTTGGAAAAGAAGAAAAAACACCTTTTCTTCACCACTCACAGAGTTAGGCCAATATCTCAATTTGGCAAAAAAATGAGTTAGGCAGATATGCTATTTGGCTGACGATATTCTTGTTGATCCTGTAAATGGTTGAAGAATCACAGTATGTCAACAAGTGTCCCTGGCGACATTTCCAATGTCAAAGTGTTAAAAGCCAAATGTAATTTGGGCCAGGTGAATTCACCAGGTAATCCTTAATTTGGTTTGTTATCTGGCAAGTCCATCTCCACATACGGCAATGTCAACTGGTCCAACTTTACTAACAAAAGGTAAAAACAAGGAAAGGTAATAAAATGTGACTGTGAGTCAAGCCTTTAATACAAGAAATGACGCCTGTGAGACCTAGGCCGTAAACTTTGGACTGTTTACGTGATTTATGTGAATCAGCTGACTTCGATATGGAGCGGCTTTTCACACAATCAGCTGATTTACGTTGTGTAAGCACCTCAACACCGTAATGTGTTGCATACATGGGCAGCGCTGCTTTTCTCTGCTTCAGAATCCGCTGGAATTACGTCAATTGCATAAACGATTGAGCAGTTGCGGTAGTCAAAGGAAAGTCAACGCTGGAGCTAAAGCTCAGGTAATTTAGGGTTGAAATTGTTCTCAAAAGTAGGCGTGGTCATGGTGAAACACCCTTACCTTAGAGGTCAGGGCTGTCAGGGTCCTCTGCTTCCTGTCTTTCTTTATTCTTCTTTAGCTAGCTTCAGCTTGCTCCAAAATAAACCAGTGAGTGACATCAAACCCCTTCTGTCATCTGCAAACAGTCCAAAAGTTTGGATTTGTCTCCTCGGAGCTCCTGCCGTGTCGCTGACGTTGGTCTCCTTGCTTCAACAGGAGGTGATGTGCACGGATGAGGAGAGCACGAGCTGCTACTGCCTGCTGGAGACCCAGAGGTGCCACGTGCTGCTGGGGCAGCCGGGTCGCTACGCTCTGGCGGGGGAGCCTCTGAACCAAGAGGCAGCCAAGCGGCTGAGACTGGCCGTGTTTGGTGGCCCCGATACCGGCAACTCTTTGGGCTTCACCCTCAGGGTGTACTGTGTGGACGACACGCCCCATGCATTTCAGGTAATGATGCAGGACCAGGAATTATTAATTCATGCAGTCAGAAAAATGACGTGTCTTTACGTCCTGGAATACATTTTTGCTCCTACTTCTCATACATGACAGGTTCAAAGGCCCATGCATTTTCAATATGAGTTATATTTAAATTCATAGCCTGAGAGTTCCATTTAGCTAATGGCTCATGAGATGGTTGACCATTAACTTCAGAGGCGTTCAGTTGAAAAGAGGTTAGCCTGGGTCCCTCGGTGACCTTTTAACTATGGCATCTTTAAAATTTGACACGTCTTTGATAAGATAATCTGTTTTTCTTAATGAGGACTGGGGCAGTCCAGACTCTTTAGAGGCTTTGTTTCCTTTTTTGTCCTGAAATGGTGCCATGTGCACTTCCACGGACATGTTCCTTGAAGCCTCCGTGCTCTTTGGATAAAACTGGGTCATTAAAAAAAATAACGGCCCTCAGTTCACCTTTAAATTGATGAATAATCCTTGAGATTCACAAGTTTGTTTTAGCACCGATTGAGTGTGTTTTTTGTCTGCTTATGCTGAACACAAAATGACCAAATATTGGCAAAGGTTGAAGCAGCACTATAATAGGTTTATGGGCTCAGCCACCCCTCACTGTCTGTCACTTTCTTTTGTTTCTTGTGTAAAGCCTATTAAAGGACTGCAAACGTGTCAGAAAGCATCTTCAGTCCAATAAATCTGGCAAAAATCATCTGGTTTCTCAGCCTGGTTTACTAGAGGTGTTGTCTGGCCTTGTCCTGAACTTTGAGCAGCAGCACGTTCAAAGTGCCCCCACGAAGTCACATGAGCGAACAGTGAGGCCCCCCACTTTAGGGCTGCAGGTCTGAACAGCCTTTGTACTGCGACTCTGTGTTTTTGATAAGAGACTCCATGATTTATCAACATGAACACTGGAGTGGTCAAAGCATTTAGCTGAGCACAGAAAAAAAGGATATATTTAGCACATCAGTGTGAAAGCGCGCTATGAGAGCTTAATTAGAGTCGTGTTCTTTGATGCCCGGAATTTGCTGAACTTTTCCCCTTTGGGAGAATTGGGTTTGGAGCTAATTCTTGCTTTCCAGTCTGCAAAGTATTGGTCTTGGACTCAGCTTTGAAGGCACTGCATCCAACTCTTCCCTTTATGGACGCAAACACCACATAAAGTTGCAGCACAGACGTAAGCCACGTTCACACCGGCTTGTGACGTTGGACGCTGCTTCTTAAACCAATTTTAACCCATGGTGTTCACACCAGACAACCAGGGAGGGGCTTCTTCTTCTTTGTTTTCTACTGTTCACTAGCGCATGTCTGCCGCCTACAGTTGGGAGAGGTTTGGTGTAAAATGTCGAAGCGGTGCAAATCTTGCTCCAGGCTTGTACTTTCACAGCTCTATCGTGATATATGAAAGACTTGGCATCATTTAGTTCTTGGCTGAGCACAAACTGCAGTCAATCATCTGTCCTCCATGATCAATTTTCAAGCAGTTGCCGCTTCCATGAATAAAAAAGACATGCCGTCCATACGCAGAGGTTTTAGGAAAAAGTTACAGTTTTACAGCAACCGGACAATGTTTTGACTTTGGTCAGTGGCCCTGGAACATCTTGAGGTCGTGTGGCGGCAGTGTAGCCACCCCCCTGCCCCCATGCTGCCATTCTACTACCATCGTCCAATTGTTAGAAATCTTACGGTAGCAGCGTGGGCACTCGATAGAAGGGCTGCTGAGATGGGCCGGGGGCTTGGCGATGACCAGATGACTATCTGACAATCCCGGGCCACTTTTCCCTCTAACATTCCTGGTGTCTGGTGTGCAAACACACAACTGGCTCAGGCTCTCTTTTTCTCCTTTTTTAAATTAGGTGTGCGCAACTCATGTGATACTTGCATCGGAAATAAGAAGGATGAACTTGTTTGAGCAATTTGAGTTTGTGACTTTGTTTTTTATATAAATACTATAAAAGTGTATGGCAGTAGTATGTACATTGGTTTTGTGGGGTGCACATATTGCGTAAGTGCGCAGGAAGCATTGCCCCTGTGGCTGGTGGCACTAGACATGGACGGCTGCTGCCCAGAGACATTCACACATTGTCCAATCAGAGCTGCTGCCGTCCGGCGATCCGGCTGCTACTTCTCTGTGGCCGCCCAGCTCTCACCTGATTTCATGATGGGGTCATCCCCACCTGACTGACGGCCGCCGGACTGCTGCCATCTAAGTTCATGGCCATGCCAGCAGTTTAAAAAAAACTGTGGGGGTCGGCAGCTGATCTTCAAAATTCTACCGATGCCTACCCATCGCACAGTGGCAGTTGTATTTGTGACCGTAGCATTAGTAAAGGGTCCGTGCACGCACTTTATTAACAGTTGCAGTCGGCAGTAAGGGCATCGGACCACAGTATCACCTATACATCATAAATGCGTGCAACTTCTGACTTGAACAACCCAAAAACCTGCAGCCCCCTATACAGATTCAAGTAATAAGGTCTTGTTTTCTGCAGAAAAATACCTCTCTGCAACTAATGAACCTAAACATTTTATTAGGATAGTTAATTAAATTTACAGACCAGAACCACTTTCACAAAGTACATGTTTCATTTTATTATCTTTTGGCGTTCAAAAACAGCTTTTTGTCTTTATTTCTCCTAAAAATCATGGATCATAATTGTTGCAAGCCCAGAGTGCAGATGTAATCTTGCGTGCACTTCTGTCAAACACTTTGGCATCAATCAGACCTGAAAAAGCAAAGTGATTCATCCGTTCCAGTTATGATACAAACCTCACAAATTTGGACAAAAGTACTTCATTTTAAATGAAGAGACCTAATTGTGCGTATTGTTCCTCGCCAAAACCATCAGGCATCCAAAACATTAATCAGAATACACAAAATCAGGCTGGACTCAGTGTATACAAGTTTGATGTATTTCTGGGCACAAAAGGTTTTAAAGGATCTAATGTTTTAAATCAGCCAAATTGGTGAAAAAAAGACAGACTCTGCCTGTCGCTGGAGCTGCTCTTGTTGGGTAACATCACCACCGGGAGATGTTTGATGACGAGGAGACAAAGGAGGACTTTTAATTACAACCACAACAGATGCTCCAAGGTTGCTTCTCTGCCCTTTTGCCTCCATAATTTGCTGTCTGTTAATTAAATGTTGCTTTGCGTTTCGCGTCGCAACCGTTCAAACCCGTTAAAATTAGACACAGTGTTGATTAGGGCTGAGTTCATCTGTGTGTAAGAAGTTTGTGCTCATTGTGGTTCTTATTTGCTGTGAAAATGTTCTTTGGGAAAAAAGAAAAGCAGTAATTCCCCGCTCTAATTAAACATGCATTTTCACAGAAGTTGGGCTGATGGTTGCCTCTTAAAGCTTTTGGTCCTGCTTGAGTCTTGGCTTCATGCGAGAGGCAGAGTTGCAAGTGACTAATGAGAAATTGGATGGAGGTGCCAAGAGCTAACTCAATCCACTCCTCCATCAGTCAGACATGGTTATGTGTTCATTTGTTCTTTTTGGTGGGTTGCTTTATTTTATTTTTATTTTTTGCATTCTTTGCTTCATGTGACAAATAATTTCCCCTGCGAGTTTGAAAATCGATCTGGCTCTACACTTTGCATTGTCCTTTTTTCCGCCACACTTCCCTGCATATCCAAGATAAACAAAATATTTGCACATTCATGCAAGTCGGTTAAAAAAAAAAAAAAAAAAAAAACGGTGCCGTGTGCAGACTCGGCTCAGCATTCCCTCCTAAAATGATTGCTGGACATTTCATGTAGACTTTGTGTGTGTGTGTGTGTGTGTTTGTTTTGTAGCTTCACACACGTTTTATCATTTTTCCATTTTTAACTATTTCAGTGACTCTTTCCAAATATGCAGTTATTTTTACATTTTTATATCCCCAAAACCTTTGCATAGATGAGAACAAGCTGCAGAGCTATTTCAGAGAAGCACATTTGTTGAAGCACGGTGGTGGAGGGATGATGATGTGGGTTGTTGTTTTTGTTTTTGTTTTTCATTTTCAGGCTTGATCTACCTGCAGTTATCTCTGCGATGATGTTTGTCCTGCAGTTGAATCTATAATGATGTCACACAGCAGAACCGGACTGACTGAAAACAAGATTTCAATAGGAGCTCCTCGAAGAAAGAAACCACTTCTTAGATACTGCTTTCTTCTCACATGTGAATCTGATCATGTGCACAATCATGTCATGGTCAGGGGTTTCATATGCCCCCAAACAGCTGCAACCGCTCCTCATCCAGAATAATGCAGTCAAGCCAGGAGTGAGAAACATGGGATCTTTAAATGACAAAAAAACAATCTGCTTCTCATGAACTGCTTCACATTTAGGCAAGACGTCCTTGTCCTCCTAAAGTGTGGAAGCTGGACTTAGCTGAGGCTTCTGTCCTGAATCGAGCAGCTTTGAGGACGTAAAACGGTCGAATGGATCGGTGCATGAAAGAGAAACAAAAAGCTGTCCTCAACCAAATATAAGACTTAACGGTAGAAATCCATGTAATTTCATATCTAAATATGAAAGATCACTGAATAAAGAAACAAAACAAACAAATTTTTTGTTTCATGCCAACGTATTTCTGTATGAAATATTATTTTAAAGGAAAATCCTAAAAATTGGGGGTTGGTCTCATTTTTGGAGCGATTCTGTAAATTACACAAGGATATTGCAGCTGAACGTGGTTCTTCTGCCTTCTGGGACATGAAGGTGTACTTAGCTTTTCACACAAGAAATGACTCATAAATACTGAATTTCATGTTTCATTTTTCCTAAATAAATAATGTGCGGGTGTATTATGTCATGTGTGGCTCACCCCCGGCTGTTTGAACTTTCATATGAACCTGGAAAATTCCAGCCAGCACAGTGAATGGACAAATACTGTTGAGAGTGACAGAAAACAAATGACAAAATGCACAAACACAGGATGATAGGAGAAGCAACAAACCCCGGCTGCTTTCAGAGAACCTCAAAAAAGGGGTTTAATAAGAAAATATAAAACAAAACATACAAGTATTTGTGTCGATGTGGTAGTTTTCATCCTTTTTTAAGAGAAAAGGATTAAAGCAGCGGTCCCCAACCCTCGGGACAGTTGGTACCGGGCTGCAAAAAAAAACCAAAAACTATATTTTTTCATTTTTATTCCTAATCTGACTTGGAAGGAACTGTTATTTTGAAAAACGACTGGATTCCTTTCACCACATCCGAGTCATTATTTACGCCTGCCGAGATGCTCGGTCACATGTTGAAAATCCACCCGCTACTTTCTTGAAGCGGCTGCTAAATTGAAACCACCAAGCTAGCAAAGTTAACCAAAAACAAACATATATGGAAAGTTCCTTTTTACAGAAAATATCCAGTGAGGTAACAGAAGAATTGACTTCAAGGTAAAATTTAACAGACAAAAACCATGAGTCTTAACTCAAAATATTGATTCATATTCACGGTTTATCAGAATCAGAATCAGCTTTATTGGCCAAGTGCAGTGCATGTACAAGGAATTTGGCTTCAGTGTCTTGTGCTCTCGTGCAAACTAGAAAGATATAAAAAAAGTTTATAGGAGTAAGGCAGGAGAGGATAAACAATAATAAGAAAGTACTATGAGGTAGATATAGGAATATTTAAACATAACTAAACAAAAATGCAACAGTAGTTCTGGTGAGACCGTTTCTGTGGTTTTGTTCAGTGTTCTTGAGTGGGCTGCAGTCAGGAGTTCATTAGAGTGACAACTCAGGGGAAGAAGCTGTCTTTGTGGCGAGTGGTTTTGGTGCTCATAGTCCTAAAGCGCCGCCCTGACGGGAGAAGGCTGAAAAGGCAATGTCTGGGATGAGAGGTGTCCTTTGCATTTCTGCCAGCCCGCTTCCTGACCCTGGATCGGTACAGGTCCTGAATGGAGGGAAGAGTGGAACCAATAATCCTCTCAGCAGATCTGATGGTTCTCTGTAGTCTGTTCCTGTCGTGTGTAGTTGCTGATCCAAACCAGACCGTGATGGATGCGGTCAGGACAGCCTGTATTATTGCCGTGTAGAAGATGGTCAGCAGCTCCTGAGGCAGGTTGAACTTCTTGAGTTGTTGCAGGAAGTACAACCTCTGCTGAGCCTTTTACCCGGAGAGAGTCAATGTGAGAGGTCCACTTAAGGACCCGTGAAATGGTGGACCCAAGGAACCTGTGTGAGTCTGTTGAGGGTACAGTGCTGTTGAGAATTGTGAGTGGGGGGTGGGGTTCCTCCTAAAGTTGATCTGTCATCTCCACCGTTTTAAGTGGGTTCAACTCCAGGTGGTTCTGGCTGCACCAGAGGACTAGCCGTTCCACTTCTCCTCTGTATGCAGTCTCATCACCATCCCGGATGAATCTCAATGACTGTAGTGTCGTCTGCAAACTTCAAGAGTTTCACAGAAGGGGTTCCTGATGTGCAGTCATTGGTGTTGTAGAGGGAGAAGAGCAGAGGGGAGAGAACACACCCCTGGGGGGCGCCAGTGTTCAGGATCCGGGTGCTGGATGTGAAGCGACCCAGTTTCACCTGCTGCCTCCTGTCAGTCAGGAAACTGGTGATCCACTGACGGGTGGGGAGAGGCACGGTGAGCTGGGACGGTTTGTGGTGGAGCAGCTGTGGGACGATTGTATTAAATGCAGAGCTAAAGTCCACAAATACGTGTCTGCAGAGTCGAGGTGGTGCAGGATGTAGTGGGGAGCCATGTGGACTACGCCACCCCCTGACCTGTTTGCTCTGTAGGCAAGCTGCAGGGGGCCTAGCAGAGGGTCAGTGATGACCTATGCAGCTTCACTCCTTTTGTAATCATTTCTCCTGTGTTTGTGTTTGTTTCTGTGTACAGTATTATGAGGGGTTTATCTTATTATTTAATTGCATGTGTTGGAAATTGTTTTTTGTTCATTTTTTAATGCTATTTACACATTAACACTCTATTTACACTTTAAGCTGTTTTTTTTTTTACATAAAAAGGTGCTTACAAATAAAATTAATTTGAATTTTTTTCAAAGAGAGTCGTTCCCACAGACCATAGAATTATTGCATAATAGTCATTAAATGGTGTCTAACGTTACAAGGAATGCTGCTAATAAAGTTGCTCAAATTGTGGATTTACATTTGTTTTTATATTTATTATTTAGTTTTGTAACCTTGTTGTTGTTTTTTTTGTATTTATTCTTCGCTCCCCAAAAAATAGGATGAGGTAGGCGTCTGATTTTTCCGCTTTGACAGGTATAGGTTAAGGGAAAATACCATTTTAATGATTCCTACTGGAAATCTAGTGAACAAATAAAGTGTAAACAGATATTTTACAGAGGATGAAGATAAACTAAAATGAAGACGCCGACTTCGGCGGTCCGTGAAAATACTCTCTGACATTAATCCAGTCGGTGGCCTGGAAAAGGTTGAGGACCACTGGTTCATAATACCAAAGATTATTTTTGCAGAAGTGATGAAAAGCTTCAAAAAGAAAGGAAGTGACCACATGCCCGGGCTCTGTATTTTATCAGCTGAAAGGGGGGGGGGGGGGGGGCATTCCAGGGTCAAAGCAATTACGTCTATGTTCAGAACCAGCTTACTCATCTTTATTCATTGTGAGGAAGTTTCTGCAGGAGTAGGATGGATGCATTCAAAGAATTTTGTTGAGCTCTTCCTTCAAACTCAGTCTGAGTCCCCCCCAACCCCCCCCCCCCCCACACACACACACACACCTGAACACCCACCTGTTGCAAGGGAAATGAGGTAACAATTGAAGGTAACTGTTCTGAAATGAAACATCTCCAGAGGAGATGGAAGTGGTTCAGTAAATTTGTGGCGTTTCAGACGTAATGCTGTTATTGCGGTCTTTGGCTGTGCCATTACTGCATCAGAGGGATATGAGTTTTTTATCACTTTTATTTCCCTTGACGTTTCTGTTAAATTACTTCTGCATGTCTGAAGAATAAAAAAAAACAAAGAAAAGAAAAAAAACTCAGAACAATATCGCCGCTTACATACAGTATTGACTTTCTAAAGATTGCATCTTTTCTTGTAGACCGTGATGGGTTGCTGTTGGTTTTATTGAGACCTTCAGCAGGAGCTGAGCTGGTTTTACATCCAAAAAAACACAAAAAGAAGTGGTGAGTGTGAGGCCATGCTTCTCTACCTAAAAGGGGGAATTGACCTGCTCAGGTTTGGAAATGAGTTGTTGAAAGTGGAGGAGATAAAGTATCTGGGGGCATCGACCCAAAATGAGGGGAGAATGCAGGCGGAGATTGACAGGCTGATTGCTGCGGTAGTCACAAGGATGCAGAGGTTTTGCTGATGTGTCCAGGTAAGAGAGATGCAACAAAAGCCAAAGCATGCAGCCTTAGGGCTACTCAGAGCACAGGAGTACATCTGATCCAAAAGTACAGTTTGTTTGGGTTCAGGTATCCCTCTGCTTCAGTGTTCAGTTTGCCTGAGGAAACTGCAAAGAGGAGGTTTTTATGTCACGTCACTTGGTAGTAACTCATGAGTTACCTTCCAAAAAAAGTATGGATTTTTTACAATCACTAGAAAAACATTACAGATGTTTTAGGGCTGTAAAACTCCTCCCAACACAGATTCTATGTTTTTCTCAGCCAGACATAAACATTTTCACCCTTTTCGCTCTTATTTAAAAAGTTCAAACCTTCACACAAAAATAAGTCCAGTATTTCAGAATAAAAAACTAAAATTGACGCAATTCTGCCACGCTGAACGCATTCCGTACAGGAGACGCGGCAAGTAGGAGATTGATTGACAATGATTTACAGCCAATCAGAACACAATCCACTGTTAAAATATATATATAAAAACACTTTTAACGCCCCTCTCACCCTCCGCGGGTGGTTTCTCCTCCAAGCTCGGGTCCTCTACCAGAGGCCTGGGAGCTTGAGGGTCCTGCGCAGTATCTTAGCTGTTCCTAGCACTGCGCTTTTCTGGACTGAGAGGTCTGAGGTCTTTCCAGGTATCTGTTGTAGCCACTCCTCAAGCTTGGGGGTTACTGCCCCGAGTGCTCCAATTACCACAGGCACCACCGTCACCTTCACTTTCCAGGCTTTCTCCAGTTCTTCTCTGAGTCCCTGGTATTTCTCCAGTTTCTCATGTTCCTTCTTCCTGATGTTCCCATCGCTTGGCACTGCCACATCCACCACAACGGCTTTCCTCTGTTCTTTATCCACCACTATGATGTCTGGTTGGTTCGCCATTACCATCCTATAAGTCTGGATCTGGAAGTCCCACAGGATCTTTGCCTTCTCATTCTCTACCACCTTCGGAGGTGTTTCCCATTTTGACCTTGGGGTTTCCAGTCCATATTCTGCACACATGTTCCTGTATATTATTCCAGCCACTTGATTGTGCCGCTCCATGTATGCTTTACCTGCCAGCATCTTACATCCTGCAGTTATGTGCTGGATTGTTTCAGGTGCCTCTTTGCACAGCCTACACCTTGGGTCTTGTCTGGTGTGGTAGATCTGAGCCTCTATCGCTCTGGTGCTCAGGGCTTGTTCCTGAGCTGCCAGGATGAGCGCTTCAGTGCTGTCTTGTAGGCCAGCCCTTTCTAGCCATTGGTAGGACTTCTTGATATCAGCCACTTCAGTTATGGTCCGGTGGTACATCCCATGGAGGGGTTTGTCCTCCCATGAGGATCTGTCTTCCAGCACTGTATCCTCTGTTCTCCATTGCCTGAGACATTCACTGAGCACACTGTCAGTTGGGGCCTTGAGCTTGATGTATTCATGCATCTTGGATGTTTCATCCTGGATAGTGGCTTCTACGCTCACTAGTCCTCGGCCTCCTTCCTTGCGGCTAGCATACAGTCTCAGGGTGCTGGATTTGGGATGGAACCCTCCATGCATGGTGAGGAGCTTCCGTGTTTTAACATCCATGGTCTGTATCTCTTCCTTTGGCCATCTTATTATTCCTGCAGGGTATCTGATAACTGGCAGTGCATAGCTGTTTATTGCCCGGGTCTTGTTCTTGCCATTGAGCTGGCTTTTCAGGACTTGCCTTACCCGTTGGAGGTATTTAGCTGTTGCAGCTTTCCTTGTTGCCTGCTCCAGGTTGCCATTTGCCTGGGGAATTCCAAGGTACTTGTAACTGTCCTCAATGTCTGCTAATGTTCCTTCTGGGAGTGAGACCCCCCCTGTGTGGACTACCTTGCCTCTCTTTGTCACCATCCGGCTGCATTTCTCGAGCCCGAATGACATCCCAATGTCATTACTGTAGATCCTGGTGGTGTGGATCAGGGAGTCAATGTCACGCTCGTTCTTAGCATATAGCTTGATGTCATCCATGTAGAGGAGGTGACTGATGTTGGCCCCATTTCTGAGTCGGTATCCATAGCCAGTCTTGTTGATTATTTGGCTGAGGGGGTTCAGACCTATGCAGAACAGCAGTGGGGACAGAGCATCACCTTGGTATATCCCACATTTGATGGACACTTGTGCAAGTGGTTTCCCATTGGCTTCAAGGGTGGTTTTCCACAGCTTCATTGAGTTTCTTATGAAGGCTCTTAGAGTCCTGTTGATGTTGTACAGCTCCAAGCATTCAGTGATCCATGTGTGTGGCATTGAGTCATAGGCCTTCTTGTAATCAATCCAGGCTGTGCACAGGTTGGTGTGTCGTGACCTGCAGTCTTGGGCGACTGTTCTGTCGACCAGGAGTTGGTGTTTGGCTCCTCTGGAGTCTCTACCAATGCCCTTCTGTGAGTTGCTCATGTATTGATCCATGTGCCTATTTATCTTGGTTGTCTGACCGCTGGATCAAGTGAATTTACTTCCCGGTCCAACCAAATGAAGTCAATTCGCCATTTTTTCACAGTACGGGCGCCACCATGTTGAAACCAGAAATTGTCAGTAAGTTGTGATTGGTCCAATTAGTCTGAGTCATCGTTTCTATGCCAACCACTCTTGTCAATCAGGACTGAGCTTGTTGCAGGGCCACACCCCTACCACTTGAAAGCGAGCTTGGAATAATCCGTCAATCAAACGTTTGGGGCTGCAGGCACCACCTACTTATATTGAAGCATCTGAATGGTCAGTTTATAACTTGACTACTTGCGATAAAGAAAAAAATAATAATAATACATAAAGAAAAAATATTATAAATATAAGTCTAAGGTGTTATGATTGGCTTTTAACCATAAGACAAAAAGAGGGGAGATAAAATCAGTTTTTTTACTCGCACAGTATATTTTTATTAAGTATAAAGAATAATAAATAAACAAGAAACGTGACAATGTAGTGTTGGATGTCTGTCTGGGTATGTTAATGTATTTTTTGTAAATGGAGCAAACCAACGGACCCAAACAGATGAGTGGATGCCGGTAGATCTGCAGCAACGACCCGGACGCAGCAGAAAGACCAGCGGAGGAGCTTCCCTGCTGGGCTCCTACGGTGCATCTTTTATCTCCGTCGTCTGATTATCAAACACCTGGACCTGTGCAGGAGCAGGAGAAACAGGGCAGACACCAGGAAGACACCCACGCGGTCCAGGGATATACTTCCTGTTTGGAACGCCAGAGGGGTGGAGTCACTCAGTCCAGTTTTCATGTACAGTCATGGTCAGGACCCAGCAGTGTGCTGTAACCGGGTCATGTCTGACACAAACTACATCAGGGTGCTCCTTTTATATCTCCTTGTTCTGCCTTGTCCTGATGCCTTGTCCTCCTCCTCCTCCTCCTCAGGAGGTGGCCGTTGGGGAGCGCAGCAGAGGTGGCCGGCTGCTGGAGGAACCTAAAATTATGCTGTTTAAGGGGAACAATTTCAGCCTCCAGGTGTCCATCCAGGACATCCCCCAGTTAGTCTGGAACATCAAGCCTTTCACCACCTGCCAGGTAGGAGGTCTCCGCAGGCGTGTTTACCGTCCGCGCCTTCATTTGAATCGTCTTTGTTGTCGAGACCGAACTCCTTCATCTTCCTCAGTCCTTCTACAGCTTCACTCCTTCATCAGTTTTCCTCTTTTTTTTTTGGTCACATCAAAGCAAGAAAGGGGCAACAGCAAGGACACAGCAGGAGATCAGTGAGACCAGCTAGCTCACCCACACATGAACCATTACCAACCTAATTATGACTACCAGGCAGGAAAACACACACACACATATCAGAGTTATCTTCCTAGGGGTCTATGTGCTGCATGTTCTGCTCTGCCCTGTGATGTTTATCCCACCAGTGACATCCTATTAGCAGAATTAGCCCAGCATAGGGCCTTCAGAATTCCAACAAGGATTGCGAGTAATGAAGGTCTTAGCAAGAAGATGACTGCAGGCCCTCATTCAGGCTCTACTTTGAGCGAGCGGAGGCTTTCAGAAGTGGCCTGATGGATGTGAAGAGAGTGATTCATCTGTGGAACAGTGTTTTGACCTGCTCTTGCTGCAGCGCTCTCTGGGTCAGGCGGTATTAAGGCACAGAAACGTATCCCCCCCTGATTGCATGTGCCCCGTGGATGTGACGTTGCAGCACCGACCCTTTAGATGCAAACTCAGAACGTGAACGCATCTCCAGTCTGCCTCCAAATCATGTTGAGGATCCTTGACTAGAGATTGACCTTTGAGTGTGAGCGGGAGTGTGGAGTGTCAAGTGCAGTTTTTCATAACTGCAACGGCAAATTTTGATCTGATCTCACAGCTTTAGTTTCTCCTCACGGAGAACTTGAGGAGTTCCAAGAGAGAAGATGAAGGTAGAGTTGTTACAATCATGCACAGCTGCTTTAGGTCCTCATCGGGTTCACGCTGCTCGGAAATGGATGCATAACACCAGAGATAATGAGATATTATGCAACAAAAACTGAAACTATGAAAATGTCAAAATATAATGCATGTTTTTCTGTTATCTTGCATGAGTAATAAAGTGGGATGATTACGATTTTTCTGAAATTACATAAATATTAGAAGCCAAAATAAATAAGGAATTGTCATCATATATTGTGCATGGATGGTCCTTCAAGTTGATTTTCCCACAGAAACATTCCTCATCCCTGTCATGGGCTTTAACCTGAAAAAGCTGAAAAATAATTGCTGTTACGATTCATTTTCACTTTTACCAAACACTTAGGCTGTGCCAGAATTTCTGCACTCCTCACTACAGAGTGCACTACAGAGTGCTTTCGCCATTTTGTAGAACTGTTTGAATCTACAATTCCAAAATGCAGTGCACTAGAAATGTCCTAGAAGTCTCTGCAGAAACCGAGTGTGCATCAATGCTCACTAGATTGGGGAATATAGACCACAAACAATTTTTGTGAAAAAACTTTGTTCAAATGTATTTTTTTTAATAAACCATCACATTTTTAGCATAAATAGTCGTCTTAAAATGCTCATGTAGCTTTGATTTTCACAGTGACATCATATTTGCAGTCAAAAAAAGTTTTTAAAAAAATAGTGAACATGGTGTCTCAATTGCTTTTAGGTTCTAGGTCACTAGATAGTATACTAGTAGTATGGTATACACTATAGATAGTATACACTATATATTTTTTCAATATAGATTAGGGAGGAAATTCGGACAAAGCCTAAGACACTTTACCAGTTTACAGTTTTTAACACTTTTGCTATTTTACACATTTCAATATAATTTCAAGTTCTTGAAGACCCACTCTGATTCTTTTTTTGTGTTTTTAATATGTTTTTGTTGCATTTTTCTGAAAAGAAAATCGTAGTGAATCAAGAGCCGACAACATTTTTTTTTTAAAAGAGCTTAAGTCTGACGTAGAAAGTACACCGGGCGGGCCACAAGCTCCCTGCTCGAGCTCTCAGCAAAGGGGAAGGGAAAGGGGCAGGGTTGCTCCACGCCACTGGTTCCGCCCACAACTTAGAGGTGAAATGCTAATGGACTACTGTCACTCTACAGAAACTATATCCTAGAAATTATGCTTTTTTTTTTTTAAATAAAAACAGCATAATCACAATTAAAAGACCACTGGGAATGCTTTTACAACTCTAACCCTTCTTTAAGTTGTTTTTTTTTATTTATTTATCCAACTCTGGTGCAGACTGAAGCCTGTATTGAACTCATGTAGGCTCTTGCGCTGCAGTTGTTGAGTTTCACTCCCAGCAGGTGAATATGGATCAGTGGACTCACTGTTACTGCACCCAGCAGATCTCTGAGTGGATGCAGAGCAGCTTTCTCCTGTTAAAGGAGGACCAGAGGACCCCCAGAGAAACAAGGAAACATGTTTACAGTTAACTCCAAAAGCTACAAGTCAGGTTAGAAATGTGGCTGGGAATACGGGACTCACACTTTGAGGCTCATTACATGTCTAATGCCGTTGTTATGACACTTCCAGAATCAAAAGTGTACTGTCTAAACCAGACTCACTCACTATAGAGGCATGTGCACTTCATCCGGAACAGTAACTACAGTAAATTCACTTGTTGAGTGAACAACAGTTTCACTCAGAGATCCATTCATCTGTCTTCTAAACCTGCTTGGTCCCATTTGGGTGTCATGGGGTTGCTGGAGCCTATCCCAGCTACCGTTGGGCAAAGGCAAGCTATACCGTATACCAGGAGGGAGCAACTCCAGGCCTCGAGGAGCCACTGTGTTCGCATGCCCAGTTTTCTTTTTTGCAGTGAGGTGAAGTTCTAAACAGTACTCCACAGTGTGGCCCCAATTCATACGTCTGTTTGGATGTGAATTGGGAAGGATTTTTCATTATTTTTTCTTAAAGATTCTGTCAAAATTTTAGATTGATAACTGTAGTTTAAAGTCACATTTTGATCGTCTTTTGATCGATTTTCAAAGCGGTCCAAGTGGTCAATTAAATGTCTATTCAACGACTGAATAAAGAAATACTCAAAAATCCAATTTTAAGCTTAATTTTCTTTATACATGTCCTCCACCATCCGATAAATGCCACAAAAACATGTTAAAGCACAATCTTCATCTTTAAAGTGCTCAAATAATTCTGCAACCCAGTCATTTCTGAAACCCAGGATCCACAATCTCTCAATCTGAGCTCCATTCCAGCTCAGACAGATGGTTGAAACAAAACTGAGGACTTCCTTCCTGACGGGTTAGACTTCTTGATTAGGCAGCAACATTGATTGGATAACGAGGCCACTCATTCACTCTTAATTAAGCATGTAAAACAGCAAAGTGGGAAGCGAAGCGAAGATCCTCAGCGCAAATGTCTTCTTGGGGCTTTTAATGAGCTCGCTCTCTTCTCCGTCTTATCCCGATCTCCATCCCGTCCGCCCTTCGTCTCTCCTCGCCCTGCAGGAGTTCTCCTTTTCTCAGGTGTGGGCCAGCAACCAGCATCCCCTGCAGTGTGCCTTCTCTTTGGAGCGCTACAGCCACTCCTCGTCTCAGCTCTCCTGCAAAATCAGCATCCGGCAGGTCACAGGAGAGGAGCACATCCTCCAGATCTATACTTCTGTGGTGGAGGTCAGTCACACTCCTGGAGGGGGACGGCGAGGGCTGGTGTGCAGCTATTAGGCCCGTTAATAAGTTCTTTTATTACACTGAATACCTCTTAATCAGATGTAAGAGCTTTTCTAATGAGCCTCTTATGGAGCTTTCACGTATGGATTGCAAATTGTTCCTAATGAACGTCGAGGTGGAGACGTTTCCTGCAAAAACCTCCTCATTGCTTTTCTTCTGTCTTTTTCTCCACCAGAACGAAAAGGCGGTGGTTCCTTTTTTCACTCAGTCAGACTGTACCATCACATCCCAGACAGGGTCAAGGGCATTTAAAATCCCGCCGTCCATCCGCCGGCGGATCATCGCCACCTTTGATGCAGCCAACGCCAACGGGAAGGACTGGCAGCTCCTGGCACAGAAGCTGCACATAGACAGGTCTGAGTTACAGCTCGAGCTGATATTTACATACCGCTGAGTCATCTTTAACAGCTTCTGTTTCATCAGAAAGCCTGGCCTCGCTGTGAATGAATGAATGAATGAATGAACAAATGAATGAACGAAGGAGGGAGTCCAGGGAATTTCGGCCCCCCACGTCAGACTTTTTTTTATCTCCCATGGTCCAACCAGCCTTCGCTGATTCCATTATAGATGTAAAAGCTCGAGCACGGAGCGTGAGAACTGCAGGAACGGTGATGCAAACTTCAGCACAGTCAGGGTACTGTGGCAGCAGAGAAGGTGCGGCGTTGTGAGAAAAAAAAAGGCGGAAGGAAGGTCTCTAGCTGCTGACAGGCTGACTTCTGGGAGGAAAATGTGTTCGTGTTAGCAGCTTCTCATTAGCAGCGTGAGCTCCCACCTCTGTAACACCCTCTGAACGCTGTGCCAGCACAGTATTTGTGTAGGTGTTGGAGGATTTTAGCTATTTAGAGGCGGGGTGATCTCTGTTTGTGCTTTAGAGAAGAAGTCAATAATCAAGTGCTTACAGACGCAAAGACTCTGTGCAATCAGCCTCCGAGAGGTGATACACGAAAAGCAAGGGGTTAAGCCAGAAGCCATGGCGGCAACTATCCGGACAGGAAATTTAACTGGGAATGAGTTAAAACACCAAACATCTGGAACAGAACGGGATTTCAGCGTTTTGTTTTTTGGGTTTCAACCCGGCTGAGCACACCGGGAGGCATGTAATAGCAACGTCTCCATCTTCTTAAGCTGATTTCTGTAATTATTTCTCTGAACATCATCATGCAGACAAGAGGAAGAGGAGGAGGGAGGGGTTCAAAAGGGAGAACAGGAGTAGTGCTCCTGCAATGAAACAGTGCCCTCAGATGGAGGAGCGTAACAACAGCAGAAGGACGTTTTTTTCTTCTTTCGCTGCAACACCGATTTATATATATATATATATATATATATATATATATATATTTTTTTTTTTTTTTTTTTTTTGCTGACCTTCTCGTTTTGTTTCGAGAACATTTTTCAATCAAAATACAAACAGTGCTCAAAGAACAAGTGTCCTTGAGGTCACAACCGACCCTCACAAACCAGGTTGAAGGATCAAGGATGTTCTCATCCAGCTGCAGTTTTTTTGTCTTCTCAGATAAAGAAGCTTCAATTTGCAGTTTTTACGGGATCCAGATGACGAAAAGTAACAAAATAAAAGACCTGCCAGCATTTAAGGACAAGGTGAAACTTAATAGTATAGTAAAAATGTACAGGAGAAAATGAGGTGATAGAAATTCAATGAAGTCATGCACAGAACTGCGACTTTAGCATGAATCGAGGGTGGATTTGAACCCTCCACACTTTCAGCCTCTGAGCTCTTTACCTGCAGAATGATCTGTGTTTGTCGATGTCTGCCTTGTAGTTCCAACAGGGGATTGTTTGGGTTTGGTAAAAGTTTGGTTGAGTTTCTATTTTTTTACTATTTATGAACTAATTAAATAAAACTAAAAAGTATGACAGTTTCTCACAAGAAAATCCAAAAATGGATGCCAATTTTCCAAAAAAAAAAAATTGTGCAAACCTTCTTGTCAGGTTTTTTTTTTTAATAATAATTAAATCCATTCTATTTCAGTGCCTGTCAATATTAATCACTTCTTACTGGTTTCTACCGCACAAATGCAACTTCTTATCACGATGCTACCATTTCCAGTATAGAGATTGGACACCAACCAGAAGGGATTTTATCCAAATTTGCTTTATAACAACAACAAAAAACCTATAAAAACAAAAAGAAACTGTCAAAATAAAAAGTAAAGCTTGGAGGAGTGAACGCCGACAGCTGAAGGCACTCACCTGATGACAGAAGAGGCTACAGAATGCTAAAGTATTTGCAGAAAAGGATTGAATAATGAGCTCCTGAAATAACTTTACTGAAGAATCTAAAGCGAGTTAAATAATGTACAAAGCAGAGTTTAACCTGCAGAATTAGCCACTTTAAATGGCACTGGATAATTAGATGGAGTCCACAGTTGTTGGAAAAAATGATAAATGGGTTGCTATAGATACCACAACCGCTGCTGAGACTGCTGGGAGAAATGCTCATAAAGCTAAATAAATGTTTTATTGTACTTTTGGGGAGGAAAATAACACTACACTTACCAAAACAGAGCTCCAAATGGCAAATATTATCTTAAGATTATAAATGATAAAGTTACAGAACTAAACAATGTAATCATTGAGTAACGTTAAACCAATGATCACTGAAATCACTAATTACAATCAATAAGCTATTGATTTTTTTTTACTTGATCTGCAATGTGTATTAGTGATATCTGGATTAAAATGACTTCTGATTATAATCAATGAGTATTAGATGTCTGTTACATGGTGTGGGATTGACGTTACTGTTTACTGAAATCTTCAATAAATGTTTTCTAAAGATAAGAATCAATAAGTACTGGATTTTGTAACCTTATTACAAAAACTATGTGAAACTATAAAAATGAAATGGGGTGATGGGGTTTTATAAGCTTGAGTCTTCCCAGTTAATGATCACTACATTGAATTAAGCAAATGGGACTTAAGTGTGTCTTTGTTTTTGTTTGCCTGTCTTTTTATCTATGCATTTCATCATTTATGAGTTTGAGGAATCTGTGATTTTTTTGAATGTATTGCTTGAAACAAAAATAAAAAATAATTCACTTTATTTCAGACTCAGATGCGGTCCATAAAAGAAGACTGACAGAACGTACAAAAAAAAATCAATCAAAAATCAAATCAAATCCAAAACTTTTGCTCTAAATCAAAACGAATAGGTTAAAATTGTTGTTGCTTGTAGTTTTAAAAAGCACAAACTGTTCTAGTTTTTTAGATTTTATCATCATTTTGAATGCGCATAAAACTGTAATATTTCTGTGACCATCAAGAGAGAAAAACCAGAAGTACGAGCTCTTGAATGTTTTGATAAAAGAATTGATGAAAAACCTTCAATCCAGTCGACGGTTTCCCAATGTCTTGATGTTTTTCTATTTCTGCCCAAAAAAAGCAACTTTTTTCTGCAAAAAATACTTTTTTTACGAAAAGTTCATGCTGGAGACGACTTAGTCTGAGAAGATGTTGAGGAAGACACCCCCCCCCCACATGCACAGACAAAGAAACTCCTCCCTGCATGAAGGTTATGATCTTATTTTCAAACATTCAGCTGATTAAGAAGCTCGTGGCGTTTACAGAGCTCTCAGATTGCCTGAGAGGACCCATTTATTTTTAAAATGAGTGGTTTCTTTCAGACGTTTCGATCAGTCAGCCGTGGCATCAGGTCAGACAGATGATTCCCATCATTCTCTCCGCTCGGGCTATTAGTGGAAGCAGCTGTGGCACCTGTTCTGCTAAAATGCTCTTTATTTCTGTCAGATTATCCAAGTTTAAATGAAGTCAGCGGGAGTTCCCAGCTCCACAGCTCATCATGAATAAGTCGAGGGATAATGTCACTTCACTCCATTTCACCGACTGAATGTCAGGATGACAGTGTCTGCTGTTCGTTTTTTTTTTCTTTTCTCTTTTGTTGTCTTTTCACTTTTGAACATTTTAAATACCTCACATAATTACGGTGATATTCCGGAGCTTCTGCTTGATAGAACTACAGAAGTAGAAGTACAAATACAGAGATATGATCATTGATAAATATGTGCAAATACAAAACAATACAGAACAGCAGCATTTGTAAATCTGCATACTTAGAAAATACGTTTTTATTATTCATTTGTGTGTTTTTTTTTTGGAAATGTGCAGCCGTAACCGATTATACACTTGGGTAGGGCACTGGACATTGATGGTGGGTGTACTGGGTTTAGTTAGAAAAGCAAGGACTTAAGGTAAAAGGAGTGAGAGTTTATACGATTTTTCTTCTTCTCACTCCCTTTTGGACTTGTGTTGTTTTTATAATTTTGTCTTATATAATTTTGTCTTGTCTTGTTTTGTATAATTTTCTTGTTTTATATCATTTTTGTCTTATTTTGTTATTCTACACTTGTTTTCACTTGTCCAAAATAAAAAGGTTACTTACTTAGTTGCTTGTAACGGCTGCACAGAAAGCCTCTCTTTATGTGTTCTGACAAAAAGGGTTTCTCTCTGTTCTGGCCCTCAGGAACCTGTGCTACTTTGCATGTCAGGCGAGCCCGTCCTCTGTGATCCTGAGCCTGTGGGAAGCCCAGCACCAGGACTCTGGAGACCTGGACTCTCTGGCCAGTGCCCTAGAGGAAATTGGGAAAGTCCAGTCCCCCAAAGGGACGGGCACTGCCGTCTGCAACGAAAAAGATTCTGAATTCACAAAACCCGGGTAGGAAGGTTCATGGCGGAAGGAAACACACGATGAACCTTTACTGCATGAACAATGAGGATCAGGTGTGCCGACGAACCCGTGGAGAGGAGGAGGCGTCTCAGAGCAGCACCTGTGCTGAACCGAGCGGTCCACAGTAATGCAGTGAAGTCCAAAATGACCCAGAGACATCACCGCGGGGATCCCAAGGGACCACAACACATTTTAGGAGCGAGATTTCAGTAAAGCCATGTGAAATAAGAAAGTGCTCTCTTGTAGAATTGGTCAAACCTTAGGTGAACAACACATGAAATGTCACATTGCATTCATTTTCTTTTCAAAACAATACATTGACAAAGGAAAAGAAATTCAAAAGTTCCAAATTCTATAGCAAATTACACCAAAAAACATCATTTTTAGAAGCATTTAAAGTGATCGTGTTGGTTAGTTTTGAGCTGTACTTCCTTAAATCCTGGATTTTCCTTAAACTATTTCCAATTCACTGATTTAATTTTCTAAAGCCAGTGCTGCCCACATTTGAAATGACCAGCTCCAAAAGATTTACCTATATCTATTTATACATACAATAAAATCCTAAATTATCAAATCATAACTTAAATCATTCATATTTATGTATTTAAATAAACATAAATCAGATTTAAAAGGAAACCAGACAATAATTTTAAATTAAATTGATAAACTGTGATAAATATGTTTAATTAAAACATGTTTAAAAAGTTCCTCTGTCATATTTCCCATGAAGAGTTTGTTGAACTGGACCCATTTGTTTGCAGTTGTCACGTCAAAGGCGCTGTGGCGGCACGGTGTGGCAATAATATATGGAGAGAAAATACACTCACTGGGTTTGTGTGTTTGTGATCTAAGTTCTGATAAGAAAACTCTGATGACCCAGCTTCTAGCAGCATTTAAACACACCATCTACATGTAAATCTGAAGACGTGAAAGGAGTCTCACAACTTCTCACGCACTTGTAACTCTGATCTGTGCGTAAATGCGGTTTTGTGTGTGTTTTGTATGCCCAGGAGCCGTTTTGAATTCATAGTTCGTTTTTAAGCTGGTGTCATTTCAAGTTGTGCGTGCGTAAATAGTATTTTGTATTTGTACGTTTTTGATATTCGAGTGTACATGTGAACACACATTCGCGAGAACACATAGTTACACACAAAATGTATGAGTTATAAATGCTTCGGTCACATCAACAGCTGCCCCCGCGCGATGGGGAGGCATCGGCATAATCTTCAAGATTAGCTGCTGCCGCCTGATTATTTTTAAAAATCACTGGCGTGGTCATGAGCGTAGACGGCGTCCGTCAGGCGTCAGTTAGTCATTATGAGACCGGGCCGTCACAGGGCAGTAGCAGCCGGATCGGAAATGTCTCTGGATGGTCACCGTCCACATCAAGTGCCACCGGTCGCCAGCTGGTACCGGGGTTGCAGAAAAGGTGACGCACATTAGAATTTTTAGACGGCATGCCTCCCAAGAAACCCAGCAAGAGCAAGGCCCCAGCGCCCAAAACGAAGGTCATGGTGGTCCGACCACAGCAGGAGTCATATGCAGGACCCACAGCGGCAAGAATCGCCAGATTGGCGTCCAGTCATCCGCAGGTCCTCGGTCCATGTCAAAAGCCCTCGTCAAGTGCCCGCGCTACTACCTTAGGTCATATGCTGCTGCCTTCCTGCCACCCGCCTGTCACTGGACTGCCACCACCGACCGCCGCGACCTTAAAAATGTGGCGGGCTGCCACTGCCTGATGTCAAAAATCGTGCCGTCACTGTAAAATTTTACATTTTTCTGAAAACCTCCATGGCTGCTGCGTGGCGTGTAAAGATGTGACTGGCTCCTCCCGATTACAAACACCACCCGCGGGATGTGTGACCTGAATTAAACCGAGAATCACGCAAATCCAGAGAGCCTATTTTCTCTCCATATGCCAACAGAAACGTTCCATTTGTGTTCTATGTGAGCTCATTTTTTTTAGTGACTGTTGAGGAAAAAAAAATTCCATGAGCAGCTACATGCGCGGCTAGCAGTCTGCCGCTGAACGCTCGCACCTTTCTGAGGAGGAGGTGGAGTCTGAAACATCCAGGTCTGCTGGCGTAGAGCGGCGCTCAGTGTTGTTGAACAGGCGTATGTATCAGAGGACATTTAGATGACCGCTCTGCATGTCAATCAATTGACATACTTCATCGCAAGGATGATGAACCTTTTTTTTTAAAATGTATTTTCAATTTTTTTTTTTCATTTATTTTTTATGACATGCGACTCACCCATGCTTCCTTCAATGCAATCGACATATTAGGCTCTCCTTTCCAAACCAATCTATTTATAAGATTCAGGTTCAATTAGACTTAAATTCGCAAACCAAAGCCGCGTTTTTTTCGTTTGTTTTTTATTGTTTAATTGTTTTTTTCAGAAACAAAAAACTACTTTAATTTGTAACCCCCACCTTCAAAAAGCCATACTTTTTGAGTCGTTTTCTCAGAAATTAAATATTGAATAAGTTCTAACCTTGGAGTGAACTTGCTGGAATCTGTCCTTCTGTGAAGATTGGTAACTGTCTGTAAGTTCTTTCACCTCAAATAGACTTCAAACAGTTTGAAAAGTGTTCTTGAAACCTGTTTTTTGCTGACTGACGCGCAGCAAACATTGCTTCTAAAATCAATGCGGACAACTCTGTCAAACTTCTGCTTCTGCAGAAGTCAGAAGACTTTCTGATGAGTCAATTGAACGCGTTTTATTTCCCTGTAAGAGCTGGAAGACTTAATAGACTGAAAAATATCCGCTTTTACCCATTAGCTTCGGCTCAAGCCACCAAAATAAAAGCCTCAGTGTAAACACTGTTTTACTTCATTGAAGAAGAAAATCTTGATCCTCTCATCATTTACAAAATCATTTAAAACAAAAAAAAGTGAATACATAAAAATGGCAGCTCTGCCCCTCTTATCTCGTTACCATAGCAACCTATACCCAATTAAGCAGCAAATGCTACTTTACCTAACAGTTAAGACTTTTAAATACAATTTATTGACATTAAGACATTAAGACCCTAGTGGCTTGACCTAAAAAACATTAAATGTGTGGGGGAGGGGGGGAGGGGACACTTTATTTTTTAAATTTAAATTGCTCCAATTAATTTTAACATGAAGAGATTGCAGGTTTGTTAGAAAATAAAAACCCTGAACACAGAACCCTGAAAGGCTTTACAAGTTGAGTACATTTATGTTATTTTACGCTAACATGGAAACTGAATATATGTTGCTAAGGAAAGCTTAACATATTCCTTTAATGTGGAAAGATGAAAATCCCTACACTTTTTAATGAGGCCCAGACAAGAAAAAAATTCAATGGTTGCCATGGATCTCTACATTTATGTTAAATCAAAATACTTTTCTTCATACAATCATTTAGTGAAAAATTGCAAAAAAATATATATAAATAAACTTGCAAACTTGCAACAAACTGTAAAAATATGTGTTTAAAATTACAAATTTTTATTTTTTTAGTTTATATTAATTAAAAAGATTCCTTAATGAGACCGCACAAATATGGCAGCCTTGTTAGAAATCATTGACTGTATAAGAGACCTGGACTGGGGAGGGTGATGTCATCCGTTATAAATGGCTTACTTCAGTTCCAAGGACATACATTCAATTCAGTCGCCATTTTTTCGCAATACAGACACCACAATGTTGGACACCCCCTACCACTTGAAAGCGGGCTACACCAAATCTGTCAATCAAACGTTTGGAACATTGGACATGAGACCACCTACGTTTTTGAGGCATATGATTGGTCAATTTATAACTTATGGAACTTGCATTACAGAAAAAATATCATAAAAAGTATTAGGTTAATCGAGAACGTGTTAAAAAAAAAAAAGTATCAGAGCTAGAATGGTTGTTCTGACAAATAGAATGACTGAGTAAACGCTGCATATATCTCAGTAAAAGTCTATGGGATTTTGGCTTCTTGGATCCAGAGGTTACTTCCTGTTTAGGACACGAGGGGGGGGAGGGGTCATTCAGTCCAGTTCTCATATACAGTCAGTGGTAAAAATCTAACCCTTCTGGCTTGCTGTTCATTATCTCCCTGCCACAAAACTAAAAGTCCTTAAAATGTGAACAAATCCTTCAGTTAATGCCATCATGTCAACAAAGGTTGCTAAGGAATTTTGAAAATTTGCTTTTGATGTAGAGACACAGAAATCGCTACACTCATTCATCTGGCCCAGACAAGGGAAAAATGAAATGGTTGCTATGGAGATATCAGCTTTTTGGAGGCTGATGTTGTCCGTCCAAATGAAACACGTTTACACTCCTGTCATTGAGAGATGTTGACGGAACTGAAAAACGGTTGAATTTTCTAATGAATGTATCCAAAGGCTGTACCACTTTCTTTGAGGCATGGTGAACATCCTTTTTGAGTCCATTTGAGGCGTATATTTTATTGAAAGTGGGTGCACTTTCTTTTGCACATGACTTGAAGACTGCGCTGAGCGGCCACAAACAGCCTCATCATCTTGGCGCCGAAGGCCGATTCATCTGGTTTCAAAGAGTAACTGTGAAGACGACTCTCCGAGTGCGGCGCTGTGTGTTTCCAACGGACTGACGTGACTCTCCCAGTGCGCGTCATGCCGATCCAGACTTTACTAAGGTCCAGTCCTCTGGGTGATCAAAATGTTTGGTGTTAAAACTCTTAACGGTGTTTTCTCATTTTCTAGATCTCCTGATGAGTTTGTTTTTGTTTTTTTGGTTTTTTTTTTTGCATTGTGTGAGTTTTTTGGAGTTGAAAAAGTTTCTTGCATTCTGGTAAACCTGTGAGCTGGGACTACAGCAGCAACGTCTGCAGACGTCAGAACCCGGACGGACTTGCTGAAGGGTCAACGCGAGGATATGTGACAATTATCCTACAAAGCAGGGGAGAGTCGACTGATCTGTGCCTCGTTAGGAAAAAACCCACAAGAGCTGGAACAGGAGGAACATTACAAACCCTGCTGGGAGAAGACGAGTGGTGTACATTTTTTTAAACCACTCGCTTTCCCCCCCCCCGAAGCTTCTATTTTTCTCTCACCAAATACTCGGACCTCTCCCGCCCCCCTCCTCTGTAGTCTCATCAGAGCCTCTTTAAAACCATTTCCTGGTCAAGAAAACCCCCACAGTCAGTGACTCCACCTGCCCTGAACTAATAAAGTGACTTTGTGTTGAACTCTGTCTGTCTGGTTAATGAACTCCATCCTGGAAGAGTTCAGGAGGTTAAACAAAGCCCTCAGCAAGCTTCAGCTAGAAGAAGATTGAGTTTGGACGGCAGAGATGAAAGGACCGCATGAATATTGCATTTGGAAAACCGAACGTATAGTCGCTGGTTGTTGAAACTGTTTCGGAGTAAGACGTACTGTGGCGCTCAGGAGTCTCTGCAGCCTAAAAGCTGTCAGATTCCGTCTTTGATTAGGATTAAATTCTCACAGACGTTTGTTCTGTCTTTTGAGGCTTTCTTTAAAAATAAAAATAAAAAAAAGACAGCTAGTTATTTATTCATTCAAATATAAACTTTCTCTCCGAGAATCGGATACAAGCTGAGTAAATCTTACATGAGGCCAAAGTGAGCCTGTTAGTTCAGTCTGACAAACACGGGAAGATTCAGGCAGAATCCGCAGTAATCAGGAGATGAAAATGTTTGTGCAAAAACAGTTTGATGAAGGTTATGGATGGGCCTGCTTTCTATTGAGGTTCTGTCACGGCTTTCAGAATAGAAGATAGATTGAGGCGATCCCGCCAGCTCGCTGAAGGAGCAGGCAAACTCGTGCTGATTTGAGCATTTATGGAAATATTGAGACATTTTCAACCAGTGAGGAATGCATCTCATTCAGTCATGCAGAAATCTGTTTCCCATAAGTCAGGAGTGCTTGGTGGAAATGATGCAAACCTGCGGGTTTTCTGAAAAACTCCAGTCAGTCTGTGACTCCGTTTTCTCTAAACAATCCTGCAGCATTAGGAGAGAATTTCATCCGTCAGCTGAAATTTTTCTGCAGTTTGGAAATCCAAGCTGTCACACTTCCAGGAGGGGGCTCACCTGATGTTAATTTAGGTCTCTAAAACAAATTTCTCAAAAAAAAAAAATAATAATATTTAAGAATTTGACTATATTTGTATTTTATTTGCAAGAAAAAACCTCTTATTTATTTTACCTAAATGTCTTTCCTGACTATTTCTACTTGTACCTGATTTGATTTATGGTAACAGTTTTTGTAATATTTGAGCCGATTTTGCCAGAACTTCCTCTCTATACATATTTAAAACTTTTTTTTTAAAGAAAGTATAAAAACAAAATTTAGAATATGCAAAATAAAATATCATCCTCTCAAAAGATTCTCCAAAATACTATTCATTTTCTTCATTTTTTTTCTTCTTTCTCATGAATTTAAATAAATCTGTTTATATTTAAAAAAAATCTAATATTTATCATGATGTATTATAATGTAACCCTTTTAAAGATTTGTTAGTTTGAATAACTCCGTGTTGAACTGGCAGAAATGTTGATGTTCCCCTAACAAAGAACAGGAAATCACGTGAGATTTTAACGCCTTCTTTGATTGGGGGAAACGGCGCCCTCTGGTGGACAACAAAAAATCACAGAAGGGATCCTGAAAACTGTGAAAAACAAAAAATTCAAATACTAAGAGAAACACTTTTCAGTTGGGAGTCAAAAAATGGTTGTTATTTTGTTTTTTTTGCTCTGTTGGTTTGTGATAATTTAATGATCAAAATTGACAAAATTTGCAATATTTTTTAATTATTATCCATTCAACAAAAACAAAAAGGCTTTGAAAAATCTCACATTGAACTCTTTTGATATTGGTTTGACAGTAAATCTCCTTATTACCTGAATTGTTTTAGCAGCTGGTCCAAATAATGAACATGAAGCAGCGATTAACATGTTCTCCTTTTGTATTCAAAGGTTACCCAGTATCTTCTGCATTAAAGCATCTTTTAAATCTTTGATCCTCGGTTTTTACATTTAAATAATGACAAATTCTATGTATTTTTTGGGAAGGATTCTCAAACCGAACAGATTTGATTGTTTTATTGCCGTGTAAAACTGCATTTTTCTCCACTGTTTCAGATTCAAAGCTTTTTTCTCAGTAATTTCCCTCTCGAGTCTGCGGCTAACTGTTATCACCTGTGGATGGATGAATGCGTCCTGCAGGTACATCTTTCTTCTTTGACGTCTGTCAGCTTGCAGCAGTGCTGCAGTGCTGGCCCTGCTGTACCAAACATTGTTTTTCTTTCAGGAAAAAAAAGATTAATACAGAAGTTGTTTTGCCCAAAAGAGGGACAAAGAAGAAGAAAAGATGTGTGATCTGTTGTTCCCCACCACCTCCTCCTGATTTATCATCATTCCCTGGGCTGCCTCCTGGAAAATGGTTTGCAGGAACACAGAATTTGTCCTGAAACATCTGCAGCTCCTTCCAGATAAATCATATCTGGTAACTTCAGACCATTGTGTGAACTTTTTATTGCACACGAAGAAGAATCTTGGCTTCCTTTTGCATCATAACAAATGGCCTGCAGTGCACTTCTCTGAAGCAGTTACTGAAGGAGAGCAAAAAAAAAAAAAAAAAAATCTGAAACCAAGTGAATGCTGGGAGACAGAAGGGGGCTCAAAAATGTTTGTGTTCACATGAATTAATGAATCCAGGAAAGCTGTCAGTTTTTCTTGGCTTTTCTTGAGGATTTCAGTCAGACAGCTGCTTTGGCTCGCTTTCTTAGTGGTAAATATTACATTAGAAAAAAAGAAAATCTAAACCCGACCAACAAAAGTCTGAAAGTACTTTAGAGGAATAGAAAAGCTCAAAGGAGGGGAGTGTTGTTGACCTTCCCACTGAGCGTCCGTGATAAAAATGCCACAGTATATGGATAAAGCATGACGACCCGCTGAGAAACCCGCTTCTCAACTGGATTTAGACTCTGAGACTCGCTGGAAAACTCCAAAGAGACAGCCGGGTTATTAAAATGCAGAGTCTAACAAAGCAAATGCCAAAAAAACATATCTATTTTCCAACTCCCAGTGGAAAGATTTAGGCTTTTTCTCCCAAACAGCATTAACCTCCTTTTTGAAAGAGCTAAGTCTTCATTTGCATATCTGCACCAAACTGATTTGCGCTCCGATTTATGCCAACACTGAAGGATTTTATAGAACCAGTCAAAGTTAATGATTACTTTGGACTTTGGATTTTCTTTTTGGCCAAAAGCTCTGAACCGTGTTGGAGTCTTTTGCTCAAATCTTGGGCAACAAGGTGTTAGGTTGCCAAATCCTGCTCCACAAACATGATTCTCTTCCCACAGAGCTTCGCTCAGCATCGGCAATGAGCGATGAAAAGTCTCTGCTGGGAAAGATGTTTTACCTCACACACACACACACACACACACACACACACACACATATATATATACACATACAAAATGCAGATTTAAATGCTGTTTTTAATGAAGTGTCTGGGTCTACCTGGCCCCGCATAAAGAAGTACTTTAGCCCTAAACTCATGTTTTTCTCATTTATGTTCTCGCGTTGAAGTAACCCAAATCCAAAAAATATTCCAGGAAGCAATCAATAGCTGAGTGCTTTTGTACAGCCCCACACCACTACACTACCACCACCATGTTTGACTATTGCAACGCATTCTTTGATTGACATACCGTGTATGTTTGGTTTTAGCTGTAACAGAACACACGTGTTCAGTCAGGATTCTGCAGCACCAACCTAGACCTGATTGGACGAAATATTATTAATCTATTTTGATCCGTAGTTCCAAGATGTTTGTGTCAAATGAGTGACATGTTTTTGTGTTCTTGCTGCTCAGTAAGTCTTTCTCCTTAAAATCCCACCCCAATCATCTTTTGATCTATTGTCAAAGCGTTCCCAGTGGTCTTTTGATTAGGATTATGCCGTTTTTCAGGGCAAAATCGGAAAACCTGTGTCGTTTTCTAGGACAGTTTTTGCAGAGCAGCAGGAGTTTGTTAGAAATTCACCTCTGAGTTGTGGGCGGGAATTTTGGTGCGGAGCAACCCCACCCTCCTTTTTCCCTCCCTGCTGCTGAGAGCTCTCTGTTTACACTCTCTCCTGCTTGTTTACAGCCCCAACCTAACATTAGTGGTGCAACAAAAACTGCAAATAATATTGGAGCTATCCAGACGTAAATTTTGGATCCAGATTCCAGCTCAGACGGGGAAAACAAAGACCTACATGGATCTAGTCGTCTGCAAGTGGATGCATCAGAATGGAGTGGAGCGGGAAGCTTGTGGCCCGCCCAGTGTATTTATTTATTTATTTATTTATTTATTTATTTATTTGAATTAGGACAATGCATATTAAACAATGTTTCAGCAGCTGCTTTAACATAAATATGCCAGAATTAGCACAGGAGCTAAATTTCATCTGTTGTCCTAGGACAGGGTAAAAATATCAACAATTACATTTACAACACAATGAAATAGCACAATATTAGAGGTAAAAATATTTACAAAGGTTATTACAATAAAAAGCAGGTCTAAAAATTCCAAGATAGTCACAGAAAAACAACAATAACTAATGTCTGCAGGACTGGTTTGTTTTTAGCCATTGTTTAAGAGCTGTTTGGAAGGTAGGGTAGTTTTCCCAGTTCCTAATGTGCTGTGGCAGTGTATTCCATAACTGTGTGCCTCTAATTGACACCACAGTTTGGCTGAATTTAGTCCTGCGCGAATTTAGTGTATTTTTCTGTGTCACAAAAGGGCTGTTTTTCAAACAGCATTTCTGCGTCTGTTCCTGATTCACAACAACTTAAATAAAGAATTACTCAGAAATGCTACTTTTAGCTGAATTTTCTCAAATATGTTCTCTATATATCAAAAGAACATGTCAAAAACACACACAAAAAACGCTATTTTCTTTGGTCTTCAAACTTTTTTTTGTTCAAAAGCCTTTTTTAAAATTTGTTCTGCGAGCTTTACGACCTCTTGGACGGGTCCTCGTGTTCTCAGTCATTTTAATTGGTTCCAACTTGTCTCCATTTGTGGATGAAGCCTTTCACTCTCTGGATCCCAAACCTTCAAAAAGACTTATTTGACCCTTACAGGCTCAGATGCCATACATTTCTGCCAAAAAATTGCATTCCAGAGTGCCTCACTTTGTCAGCAAAGGTTTATCAGAGGGATTTCTTTATTTCATTAATTTATTATTCATGTATATCTACATTCCACTGTAGTTTGTCTCTGTGTAGTTTATGTGAGGCAAGAAGGTGGCGACCAAAAACATGTAATTAATCAGCTAAAATATGCACGCAAAAAATAGACAAATTTGACACTGAGGACAAGAAAAGAAAACCAAATGCTCGACGCTCAATTTCTGAAAACTGAGGAGAAAAAAGGAGCAGAATCGGTTGTAGATGATTGAAACCTGATAACCTGATCACAAAAACAAAAACAAAAACTTGAAACTAAAACAACGCGACTGCAGCCGGTCCTTCAACAGAAAGAGACAAATCATTTTGTCAGAACTGTTAAAAACACATGCAGAATCAGAAAAAGAAACGGGTTGTGCCTCTAATTTCTGATTTTAACAGCAGCAGGAGCTGCTTTTTTTTCCCTTCTTATCATATCAAAGTCTCGTGTGTTTTGGTGAAGGGCTGTGCTCCTCGCTGCAGAGGTGTCTCCTGAGAAAACAGAACCATTTAAACTTTACATAAAAGCCCAGACTGTGATGGTGTGTGAAATTGTGTGATAGTTTTTTTTTTTTAAGCTGTGTTGTGTGTTTTTTGAAGTATGCAGCCTGTTGAACTGTGATTTCAGCTCATTGAAAAGGTTGTGTGATCTTTTTACAGCCTACAATTCATTGGGGAAACATCTCTATCTATGCTATTTAAAGCTTTTTATTCATGTGTATTTTTTTATACCGTTTTTCATTTGATGCCATAAAACTGCAGCGAATGTTAAATACCTGTGTAGCGCCCGTCCCATGTAATAAACTAAACGGTAAAACTCTAATATTGTAATACTATGGGCGGGGCCCTGGGTGTGATTTTTATGGTTTGGTGCCGTCACAAATCCCTTTAACTTCTAGGTGTTTTGTAGTTGATTATTGTCAAAATTAAATAATTTCAAAACATACTTCAAATCTAATAACTTAAAACTCTTCCTAGTTTACCTTCTCCAAGCTTCAAGAAAAAAACACCTTCAAAAACTCCAGACAAGAAGTGTCGTTTAAATAAACTGAAAATTTAGTTATTAAACAAATACAAAAATCAAAACAAAGTATGAATCTTAGTTCACAAATCCACAAAAAAATGGGAAAATAAAGACACTTACAAACTCAAAAAATGTCCCTTTTTAAATAAACAAAATACCCGTTGCAGGCCTGTGTCGTCGCTCGGGAGCGTTGAGGTCTGAAACTTAGTGACCGCTTCACTTAGAAAGCAAAACAAAATAAGCACGTGCAGTGTTTTTTGTACTCACGGCCTCCTAGTTCAGTCAGTGCGGATTCTGGTGTATTGTCTTGGAAGTGAGTGAGGGAAAGGAACTTGACCCAAACTGGAACTGGACTCTCGTTCAATGTTGATGTTGAGCACAACTGGGTCCCAGCGGGAACTTTCTGGATCCGTCTGATGCCCACAGGAATACTCCAAGAGCGCGTCCTGGTCCTGCTCCTCAGTCAATGCACATACATGCCTCATTAATATCATCACACAAACTCTCAGTTTGAGTGTGTTTTATAACTGTTATACTTTACAACATTAGCACCGTTTACGTTTTTTACCGTAACGTTGGGTCACAGTATAACCGCTGCTAACAAGTTACATGCTAGTCACATATAACATTCCTCTCATACAACATGTGCTTTGTAAAAACTCAGCGCAATTACATACACAAATGTTGTCAACTGCTTTACCTTCAGCAGTATTTCATATGCTCTGAACTCCTTTGGCGAACTCTGCATCCACCACCGTCAGAGAATATAAATCAAGCCGAAACTTTCACCACGCTTCCAGCTTCTGAACGTAGTCTCTTCGACACGCACAGTGTTTTCCAGTTGTCCCGCCCTCAGATGTTGTGATTGGATTAAAATCCAAAAACCAACCAATAACACTCACAGAATCCGTTGATAGACAAGCTGACATCAAATTAGGTTAGCCTACACATTGAGCACACTTTATACACTCACAGTAACTTGAAAAATAATAAAACAAATAATAAAACATGGATAATACTTCAGTTAAATTCCTTGCCAACAGTTTAACTTAACATGGATAACATCACTGTTTATCTAAAGATAACTTAAACAAACATAGATATGTTTTATGACAAATACTATTCAAATGAACAACTAATGTTTTTCTTTTAATACCGGGCTACATCCTCCCCCTTCTAAAAGGGTAGATGCCCTCATCTAACACAAAACTTCTTACCAGATGTTTTAACATGGGTTTTCTTATGTCCATCCCATGATATAGTACTTACAGTAGTGCAACTACTTCTTTCTGCTCAGTCGTAATTTCACGCACTTGTTGTATGAGCTTTTTGATCACTTTCTGTGCATTTTCAGGAGCTGTACATCTGACAGATACATGTCCATTCTCACCGCATCTGTAACAAAAAAATCCAGTACGCTCATCCTTGGATGGCGCTCTTCGGGAGACAGGTTTGGTGTTTGAAGCTGCTCTGCCTCTAACAGTATCGGTCCAACCTGGTGCACTAGATGCTGAGTTTACAGTCATCACGCTCAACTGCTCTTTGAGAGTGTTTACTTCTTTAAGTAACGACTGCATTTCGGGGTTGTATTCACTTTTCGATGGTTTTCTCTCTTTAAACTTCTTTGCATGATGCTCTGTAGCTAGTTTAGCCAGCTTGGTTCTCTGCTCATTGAGCTTGCCTTGCAACTCTTCCATTTGAGCCTTGAGATCTGTCTGTGGATACAGATCTAAATCTGGCTCTTGCTCAACCTGCACTGTGTGTACACGTGGTCGAGGTGTAGGTTTTTGTAGACTACGCCTTACAGCTTCACGGTCCTCCTCTACTCGTATCTCTGTTAACAAGTCTAAAAAAGTAGGGGGCCTGTCTCTCCTATCTCGGAGATTCAACTGAAGCAACATTATGTCAGACTCAGTTGCACCTTTAATAAGCTGCTCAAGTCGAACTTCATCAGCTGCACGACCAGTTAAGCCACCTTTCTGAATGACTTTATTAAGCGATCGCTCCAACCGGCGCAAAAACTCTGACAATCGCTCTCCTGGCTTTTGATAGAGTGACCGAAAAGACAAATAAAGGTCCTCCCCAGATTCTGTAACTCCAAAGGCATTTTCGATAGCCTGAATGTATTCCCTATGTTTAGCATCAGGATTTGACAAACGAACTGCTTGAATGATCTCCAGAGCCGGGCCTTTCAGACTTTCCACCAATCTGCGTCTTTTCTCTTTTTCTGTACATTCGCATTCTTCCACCATTAACTTGGCGTGTTCAAGCCAGCCATCTAAACACTCCTCACCTAATGGAACAGGGCTCACACCTGAGAAAGTTTTTAACCTTCGATAGCTATTACTTTCTGTGGGTTTGGTGGATCGGTTTAGTACTTCCCCAACTGCACGAATGATTGACTCAGGACTGCTGTTCCACGCAGTGCTAGGAGCACACATTGTTTGGATATCATCCATGGTTTTACCTTCATCTTGAAGAAATTGAGCTAATTTCACGGTGAAAGTATCCTCGTCATTCACTACAGACTGGGCTATCACTATAGTCCACTTGGTCTCTCCTGTGGGCGGAATCAGTTCGGGGGGAATTTTAGAAGGATCTACAACTTCCCGACATTCACACAACAATGTTACGGTCTGACTCTTAGAGTCAAACATTTTCCCTCTAACTCTCACTCTGCCGAGTGCTTTTATGGATTGCAATGTTTCCTCAACATTAGCTGTGGGTACCTCTTCCGGCACACCATGCACCATAAGAGCATGTTCTAAAGCCACTCCTTCTCCTCGACACCAGTTGGTTAACTCAAGTTGTGTCATTCTGATTACTGAGTCTGGTCACACACTACACTGTTACTAGTCAGCAACTAATTAAATGAAAACAGTACAAAACGTTTAAATGTAGCAAAAAGGGTTAGTTGAAACTTGAAGAAAAATTATTTTAAATAAATCCCAGCGGTGCCTCCATTTTATGTAGCGCCCGTCCCATGTAATAAACTAAACGGTAAAACTCTAATATTGTAATACTATGGGCGGGGCCCTGGGTGTGATTTTTATGGTTTGGTGCCGTCACAAATCCCTTTAACTTCTAGGTGTTTTGTAGTTGATTATTGTCAAAATTAAATAATTTCAAAACATACTTCAAATCTAATAACTTAAAACTCTTCCTAGTTTACCTTCTCCAAGCTTCAAGAAAAAACACCTTCAAAAACTCCAGACAAGAAGTGTCGTTTAAATAAACTGAAAATTTAGTTATTAAACAAATACAAAAATCAAAACAAAGTATGAATCTTAGTTCACAAATCCACAAAAAAAATGGGAAAATAAAGACACTTACAAACTCAAAAAATGTCCCTTTTTAAATAAACAAAATACCCGTTGCAGGCCTGTGTCGTCGCTCGGGAGCGTTGAGGTCTGAAACTTAGTGACCGCTTCACTTAGAAAGCAAAACAAAATAAGCACGTGCAGTGTTTTTTGTACTCACGGCCTCCTAGTTCAGTCAGTGCGGATTCTGGTGTATTGTCTTGGAAGTGAGTGAGGGAAAGGAACTTGACCCAAACTGGAACTGGACTCTCGTTCAATGTTGATGTTGAGCACAACTGGGTCCCAGCGGGAACTTTCTGGATCTCCGTCTGATGCCCACAGGAATACTCCAAGAGCGCGTCCTGGTCCTGCTCCTCAGTCAATGCACATACATGCCTCATTAATATCATCACACAAACTCTCAGTTTGAGTGTGTTTTATAACTGTTATACTTTACAACATTAGCACCGTTTACGTTTTTTACCGTAACGTTGGGTCACAGTATAACCGCTGCTAACAAGTTACATGCTAGTCACATATAACATTCCTCTCATACAACATGTGCTTTGTAAAAACTCAGCGCAATTACATACACAAATGTTGTCAACTGCTTTACCTTCAGCAGTATTTCATATGCTCTGAACTCCTTTGGCGAACTCTGCATCCACCACCGTCAGAGAATATAAATCAAGCCGAAACTTTCACCACGCTTCCAGCTTCTGAACGTAGTCTCTTCGACACGCACAGTGTTTTCCAGTTGTCCCGCCCTCAGATGTTGTGATTGGATTAAAATCCAAAAACCAACCAATAACACTCACAGAATCCGTTGATAGACAAGCTGACATCAAATTAGGTTAGCCTACACATTGAGCACACTTTATACACTCACAGTAACTTGAAAAATAATAAAACAAATAATAAAACATGGATAATACTTCAGTTAAATTCCTTGCCAACAGTTTAACTTAACATGGATAACATCACTGTTTATCTAAAGATAACTTAAACAAACATAGATATGTTTTATGACAAATACTATTCAAATGAACAACTAATGTTTTTCTTTTAATACCGGGCTACACCTGTACTTTGAATTTAAGCATTTTTTCTGTGAACATTTCATGTTTCTGAATGAGCTGTCTTGATTTTTTATCTCTTCAAAAGGTGTATAAAACACTTTTAGGTGAAATAAAAATGCAGTGAAAGCACGTTCTTCCTTCTTTCTCTGCAGTAAAATGCTCCTCTGGTGACTTTTTCTAGTCTCGGTTGTTGCAGACATCTGTGAAGGAAATCTGTTCTTCCTCCGAAACCGATGACAGGACGCCCGCCGCTTCCAATCTCTTCATAAATCTTCTGAGTGAAGGTTTCACTCACATCCATAGAGAGGGAACTCCACACAGCGAAGCTCTGTGAGCTTTAACTGTTGGACTTTAGCTAAGTTTGATGGTGACGATGATGAGAAACACCTGAGGTGCACAGGTGTGGATTTCTCAAACCCCACAAAGCTCTGCTGGATTCTAGTGAGAAGTGACAGTTAAAGAGACTAGAGCCGCTTTCATTTGGAAGCTGTCCTCTTGCTGTGAAGAAAAAAAAGCCATCTGGTGTGTATCGCATGGTGGAAGTTGCCTCACTCAAAGGATGTAACTGCTTCCGACATGTTTGGACTCTGAACGCAGCACTGATTCTCTTTCAGTCGGGTCTGCTGTAGAATGCTTCTCCCGACGAATCCAATCTGGTCAAATGGGTCCAAAAGAATCCCTGACTATTACACCTCCACCGCCGTGCCTCGCTGTGAGGTCAGTCTGGTGTAAAATGCATACAGACTCCCTTTTTTTTTAGTTATATCTGTTAGGATCCTGCAGAACAAACCCAAATGGTCCCACTCTCACCTCTGTGCTCAACAGTGAGAGTGAATTGTTATTCCTTTTTTAGTGTTTGTGTGTTTAAAGTCATGCAGCCATAAGGCATCTCTGGTCATTTCATGGTTCCACCCATTGACTGTATCTGAGAACTGGACTGGGTGAGTGTGACGTCACCCATGGAAATTACTTAACTTCCGGCTCCAACCAAATGAAGTCAATTCAGATGCCATCCAGACAACATCAGTAAGCAGTGATTGGTCCGAGTTGTTCTGAGTCATCATTTCTGTGGCAGCCACCAGTGAACTTGTTGGAAGTCCACACTGCTACCACTTGAACATCACACCACATACTTTTATTGAAACGTCTGATTGGTCAGCTTATGACTTGAGTAACTTGAACTACAGAAAGAATATAATGAAAAAAACTTTGCATTATGAAGAACATGTATTAAATGGTTACTCTGACAAATAGACTGAATATGACTGAATAACAGCTGTTTATGTCTCTAAAGAAGTCCGTAGGATTTTGGCTCTAGAAGCCGGCAGATACTTCCTGTTTGGAACATGGGGTGGTAGGGGGGTCCAGTTTTGATATACAGTCAATGGTTAAGTCATCTTGTAGAAAAGTCAAAGACTCGTGAAGACGGGGTTTGGCATTTTCTCATTATGGAGGACATATATTAGGGAATTTAAGTTTCAAATTGCATTTCTGAGTTGATGTTTTTTCAATTTAACTTGTGAATCAGGAGCAGATGAAAAAATGCAGTTGGAAAAAGCTTGTAGATGTGATGTAGAAGTTACAACAGCAAGCCACAAGGTCCTTGCTCCGCTCCATTCTGATGCATCCTCTTGTAGACAAGTAGATCCTTGTGCGTCTTTGTTTTCCTCGTCTGAGCTGGAATCCGGCTCAAAACTGTACGGCTGCACAGCTCAGATACTGCTCGCAGTTTTTGTTGCAGCGGTAATGTTAGGTTGTGGATGTGAGGGGCTGTAATCTAGAGGGACAGCACGTAAACAGGTGGATGATGGGAAGTAGGGGCGGGCTTACTTCACAGCAACAGTTATGCCCACAACTCAATTTCAAATAAAGAACTCTGCAGAAACAATGTCGTAGAAAACGACACAGGTGTTTGAAAATAGATCAAAACATGATCAGAGCGGGACGTTAATGCTTTTGTGGAAATCATTTGGAATTTTTCTGTTTTGTCTCAAGACTCCATCCTGATTTTTTACTAAATTTTCCTCCTTTTATTGAGTAAAACACCAGAAAAACACTGTCAAACCTTTTGCTTCGATGAGGTTGTCACACTTGTTAGTTATAAATCTGTTGAGTGTTTTTTTTTACTTTAAATCATCTGCCATTTGCTACCTCGGTTTCTATGGTGACAGAAAATGTGCACTTTTTATAAACATTTTTTTCCTTCTGTTTTTGTATTAAATCAGCAGGAATCTATTTGTCAGTCAATGTTTTAAAAAAGTTTAAATCTTCTGCAGACATGAATCTGTTTTGATTGTTTGTGTGTGTATGTCAGGTTTTTGCTGTCTTTTCTGCCAAACACAATCCAAACAGCAGATGGCGCTAAAGAATCTCAGCTTCCTAAAGGTCAGCTTGTCAGGGCACGTCCTCACAACCTCCATGTGCGCATGTGCGCACACACACGCACACACACACACAGACACAACTGGGGATTGTTTCCATGACAGGAGGTCCGAACTGGTACACATCAGAGAGGAAGCGCCGGGCTCGGGACAGACGCTCAGCCCGTCAGGCAAACACTGCAGCTCCATTGTGTGTTTTTGTTTTTTTCTGCTCCACTTCTACAGATTCCCACAGAAAAGCGGTTCGCTTTAATGGCTATGGTGTCTTCACTCAGCCGTGCGGACCTGGTCCCGGCCTGACGGCAAACGGGCCGGCTGCAGGCCGTCCCAGCAGACCCCCTTTCTTCCCCTCCAGACACACACACCCCTGGCACAACCCCGTCCAACATACCCCACCCCACTCGCCTCTGGACAACTGCTCTGACTCAAACGGATTAAAGATGACTCTCTTCTCACACTTTCTTTTTTTTTTTCTTCTTCTTCTTGTCCTTCTATCTCTCCCTCCACTTCTCTTTTCTTTCCATGCCGGATGAAAGGCCTCCCAGACACCCACTCTGTGCGCATACCATTCAGGCCAGGACACACAGGAAGTCTATGTGCTTTGCCGAGAAGAGAGCGGAGGGGGGGGCGGAGGAAGCAGAGGGGGGGAGTGGGTGCAAAAAAAAAAAAAAAAGAAGGTCTAAATGCAAGTCATGTGAAGCTCATGAGAACTAACCCTGAAAGATGGAATCTTGTTTTCTCTCCAAGTCTTTTACTTCTGTTTGTTGTTTGTCAGCCTTCATCTTCCTGACCTCACATTCGCTTCCTTCTAGCGGGAAAAAGTGGATTCTCATTTACAAAGACCCTCCGTCACTTCAAGATTCATACTTTTTTGTTGTCCTTAAAATTGAATTGATGAAGGAAAATTGATCAAATGTACCCCTTTTTTTCTTATTGTGCTGCTACTTTTAATAAACTTCAAGTCCGCTCGTAGATCTTTTTGTTTTCAGTCCCTTTTTTTTTTTTTTTTTTCAAGCAGCACCCTGCTACCCACAGATTAAATTAGCTTCAGTCCAAATTTGCCATGGAACTGTGAATAATTGCATCACGTGGAATGGAGCGCTCAGTATATTTGTTACTTTTGCAGCCTGTGTTGCCTCTACAAGTGTGTATGTGTGTGTCTTTGGGTGGGTGGGTGACTGCAGCCTGAGCTCACAGAGAACGGCGTCATGTCGCATGCTTTGAATTACTGTACATTTGCGGCGGGTAGACAGTCTGCAGCCAACTGTCTCTGAGTGGATCAGACGGCAAAAATCAAAGCCGGATCAGTCCTCCTCAAATTCACTCCAAGTGTTTTTGCAGCATTCCTTCATTTTTTGCTGGAGCTCCTTCCGTCCGATCATGCACACACACTCCATGTCTCTTTTTAATTGCATCCACTTACTCAAAGGTATTTAGGATTTCTCTTTCTGTCCTGACGCCTACACAGATTCCTGCTGCCAGTTCAACCGGCTTACTTCACCAGGGAGTTATGACTAAAGCCTCTGGATAAGCACCTTCAGGGGGAAAAAAATAATTGCGTCAGGTGACTAAACAGCCTTCCCTTCAAGAACACAGGCCCTGTCTTAAACTGTAAGTTGTGCCCAGGTGTTGCCATGAAAAAGTACTCATGACATCACTAAACAAAACACGGATTCCTTTGTGCACTGTAATCCAGCGTGATAACGCTCAAGCAAGCCAAAACCAGTCAGGAGGCTTTCCTTTCACATCCGTGACTGTGCCTTTTTGCTCTCACACCTGCCGCACTTCAGGAGACTTTTTCAAACTGGCAGTCTTTCTTTCCGAAAGCATTAGGACGTGTTAACAGGGCTGACTGTGAGACTTCACATCACGTCTCCAGTTTACTCCCACAATATCTGCATTCTGCTCATGTCACATTATAAACCACTCAAGAGACTATTAAGTAAGAAAATCCTCTGCAATCTTGAAAATTGCGTTCATGAATTTTTCTTGCAGAACTGACAAATGTATAAATAGAGCTTAGCTATGTTAGCATCTCTCTTTGAATTCTGTTGCAGGATTATGACACATGTTGTGCACTAACTTTTCAGAGCTTTTGCATTCTCAAAAGTCTTAAGTGGCAGGTAATATTTAGCGGGTAAATGAGACCAGATAATGTGCTGCTCAAGGGCATTTATATTGTCATTCTAAATCAGCATGATCACATTTGAATCAGTTAGTTCAAAAGGGGCCTAAGTCCAAGAGGTTTGTTTTTCCAGGAAATGATTTTAACTGCATAGCTTAAAGGGAGGCTACACCAAATGATAAATACTTTACCCAGATTTAGCACCAGTTCATAGCTTTCAAATGCTACAATATGAAGCCCCTCACTTTTATAATGTCAGAGGACTAGCAAAGTCTCTGGACTTGGGCCCTTCTTGAATTAAACAGGGGCACTGCCATATTGGATAACTAGTGCTGCCATCTATGGTATCAAGCAAAACCCATGCAAGAGAGGCATAAGTCCAGGAATTTTGTACGTAATGCATTTTAAATGTCAAGCATAGTCAATATATAACAACGGACTTGAGACTTTTTTGCACATAATCAGATAGCTTTTCCCTTGAAGATCATAGAACATATAATATCTCTATTTTGAAAAAAAAATTGTGGACTTGGGCCCCTTTTGAACTAACCGATTCATTTGTTGTCAGCTAAATTGAATAAATAATACTAAAGAAGTTTTGATTTACCCCAACTGAAGTGAAATTCATCAGCTTGTTGCTAAATGAACCTATTTTAAACGCTATTGCAGTAAAGGCTATGCCAGCATTTTTCTTACTTGTGTCCGAATTCTTTCACTACTCACTGCACTACATAGAAAGTTTACCATTTTCTAGAGTTATCTGAATCTACAATTCCAAAGAAGTCCCTGCGAAAAACCAGTGTGCATCAATGCTCACTCTGTTGGAGAATATAGACCACAATGCATTGCATTTGAACTAGAAAATTATGCTCTTTTTTGGGGCTGTTTTCCACCACTTCGGGGTCTGAAACCAACTAAATGTGGAGATCACTGTTTTCATTATGTGTTTTTTTTTTTTTTTATTGCACAGAGCGATGGTAACAAGATAATTTCCCCAACATTCCAGTTGTTTTGCTTTGTTTACATTTTTTGTTTGGATCTCAATTTGTTTTATTTCCAAAATCGGTTGATGTATTTCATATTTTATGCAACAACCATTCGTGTCTATGTTAACTTGAAGATAGATTTTATTACAAGTTGGGAAATTCTTTTACGTCTTTCACTGGTAGGGCTCAGGATGGAGCCAATGGCTAAATTAGGATTTACTCAAAGTTAGGTTTAAGGGAAGGGAAGAGAGAGATGACAGAATGGGAGTAAAAAGACGTTTGCCGGGGAAACTGACTGATTGCGAGGTTTGCTCGTTAAACATCCATTGAGCCGTTTTCTCGATTTATTTATAAAACCAAATGAATCTTGTCACTTAAAAAAGTTTGCATTCAGACATAAACCAAGGTAGTACTGATCATCAAGTTTGGTTGAACTTGTTAAAAAAAAAATGTTATTTGAAAAAAAAAAAAAAGCAAATATTTCTGGAAGTTGCAGCAGGAATAAAAAGACAGATATGTCACATGATGCCTGAACTTTTAACTGTATCAGAGTTCCTGCATGTATGAAAACAGCCTCAGAGCAATCTGGAACTGTATATGAGGCTTAAACGAACCCAGACGTGACTTTAAATTCACATTCCTTCACATCTTTCTGTGCAAGAGGTATGGGGATGTTACACCTCCAGCAACAGATCAGACATATTTGACATACTTCAAGTAAATACAGACTGCCGCAATGTCAGTGTTGTGTTCATGTGGAAGGGATTGCCCATAACTAATAACTAAGAAGTGAGTGTGGACATTGTTTGTACATCAGTTTGTACTTTGCAGCTGAGTCATCCGGCTTTCTTTCACGTTGTGTTGCTTTCCCTGGGCTTTCTCATATGTCGAGTCTTCGAGTCTGCAGAACGTCGCGGCCTGCTGTCTGTAAACAGACTGAGGCGACATTAGCCCAGCTTTGTTTCGCTCGGTGTGAATCAGAGGAGGCAGCATAATGAGGAGTCTGTTAGCAGCATTAGGGCCCAATCTCTGTGTGAAAGAGGCTTAGAGTGCTTAAAGTACATTCCTTTCCTCCTGCATTAACCTTTCAGAAGCTAATTTATTTCCCTTCCACCAAGTATGGACAACGGTTGGGCAAGAGGCAATGAAGTTCAGACATTTCCGAGGAAGTTGCCATGTTTGTTATTGAACGTGAACTTTCTCAGTTCCTTCTATCCAAAAATCCACACCCCTGCTTGGTATGTAAATATCACCGTTGCAACATTTTTACAATGTTGTCACCATGAATCAACGTCACAGAACTCCTAACATTCTATATGACGCCAAGACAAAACATCCTTCCTAGTTCAAACTGCTTCAGGCTTTGTGGAAACTGCAACCTTACTGAAATGAGGGATGGTTGAAGACAATGAGGCACAGCTGTACACAAAAGGAACAGTTAAAAAAAAAAAAGAAAAGAGAAGAAAACTAAAGAAAACAGATTTTGGAGGATGGTGATCATAACTTTTATGGATGACTCAATAAACCCAGGAAAGGGGGAAACCCTACCTACAATAAAACATGTTAGAAGTTCTGTCCTGTGGAAACAGAAGGGACAACAGCCAAATGATATGACAACAGCCTAATAAAACTAGGTAATCAGTGTTAGAGTGACTTAAAAAGGAAAAAACAATGAGAAAGCCACATAAATGATGTAGTAAATAGGATCATAGTGCATTTTGCTGCTGTTTGTTTGCAAATCGGAGTAAATTTTTAAGCTCCCCTACCTCTTGAAAGTGATCTCGGGGAAATCTGTTCATCAAACTCTTTGAACACTCAACGTGAGACCACATACTTTCATTGAGGCACCTGATTGGCCAGTTTTTAACTTAAACGACTTGCACTACAGAAGACAATATCATGAAAAAATGAGGATTAGCAAGAAGATGGATGATTCAGACAAATAGAATGACTGAGTAATGGCTGTTTATTCTTCTATACAAGTCTATTGGATTTTGGCTTCTTGGAGCCAGCGGGTACTTCCTGTTTGCAATGGGAGGGGGGAGGAGTCACTCAGTTCTCATATTCTGTCAATGGTGTGTACATCAAAGTTCACCCCTGCAGTTTTGTGAACATAAAATTAATCCACCTGTATACATTTTGTAAATCAACGCCATTTTTCTCTGGAATTAGAGGTGAGCTTGTAAATACAAGCCTCCTATTGGTTAGTTGATGAACTGACCTTCTTAAAGCGGCTTTAATTTTTAAGCTGCTTCAAACAGGAAGTTGCCCATTGGATTTGTCTGAAACATTGTAGTTTGTGTCATGTGACCACACTTATTCTACTTTTTCTTATTACCGTTTCTGTTGCTCCCTTTAGGGATCGGCACAGTAATTCATCCACCTCCATCTATCCTATCTTTAGAGGAAATTTGTGATTCTTACAATTAATTTGACTTTGGCATCAGGCTGTTTATTATTTTATTTTTGATGTTCGTATTCCTTCACTAGTCAATATTAAATGCACTATATAGTCAGTGCATTTGCCAGAATCTACAATTCCAAAATCCAGTGCCCTAAAAAATATCCCAGAAGTCTCTGCGAAAAACCAGTATGCATTGATGCTCACTAGACTGGCGAATATAGACCACAATGCATTGTGTCTGAACAATTTTTGTGGAGGAGAATATGTGTTCAAATATGTTTTTGTTTTTTTTTTAAAACAGCAACGTTTTCATCTTCAGAACACAGTGGATTCATAAATGGTCTTTGCAAAACGCTCATATAAGTTCAATTAAATTGAAATTAAGTTGCCGTTTAAAAAAAAAAGAAAAATAGGGAGCACTAGATAGTCCTGCACTATATAGTTTTTTAATAGTTGAGTACGGTGGGAATTCGGACATAGCCATGGGGTCAAAGGAAAATTGCTCCCTTCTGCAACCAGCTTCTAGTGGTCATTTCTGGAACTGCAACATGTCCGGTTTGTGTGAAAAAAGGTCAAAAGGTTGTAGTAGTATGTCATTTTTATGTTGTTTTTCAGACCAATAAAGTCAGAGGTGTTTTGCCGGCAGTTGTTTATGTTCTGTATGATAATGCTTTATGACATTAAGAGCATTTCAGAGAAAATCCTCCTCATTTATGGTCTTTCTACTGTAGAAACTATTCGTCATAGTAATCTGCAATGCGTTAAATCCATTTTTTTTTTATAAACTACGCTATAAATAAAACGTCTTTAGTTAGGTAAGATGGGTTGGGCAGAATTTCATGCTCCAATTTTCTACATAAGCACAGCAAACATAAACAATAGCTTCGGCTTGCCTACAGTGTTCACATTGTGTGCTCTTCCCTTTGACTGTATGCAGCGCCGTTGACCCTGACGCTGCAGAGAACCGTCTCTTTAATCTCTCTGACAATTATCTTAAAAAAAAAAAAAAGTTGCATTCCAGAAAGTAATAACTCAAATTTGAATCTGTTTGTTTTGTCTTCTGCTATAAACACAGACCAGATTTGACCTTGAATGTTTTTTTCTTGCTTTGGAAGACAATCTAATTACATGAGAAGTATGCACAAACTTTCTGCCTTCACACTTGGAGTGTGACTACACAAAAAAGATCTGTGGATCTCCACTGACTTTTTCAAAATTCTTTTTTTAGCCAACCTTCCTCAACACCAGGCGAAACAATACCCAGCAGGCGTCACAAGATAAGTCACTGACGCTCAGGAAGGTTTCCCTTCCTTTTATTTATTTGCTTCTTTTTTTGGTCTTTTTCTCTGCAGGTCACTTCTGCTAAAAAAACAAAACAAAAACAGACTTTTCACATTTTGCCTGAATGAGCGCATGTGTAAGCACTAAAAAACACTCCATATGTTTTACAAGGATTGTGCCGATCTTCTGAGAACTCAAGAGCCTGTAGGACCTTTTTTTTTTTACTTTACTCTTACAGTAAAGGCGATAAATATGTTTAAAAACAGGTTGAGTGTGAATCTGGATTAATCAACCCAGTAGCCATAAATACAGACTGTCTCAGGATAAGCCTGAAAACAACTCAATTGCACGCTTCCTGTTTTCGAGCACGTATTCTGGGAGCTCAGAAGGAGCAGCACAGGATGTGCTCCTAAGTTGAAGATAAAGATTTCCTAGATGGGATTAATTGGGAGAGCAGATAAATTGCATCTGTTCAGCAAACGAATGGGAATGTTGCTTTGTTTTCTTTTTTTTTTTTCTTGGCGTCCTCACCTCTGGAGTTACAGTTGTTAGCACATCGTGTGAAAGCTGTCATGCTGACACTATTCTTGGACATTCAAAAAAAAAAAAGGAGGGTGGAGGTCATCTGCAAACACGTCACACACTTTTTTTGAATGTCTAATTCGTCAAAATATTTCACCATGTTGCTTGATGCACTGGTAACGCTAACTCTCATGTTTCCAATCTCTCTGTATTGTCGCTAATCGTGCCTTTGGTCACAAGATATCTAACTAATCACTGGAATGTTTCATAACACAGCGGTTTCTTTAGAAGAGTGAATGAGAAGTGAGAAACTCTGGAGATGATTTTTAAAAACGCCTTGCTCAATCTCTGGTTCCTCACCCCAGTGTCTGTTCAGGGCGGTGCGCCTTTGATTCACCCTACACTGTTTGTTTGCTTTTTTTAATCACTCAGAGATGCTCTATCGTAGGTTTGCCCAAATATTTTTCTCTTTTTTTCTTTCCCTCCCTTGACAACCGCAGACCCACTTGAGATAAGATTTAGTCGCAAACCAGATTTGATGGGATGTTTGTTGTTGGATTTTGCTTTGTGTAAATAACGGCATTCCTAAGTTAGCTTAAAACTCCAGCAAATTTACTTAAATGTGTGAGATTAGAGTTATCTGGTGTTTAGATCAGGCGTCTTAAACTCAAATGAGCCAAGGGCCACTTCTACCACCATCATGTCTTTAGAGGACTGAACACAAACAAAAAAGGAAAATGTAATTTTTTTAAATTCAATAAATGTAAAAATCATATTAAGTCCAAATCCATTTAAAGTCCCACGCCAATCATCTTATGATCCATTTTTATTTTATGTTTATGCCAGTTTAAAGCCAGTATTAAAAACACAGATAGTTCCGAGGACATAGTTTCTGCAGAGTGGCAGGAATTTATTAGAAAGTCACCTCTGAGTAAGCCTGCCCTTACTACCCATCATCCATCTGTCTACATGCTCTAATGCTAGCTTACAATGCCTCACAATACCAACCTATCATTAGTGGTGCAACAAAAATGGCAAGCAAAAAATAGAGCTTTCCAGCTGGACAGTTCTGAGCCAGATAGCAGCTCAGACGAGGAAACCAAAGATGAAAGTGGATCCATTTGTCTACGAGCGGCTGCATCAGAATGGAGCAGCGTAGGGACCTTTGTAGCACCTACGTCACTGCTACAGACTTTCTCACTTTGCATTTTTTGTTTGCCCCTAATTTATAACAATTCGGAAAAAAATAATAAAAAATGCAATTTTAAGCTTAATTTTCCCTTTTAAATGTCCTCCGTCCTGAAAAAAAAATACCACAAGATCATGTTAAAAAAAACATTTTCTTTGGGGGGTTTGGTTGATTCGATTTGATTTATTGGTTTATTTAAAGCACTTGATTGTAGACAATACAACAACAACAAAAAATCATAGAAACTCATTACAGAAATATGGAAAAGCATTGATTTCAAAACAATTGAAAAAATGATTGGACATGCAAGAAGAAAATAATCATAAACAGAGATTTTAGCAATGACTCATATGTTACACACATTTGACTCATTAAATATTAACTACCATAAATAAACTAGTTAGATTTATTACCTGGGAAGGAGTATAAAGATGGAAACTTACGTAATCCCAACCCTACTGAGTTATTTCATTTTTATCTTTGATTCTTATCATTCAAATTAAAGGCCTTTATAAAAATCAAACACGAGGCTGAAACTTCACCCTAAAAAAAAGGAAGACATGCTGGTTTCATGTTCGTTTGTGTTGACAATGTCAATAAATGTCACTAAATTCAAACTTCACCTCAATTCAGTCAAGATTCGGATCGCCAGGTTGGAACTAGAAACTGTCAGTAAGCCGTGATTGGTCCAAGTCAATCTGTGTCAACGGTTCTATAACGACCACTCTCGCCAATCAGGATTAAGCTTTTTGGAAGGCCCCAAGTGATCTCTGGGAAATCTGTTCATCAAACGCTTTGAACACTTGACGTGAGACCACATACTTTCATTGAGGCACCTGATTGGCCAGTTTTTAACTTAAACAACTTGCTTTACAGAAGACGATATCATGAAAAAATGAGGATTAGCAAGAAGATGGATGATTCAGACAAATAGAATGACAGAGTAATGGCTGTTTATTCTTCTATACAAGTCTATTGGATTTTGGCTTCTTGGAGCCAGCTGGTACGTCCTGTTTGTAATGGGAGGGGGGAGGAGTCACTCAGTTCTCATATTCTGTCAATGGTGTGTACATCAAAGTTCACCCCTGCAGTTTTGTGAACATTACATTAATCAAACTGTATACATTTTGTAAATCAACCCCGTTTTTCTGTGGAATAAGAGGTGAACTTGTAAAAACAAGCCTCCTAGTGGTTAGTTGATGAACTGACCTTCTTAAAATGGCTTTAATTTTTAAGCTGCTTCAAACAGGAAGTTGCCCATTGGACTTGTTTGAAACATTGTAGTGTGTGTCATGTGACTCATTCTACTTTTTCTTTTTTCCCTTTCTGTTGCTCCCTTTAGGGATCGGCACAGTGATTCATCCAGCTCCATCTATCCTATCTTCAGAGGAAGTTTCTGATTCTCACAATTGATTTGACTTTAGCATCAGGCTGTTATTTTCTTACAACTTCAAAAACAAACAAAATAAACATTTCTAAGTTTTAAAAGTTACTTTCAATTCCTTTTATAATGCCAGCCACACATGTTTTTTGCTTTTTTTTGTGCCAACTATCATAATCTCTATAGAGCTCCACATCTGTGATGTTTATTTGCTCATTTGTAGGTCTAATAATTATTTTTTTTAGAAAATAAAAATCTTTTTTTTTTTTTTTTAATAATTATTTTGTTAGTAGATGTCTGCTATTAAATGATTATTTGTAAAAGAAAATTAGTCCTTTTAAGAGCTAAATAGGTTTACAATTTAGGGAAAAGTGACCCCTTACCTTAAAGGTTACACATACTAAACTAAAAGATCTTTGACCTAGTTAAGAGTTACACATTATTTTTTGGGTTAATGTATGTGAAAAGTCTGAGTTAGGGTTTAACTTTAATCAGAGATGGTTACAAAGCAGTCCCGCTTCGTAACAAACCCAACACGTCGTTAATAAATCGTAAATGGTTGATTTTGTAAACAACAAAAAAATGTTGTTTTGCTTGATAGACTTTGCTGCTTAATTATTGTTCCAAACTGGAGCGCTCTCATTGGCTCGTGGGCGCCGTGACGTCACGCAAAGTTCTCAGACCGTGGAGAGAGAAAAAAACGAGTCCCCCTCACTCGCTCTCAGACCGTCTGTCCTGGCTGTCGCCAGGAGGGAAGCTCGTAAAATTCCTAGCGAATTCAGGAACCAAACGGATTTTAGGTCTCTTTCGTGAGTTTGTGTCCGTTTCCCTGCTCCTTAAATCCGGGTTTTAGACTTTCTTGACGGGCGGTTTGTGACGCGATTCGCCTGGGATTGACTTGAAGTTCCCAAGATGAACTTCGGACCGGTGCTCGGGGGACTCTGGGTAAGGGGCGGACTGCACATTTCTGGATCAGTTTGTTTGTTTGTTTTGTCATTTATAAGTCTATATTTTTAAAACTTATTGAATGTACTGATCAGGAAATGCTTTAGCTGCTGTAAAGTCGAATAAAATGTTGAAAAACTAATTAATTAGGATAAAAAGAAATGCCTTGAGAGAGCCGAAATCACGACCAGGCCTGTGAACTTGAGGGAGAAGATACACGAACAAGCCCCCTCATTGTCCCTGAGGAGCTCTCACACAGGAAGCAACCATGTGTTTGTTGTTGCTGTTGATTTAAATGTTTATTTCTGAGTATATCTACTGGTTTGGGCTGTCTTCTGTGTGGTACATGTGCTCTTTTTCTCACAGCAAAGCCGCCATCTGTGTTGGACATCATGTGGTCAGATCATTGGGCAGACATGCTGCATAGGATGGATGCAGCTATAACCTATTAATAAGTAGAGTCTCCCCAAGTGTTCAATTGAATTTTGAGGGAGAATAGAGTCTCCAGTCAGACGCACTTTCCCCTCAAAAAGAGCCAAAACAAATCCACCGTGCCAGTGAGTCAATCAAAGCCAGCAGATTTTCCAGGGGTGTTGCTCCTTTCTCACCCTCACAGAAACATCTCCTCATTCCTTTGCTTGTGTGTGTGTGTGTGTGTTTTTCCAACTGTGCAGCACACGTTTGACATTTGGAGTATAAATGTGTGCTGGAATCCTATCTGGGACACCAGGATGCTTCTGCTTCCCTTCTCACACAGTTTGTTGCTCAGCAGGATGTGATAAGAAAGAATCCGAATTCCTGACTGGACATAACAAATTAAGGCGGTTTGAACGGCCGATACCGTCGTCAGCCCGAAGACGACCGGCGTGCACCGATTATTGTGTGAAACCTTTTTCGAGGGCCGGACGCTCCGGCGTTTGTTTGATTCCGTCGTGGAGATCAGAGCGGCTGGCGAAGGCGGTGTTTATCTCTTTTGTAAACCGCAGTACATTCTGGAGGCTTTGCCAACAGGCCTTGTTGCTAAGGGTCTGTGAGGAAGCTGCAGCCCCCTCCTCACCCTTCTACCCCCCCCCCCCCATCCCAAATCGCCAGAGTGTACGTGCTTGGCCGTCAAGTAAACTTCCTGTCCAGAATATACAGATATGCTGATATTAGGGGCATCTGTTTACTTCTTCGAATTGTCATGGCCATGCAAGTGTACACTAGATTGGTAGATTGTTAGCTGTGATTGCTGCCTGCGACTGGGTGTTGGTTCACACAGGAAATGGTCCCCTCAGTCCGTGTGGACAACACAGACAAGGGCAGGACTGACATCTGGGACCAAACTGAGGCAATAAACTAGCTGAGCGCTCCAGAGCGAGCACTCATGGCGGCTCCTGCTCAGTGTCAACTCTACCAGCTGTAAACATTCCTGTGGCGCGCGCAAAAGGCTACCCGGGCTCCAAATGATGCAATGCGGCGCAATCCACGCAGACGCCAGGTGCGTCTTCCTTTATCCGTGCGAGTCACGGCAGAAGACGGGCAGGGGATGACGCTCCCGTGCTCCCTTCCGATTGTTACCGGTGATTCAGTTCAGAGGCATCTTAAGGTGGACTGACTCATGCGTTCAGGGTGCCACACCTGTTCAGGTGCTGCAGAGGCGGGTAAATGAGGGCATTGGGCAATAGAGCACTGTGACCTCACACAGCAAATCCTGCCAAACACCCCCATACCCTCTTAAATCTATTACCCCCCCCCTGTTGGATACCTCAGCAGGAAAGTGAAGTCATCTGATGGGTGAAGTCACATGACTGCGGTACGCTCTCCTCTTTGAGGAGTTCTGCTCCAAAATTACCTTGTTTGATTCACTGGTTTATTTGGTTTAAATGAAACGAAACACAACTTTCCTTTTAGGCTGATCTAATCAACAAAACCTCCAATGAAAACATGGAAAGTCCTAATATTCAGTAACTCAACTCTTTTTATAAATGACCAGTTTCTGTTAATTTTTATGTAAACCCCAACCAGGGTTTTGACCCATCGCTCCTACACTTGTTCAATGATTCACTAGGCTCCAATCTGCGGTAAACGTCTGTGTTTGAGGCTAACCGGATCAGTTTCTCAAGATTTTTAGCGTCTCTAATCTAGAAAACAACATCAGCTAACAAACGTGTGTTGTGAGTCACCAGCCTTTGGGTTAATGCCTAATCTGGGATTATGTCTGACACAATGACCTCATGGCAGCTCAGTAATGGCTTCCACAGGTGTGTGAGCTGCAAGCCGCCCACCTCTTCATCCACCAGAGGTGTTGGTTCTGGGGTGGGGGGGAACAGCACTGTCGAGAAAGCACTAGAAGGGCCTGTAAGGAAAAGCAGTCGTTCATGGACACACATACCACCATTTCAACATATATTTTAGCGTCCGCAGCAGCTGTTACTGCTTTTCAGACACCCCATTTGCACTCCATACACTAGGTTTTAAATATCTGTACATGAGTGACCGGAAAGGGGGGGCTCATGCTCCAGGTGTTGTAATGTGGCTTTAAATCCAACCAAAAGCCCCTCATGTAGCAGTGCAGGCAGAAAAACTGAAAACATAGATGTACTGAAGCATTCTGGGATGTCTTGTTTTTGTCTTTTTTTTTTTTTTCAAATTAATTTAATAACTGAAAATTGTGTTAAAGGTAAATCAATGATGGCAATAATTGGTTAACCCAGTAAAGCAGTTAGTAACAGACTCTGACTGTTGTTTTCACAATTCCTTTGTGTCTTTGCAGCTTATAAAACGAGAAGGACGGCCGATGTTGGATATTTGAAGTAAATTTGTCGGGAAATCGTCTTATCAGAGTAAAGGTCTGGAATCTAAAGATAGTTCGGTGAACCTTTTTTTTTTTATATCTTCGTTAGGAGGTGATGTCAGACACTTGATAAGTCACTTCACGTTATCTGTAAGCTTTATTACTCCGAGTTCAACCACAGAACCATAAATGAGCTCACAGCATCTCACAACTTGGTTAAGATGAGCTAACGGTGAAGGTTCTGACCTTTTAAACTGGTTTTGTTTTTGCTTTTTTGCATATATGGAGTACAGTCTTCACCACCAAATCCTGCTCTTTCACTCTTCATGAAAGCATGTTGTGTCGGAACAAAGTTGGTTCTGATCCAGTGACTTTTGGGTCACAGTGGCATCACTAAAGTGCTTGTTGGTGTGCCTTTAGACTTTGCGTTTAGAGCCGTTTCTCCCTTCAACACCAAGTGCCTTAAGTCTTAAGTGCAAGGAAATGGATTTGCACTCATAAAAACCCACTCCGATCATCTTTGGATCCGTTTTCTAACTGTTCCCAGTGGTCTTTTAATTATGATTATAGCCAAAACTTTAAAAAAAAAAAAAACCTGTGTTGTTTTCTGGGACATCGGTTCTGCAGAGCGGCAGTAGTTCATTAGAAATTCACCTCTGAGTTGTGTGGAGCAAGCCTGCCTTGACATCCCATCATCCCCATGTTTACACAATACCGCTAGCTTACAGCCCCAGCCTAACATCACTGGTGCAAACACAATCGGCGAGTAATATCGGAGCTGTGAAGCCGTACAATTTCGCGCCGGATCCCAGCTCAGACAAGGAAAACGAAAGCGTACAGGGATCTATTTGTCTGCGTGCAGTGGATATATTGGAATGGAGCGGAGCAGGGAGCTGGCGGCCCGCCAACTGTCGCACCTCCGTCACTGCTACAGGCTGTTCCAAACAGCTTTTTTTCATCTGCTCCCGATTCACAATGATTTGATTAAAGAAATACTCCGAAATGTCATTTTAAGCTTAATTTATTTTAATATACGTCATGAGAAAAATGCCACAAGAACATCTTAAATACAATAAAGACACGACTTTCCCCACATGCTCCCACTGTCTCCTTCACTCCTTGGCGTCTCTGTGACGGTCTCCTTTATTAGACCTCCTGCACAGAAAAGCTTGTTTTTTTGCAGATTGCAGTGTAGATGAGTCAGTATTCAGTTATGTGTAATTTTAAGTGGGGTGGGGTGGGGGGGGATCACAACAAAAACAAAGATGTGAAAAGGTCACGCTGCACCTGCTAACCCACTGAAACTCTCTGAAACGACATCATCCTGCTCCGTTTTACTCATCTTTACAAAACATCGTGCGCGTGAACGCCAGAGCGAAGCCGGCGGCGTTCAGGAAGTTGGGTACGACTGTCGTCACCGTGGTTTGTGTCGTCTTTTTCCCCCGTGAAGGTGAACGCCGCACATGCTCGCCCAGTCAGCGGGGAGGAGTGATGGTGGCGCAGAGTCCGCGTCAGGGGAGATGCAGCTTCCTGGAGTTATAAAAATCTTGGGCCCGGCGGATGCGCCGTGGCTCTGACGGGCTGCTGAGGAGAGCGGCTCGGCGCTGAACCCTGCATGAAGCCTCCGTATTGTCTCGAGCTTCCTGTTCTCCCTGAGAGGAGGGGGCTGTCGCTTTTCACACGCTCCCACTTGCACTGTATTTTCACTATATGCTGCTCCACAATGCGGGTTCTTAAAAGCTGTTAGCGCTCCCTTGTTCCCCCGTTAAAGGACGCTGGAGTCATTCCCCTCGCTTTACATCACTCTGCTTCAAAGTGATGAATGCCGGCGAGCTCGGCTGAACTCTGGACGTATTTACGACCGCGTGCGCCGAGCAGCTGGGCCCTACTCGTCTTCATCGTCTCATGGAAAATGTCAGAGTAATTTATCACCTCAGGAAAGTTGTGCACGGTCACCCCACTCCCCCTTTCCTCAACTCCAGGGAATGCCAGGATTTATCAGGAAAGCAGGGAGCGTTCCATGTCCTGTCAGGGTCAACCTTGAGTGATTTGAACCTGACGGTAACTAACGGTGCCAGAGAGATCCAGCTGCTACTGTACAGTAGTGCAGGAATGACTTCATGATCAGCGCACAGATGCTGACGTGTCTATCAGAAGTGGGTTTTTCTACCATCTTCTGTGACTAGAGCAGCGTTTCTGTTCTGTGGGGTTTTTAAAACCTCAATGCGTGACCTTTTTAGGTCAAACAGCCACCCGACTGCTCATAGTTTTGTTCACTTTACTCCTAGACAAAATGTTGTTTATTGAAGAGTGAAGATGTACAGACTCATGGGAAGTTTAGTGGGGAAATCTGCAAAAAAGAGGGAAAAAAGGGGAGTAAAATGTTAGTGAAAATTGTTGCATACTGCTAAACGTTTGGTAATTACCTGCCCAAATAATCAAACTGATTTCAATTCACACACAAAAAAAAAAAAAAACGATTTCAATACTAAAAATGTTGCTTCTGTTATTTTTGCAATGCGTAAAGAAACTTGTATTGATGATATCTTAATATTTGTTAATAATGATACTAAGATTGACTCAAAAAATGGAGGGTGGGGGGGGGGGTAGGTAAAAGCTTTTTGGCCCCTCCTGCTCTATACAAAAACAGTTTGATTTGATAAAGAAAATCAGTTTTCACACAAATATGGATTGAAAATGAACAAAAGTGGAACTTTTATTTAGAAAAGTTGGATTTTTACACATTTAAAGCTGACTTTAGGCAGTTTTATTGCATAAAAAATGAAAAAGTACTTAAAAAGGAAACGGAACATTGCTATTTCATTTCTCAAATAAAGATAGATTTTTTTTTATTATATTTAACAATAAGAAAAAGTTTTTTTTTTGTTTTTTTTTTGTGGAAGGAAATGTAGATGGGAAAGGAAAATGACAGGAAAGCAGCCGTAATTCGTCTTTTCTGGCTGTCCGACGCTGTCTGGATAAATATGCAAGCGCTGAGGTCAAGTAGAGGCACATGTTTTTGTCTTCTGAACCCAAATGAACCTTTCAAATTGAGGTTATTTATGAACTTTTACAAATCAGCCGCCGTGGTGAAACAGTTTCTCCCATTCTTCTGCCTGTCATGTGCTGGACGGCTTTAATGTCTTTAGGGGAGATAGCACAATTCCTTAAAGGAACACGGAGGTGCAGGAGGAATAATCGCTTCGTTCAGTCGTTGGCTCGCGCTTCGCACAGCTGTAATCTCCTACATGCATCATTGCGGTGATCGGTTTGACTCCAAACGGGTCTGGGATGGAAAACGCTGAGCGACGGCCGTGGTTTATGTGAAACACTTGTTATTCATTTAAGAAAAATTGGAAATGTTTGGAAATTAGAGATGAAAGAGAGAGTTTATGTGGTTGCTGGTTGCTTGGATACAGTAGCATGGTTGGGTTGTGACGGTTTATCGGTGGGATATGATGGAATCCGTCGTTCCTGGAGCGAATGGCTTAGTTTCTACATTTCTTGGGTGTTTGCAGAAGCTTTTTTTTTCCTTTGCCGTTCCTCCCCCCCCCCGCTCAGCGCCGTGGCAGCTCCGTAAAAGGCCCATTGATAACCTGGACGCTCTGAAAGGATGTCCTGTCATTGAGTCACAAACGGGCCCTCAGTGGGACGAGCGCAGTTCGGAAGAACCCAGGTTGTTCAGAGGAAGCGCTGCCGCTGTCCCACACGCAGAAAGTCCCTCGTTATTTTAATGCACTTTTATTAGTTTAACTTGCAGCCACAGAAGCGTCGGACTAACTTATCGTAGAGCCCAATTGGACGACAATAGGACTCTATTGACAGAAATGAGCTGCACTGAGGCTCAGTCATTGTGGAGCGGAAAGAGGCGACTGTGAAGTGGACTTCGGCGCTTCGGCCCGCGTTGGAGAGTTTCCAGGGATTGTGGGTTGGAGGGCTTCCTGCTCTGAGGTTACGGTCACTCCGGTCTTCCTCCACACTTGATTATGGAGGTAAAGCGAAGCCACATTGTGGCCCATGATGTTTATGCACCCAGCACATGTGTGCCATTGTACATTTGACGAAGTGAAGCCGTCTGGAAGATGATTGTGGACACACGGTTCACTTCCCTGAAGAAAAAGCTGATTGCTCCTTTATTTTCACATTAAATAGATATTAAAGTCCTCTGTAATTCTTCTAAAAACATTCATCCCTTCACAGGACGTCTTTTGTTTCAAACCGTCACCCTAACACATAAAAAAAAAGTACATCTGAAAACGGTTTGGAAGAATGGAAAACATGAAACGTTGCAAAAGCCAAGAAAAGAAGTGAAAAACATTAGGAAAAAGATTTATTTTCCTAACTTGGTGTTAAGTTTGTGCCGGGAGAAGTCGTTCAGTCAACCCAGAACCCACTGATTTGTTTTTTTGCAGCCACGGGGTCAGTCAGTACTGCGACCACCAACCGAATAACGTTAAACTGGAGTTGGGTGAAGCCTTGCAAACTTCCCACAAAAACCCCAAACAAACAAAAAAAACAAAAACAATATTTCATCCGAGCTCTGTTTATGCAGCACTTTGTATACAGCAGCCCCCACGCCTTACACATGTGCTTTAACAGGAGAAAAGCAGCAGAAATGCAGAGATCTTTACCTCCTTAATGAATTATGTAGATGCATTAAGGCGCCACACTTCTTTTTCGTTTCATGGAGATACACTCAAACATGGGTTCAATAAGAAAATAGTTTGACATTGAAATAAAGTCACTGCCTACATGACGGCGTTTCTGGTTTGAACCAGGTCCCCCCCCCAAATCCCCCTGTCCATGGTGGCAGTGCACAGAAGAAAATACACAACGTACATGATTTCTTTTTTCATTTACTATCTGGTTCTGAACAAGATTGTATTTTGTATAAATACAAGATTTGTTCCTTCACGTCCATCAAGGACTCAATCTAAACGCACAGAAAGTCGTTGAATCAATCAGGCGTCTTGAATCTGCTGCCGTCTTAAAGCTGGCAGATTTACTCGTAAATCAATGACGCCATTTCTATAAATTTAGCTGATTCTGAAGTGTAGAAAAGGAGCTTTTGCGCCGATATGCAAGACTTCAGGGTAGCATAGGTGCTAGCAAGACATGACTGTGCTCAAGGCTTCAGGAATCTGTTGGAATTACAGGAGCTGCGTGAACGGTTGAAAGGTTAAAGCGCCAGTGTTAAAGGTGACAGTTGTCATAGAAACAGGTTGTATGGACCTGCCAGATGAAGCTGAAGTTATCGTCTGGTTTTTAGCTCCACCCACAAACATTATTGAAAAAAGAAAGTTCAAGCTGTTTCACTGTGAATGAAAAATTCAATAAAACATAGTTGGTGATTTGTGAAAACTTGTAAAAGTGACGTATAAAAATGTTCCTTTTAGCAAAAAGAATATTCCTTTGAGTTCCATAGAAATAGACATTGGGTCAAGATTTCATTTGAATAATGACTATAACTACCTGTTGCCTGAATTGGGTTGTCTCTGTTTTCTCACAGAACCTGGACTAAGATGGTTTTCAATGAAAAAACATCCTGTATTATAACTTATGTGAATTTTCACAAATCTCAACTTTGTTTTATTAAGTCTTCCATCCTCTGTTGGACAGTTTCTAACTCTTTTTACACTTTCCTTTAGGACTACAAATGGATGTTCCCTTTAATTTTCCATCGAGTGTTGAGGGGAAACCAGAAGCAGGTGGAAAACCGATAAAACTATTGGTCTTTTATCGGTTTTGGGTCCATAAAACAGTCAAACCACTGGGAAGAATTTGGTTTTGCACCTTCAAACTAATTTATGTGATGCGTTATGTTTAGCTTTTCTGTATTAAACTATTGATTTTTTTATGTTCAAGACTTTAGAAGCAGCAGATTTGAATTTTAACCCTGAATCTTCCGATTATTTTTTGATCTCTTAAGTGTCCCCAGTGGACTTATAATTATGCCGGTTTTTTTTACACTCCTGTGCGTCAGCGGCTGCACATCTGCTGTTCTCCCTCCTTTACCCTTGTATGGGTTTTTCAGCAGACCCAACAACTTCCCTTTGGGGTTATTAAGGTGTATCTATTTATCTTTTTGTCTATTTTTAGACAAAATCAGAAAAACCTGTGTCGTTTTTCAAGACGGTCTCTGCAGAGCAGCAATAGAAATTCACCTCTGAGTTCTGAGCGGGACTGTTGGCATGGAGTAAGCCCGCCCCCCCTTCCTATCATCCATTTGTTTATGTGCTAGCTTACAGCCCCTCACACCCCCAACCTGACTTTTGATTGAAATTCCAGCTCAGATGAGGAAGACGTTCATGGTGGACTCATGAGTATGGATCGGAGCAGGAAGTTTGCAGCCCGCCTAGCGTATTTTCTACGTCACAAATACGTCTTTTTTTTTTCCTTTTTTTACTGAGCAATTACGATTTTACCTAAGAAATACCTACATTTTTTTATACATGTCCTGTCATGAGGAAAATGCCACAAGCACACGTTAAAGGCGCTTAAGAACCATGGTTTTCATTGGAGTGGGTTTTCAACACTGGAGAGGCTGCACACTCTTTGACCTACCGTCTCTCTTTGACTGTTTAACGCGATCAATGTCAATCCAACGGATTGAATCTGCTAGAATCACATTGCTGGAGCGGTTGAAGAGTTACGGTTATGAAGAAGTTAAGAAGAGCTTCACCGCCGTTCCCGACGCTGAAGCCTTTCGTTGTGTCTTGAAAAAGAAGACGTGTCTGTGAGAGAAATAAAAAGCCGAAAGGATCCTGAAGTACGAACAGACCCTGACATGTGAAAATGTTGGACAAGTTTCCGTGGTTTGCTGCCAGAACACCTGGGGTTTTTTTGGGGGTTTTCTCTGTTCCAACGTTCAGACGTTTGATTTATTCAGGACGGACTCCTCAGTCATCGCTTCTTTCCACTCCTTCGTCGTGCACATGTGCTTCTACGCTGATTTCCACTCATGGCTTTTACTTTTCCCGATTCCACGGCTCCCTACCCCCCCCCCCCTCCCATCCTCGGCTGGTTCAGAACACAGCCGGGTCTTGAGACTCGCCCTGTGTCGCCTCTCCCTCCTCTTCCTCTTCTTCTGCCCCCTCCCCAGAATGTTTGGATAGATCTAAATGGTGTGATTGTGAGCGCTCTGCCGGCCGTCTGCCCCTGCATGTCTGCCTCTCAGCGCCTCTGGAAACTCTGACGTGAGCAGGAAGACGGGACACGGAGGAGCATGGCAGCCCTCCATAACCGAGCTTTCTGCTGCCCCCCCCCCCCCCCCCCCCCATTTTCCATCTGAAGCGTCTCAACCCCTCTTGTTTTTTGTCGTTCTTTTCCTTTATCTCCTGACCTTGTTGAGGCCTTTGGGGGGGTTGTTGATGCTCAGGAGAAGACAAAACCTCCTGATCTGGGACTCCGATTTACCCAGGGAGGTGTCACGTTGCGCTTCAGGTGCCTCGCCGTGGTGTCGCATGTCCCGGCATTCAAAGAGTCGGGCTTTAAGAATGTGGGTCATTTGAAGTCGAGGCAGTAAAGTGCGTTGTTTGCCAGTGAATGGAGCCTTCTCACGTTGACACGGTGAAAAGCGTGTGAACAAACACCAGGGCCTGGGGGGGCACGCTAAAGTGTTTGCCGTATTCTTCCCCGTACCCCACCTATACAAGCCTGTTATTATCCAGCGCATGAAAGGAGTCGCATTCGATACGGGCACCGGCTGCTGTCGTCCTGGTCAGACTGTTGCATTGTGGGAGACCTGCCTGGAGATGCGACCAGCTGCACGGCTCCTTTAATTGCCCTCCTGAAGCAGATGTTCACATCAGATGCTCCAGATTAGGACGTTTATTGCTCACACAAGGCCTCCTATGAAGACGTCTTTACTCAGCGGCGACGCTTGCTGCAAAGACCAAAAGCCCGGCTCGCTTTAACCTCCGTTTTCCTCCTCCACGCAGGTGGCGGCGCTCTCCGCGGGGCTCGTCTGCCACGCCGCAGAGCCCCCGGCATCTCAGCGGTCCGCCGGCGACCACAGAAACGCCACGCTTCGGCAGCATCAGGCGCAGTGTGTGGAGAACCAGCAGTACCCCCACCAGGGGCTGTGCTGCCTCAACTGCCAGGCCGGTGAGGAACCCACCGCCGCCCTGAAACGCTCCCCTCCTCCTCCTCCAACCAGAACATCACAGGTTTTCCATGAATAAAAGTCAGGAGATTTCTTCCCGGCATGGAAGCGTCTCAAAATTGAGTCAAATTAATTCCATTTATTATTCTTGCTGGACGTGAAATTGATGTGGTCACGGTCTTTTGCGCCGTTAATCATCCATACAGTGTTTCTACAAACCAAAAGAACTCAAACCTTCAACTTTTTAAATGTAGAAACACACTTTTGTGTTTTTAAGGCCCTCACACCGTCTCAAAGCATCACCTTTAGTTTGTTTTTTGTTTTTTTTTCGCCCCATTGTTGGACTAATTCAGATAATTACACTTTGAGATTAAGCAATCCCATCTGAAATTTCACCTTAAAGCCTGTTCCAAAACGCTTGTTGGCAGCATTCATTTGAGAGTTGAGATGCAGATGATTTATTTTTTCATTTTTCATGGCCTGAGAAGTCAAACAGTTATGATTTTACTCTGCAGAAAGTTAGGAAAATATTAGCCCCCTTTATGTGGGTGTAAAACACACCAAGATCTTTAAAGAAAAACAAACAATCTGCTCAGTTTAGGCAAAAAAAGAGTAAAAATCTAAAGTTGTTATGACTAAACTCATACAGAAATTTTGGAAAAACATAATTTTTTTGACTTGGAAAGTATTTTATTGTTATTTAGGTAACTTGATTTGGAGTTGCATTCAAAAAATTCTGTTTTTGGGTTTGAGAGACAACAGATTTTTAAGCTGCCAATTTTCTTTTTATTAAATGAAATCCAATTTTCATATTAGATTTGGGTTCACTTTTGAGAATCTTTCCAAACTTGAGGATTAAAATGTAGTTTTTGATCTCAAAGTGGTGCTTTTTTTTTGTTTTGTAACCTCACTAAATGCTTGTTGGATTTTCAACCGTCATGTCATAAACGGAACCAAGCTGTTCTCACCCCCCCCCCCCCCCAAACCAGCTGGTCCAAATTACTTTACTTTTATTTCCCCACAAGCTTTTATGTTATTTTTTCATTATTTTTTTTTGTGCAGCGCTCAGAAAAAAAAAAATGGTGGAAACACATGAGAATCAAGTGGTTTTATTCATGGCATGCATGAACTGATGGCAGAGATAAGCATGACAATCGGCTAGTGAAGTGGGTCGCTGTTGAGGGTTTTCTTGTAAAAAACCAAGACTTCCTGGAGAAAAAAAAGAAACCTTTAAGTTGAGTCGTGAACAAATAAAACGGACGCTTCCTGCAGTCGGCGTGGACTCTCCGTCTGATACGTCGTCCCGTTCCTGCCGGAAGTGCTTCACACCAAAGAAATGAGTCTTTCTCAGTGATCCATTTTTCATTTGTTTTTTTTTGTATTTGCAGGAACATTTGTGAAGAAGCCCTGTGAAAGAGACCAGCAGCAGGGGACCTGTGAGCCCTGCGAGCACGGCCAGACGCACACCGAGCACTCCAACGGGATGGGCCGCTGTCTGCCGTGCAACCACTGTCGCCAAGGTAACGGGCCTCCCTGCCTGCATGGTGACCGGCTGGATGGGCGGTCATGTGAAACTCTGATTGCGTCTTTGCCGGACTCCTCCTCTTCCTCTGTGGGAATTTATGCTAATTGCAAATTAGTCCGACTCTTTATTTTGAAAATCACCTGGACTTCCTGGCGTTTTCTGGTTCTCCTCTGTGCAGATTTATGACACTTCCACAGTTTTGAAATGGTATTTGATATGAATCCTTCTGTTTAATACCACTTAAAGACAGGCTCAAAGTCTATCTATTTTTTATTATTTATTTAATCTCTTCTCTTTTCAGTCCCAAAACACAAAATATTAAAATAAAACAAATTAGAACTCCCTTTTTATTTTCCAAGTGTAACCCTTTACAGTGCTTACTGGGAGACAAAACCTTTATCACCATTTAGGTAAGATAAATTCAAAAAATCTAAAAAGTTTCAAATCAAACTGCTTTTATAATCAGGTTATTGGCTTCAGGAAACTAATAAAACCAAGGAAATTCACTTTGAACACATTTTTTTCCTGTCTGTCAGAGCAACATCAGTTGGAAACCACAGGTTTTTACTGTGATTTAAGTTTTCTGATTCTGCCTCATTTGTTCAAGTTGTCTTTCTTTTGGTCAAATATTTATTCCAAAACAATTTTTTTTTGTGCTAGATTTGGAGATTAAAACAAGCAAAGGTAAAAAAAAAAAAAAAAATGTAACAGTACAATAAAAACATTTTTGCTTTAAAAACTGTTTTTCTAAACAAGCAATTGGTCACTTCATGGGTTTGGTGAATTGAAATCACATTTTCCATTAAAAAAAAAAAGATGGAACGGCGCTTCATCCCAAAACAGAATGTTAAAAAGCCCGACAGAACCAGGAAGCGTTTTTAAGCCGACAAAAACCTCAGTTCACTCCAAAACTATCCTCCCAGACCTTTAGATTGAAAAAAATCAGATAACCAGAGAGCAGAAAATCACTGAGTCGGTCACAGATAGATTGTCTTAGGGAAGCTGATCCCCCTTTGTGTGTTCCCCCCACTGAAATGGTGATCTTGTGATGTTCCGGAGCGGCAGGGCGTGTCTTTGTTGTTTTTGTTCGGCGGCTGAATGCGAGCGCCTTACCTGTCCGGGAGGGTTTGCCGGTGAGTCGGCCATGCCTGCCTGAACTGGGTGTGTCTGCGCGTCATTGTCCTCCCACACTGACTGTCTTTGTGTCCAATGAAAGGCAGCAGCCGCAGAAAAGAGACTCCTGTTACATAGGACGGGTTTTGTCCTCTCTTACCCCTCTTTAAAGATAGACCCAGTTTAATCGCCCGTGTGACAAAAGCAAAAGTGCATTTGCAGTGAAAGGATAGCAGCTGTTTGTTTAAAAGGACCCAAACAGGAAGTAAAAAAAAAAAAAAAAAAGCTAATCGGTCAAATAAAATCCTAAACTACTGGATTTAAGTCTGACCTCCTGACTCCTGAAGATCTCTCCCCTCGTCCAATCAGGCCTCCATGTTTGCCGCTCAGCCGGCATGAAGGGGAGCGGTGGGCTTTGGCGTTGGGACGACCAAAGCGAACACTCTGCCGTGATCACATTAACTGGACGGCAAACAAATGTGATGAAGTGCAGCTGACTGAAATCAGCCAACAACCACATGTTTTAGGTTTGCTCTGTTTAGCTGCAAACTCTTCTTTTCTGTGGAAAAAAGTTCTCAAACAACTTATTTTAGATTAATTTGATTATATTTCATTGATGGACTGATTTCAAAGATGCACTGACTAGACGAAGTCTTTTTTTTTTTTTTTTTTATCTGATTTTTCTTCTGGGAGCCACAAATGACTGAAAGCTCAAAGAAACATCAAGTATTTGTTCAATAAAATCTTTATTTACATGTTAAAACTAAAAAAAAAACAACAACAAATGCTGTAGGACAGAAAAATAACTATATTGGAGAGGAAAAAGGGAAAGATATACACATTTTAACTCAAAGGAACTTTTAGGTGGCCAGTATTTTTTTACTTTTTTAAATTGAGTTGAGACTTGCTATTAATATACGTTGTTTTTATACTTTTATTCTGTGGATTTTTATATATATGTTCCTTTTTTTGCACTTATGTGCTCCGGATACCTTATATTTAGATTCCCCTTAAACCTTTTGCTATCTTGTGGGGTCCAGATGACCCCATTCCCTGCGTTAACGTGTCTTGGAGGCACGTTAACGCTGGGAGTGGGGTCATCTAGACCCACTAGACAGTGCGCAGAACCTTTTTTCTTCAATGATTTGTGATCTTCACTGGTGTCCATGGATCACATGAAATCCTCTCCACCTTTATCCACCTTTGTCCTGGTAGGGAGAACACGCCAATGTAAGGGTGGGGTCACCTGGACCCACTAAGATAGCAAAAGACATAAGACCATAAGACAGCAGCAGCATCAGCATCAATCAGGTCAGCGTCAGTCCAAACCCAAAGTACCTCTCAACTGCATCAATAACTGACTTGAGGACTTTAAAAAAACGGCAGTGGTTTAAATCCTTGTTGGGCTTTGAATTACAAGGTTAATGTTTGTCGTAATTGATCAATAGGAGCGCCGTGTTGATCGTGAGGATTTACCAGATAGGCTGCAGAAAGAATGAAATCAGAAAAGGTGAAAACATTTGGAGAAATCCTTACAGCCAGCCCAATTGTTCCCTATAAAACAGCTGGAAATCAGTGTGGAAGAATGAATGAAAAGGGCTCATTTGTGTAGGAAACGGGATGAAAGGCTGTTCAGTGGATCATCACATCTCCTAAAGGGATGTTTCTTTGTAAAAATGACAGCTGTCCTTCAAAACAAACCCAAAAAAGGTGTAAAAATGTACTTACCTGGAGAAAAAATGACTACATCTCTACTTATTACACACTAAAAGGTAAAAGCCAAACATTTCTTTTTCCTTTATGGACACAGATTGGTTTTAGAGACACTGGGATGCAGTGTGACGATGCTGAGGTGAAGAGATTTTCTGTTTTTGTCCCTCAGATGGGATTTTTAGACGTTGAGACTTTTTGTGATTATAGCTGAATTTACAAGCTAACAAGTTTCATCAAAGTTTACAATGTCGTGAAGTCAGAAATGACCATTTTAACAAATTAAAAGCCTGAATTGCTGCTTATGGGAAAAACAGTTTTCACTACTTTGTTAAACGTCCAGGATCGTCTCTTAAGGGGACTTTAGTTCATATTTCCCTGTTGGGTGGGTAGAAACACTAAAGACTGCAAAAACTGGAGACAGAGAGCAAATGTGTCTTAATCATAGCCCATTTACACTTGTATTTGGTTAGGAAAATCTAAAAATAAGACTTAAAAGCTAATATATCTGCCAAAACAACGTAAAATATTTTTGTCTCATCAGTCTTTAACTTACATTAAGTAAAAAAAATCTTATTTGGGAGGAAATTAGACACAAAAACGTGAAAATAAATGGATTTTAGCACGTTTTGTGACGGAACTAAATTGCAAATGGAAGAAAAGTATAAATTTCAGCAACAAGTTAATCATGTAGTGATGAATACATAATTCTTCTTAAATAAATGCAAACCAAAAGCAACTTAAACATTTTCTGGAGTTTTAAGTGTTTATTATGCATATCTGGTCAATTCTTCACTAGCAAATGCAAAAATCAATATATTAAATCTATAAATATGTTTTTCTTTAAAATCAATTTAGAGTATTTATTAGTAAATAAATAAATAAAAAAGCCTTTTTGTCAAAAATTAACTATTTTATTAAATAAAATGTCACCTTTGTTTAGTTTAATAGATAATTATTAGAAAATTTGCTCAAAAAAATTAAGAAGAAATAATTTAAGTGTTTCAATATCAAATGTGTCTGATTGTATTTCAAAGTCTAAACTTGTGAATGAATTATGAATCTGTTTGGGGTCTCGGCAGCAATGTTTGCCTTAGAATGTCTATTGTAAATGGGAATTTTTGCTTTTTTTTCACAGATGACATGTAACGGTTCCTCTGCTCTTTTTCTTCTTCTTTGTAACCCTCCACAGATCAGATTGAAGTAGCGGCGTGCACCGTGACCACAAACACCAGGTGTCAGTGCAAGCCGGGCACGTTCTGTGCTCCAGAGCAGGCCTGCGAAGTGTGCAAACGCTGCGGCAAGTGAGTCCGATTTCAGCTATAAGATGGTTTTAACAAGGACTTAATGCACCCCAAACCCCCCCCCAGTGTAAAAATGATTAAAGCCGCAAGTGGCTCTTATGGCTTGAAGGCGGTCGCTGCCCCCTTTTGACCCACCGTCATTGGCTAAGCGGCTGCTACACGCCCCTTACTCCCCCGTCTTCTGCCTCTTCCAGCCTGGTCAGACAAATTCTAGAAACAAAAACACCTTTTTTTTTTTTTTTCAAAATGGCAGCCTTTCTGTTGGTTTTATCTCCATAACAACCATTCTATTTTTTTGGTCGCCTCAGGGTGACGTTAAGGTCTACGTATTTTTTTGAAACATCAGCAAAAGTACATTTTTGGATTTCCTTAGCAATGGTGGTTTATTGTTAACCACGCCCACATTCCTAATAGGGTCATATGGTATGTAATTTTTTTTTTTTAACTCAAGATGGTGGTCTCTTCCCGAGGTCGAAGGTCGACTGAACTTTGGTTGTGGTTGTAGACGTAACCTGGTGGCCAAGAAACCTGAAAATCGCACTTTGCCACAGAATAGTCACCAAACCGAGGTTCCTGTAGCCATCCCATAATAATTCTAAATCTTCCTCCGGATATTCCCAACACCTGTGTTCTGGTTTCGGTAGTGGATTTTGAACTAGTTTCTTTTCGAGCCCCATAAGAGAATTTGGCCCCCTTTTTTTTTTTTTTAAATGGTTTCTCCCGCTGTGATGTCATCATTTTTGTGGGGGGGTACGCATTTTCAGGGTTCTAGAAAATAACCGCTTGTGGTTTAATAACAAAAAATGTTTTTTAATTTTTCTATCAAAAGGTGTAAGGCGGGTGAGGAGGAGGTGAAGAAGTGCACCCCCTTTTCTAACACCATTTGCCAAAAACGGGGCCCGTCCTCCACCGAACCTGCGCCAGTGCGCCCCTCCCCGACTTCGGCTTCAGCCTCTCAAACCAACCTGGGTAAATTTCCTGCTCCCCCAGCTTTAAAAATGGCTCCCAGTGGATGTTTTTCTTCAACAGACTTGTTTCTTTTCCACAGTCCTCTATGTCTTCCTCCTCCTGCTCGTTGTCATCATCGTGGCGGTTGCTATTTGGTGGTTTAAAGGCAGACCCTCATGTCAAACACCATGTAAGTTGAAGGCAGATTTTGCAGCTTGAACACTCTGTCTTGTGTGTTGACTGAATCCGTTTTCTGTTGTCAGGCGTGAAGAGTCACTGTCAGAGCAGCGAAATCGTCAAGATTCCCATCGTAAGTCCAACTTTTGTTCCACGGTTCGATCATTTCCAGGTCTGTGCGTGACTAGTTTCCATCCTCTGCTCGTCTTTCTCTCAGGACGAGACCACAAACCGTCCAGAGGAGCGGCTAAACAACCAGAACTCGGGTTTGGAGTGCGAGGAGCACCGCCCCGAGTCGCGGCCGCTTTTGCAGGAGACCCAGGTCGGGATGACGAAGGCCTCCCCTCCGCTCGAAGACGAGGACCGCGGACTCGGAGACAGCTTGCCCAACACGACCAGCTCGTCTCAAACCAGTCTGTCGGCTTTGCCCCCCACGGCAGCGTCCTCGGGCAGCACCCCCCGCCACAGCCCCTCGGCCTTCAGACATCTGCCTGCAGACATGGTGAGGGCAGAATCCCCCCCCCGCCCAAATGTGGTTATTTGTCTGTAACATCCTGACCCTGAATGTGTTCTCTTGTCACAGGATGACCCCCTAAAACATCGACTGGTGCCGCTACTGGGTAAGACCGTTAAAGATGTCAATGAGTCTTCACACCTCTGTTGGTTTTTGCATGAATCAAAACAGAGTTCTGGCTCCACCCCCTGGCTATCAAGCTCCGTACACAGTGTGCGGCGTGTTCAAGAACATGCTGAACGTTGTTCACTACCATATACTAGCACGTGTACTCACAGTTGGAAGAGGCTTGGTGCAGATCTCATAAATCTTCTTTCACAGCTCTATTCCGATACATGAAAGTCTCGGTGCCGGGCTCATTTAGCAATTAGTAATGTCTCCTTTGTGATCAATTTTTAAATGATAACGATAAAACGGACGCTACCCAAACGCCACTTTGACCAATCAGAGTCCCTGATTGGTCAAAGTTCAACCGGTTTAACTTTCAGCGTGGGTTCAATTGCCGCGCATTCTTCACACAGAGTCCAAAAACGGATTTGCTACTTCCACTGATGGATTTCTTTCTTTGTTTTGTTTTTGGTTGTTTTGTAAACATGGTTTATAGAGAAATACTACTCCTTGATGTTTAGCAGCCAACTTTCCTCAAGTTCAATAAAAAAAATAAAAAAAAACTATTGCAGACAGTAGCTCATGATTGACATTGCATAGATACATTAAAAAAATAAACACAATGCCTCTGTAAGAATAGTGGCACAAAAAATACACACTAAATAACAGAAAGGGATGTGTGTGCGTAGGGCTGCACGATATGAGCAAAACTTGCGATATGAGTGATCAATATTGCGATGACGATATAATTTGCGGTGTATAAACAAATAGCAAAACAACCAAAAACATCATTACCATTTCATTGCAACAGTTTAAAAATTACACTCCAAATGACCCTCGTCGATGTAGGAGGCAAACATCTAAAATAAAAGGGCTTCATCTGATTGGCCAACAACGTGAAGGGGTCCATCCTATTGGTCAAATGCATACATGGATTTATTTGATTCGTTAAATCCTTCAAGCTGCCATAAGATTGTTGTAGCACATTTAAGGTAACCATTTATTGCGATTTTTGCTGACTTTTGCGATATGGATATTGCACCGGTTGATATTGCGATAACGATAAATTTGCAGTATGTTGTGTAGGCCTATGTGTGTGTGCATGTTCAGTGAAATGGATTGTACTGATTAGACTGACTTCTATGTCACAGCATTCAGCAGCTGATCAGTTGATGCTGATTGTCTGAATCAGGCGTCTTCAATCAATCTGATTGATGAGGCTAATGTGGATGATGGATCTAGAGATGCTCACAAGTCGTCTATAGTCTTAAAACTTACACTCAATGCATGTTTTATCGTTAAAAAAAATTCTAATAAAACCAGATTTTAAAAACTTGTGGGGAGACAATAACAGGAAGTTGATGTTTCTGCATTCCAAATAAAAAAGTTTTATAAAGAGAACTTTCATTTTTAGACCGGACGGCAACATCCTGAAGATAAAAGAACAAGGAAAAAATACATAGATTATTTTACTAAAGACTCAGGGCTGAAGTCTCAGATTCTCAAGACTGAGTCTTAAATCCAAGTCTCAAGTCCGAGTCCCTGTTTGTGTCATTTCCCATATTATAGTAATGTAAATGCAGAAAGCTATTAAGATAAAGTACCCCATACCATAGTTTTATTACTCACAGAGCGTTTTAGAAATACAGATAAATCTCACTTAGGTTCACCAGGTTTTTTCAGCAGACTCCTGGCCAGAAGAAAAACTGTTATTAGAAGCAACATTAGTATATGAAACTCCTGAGTTTTATTCACAAAGCTATTCACTAACAAACAAAAAACCTCGTATTAAAAAACAAACTGCATCCACTGTTGTCCAGTTTTATGAATATTCTGTGTATTTTTTCCTGTTTGGGCAATCAAATCTGCTGGCCTTTCAACGCTTCATCATGTCTGATTTTCTATTAGGACCACTGACGCACGCGTAAGAATTTAACCAGGGGAATCCTGGGGAAAATGTCCTTTTGTTTGCTGTAGCGCCCCCCTATGTCCTGTTTGGTGTATTAGACGTCAGCCGTTCAAAACAAAGAAATGTGGCAAATCAGAACTCTGTTATTTCAGCAAAAGCGGCGGTCGCAGAGTCAAAATCGCAACAAATTAATTGTTCTGTATGTAATATTTGTATGTAATAAATTATGTAGTTTGTCTCTTGTAAAGCCATATTTCTTCTTTTATCGCAAAAATAGTTTTTTTTGTTTTTTTTCTCTCAGGCTTCTTCTAATTCACACACAGAAAAAGCAAGGTCATCGAAAAGAAAGTAGTGCTAGGTCACTGTTTGCTTGATAGGTTAGCAATCTCATGATAGTCAGGCCGGATCCGAGGCCGCGGGGCGCTGGAACATTCTGTCTTTTTCACAGTTTGTTTCTCATGATGAATTTAGGAGGACACGGCCCCACGGATGCCTTTGATCTTCCACAGAATGTTTTAAGTTGTTATCCCCTGAAGGGAAATGCACCGAGATACACTGACTGTTTATGCACAGGGCCAAGAACAATGGCTATACTGTTCACATATGACAGATATGGAGAACGGGACATGACAGCGCTTGTGTTTACAATCCATTATAGAGCCATTGTTGAGCAGCACGGACGGAACAGCAACTCACGCCCTGTTCTTCTGTCTTTAAGGGTCAGAGAAGTCCTTAAGGAAGAGCTTTGACCTGTTTGATGAATATCTGGACGTGCGGATCCACAACAAGTTCTTCCGACTGATTGGCATCAGCGACAACCACATTCGGATCGCAGAGAACGGCGCGGCCGCCGACAAAGTCTACGAACTGCTGAAGAACTGGATGCAGAAGCAGGGACTGAAGGCCGACATCAACAACCTGCTGGACGCTCTGCTCAGTCTGGACCAGCGCCGCTCGGCAGAGTCCATCGCCTACGAGGCCCTCAGAAAGGGCTACTATAAGCACGCAGATGTGCTGTGAACGAGCAGCGAAAGACGCAACGCTCCCGGACGAAACCGCGTCTCAGGCTAAACCCTCGCCACGGCGGAGCAGGCGCACTTCCAGAAGCCAGTAGATATGAGTGAAAAAAAAAAAAGGGTAAAGAGGATGTTTGTCCGTTTTGAGACTTTTTTTTTTTTTTTCTCTCTTTTTCTCCGAAGGAGCCTAGAAAAAAATCAGGCAGGCAGTATCGGCTGCATCCTTGAGACTGTTTTTCAAACGCTGAACTCTGTAAAGTCTGCGGCTGTGTTTCTACTCATCTGGTTCTCCTGCCAGATCCAAAGACACTACCAGGAGGAGATACACTGGTTTGTTGGAGTGGCATTAGCTCGGCCACTGGAACCGTGCCCGTTTTCATGCACTGACCTTCGGCACATGTAGGATTGAAATCAAGACGACGGTTTGTAGATTTCGACTTCAGATGTTTCCGTTCATTGACGTTTTTTTCTTCCTAACAGCAGGGAAGGCAAAGACGGAAGTGAATATTCGTCCTTACTAATCGCAAACAACCTTCCTTAAAGCTAGTTTTTGGTTGTTGTTTTTCTCTTTCAGCCTCCTAGAAGCCCTCTTTTGTCCATAAATAATGTTGGGGAACTTCAGAGGTCATTTTTATTTATTGATCTATTTATTAAAATGAATAATTATCTCTCAATATTTATGCAGTTGCCAAAAACAAACTACTCTGGAAAGCAGTCTTTCTGTGCTGTGGTGTTTAGCAACGGCGCCAAACGACTGAATTTTTCGAGTTTTGTCTTCCCGCTTGTCGTCCGCCGCGGCCGGCGTGCCGTTTTCGTACTTGGGGGGGGTTTTAGGACAGCGTGGAAATGCCCATGAATCATTTTTTTTTTAGGTCAACAGTTCATGTCCGGCGCGGGTGCTGGTACGGCTCGTTTCGTCTCAATTGGACCAGATGAAGGAAATCATTTCTAAAAAAGCTGTACTCTCATCCCTGGAAGCCCCCGCCAAGTGTGTACATACGTGTCAAAAACGGTGAACTTCCGAGGCTGCTGGGGCCAGAAATGTTGGGGTTTGTTTTTGCATTTTCTCATGTATAAAAGTCAGAGTTCTATATTGTTAAAGTGATGCTACAGTGCTGGCACTGCCGACAAAGAAACTGCACCCGGCATCAGTTCCTGGGGACATTTTAAGCCCCCCCCACACACACACACACCTCTTTCCACCAACCAAACCTTGTTTTCCTAAAGCAGCAGTGAATGTGCTGCCCTCTTTGTACCATATGGAGTGAATGCGTGAGAGAATGTGTGCGATTGTGGGGTTTTTTATGTCTGTTTTTACACACTTAGATTGTAACTATGAGCTGTTGGCTCCTTTTACTCGTGTAACTATTCTGTTACAGTTTCTGTCCTAGATATTTGCTCGCCAAGGATTTCAGATATAAATATGTCACAACTGTTTTTACATCGATTTCAAATAAATATTTTGTACAGAAAGACATGTTTCTTTCGTCCATGATCAGGCTTTGTTATTGGCTTCATGCTTTGACTGTTTTGTGTTGTTGATTTCACTGCAGTCGCCTCAGGTACGTCTGATTATTGTTGTTGATTGAAGCTAGAATTTTTTGTATTTTTAGATGATGAATTTTCTTTTTTTTTTTTGCACGTTTGTTTTTCAGGTAAAACAAGAAATCCCTCTGTGGCTTCCGGATTGAAGCTCGTTTGAAAACGAAAATAGCTGGTGTTAGCTTCGTAATGAGCATAACACTACACAATTCATAATTGCAACAATTACAATATTAATTGTTAGTCTTATATTTCTGCAAATTTAGCTAATTTTGGGAAAATATCTTAAAAGTAAAAAAAAAAAAAAAAACCTGAAGTGCAGGTTTTAAATCACTCAATATTTACAGAAAGTCAACAATAAAACCATTCTAGCTAAAGTTGGCGTCACGCTGCCAGCTGACTTTAGCACTTGTACCACGATAATCCGAGTGACTACTCAATTCTGATTGGCTGCAGGGTGCCCATTAAAAAAGGGCAAAATGGACACCTATAACAGAAGTTCCAGTCACATGACCTTTAAATTGCTAACTAGTAACATGAACAACTGAAACTTGAAACATTTCTTTATATATAGTTTCAATTTTAATTATTGAAAGAAATTGTTGGTGGACATTTACTGATCAGAGTTAATGGTGGATATTAGAGAGATGGACAGATTGATCAGAGAAACTGATTCATTACAGTAGCTCCAAATGCAAGATAACGAAGAGCAAAGGATAAAAACTATTTTTCTTGTAGAAAAAAACAAGGAAAACTGTGACACAAACTTTTCCTTCATCATCTGGACTAAAACTAGTGTTGAGAAGTGAACTTTCCCTCAAATTATGCTGTTTATCACATCACACCCCATATCAAATAGTCAGCTTCTTTTGAAAAGTAATTTAAATGTTAGAAATTAGTATTTATTTATATCATAAGTGACCAGCGTCTGACAATTCAGTCGACCATTAATTTCAGAAGAAAAGCACCTCATCAGACATTATCTTCTAGCATTGCATTGATCAGAGATTTTAGTTTGACCCAAAAGGTTCTCTGCAATCTACTTCATGTTTTTTTTCATTTATTTATTGCTCAAAGGTTAGTTCCTTTTTTTCCTGTTTCTGCAGGTTTTATAAACACATAAAGGCTGTTTTTCATTTCTATCTGATCCCAATATAAAAAATCCTAACTATATACATTTATTTGAACCTCCTTTCCCTTTTATGAACAGTCAGGATTTAGATTTTAAGCAAATACTAATAAAGAAAAAGGATAATTTGGAGTGAAAAATACATTTAGATTAATGATAGTTTATTTCAGCATAAAGGTGTTCATGCAGATGGTTTTAGTTTTTGTCTGCTCTTAATTTTTTGTTGTCTAAATTCTTTAAATTCTAAGGAAATGAGCTTCAATGTTTCCTTTATTATTTCCTTTAGGACAGGAAACGCATCCTTAATGGAAAAAAAGAAAATTCTATCCCATAATTTCTAACACAGTTATCAGATTTGAAACAGTGAAAATCCAGAAGATGAATGCGGGATCATTTCTATTTTTAAGAAACAAAAAAAAAATAGTTTTTTTTTTTAATATAAAATCCTCCCCGAAGACGTAAAATCATAAAAAACACGACTGGATTTCCAAAGATTAACATCTTTATAGAAACTGATGTTTAGATTTTTGGAATATTTTAAAATATATTTTAATGATTGAATAACAACTGTTTAAGGAATTCTTAAAAAGTCTATAAGAGTTAAAAATAAAAAAATAAATTAAAAAAAAAGGTCAATTTTCTCCTGATATGTAGCTACGTACGTTTAAAAAATATTGAGGAATAACATTTAGTTGCAAAAAAGCTTTTTTTTTTTTTTTGGAGCATTCTTCTCATCCTCTCAATTAAATTGTGAAAAATAAGATCCTGGCAATTTTGTCGATTTTTGAAAGGTGTTGCAAAGCCCAGAATATGCTAGCAACAACATTTCCTTTTTAGAATTTCAGCGAGTTTTTTGTTTTATTTTATTTTTTACAGATTTGCACTAAAGTATAACATTTAAAACCATAAAAATACTTTTTTTCGTGAACCTTTTTTTTTTTTTAAACTCCCATGATGCATTGCTAGATCAAGTGGTAGGGGTGTGGCCCTTCAACTAGCTCTCTCCTGATTGGTGAGAGTGGTTGCCGTCATCTGGTTCCAGCACAGCAACGTCCATATCGCAAAAAGTTTTCTTTGGGTGACGTCACACTCACTCAGTCCAGGTTTCTTATACAGATTATGGTATAGCCCAGATAAGTTGTATATTTCTTCCTTTTTACTTCACAGTCCTGGAGTTTGTAAGATAAACGTCATCAATTCTTTTCTGTTCTTTACAGCTTTAGAGAACTACAGTCTACATGAAGCCTTAAAATCCTTAACCTGCTTTGATTTCCATTTACAGTCAAGAATAAAATGGACGACAACTAATTACTTAGTTTTTTTTTATTGAGGAGGACAACACATTTTGAATAAACATATGCAAACAAAAGCACGAGGACACAGTTTAAAATCTTTACAGAAAAAAAGCTTAATGGTTCTTTTAAAATCTGAAAATGTGTTTCCACATCAGTTTTTTTTCCCAGTTTGAGGCTAAGTCAAAGTATTTTGTCTCTGAGTTGATGTTTCCTCTGTTTAGCTTCTTCTGGGACGTTGCCTCGAGATAACGGGATCAAAGTTTGCAGAAACTTTTTTCACAACGCCATCAAAATAGTAGAAGTGTTCGTTTCCGTCATCTCTGAGAGGGTCGCTGCCCTCCAAAGGCGCCTCCTTGGGTCTCCTCACATCCGGAGCTTCCTTTGAGGAGAACCTTCTGGACGCGGCTAACCCGAGTCTCTCCATGCAGTGTTTCCATCCAGCTTCGGTGCGAGCGACCAGCCCCCCACAGCGCCAAACGGGCTCACTTCTAGCCTGCGAAACACACCGTTCGTTAGGAGGAGGAATCGAGAAGAGTCTCCTATGACAGTTGAGCACGGCAGTGGAGGAGTCATGATTTGGGAACCTCATGAAACTTCCTGTTTTGAGGGTCAAAAAGTGCTTTAAAGTTTGGAGATCAGTTAAAAAGATTTATTAGTAACGAGGGCTGACGGTTTTTGATCTCTTCTGATTGGACACGAAATCCCACATTGCTTTTCAATTTTCTTTAAACTCAAGAAACGTGTTGATCGCTTTGATGTAATCTGCTGCTCGATTATGTTGAAGACTGGCACCATAAAACAAATGGATTTCATTTCTAATATATTGTGCTTCGCATCCGCTTTAGCTCAGTTTTTTTTTTATTTTTTATTTTAGCTTGAAGTCAGGTTTGATTAGCTACCTAGTACCTCATGTAAACCAGTGAGGAGGTACTTCCTGTTTGGATCCCCAGTGGGTAGGGGCCACTCAATCCAGCTCTCATAAACAGTGAATGGTACATTTCCGGTTTCAGTTGACTGTAACCGTCACTGGAGGCCGGGTCTGCAGTTTGACTCACCTCTGGATGAACTCTTGTGGTTTCTTTCTGGGTCGTTTCCACCGGTTTGGAGGGTCCAGCGTTCTGCTCGTGTCTCCTCAAGGCTTCGTCCAGTGACGTGCTATCGCCCGTGTCGTCCGTCAGCGTTGTGTGAACGTTGCCCCTCATTCTGAGGCCCAGGAACAGGATTCTGGTTGTCGTCTCCGTCGTAAATGTGACTGCACGAGTGCTGGCCTCTGGACTCGTTGTGGTTTCTTCGTCTCTTCTTGTCGTTTCAGTCGTCAACACACTTGTTTCAGTCGTTTTGAGTTGGAAAGCTGCAGGCAGTGCAGAGTTGTCCTCGTTGGTGTTGTTTTTGCTCACATCCAGAGTCCCTGAAGGTTCTGGTTCCTCCGCTCTAACCGTCGCCACGTCCTCATCAGCTGGTTTTATTCGTTCTTCCTCCTCTACTGAGCGCTGGCCTCCGTCTGAGCATCTGCATTCAGGTGTTTCTGGTTCAGTCAGGACGTCGGTCATGGCTAGAAAGACAGACAACCCCTTTGAACGTACGTTTGCCGATTCCTGGTTTCCTGTCTGGATTTCTGTTTCTTGAAGGAAAGTCACAATCAGGGCTTGAGATGATACGTGTTTTGGACCAACACCATCAGGATCTGCTTTGGGAGAACCAAGCAGGTTCAGCAAGCTCTTACTTTTTTCATTTTCAGCAGTTTTCATGTGTGATTTTCCTCTTTTCCCGCCTCCCCTGAGGACGGGTGGCTCAGACTCTTCTGTGATTATTTTCCCACTGAAATATTCATTATCGTCTGGCCTTATCACATACTGGGGTCTATTTTTAGGCCCTTTGTTCCTTCTGGAAACCAACTGGAGTTGCCTCAGAACAGAAAACTCTTCCTCCCTTGATGAAGTTATTAAAGAAAGTTGCTGCCGGACACGTTTGGACGAAGAGAAGTCCTCGTGAAATGTTTTCACCGCAGCACTTCCTTTCATCTGCAGCTGTGAGATGTCAGGCATTTTCGCTGAAAGGCCGGCGTGCAGCTGAGCAGCTCGGACGGTGTCATGGCGGCTGATTACAGGCCTCTGTCCGTAATCAATCAGGCGCTTTTTAACGTCCGCCGCTCGCCGCGTGAGCTCCTCAGCTCTCACTCGTGGTTCGGCCTCTTCCGGTGCTGCTGATTTGGTTTGGCCATCATCTGGACAGCAGGAAGCGCCCCCAACTTTTGCTTGACTGCACCTCTTTGGGAGGCATCGGCGTGGCTGGGCCAAAGTGACAGGTAAGAGGCCCCTGGGTTCCTCCAACAAAGAACCGAGGCTGGAGGCCGTGGAGGGACGGTGCAACCACGCAGCAGGTTTTTCTTCCCCGTGAAAATGACTTTTGGTCTGAAACGACAGAAACAGAAGTCCAAACAAGATAAGGTGACATCAAGTTCATTGACTGTCTATTGGTTGGAAATGGTTTTGACCATCTTTTCATGTTGATTTTTGTACTTCTTTCCTTTTCTATAGCTGTTTTTAATACATGATTTTAGTTCCTGTATTAAATTTTTTTTTTTTTTTTTTTGACATTTGGAAATTTTTACATCACATTTTTGTCCGTTTTAATCAGTTTATCTCATCTGCAGGCCATTTGTCCTATTCCAGCCTCCAGCTTTTGCTAAAAATGAATTGCTAAGACAGTTTCTGCCACACTCATTGCAGTGACAATAACTGACAATAACATTCATCGACTCATCACTCATGGCTAACAGCGCCATCTACTGGTATACTTCACTACTTATTTGCAACTGTGAAGACACTTTTTCCTATATGAGTTCCATGTGTTGAAAGTAAATTAGATTTATAGGATAGAGTGTGAACTTTACAGCATTTGCTTCACAATATTTGAGCTCTAGTTTAAGGATTTCATTACATTCTTATTTAACAATTATAATCTAGAAGTAATCAATATTTTCCAAATGCTATTTTAAGTAAAAGGAGATTTAGCAAATACAGATGAATTTATACACAATTTTAAATAGCTTTTTAAAATTTTCCATCATTTTCTGTTCTTTACATGGGTAGTTTATTTGATTAGTTGATATTTTTATTATTCATTTGTAAACAAAATTAATAATTGGATTAAATGCACTAACATTGGTTTGTCATGCTGGCCTGCTTGTTGGAAAATAAACATAGTCTCGTAAATAAAATATTTTTTTGCATCATTGAGCTGTTGAGAAGGTGTGAAGCACTTTTAATGGAATTTTTACATTTTCTCTAAAACATTTGCCTTACCTCAATTAAAGCGGAAGCAGAAACCTTTTTGGGTCATCTTAAAACATCCATCTCTGGTGCTTGAAAATAAATTAAAATTAAAGCTGTGATTACAACTTTCATCCATGTGGGATGAAAGTTTAATCTAAAAAATTGTTCTGCAGTGCTTCAGATTAGGAATTCCAGGTTATTAAAAATGATGACATCTCCCTCCTAACTTTACCCATTTTAATCTTCCTGAAAATGCAAGGTGCAGAGCATTTTTGCTATTTTTTTCCACCCACTGGGAATAACTATACATTTTAAAAGTTATATATTACTTTTCTTATAGCTTGTCAGCATGTAGGATCTGTATTTAGTTGCATGCTGGCTTGTGAAAGCATGTTCACTCGTAAAAAAAAAAAAAAAAAAAAAAAAAAAAAAGGCAAAAAAGGTCAATATTTGGGTGTTGAGGATATTCTTGGGCTACTTTTTCCCTTTTTCTAAAATAAAATAACTAAAATATTGAAATAAATGCACACGTTGTATAAAAAGTGTTACTGCTCTGCCACATTTTTTATGATTATTCGAATTTTCTTATTGGAGAAACTGCTTGAATAGATTCAAATCTCTTCATGTGAATCTCATTTCCTAAACTAATGGGTTATTTCCTTTTTATCCGTGTGAAATCAGTTGGAAACTCAACCAGAGTTTGGGCTGTAGAAATCATCTTCCCGCATGCGGGTGGAGGTATGACGCGTGTGATGCTTGGCTGCTCTGTAATCTGTGGCGACCTCACCTGGAATGCTGATCATTCGTGCAGCCATGCAGGGAGCAGCAGCAGCCAATGAAACAAGAACGCACCCACAGGTGAACACACTCCTATCACATTAAGTCAAATTAAAAACCATACCGGAGCAGACGTCGGATTCCTCAGGATCGTTCCAAAACACTCCCAGAGAGTCCGATCTTGAGTTTTCGGGGGTTTAGAGGCCCAGTAAAAGGCTGATCCCATCCTTCTGGACTTGTGGTCTCCCCGGAAACATGCTGTTTGAATGATCCTCAGACCTTTGCAGGGAACTTTCATTCTGAGGAGCAGAAGTTTTCTGCACACAGGCCATCTGAAGTAATCCGTAATCCAATCCCCGTCGCCGGGGGCACCCAGGTCAGAGAGCAGCAGAGACGCCAGCAGCAGCCACGGCCTCATTGTTTGAGGAACAGGCCTAAAAGGGAAGGATAAAGGCAGCGACAGAGGTTTTTATCTGTACTGCACTCTTCTGCTTTGCATGTGAAAGTATTAGCTCTGTTCTTTCAAATATTTTTTTCTTGTTTCTCTTGCTTGCTTGTGTCTCTTTGACACAAAAATCAAAAGTCCTAAGCAGTTCATTCAGATGTTTTCATGTTTCCTAGCAGTCCTGGACTGCAAGGACCAGGTCATTTTTGAAAAAAATCTTTATCAACGTACTCAAACACTCCCCAAAATGTGCACACACTACCCAGTGAAAATGGGTTTGGAGCATTATGAACGACCCTTCACCGTGATGACATCACAGTGTGATGACTGTGATGTCATCACGGTGACAGAAACAGTCGAAAAAGTGAAAGGATCTCCCCCCCACCCCCAAAATAAAAGTCAAAATCAATTCACAAAATCAAAAACACGTGTCCGGGAAATCCAAAGGAAGTTTTTAAATTATTATGGGATGGCCACAGGACCTTCAGCTTGGAATAGTGTGACATTTTCCAACTTTTTCACAATATGGGAAAAAAAAACTTTTGTTGAAGCGATCTTCGAGTCATTTTAAACACATGCCGCCACTTCAAACCACAAGTTTCCTTGACCTTTGACCTTGGGAATAGCCCACCATCATGAATTAAAAAAAAATAAAATCCCCTCTAGTACCTTCTAAGAATTTAAACTCCTTAAGGGTTTAGATCTCTTGCCTCCTGACTCCACGAGCATCCTTTGTGGAAGCTACTTGGTAAAAATGGTTGAAGTTGTACATTTTGAACACCATTGCCGAGTATGCTAACAAAAAGTTGCGTTCTCCCGTTGCTCACGCATTTTTCGACAGAACATTGTGAAAATGTAATATGCTGAATGAATTGATATGACATTCACAATAGATATATTAGGAATGTGGGCGTGGTTAACAAACACCTCAGTTGCCATGGAAATTCACAAAATTTGCTTTAGCAGATTCTGCTAAAAACTACATAAACATGTTCATCACCCCCAGGCGACCAAAAAATAAAATGGTTGCCATGGAGATCAAACCAATGGAAAAGCTGCCATTTTGACTAGGTTGGCAGGGGCAGCAGGCGAGTGGGAGGCGTGCCAGGTGGGGGCGGCGAGGACCATACAACGCCACTCGCATCTTTAATTTTTACTTTTTCTCTCTTTTGAACACATGTTTTAAAGCAGTATGTAGTGATTTAAATGTTACATTTATTTGGAAAATCGCAGAAAGTTGATAGATTATAAAAAAAGTGAAAAAGGAACATGAAGAAGTTTAGACTCGTCGCAGCAGCCTGCATGTTCCTGCCACCTCTGCAGTTCCTGGTGAGCAACAGGGCCTCATGCAAATGAAGGAGCAGGAACAGCGAGGTCAAGGTCCAGGCATCGCGGCTGCATCGCAACCGTCGCCATGACAACAAACGCAGGTTTCGTCTGCACCCGTAGCTGACTGCTGTCGTGTCTCACACGGTTTTTACTCTTTTTTTAAGCTCATTGTTTCATTTTCCAAAGCCTGTTTTTGCCTAATCGTCTGCATTGCTGGCAGATATTTGATCTCAGACCTGTCTTGCCCCGTCTCTTTTGTTCTCTGATTGTGACTGACGTGGCCTTGGTGGTTTCATCCGAGTAAAGCCCCACTGAATTATAGCAGATCCAGGAGAGGAGCCAAAGATATGGAACAGAAAGCTCACCTAATGTGATTCCTGATTCTGTGCTTAGCTGTTTTAGATCAATTTAAGCCAAGACGTATGATTGTTAGCTCAGGATTCATCAGTACAGAGGGAAAAAATGTCCAGTTTTATAACCCCTTAGTATCAGGAAGACAGACTATAAACGGAACTTGAACGCCAAAGAGTGCAAAACTTGACAAGAAGAAGCTAAAAACCGTTGTCTGAGCTTTGACTTTAAACAGCTGAGGATGATTGAAACTTCAAATTTTGCCAACTTGGTGGCTTAGTGGAAGAGTGTGCGCCCTCAGATTTGAAGGTTGTGGGTTCAAATCCGTAGTGGAATCATACCACCCTGCTTGACGCCCAACATTAAAGGGTTGGATTGGAGGGTTAAGTCACCAAATGGTTCTCAAGCGCAGCTGTTCCTGCAAATTACGCATACCCAGGTGTGTGACGACTGATGGGACTTTAGAATTTGTGAGAACATAGTCTGATGCAAACTGAGCCTCTGATTCTGCCACTTCAGTGCTAATCTCTCTGCGCGTCAGAATTCAAAGCAGCGTGTCTGGTCCGTGGAGGCAGCGGCATATATTCTAACATTTGCATGTTATCAGACTGACCAGAAGACTAAGCGTTGAGGGGAGGAAGCCTGTTTCAGTGCGCTGTTGTCAGACGCCGCCTCCGAATCAGCAGGTAAGTTGCACGTCAGCCTTTGATCAAAGCCACATGTTTGTTTTCTTCGCTCATCTGCAGCTTGTTTTGTTATTTTCAGGAATGTGCCTTAGGCTTTTAGAGGTTTTTATGAAAGTGTGCAGCTGTTTCTGCTGCGATAGTTCCAGCACGCCACAATGGAAAAGCTTTAGACAAGTTCAAAGCTTCAGGGATGCATCATGTCAGGCTGCAGCATCAAAGCAGCAAATGTTGAAATGCAGTTTGTTTTTAATCCCAGTCTGCCTTAAACACACAGTCCTGACCTATCATGGGGAATAACAGCTCTGCCTGCCAGATGAGCAACTACAGCAGGAGGAACGTGCGGGTGTTCATCACAGAGAAGGCCCAGGAGATCGACGCCTTCATCGCTTCCTTTCAAAGCGACGAGGATCCGAGCGCCTCCGAGAATCCCGGGGATAAAAAGTTCGCCTTCAGGAAGGACGTCAGCTGCGTGCGCGTGCCGGCCTCCCAAACTCAGGAAGTGCCCTGGGAGCCGGAGCGCTTCCTGTCCGTCTTTGTGGAGGACGAAGACGACGAAAACATCTGTTCCAAACAAATCCTGCTCAACATGGCGCTGAGTGCCCCCGTCACCGTCCTGCTGTACGACGTGTAGAAACCATTTTGGGGGGGAGGCAAAACACGCCTCAGAAAAGTCTGAAACATGCATGACCCCATCTCTGACCTCCTCACCTTTGCATTGTCAAGACAAAGTAAAATGAGATGAAACTTTCATGTGGTGCGTTTGTGTGTGACTGACCTCTGTGATCATCTGCTCCAGGCTTTTGGCTGTTAATAGATTCTGTGAAATCCAATGTCACGGTGGAGGAGCTTCATCCACATGGCATCTTATCAGGAAAAAAGGCAAATTTTCTTAACCCGTTTCTGAGCTCCACATGCAAAATACAGCAAAATCTTGAAGGGAGCATCACCAAATATTTATTAATCCTGACAGTCAGGATGATATATATATATATATATATATTTATATATATATATATATATTTATGTATATATATATATATATATTTTTTTTTTTTTAAAGAATGTTGAGCTTCGGTTTGGTGCAGAACTGCTCACGTTTGTGGTGTTTCACCTCATTTTCACTCAACTATGACCTAAAACAAATGCAGATTTACTCAACCACAGCAAAAATTATTCCAATCAGATATTTTTGAGAACAAAATGTAATTTTAAACCAATAGTTTTAACACTCCAGCTTTTAGATGTTTGATTTTGTCTTCACAAACCTCAAGTCCTCTTCTCGAGTAGATCAGCTTTCTTCTAACACTGAAATAAAACTAGACGTACATCTATTTTTATTTTATTTTTACAAATTAAGAACTTTCTGGACCACATCCAAAAATGAGCTGCCAAACCATGATTCTTACCCAGCCATGCTTTACAGGTAGAATAATAACTGCTGTTTAATTTTCATAAATTTAAAATGCAACGCTACATCACTGATCTGAAAAGAGAAATTTAATAATATTAAAAAAAAAAAAAAAACTTGGTTCGACTGTTAATTGCTGCCCACTAGGTTAGGTCTATAAACGCAACCAGACGGGTTTAGAAAATGGATGGATTAAAGTAAAACTGACCAAAAAATCCAAAGTGTGGTTAAGAAAATCAAAAAAGAATCTTCTAAAATTATTAGGCTTGCTACATCCTGGCACGTAAGTTCTCCCACCCTGCTGATTCCAGATTCTGACAGATCTTTTGGATTTGGTCTACTCAAAGATCAAAGAATGAGGAAATTTATTCCAAAACAAATAAAAACAAATTTAAAAAAGGCAGGGCCATTGGCTCTGTTCTTGATTTTGTCGAAATGTCATCCCTTTTGCTTCCAGTGTTTATAAGATCATCCCCAGAACATGTTTTAGCTTACATCTCAGACTATCAATTTAAAATGGAGTTCCCATTGCTGGAGGTGGAGATGAAACATGAAGAAAAAAATGAGTTTTCAATTTGAAACGTTCACAGAAATCCAAAAAAAAAAGAGGGTCAACCAGAAAAACAGAGGTTCTGAGGAGAAAGAAATGACCAAAAAAAACTCCATCCTGAATGAAAATCCAATCAGATTCTTTGAGACGGGTCATCTGGACCCCATGGGATAGCACAAGGGTTTAACAAGACAATAACCAAGAAACGGTAGTAAAAAAATAAAAGGAGTTTGATGCATAATGAATTATTAAAAAAATAAAATTCTCTATGGTCTTTAAGAACAATTTCATAGAAAGATTTTGTCTTTTCCTCTGCATTTATCTATAATAAACAGTATTCTGTCCCACAGCAGTTCTTACTGCGCTATCCACATGCGTCAAGGATGTCCAAAGGAAGTTTGGAAATTATTATGGGATGGTCACAGGATCTCGGTGGCCAATATTTGCCAAAATTTACATTTTGACAAATTTTATATTTTCCCACAATATTGGAAAAGAAAACTTTTGTTCAAGCAATCTTCATGAAATTTCACACACTAGCCACCAGGTTAGGTCTAGACAAAACCAAAGTTTGGTTGACCTTTGACCTTTTTTAATAAAAATAAAACAATTCTCTTTAGTTTCTTCCGCAAATGTGTTAACTCTGGAGCTATCGGCAGCTGCATCTAAATAATTTTTGTCTGTTTATGCAATTGCTGTGAATCAGCGGCTTCTGGTGTGAAGAAAAGCAGCTCTTCCTGTCAGCCTTGCACCGTTATGCAATACTTTACAAACGTAAAGTGTATCAGCGCATATTAGAGAAAAAGGTGCTTTTCTCCACTTCAGAATCTGCTGGAACTACATTAACTGAGTAAACGATTAAAGAGTTACGGTAGTCGAAAGAATGTAACCACTGGAGCTAAAGCTCTGGTGAAAAAGGGTTAAACTCCTTGGGATTTCAATCTATCCCCTCCTAACTCCTCGAGCAGGAGTGGTAAGCTCGCACAAGGGACTTTTCCCTGTTTCTCTGATATTTTTTCACCAGAATATTGTGAAAAAAATGATATAATATACAGTATAAACATCATGGGAATGTGGCCGTGATCAACCAAAAACCTCAGTACTTTTGCAGATTCTTCTAAAAATCATATCGACCTGTTCGTCACCCCCAGGCGACCAAAAACGGAGGTAAATCCAACAGAAAAGCCGCCACTTTGAAGAAATGTGTTTGTTTAAATGAATTAGTCACATGCAGCTCTAACCAGGCAGGTTGGGGCAGAAGCAGAAAGTGAGGGGCGTGAAGCTGCTGCTCAGTCAGTTAGGGCAGGTCAAAAGTGGGCAGAGAAGGTCAGGGTGGGTCTCACAGGTGGGCCGTACAACGCCACTTCTGGCTTTAATTGGTTGAATCCAAATGCTATAAAGCATTTAACCAAATGTTTTCCTGTTTCTCTTTCTTTATTGCAGTGTCTTCCATCAGATTTTGCCACTTAACTCCTACAAACTTACAGCTATTTTAACCATTCGGCTATTGAAATGTTCAGCTCTTTCAGCTTTTTCCAGCTGAAACTTTTGATCCTTCAAATCCTTGAACTTTTCAAGATATTCCAGGATTTTTGCCGCCATTGAAACGCATGAGGAATCCTTTAAAACCTTGGCTCCTTTCTTTGGTGCAGAAGCTCGCTGGTTCGATACCCGGTGCTGGCATTTTTCACAAAAATATATTTTTGTTATTGTGCTGTTTTCACTTTATTTATGGTCAACTTTGATCTTTTCTTTCTTTCTTTCTTTTTTCCCCCAATTATTGCTCTTTAAGTTTCATTTTTCATTCAGCAATATAACATTCAACCCTGCTTTTTCTTCTGGAAATTGAGTTATTTATTAGTGTTGTTATTTAAATGTTTAATATATCTACATTAGCTACTTTCTGGCAGGAGAGCAGAAACTATGACAATTGGATTTTGCCAAACCATGACACCCCCACTGCCATGCTTTACAGTTAGCATAACCCTTGTGCTATCCTATGACCCCACCCTTCCATTAACGTGTTCTCCCTACCATGACAAAGGTGGATAAAGGTGGAGAGGATTTTATGTAATCCATGGACACCAGTGAAGATCACAAATCATTGAAGAAAAAAGGGTTTAGCTCTATGTCTTGTGGGTCTAGATGACCCAACTCCCAATGTTAAAGGGCCTAGGATAGCACAAGTTAAAGGAGATTTCTTGTTCTGTCTTGGGAGTGTGTTGTAACCATGGTCAGTGCATTTTTTTCACCAACCATTACATACATATATATCTCTAAGAACTAACAACAAAGGGGACAATGTTTTGTTCAAAGAAATCACCTGATGCTATTGTTGTTGTTGTTTTTTCCACATGACTTCACCATAACCAATGTGCTTCAATGAACGACACGGAGGCAGGAAAATATTCTTCTCACACAAACTCGGCAGAACAAATCTCCCTCCCTCCCTCCTTCCAGGATTATTAAACATCAGAAATGACTCCTGATGTAACCTCAGCATGAAAAGGAACAACTTCTTTGTGAAAACAGAGCAGATTTGGGTTACAGAGTAAAGCAAACGTCTGGTAAGTGAGGATTTTCACATCTCATCTGCGCCAGAGAAATGTTGTCAAATTTACTTGTTGTTTCTATTAGGATTTCAATTTTTTTTCAAATCATTTGTATTTGTTTATTTCCTACAAGAGCTCCACTTTAACAGATTTTTCCTGATTGTGCCACAGACTGTTTTACCTCCATCCCCATCTTCTAAACATGAGGCCTCCTGAGTCTTTCTACTTGTCCTTCTGGCTGTGCCTGTGTCTGGGGCTGCTCTGCGTGCTGTTTGTCAGCTGCTGGAGCTGCGTGTGGCGAGGCGGCTTCGGCTGGGATGGATCGGACCTGCAGTTTAACTGGCACCCCGTCTTCATGGTGTCGGGTCTGGTGGTTCTGTACGGCATCTGTGAGTTTTTTTAACTCTGTGGAACAGATTCGGAATCTTAAAACTCATGTGATTTCAAGGGGTTTTTTTTTTTTTCATAAATGTCTTATTTACCTAAGCATCAATAAACTACAGTTTAAAGATAATGTATTTGAGCTCTGTGGTTTTGATGGAAGTTGCTTTATGGTGCAATAAACTCTGCAGCATAATGACGAAATTTAAAGGGTTATTTCCCTGATTTTCCTCATCTGAGTTTTGTAAACTTTGTCTATAAAAAAGCGTTTAATCTGTGTAGAGAATTTCCTAACCTAATTTGCAAAGTTAAAAAAGCAAACTTTTTTTTTAACCAACGATGCTGAAGTAGTTAGGAGAAGATAGATCGAAATCCCTAAGAGGAGTTGAAATGTGTGGAAGGTACTAAAGGTGTTTCCTTTGTTCTGTATTTTAATTCAAGATGGTGGTTATGGACTTTAATTGGTGGTGTTTGTCAGAAATGTCGTTAAGATAGCCTGAACAAAAGTTTTCTTCTTCTTATATTGTGCAAAATCACCAAATTTCACACTTGGCCACTGTGGCCATCCCATAATGATTTTAAAACTTCCTTTGGACCCGTTTTTTGGTTTTGTTTGTGGATTTTGACATTTTTTGAGCTCCATAAGAGATTTAGGCCCCATTCTTTTCTCTTTTTTTTTCGCCTGCTGTGATGTCATAATATATAACCATTTTCACTGGTTAGTAGGTGTGTGCAAATTTGTGTGAGTTTTTTATGTTGTGTGCCGCTCTAAAAGAAATCAAAGTTTAACAAAGTATCCTTTAAAGCAGCAGGCACATCTTTTAACTTCTTATGATCTGACTATTAATCTGTTGTCAGTATGTTTGATGGCTTTTCCATGCTTAAATCTTGTCTTAACAGTATTTTTTGGTCCTTTTCGTCTTGCAGCGGCTGTGGTGTATCGTGTGCCGTCCACCTGGAGGCAGCGGAAGTCTACCTGGAAGCTGGTGCACGGCGGCCTGATGCTGCTGGCTCTCCTCCTGTCTGTCCTGGGCTTGTATGCCGTCTTTGACGTCCACCGGGCTGCCAGCATCCCTCACCTGTACTCTCTGCACAGCTGGGTGGGCCTCTGCACTGTGGGGTTGTTTGCGTTTCAGGTAGTAAAGACAAAAAAGAAACATAAGTTTGTGTTTACAATTAAAAAAAAAAGGCAAACTCTTGACCTCATTTGCTCCGTCATGCTTCTCCACAAGTGGGTCCTCGGCTTGGCTGGTTTTCTGCTGCCATGTTCTCCTCTGTGGTTTCGCAGCAGACTCAAACCTGTCCACATCTGGCTGGGGACCACGGTTTTAATCCTCAGCCTGACCTCCTGTATTAGTGGAATCAATGAAAAACTGATCTTTTCACTGTAAGGGCTCCAAAAATCTAAACTCCTTCAACATGCGAAGCACTTTGAAACAGGAAAATCTCATTTAATGTTCTGTCTCTGCTGCAGGGATGGGAGCACCAAAGAATCCTATGATTCTCTGCCTTTGGAAGCAAAGTTTGCTAATTTTTTGGGCATCCTGATTGTGGCTTTTGGGATGGTTCTCCTGAGAATCTTGTTCAAGGAAGAGTGGCGGCGGCCAGAAACTGATGAAAGTGCTTATGTGAGTTGGCTTAAACCATGAATCAATACTTTTTTGGCTCAACTTCTATTTTTTCTTTCAATTTTTAACTCGATTTTTGAAGCTCTCCACTTCTCTTTGTGTCGCTGAAGTGAAATATGAACCTAATAAAGCTGTAATTTTCAATTGCAGCCTCTGCTGGACGGACAGAGAAGCTGAGACCGCCGAAGGTTTTTTTTTTTTTTTTAAGGAGGACATTTTGTTTTCATTTCATTGTTTGCAAATGAACGAATAAAAAAACTTCCTGCCGTTTTTGAATCTTTGACTAATTTTATTAAGTTAGGTCAAACTTTTATTAAGGGTTATGTGAATGCATTTGAAACTTATGTGAAATAAGATTTGGTGAAATCTTTAAACTGAATCTGCATTAAGGCGACAGAGGGAAGAAAACTTCTAACAAATAGAAATCTACAGCACAACCAAACTCTTGAAGTCCCACTTCAATCATCTTTTGATATATTTTCAATCAGTGGTCTTTTTATAATGAATGTGCCGCTTTTAGTCAAAGTAAAAAAAATCTGTCATTTTCTATCTAGGACATAGTTTTTGGAGAGTGGTAGGAGTTCGTTAGAAATTTTCCCTTTCCCCTCCCTGTTCCTGAGAGCTCTTATTAAAAAACATTTTTTTCTGTGGTCTCCAGCTAACTTAAAGCCCCTACAACCCTCACAATACATCACTGTTGCAAGTAAAATGGCTGGCAACAGTGGAGTTATCCAACTGTACAGTTTTGAACCAGATACCAGCTCAAACGAGGAAAACGATGATGTGCATGGATCTGTTTGTCTCCAAGTGGATGCATATAACTGGAGCAGAGGAGGGAGCTTGTGGCCCACCGTGCTTTTTTTTAATGTAACAAATACAGTATTTTCCAATGGGATTTTTTCATCTGCTCCTGGTTCACAACAATTTAAATAAAGAAATACTCAGAAATGCAATTTTGAGCTTAATTTTCTTCCTATATGTCCTCTATCAACAGAAAAATGCCACAACAACATGTTACAAATACCAAAAACACAATTTTTATCAGTCTTTAAAGATGCCTCTCTGCTGTCAACAGTATCAAACTAAGTAAATGTGACATTCACATTCATGGATGACAAAAAGAGCAGGCTTACAGTGAGGAAGGACAGAAAAGACATCTAGCACGTCCTAAAACAAATTCCACTACTCAATTTCTACAACAGAATAGCTGGCAGAATGTCTCAGAGGTAAACAGATCCAACTTTAGCTGGAATTTTTTTTCCAAGTCTAGCCTTCAACTAAGAGAGGTTGTCAGCATTTGGAAACTGAAGCAAGAAGTTCCTCTCTAGTTTTGTAAAATTTAGAAATAACAATAAATCTATTCAGTAAGAAAAATGCCCTCTTTGTACAAAGTATGGAATTTTTTGGCAGACTGGAAAATAGGAGAAATTAATTTGAAGAAATTTGATTTATTGAACTATTTCCAGGCTACAACTTTTTGAATCACTTGTAGATTTTCAGAAAAGAACATAGAAGTTCAGATTAACAGTCATTACGTTAAATAACAACATGTTACTTTTACTCAGTAGTCTTGATCAAAAATAGTGTTCTCCTGAAAGTAAAGAGTTTTACTGTTTTATTTTTTATTGAAGTATATTTGTATAGTGAAAAATATCTGATATTATTTTCACAATTTATTACAGGAATGCAACATTAAATTGCAATACTGACAGCAATATACAGATAATTGCATATTAATTTCTATAAACATTTGCCAGTAAAAATATTTATTTTTATCTTTTGTTTGAATTATTTTGCCAAGTTAAATCATCCTCCTGCACATCTTTAACCTAATCTGGTATGGTACCACTATTTAGGATAAACATGGCCACTGTAATGATATTTTGAATATTGAATATTGAATGAATATTTTTGCCTCAACACACATAATATGCATTATTATTACAATGTTTTCAGTGGCACTGTATTTTTATTGTACAAAAATAAAGAAAAGGACAGAAAAAATTGACGTTTTGTTTATTTTTGTAATACCATTCCTTGACTGTAGGGGGAGTCGAGCATGTGTCTGTTTGTCCAGAATAGCTGACGAAGAAGGCGGGCACTTCCCTTTAAGGTTAAAGTTCGTTGAATGCTAGAATAAAACAACCGGTTAGCCTGATAGCTCAGGAGGAAAAGACAGGCAAAATGGATGTAAATCAGACCAAACAGGAACATCTACTTGCACTAAAAGGTAGTTGCATTTTATGAGAATATTCCAGAGGATTGCTGTATGTTGGAATTATCGTGATAATGACTTATTACCTACATGTTTTATGCTAACTTCGGGGTCAGGAAACGTCTCTACGTTGCCTTTTAGAATTCCAATCACTCATTTTAAGCGGCGCATTTCCGCAAAAATAATGTTAACTATTATTATTAATAATTTTTATTTTTATTTTTTTATTTATTTATTTTTATTTTTTTTTCATATTGCATTTTTACTGGCATTCGACATCTTGTGTTTTTGTGTATATGTTGCGTGTGAATTTTCAGTTTCCTCCATACTTTTTGGCATTCGGAGCAGACAGCATAGAAAGAATTTCATTCATTGTGCAGGGAAAATGTGCATGAACCCTTTAGTTAGTCATTTCCACCGTTTTAGCTTTTTGAGAGAAAGGTGCAAAAACTAGCTCCAAGGCCAACAAATGTAGTCCTCTGGATAAAAAAGAACTTCAAATGAAGATGACTTTCACTTTTTTTTTTTTTTTGGAAAAAGGTTTTTGGTCACTACCAATTAAGGTTAGATTTTCAGAAGATGCAGCAACACTCAGAGATGTTGTTTTGGTGTTGGTATTTTGAATAATGTCTATAAAAATATAAGCATATGGGTGATGATTTGTGTTTACCGTGCTTTCCTGTGTTTTTTTCATAATTCACAATAAAATGCACACATGGAGCGTCTCCTCCTGTCCTGGATCACTGTAATTTGGTTCATGCACGGCTGCAGGAACTGGAAATCTGAGGAAACTGCTGTGTGACGCAGGAATCGAATCCTCGCTGCAACCAACTTACCAGCTTCTTTTTCCTCACAGTGATGCGCTTAACTAAACCCACTCTGTTCACAAACCTCCCGGTGACGTGTGAAGAAAGGGATCTGCCCGGTGAGTTTTGATTTGATTTATTGATTTATTTCGAGCATTGTAGTCAAAGCAATAAAGAATTTACACGTATTTATCAAACTCATAACGGAAATGATGAAATGCATAGATTAAAAAAACAGAAAATAAAACAAAACAAAAAAAGTCACTTAAATAACCTATGCTTAGTTAAATACAGTGATCATTAACTAAAGTATAAGTAGAGTTTGATTTATTGCTTGAAAAGGAGTGGGAAGAAGCAAGCTTATATAATCACACCCCTACAGAGTTCATTCATTTGATAGTTTTACAGTGTTTTAAATTCGGTTCTGATCAGATAAATTGGTTCTCTTCAAATTTTCTGCAACTCAACAGTTCCAAAACTGAAGTCCTCCTTGTAGGCACTCCATCCACTATTTCCAAATCCAATAGCTTCTCCATCTCTGTCAATGACTTCTCTGTTCTTCCCTCCCCCCAGGTAAAGAGTCTGGGTGTCATCCTCGACAGCTCACTTTCGTTCCAATCTCATATTAATAACATCCCCCGTTCTGCTTACTTTCATCTCCGTAATATATCTCGTCTCCGCCCTTCTCTCACACCTCATACAACTGCTGTACTTGTTCATAGTCTTGTCACTTCTCGGATCGATTATTGTAATTCCCTCCTGTTTGGTTTGCCCAATAAAACACTCAAAAAATTGCAGCTTCTCCAAAATTCTGCAGCCCGCATCATCACCAGAACCCCGTTATCCCACCACATCACACCAGTTCTCCAAAACTTACACTGGCTTCCCATAAAACAAAGGATTAGTTTCAAGATTCTCCTTATCACCTTCAAAGCACTTCATAACCTGGCTCCACCCTACATTTCTGATCTTCTTCACATTTCCATTCCCTCCCGATCTCTCCGTTCCACTTCCTCTCTCCAACTCCATGTCCCACCTGCCCGTCTTGCCACCATGGGGGGCAGAGCTTTCAGTCGCTCTGCCCCTCAGCTATGGAATTCTCTTCCTCCAGATTTACAGAACACTGACACACTGCCACTATTCAAATCCAAACTCAAGACCCATCTCTTCAAACAATCATACAGTTAATCCATTCAGTTATCGCAACCTCATTTGTCTGTTTGTCTGTTTTTTCTATCCTATAATTTTATGTATCTATCTTAAATGTTTTTTATTTATAATTTTTTACTATGTCTTTATGTTTACTCATGTTTTACTCTGATAATTTCTTATTGACGTTTTATTCTGTTATTCTATTCTGTTTTTCTTATTTTAACCTTGTACAGCGACCTTGGGTGACCTGAAAGGCGCTTGAAATAAATTTATTATTATTATTCTCTTCAAGTTTTTCTGATAAATATTTATCCGGAAACAAACAGAGAAAACGGCTCAAATAGGAAGTAGCAGGACTTGACGTCTCCTCAGTCATAAGTGCGCCTGCTGTGCTGCTCAGGGTATACGTCAGGATTTCTTGGGTTTGTCGAGATGTTCTTAGGAAGTGCGTTGTTTACTGTGGTTTCTTGCTCTTAAAGGATAAAAGGTACACGTATTTTCTATATATTGATCTTTTGGAGTGGACACAATGAGCACACAGGCTTTCTTTAATAGAGAATATCCACTTTAGCAACCAAGCAGAAAATGTTTTTTGGGTCTGCAACCTGAGGCTCTGGAGCCACATGTGACTCTTTTACCCCTCCATTGTGGCTTTCTGCTTTAAAAAAAAATGTTTTTAATTACTGTTGGGGAAAAAAAGTACATAAGCAGAAAAGTTAAAGAGAAAAATAGAACCGAATTCAACTCATTCACCACAGTTGAAGTACAGCAGTGTCACGCTTCAAGGTTTCTGACTGCAGTACCCATAATGCTCTAGCAATCCAGCAGCATTCTAGTTTACCAAAGTGTAGCTTGAATATTTTTGACAGATATTTGAGCACTGAGTACCACAGAAAATGCATTTGGGGTCAGTAAGCTCAGACAGAATTCATGCTTTAGTTGCACCAGCCTGTACGGTGTATTTTCTATTTTTAATTAAATTCAAGGATTTTAAGTGTGCTTTATGATTCGAAAAATACAGTAAAAGTCACTTAATTAGCTCTGATTTAATTTAGTTTGTTAGATTTATGAACTCCTGGCTTAGATGCGCCACAAACGGTAAAATCAACTCAAGGTTTTTGCTGTTACTGTTGACATGAAACTACATACTAATAACTTGCTGCATGGAGATGAACTTACACCCAACAGGTTCAGCAGGGTGTCTTTTATTTTGAAAGGAAGTCGTGTGAACCTGTGTCAAAAGTTGTAATCTATTTAATATTTTATTTAAAGATATTTCCTCTTCGTGTTTATGTTCTATTTATGCCCAAATAGTTAATTTCCATTTAACATAACAGTAACAATAATATAAGTACAAATTACTGTCTTATTGTTCTAAAGGGTGAAGTAAAGTAAATGAGACTTAATAGCTCCCGCTGGGTTATAGTCGGTAGGAAATTGATCTGAATGGTTCTTTAAGTGTTGGAGGTTGCAGACCCCTGGTGTAAACTAAAAGCAAATATAATTAGAGTAAGAAGGACTGCACGGTGGTGGTGGTGCAGTGGTTAGCGCTCTTGCCTCACAGCAAGAAGGTTCAAGTCCCGGCTGGGGGACATGAAAAACACAACATCACTGGGGGACTTTTCTGTGTGGAGTTTGCATGTTCTCCCCGTGTATGCGTGGGTTCTCTCCGGGGACTCCGGCTTCCTCCCACCGTCCAAAAACATGCTTCATAGGTTAATTGGCAATTCTAAATTGTCCCTAGGTGTGAGTGTGAGAGTGAATGGCTGTGTGATTGAGGACATTCTACCCTGCGACAGACTGGGGACCTGTCCAGGGCATCTCCTGCTTTCGCCCACAAGTGGCTGGGATAGGCTCCAGCAGCCCCGAAAGGGAAAAACGGAATAGAAATAAATGAATGAATGAAAAAGAGGGACTGAAATGGCCTTTAGGTTTTGACTGTGTCCACATGTGCAAAAAAAAAAAAAACCTGAGAAAAGATTTATTTTGTCGAACCAAATCTTTTTGCTTCAGATTTGGGAGATTAGAAGATACATAAAAACCTTTATTTATTTATTTTTTTTTTTGCAATGAATCAAAACCGTATTTGTCAGTTATTGATTCTGCAAGTTAAAAGCTGAGTTTAGTGGTTCATGTCATCATGGAAACACTTCAGGCGTGACAGACAGAACGGTAAATAATAATCCAGAAAATCACATTGGAACCCTTTTTTTTTTTCAGAATTTATTTATATAACGGTACAGAAAGTCAGTATTAATACTAAAGTTGATTTCAATAGTTTGAAGAAAAAGCACAGAAGTGTTTGATTGTATTTCAGCTGCTTAACTTTCCTTCCGGTTTTTCCTTGAAACATCGTATCAGGATCAGCTGTCCACATTTACCGTTGCATAGAATTCGGTTTACCGCTCATACGCTTCGATAATTGCAGTTTTCAGTTTTTTGTGTGATTTAACCGGTGTGCTGTGTGATAGGCGTATGCCAGTTGGTGGAAAAGGAAAGGTGTAAGGCTGGTCCTGATAAACGGTGCAGACGCACGGACACAAAAGGAAGAGGAACTGCTGGGAATAACGGAAATGAAGATGATGGGACGGATTCTAGGATTCATGCTAAAAGAAAAGAAACGCAATGAGGAAATGCGTGGGAGAAATGGAGTTGTCTCTAAGTATCGCCCCGCCACCCTACGGAAAAAGCCCACATCAGCCGCTTTTATTCAGGACCTCATTCTTTCGGTCATGACCCAGAGCTCCTGACCATAGCTGAGTATTGGATCGACCGGTAAATTGAGAGCTTTGCTTTTCGGCTCAGCTCTCTCTTCACCACGACGGACCAATACAGCGACCACATAACTACGGACGCCGCTCCAATCCGCCTGTCAACCTCACGCCTTCCCCTCACTCGTGAACAAGACCCCAAGATATTTAAACTCCTCCATCTGGGGCAAAGAAAAACGGCACCGAAAAATGGCAAACTACGAGAGCTATGGCCTCAGATTTGGCGGTGCTGACCCTCATCCCAGCCGCCTCACACTCGGCCGCAAACCGCCCCAATAGACGTTAAAGAGATTCTTTGCAGCAAAATCTGATGCCGACGAACGTGGAAAATGGAGAAACCGAACCCGTGTGGCTGACCTCTCTGTGGAGAGGGATCAACAGGCTGAAGGAGAGAGAGATTTTCTGTGAACAAACTCATGGATCAACAAAAAACAGGACAAACTTTTTTATTCCTTTTGACGTGTTTCCGCTTCTTTCTGTGCAGGAGATTTGTTTGGTCAGCTGATGAGGCAGGACCCATCCACCATCAAAGGAGCGGAGGCCCTGATGCTGGGAGAGATGCTCACACTTCCCCAGAACTTTGGGTAATCACACCCCAGCAGGTTCTTCCTTCAAAAGGACTAAATCAGCATTTAAAAAAACCCATTTATCTGCAGAAATATTTTCCTTGGGGAGACGTTCTCCAGCTACATCAGTGTTCATAACGACAGCACCCAGATTGTGAAAGATATTCTAGTGAAGGTAAAGAAGGAAACGATGCTTTTATTTATTTATTTATTTATTGCACTTTTTGAGACATTTTTTTATGACTTGATTTCCGGCAGGCAGACCTGCAGACGAGCTCGCAGAGGCTCAACCTCTCGGCGTCAAACTCTGCTGTCGCGGAGCTCAAACCCGAGTGCTGCATCGACGACGTCATCCACCATGAAGTTAAAGAAATCGGCACACATATGTGAGCCCGCCTCCGCCCTAAAAACACCCTCCATCCTGTCATTTATAGACCCACTCTGATGGCAATGGTGTCTTTAACATGCTCCTGTGGGCTTTTTCTGATGGCGGTATTAAGAAAAATGAAGCACTTTCCAAATATTTTGTTTAACTACTGCAGCTCTGCACAAACGATGTCCTAGAAAAGTTTATTTCATTTGGCTAAAACGGCCTAATTATAGCTCAAGGGTGATCAGAGTGGCTCTTTAAATCTAAACTCTTACAGAAATCACTGACACTTTGCCTTTTCTCCTCTTCCAGTTTAGTTTGTGCAGTCAGCTACACCACGCAGTTTGGGGAGAAGCTCTATTTCCGCAAGTTTTTCAAATTCCAGGTAAACATGTCGGGCGTGTCTCATTAGGACGGCTGTGTTGAAGCTGGAGGCCACTTGAGAAATGCCGCCGGGGGGGGGACGCAGCGTCCCGCCTCAGTGTGGAGTGACTTTCAGTCGAAGCCTCCCTCTCCTGGCTCTCTTTGCTTTGCAGTGGAATGGCATCACAGAGCGAAAAGAGCTTCAGCTTTCAATCTTTTCTCAATCAGGTTTTAAAGCCGCTGGATGTGAAGACCAAGTTCTACAACGCGGAGGTAAGGCGACACCCACCTGTGCTTGTGTTAGATTAGACCTCCTGGAAAACTCTTGGACCTCCAGACATGTTGGATTTTTCTATTCTCATGTTTCTCGTGATGTAAAAGCTGGAGGGGAAGAGTTTTCCTATGACGCTTTTCCTCATTTTCATATCAGTAGCTTTATTTTTATTTTTTTTTACGCACATATTCATTGTCATCAACTTTTTGCATGTAACTCCATTTGTTCATGATGTCTTTGTATTTTATTTTCTCCATTAGAGCGACCTCAGTTCTGTGGTAATTCTTTCTCCTGTTGTCACGGCTCAAAGTTGGCTCTCCATCCTTTTCGGAGCAGCAGACCTTTCATCTTTCTGAGCTCCAAAAAAAAAAAGGGGGGAGAAACTCTGGAGGCGACGTTGACCCGACCTTCCAGTGGTTTTTCTTTCGCTCTTTCCGTGGTTGCTCGTGTCTTTCGCAGTTTTCACGGGGCTTGGACTCTTGGTTGTGTGCGGTGTGTGGACGCCATACATCAAATCTGATGTTAATACGACTCAAATAATCCTGACGTATGGCTTAATCTGACTGGTGGGTGTTGCTTTGGGGGGGGCGTGGCCACAGATTTACCTTCTTATCCTTAAAAATGACTGTCAAACTCCAAAGATTTACTTTTTTGCTCCGTTATAAAGAACATAACACACACCCCATTTATATAAATGACTTTGCTCTGAGTCAAAAAGCTCTGTGACATTTATTCACTCGCAAGAGGTTCAGATGCTTTCCAGAAGCTGCAGGCATGAACTAATCTCTGCTTTTTCTCTTGTTCAGTTCAACGCTGATGTAGAGGTTGCACTGAGGAACTTAAAACAAAAACAACAAAAAACTGCAGTTTGTCTCCTTTAGCATCGGCCAGACCGTCTCAAACACAGACGTTTTTATGAAACTTCATATTAAAACTCCAAGTAAATGTTTTATTTTTAATGAAACATCTTTTGGTTTTAACTTTTAACCTGGAATAAAAACTTTAGGTTCCTTTTAAAAGGATTGTATTTATAGTCATTTTAACCTTAGTGTCCTGGTTTTTCCTTGATGTCACAAAGTAAAGTCTCAATGTAGATAATAGCTACATGCTAATTTAGCTAAAGAACATAAGAAAGCGCCTCATTTTAATGCTAAAATTTAGACTAGACGAAGCAAGAATAATGTTTTAATCGTAAGGGATTTTTTTGGGATTGTTAAAAAAGTCACCACTAGATGTTACACTTTTCAAAACAAGTTTGAAATAGTTAAAGAAAAGAGCTGAATAATGAACAATCCTGAATGTTTGATGCTTAGATGTCATAAACAAAAAGCCAGAACAATAGAAAAAAGTTAAATAATGTAGAACAAGGCTAAACGCTTTCAAAACTAAAAATCTAATAAGTGAATGCTGAAGATTAGAGTCTTACAGTGTTTAAGAACATAACTGAATTTTGCTAAATAAAAGCAACTTTTATTTTGGGTCATCAGTGGACAAAAAAAAACTCCTTAAATTGATTAAATAAATGGTGAAGCATTGTCTAAAAGTCCCAAGAATTATTTTTTAATTACTCAATAATGCTAAATAAAAAATTCTAGATCATTTTGGCTGAGCACTGCCAAACTAAACCAAATAAACTCCTAAAATGGAAGAGATATATTATGTAAAATTGAAAATAAAAAAAAGTAAATGATTATTTTGGTTAAGCAATGCCAAAATAATCCAAATCAACTCCTAAAAATGTAAAAGAAGGTTTTTAATGACTAGAAAAAAGCCTCATGATGCTGAACAATCCTAACTAGGCTAACTTCTATATTTGAAAAAACACAAGTCGCCAAATTTTCTGGAAACACAATGTTCCATAAAGCGTTGAGTTTGCTCATTTTGGCACAGATTGGACATTTCTGTCTGGACACTCGTTAGCTAAATGAGCTCCAATGCTCTCATGTGCTGCACATATGAACAGGAGAAACCATCAAAATCCAAGAAACACAATGAATGGATGCTGGAGACTTTATTGGTGAACAGACGTGCAGCCTCTACTCTGTCCTGCAGCACAGCACTTGTACTAACACGACCTCAACGAGGATCTAATTCATGTTTCATTACCTGTGAATGTTTGTCTTGGCTTTGTTCACTAAAGGACTCTCACATCACCTGAAGAGTAGCTCAAAGGATACATTCATGTTTCCCTGTCAGTTTTCTCCAGGATTTTTAGGAAAAAAAGACGAATTTGGCTTTTCTTCAAACGACAGCTGGAAAAAAATCAGCTCCTGATCATGTGACCTACTTCCAAAACAGTGAACTTATCCTTTGAGGCACAGAGGTATAAACGTCTAACGTCGGTGAGTGATGATTCTAGAGTGATTCTCCTCCTTCCAACCCCTGCGCTCCAGACAGACGAAGTGTTTCTGGAAGCTCAGATTCAGAACATCACCACCTCGCCCATGTTCATGGAGAAAGTGTCTCTAGAACCCACTATTATGTACAACGTTACAGAGCTCAACACAGTCGCCAGTGGGGATGATGGGTAAGAAAAAAAAATACCTTTCCCTTTATATTAACAACTCAAAAGTAAACTCATTTAGATGCATTTTATTTATTTATTTATTTATTTTTTGCAACTCAGAGAGTCGACGTTTGGGAAAATGTCCTACCTGCAGCCGATGGACACGCGGCAGTACCTGTACTGCCTGAAACCGAAGGCAGAGTACGCGGAGAAGGCCGGCGTCATCAAGGGCGTCACCATGATTGGCAAGCTGGACATTGTGTGGAGGACCAACCTCGGGGAGAAGGGGAGGCTGCAGACAAGTCAGCTGCAGAGAATGGTATCAGCAGCGAGGCCTGATCTACGGTGGGACGTCCTGTTCCCTCATCCTAACGCTATCCGCTCTCGAATGTCCCGCAGGCTCCGGGGTACGGAGACATCAGGCTGTCCTTGGAGATCATCCCAGACACCGTAAACCTGGAGGAACCTTTCGACATCGTTTGCAAAATCACAAATTGCAGGTGCAAACCCTTTGAAAAGGCTTGTAACGGTATGGGGCAATTTAAAATGTAGGAACATTTTAAGAAGATGAATTAAAAACACAAACAACAGAAAATAGCATAATGCATAATTATGCATTTCTTTTGAAAACCGTATTAAAATAAGATCAATAGAGAAAAGAGCCGATTAATAAGATTCAGCTGGAAATTGGTGTGCTAAAAGAGTAGTTTGTAGGCGGGGCTTGAGTGGAGGCTTGTAAATGACATCGTCAGAAAGAGAGTTCTAGGTTTTAGCTGCATGTGTGCTCAGCTTCTCAAGAGTCCCGAGTGAATGAACGACAAAACGATAAGTTAAAACCATTGACTGTATCTGAGAATTGGACTGAGTGACCCCTTCCAAACAGGAAGTACCCGCTGGCTCCAGGAAGCCAACATCCCATAGACTTCTACAGAGAAACAGCTGTTACTCAGTCATAGGGGGTGTGAACTTCCAACAAGCTCACTCCTGATTGGTGAGAGCGGCTGCCGTAGAAACGGTGCCTCAGACCGACTCTGACCAATCGCTGCTAACTGACGACGGCTGGCTCCAACATGGCCACGTCACTCAAAAATGGTGACTGATTTGGAGCCAGAAGTAAAACATTTCTATGGGTGGAGTCACACTCACTCGCTCTGTCCAGTTCTGAAATACAGTCAATGGTTCAATACAAACTGTTTACATTCTGTTTTTATTGAAATGTATCTAAAATTAAAGGTCACAGCTTGCTTGCAAGTGAACACTTGTATGTTTCAGTACAGTGTGAACGCCGGCCACTGCAGAAAGAGAAGAATCTGGACTGAGTAATGCATGCAGTCACACATGTATAGGTTCGACCCATTTAAAAAAAAAAAATGGATTAGAAGGAAGCTCTGAGATGAAACGTCTTTCTGTTCAACTGCCAAATATTAAAGTAATCGTTCCTTTAATTAACCTTTTAACTCAGACGCTTTAGCTCCACTGTTGACATTCTTTCGACTACCATAACATGACTAGCACAACTCCAGTGGACTCTGAAGGCGGAGAAAATCAGTTTTACGCCGATATGCAACGCTGGACTTTAGTGATGCAAAGCAGCTTCTCTCTGCGTCAAAATCCGCTGATTCACATCGATCCCATCAGGAGCTGTGGTAGGTCAAAGAGCTTGTTTTATTTAGGTGACATCTCTGCGGTGAAAAGGTTAGGTTCAGCGTTGGTCACAAAAGTCCAACAAAATGATGAGTTTCATTAGATATGAAATTGTTATTTACATTGGGAGGGAATGAACCACTCTCAAGAGTGCAGTGTGAAAGTACAGCAGATGTCTTTAGAGGTTCTCCACTGCGACCAGCCAATTATCGCTTTTGGCTGCATTTTCCTCGATTTGAGCTTTTTCAGGTTTATAAACTTAGGAAAAGGTTTAAATTTCGCTTTTTATAGATACAACTCTGTCGTTAGAATTCAAAATAAACCAACCCAAACGGAGTGTAGGGAAAAAACAGATGCCGAAGTTGAGACATCTTCAGAGTTGAGGGAAGCTCAGCAGCTTCGTTTTCAGCACTGAATATTTTTCCTTTTAAAAAAAAAACCCAACAAATATTGTTGACATTTCTGTAATTTCCCCCTCCAGCGAGAGAACCATGGATCTGGTGGTAGAAATGTGCAACACGCGGTCGATCCATTGGTGCGGTATATCGGGGCGGCAGCTGGGTAAACTCAGCCCGGGCGGCTCCCTCTTAGTGCCCCTCACCATCTTCTCCTCCGTTCAGGGCCTGCAGGTACGATCCAGACGCTCCACAGCAGCGTTGCAGCTGTTCTCCTCCAATACTGACTGCTTCCTCTTTGTTTCAGAGCATTTCTGGACTCAGACTCACAGACACGTTTCTAAAGAGGACCTACGAATACGATGACATTGCACAAGTGTGCGTGATTTGTCCGTACACCTCCAACGAATGCTAGTGACTTTTACTTTTTTTTTTTTTGCATTTTAGAATGGACCAACTGTGGAACTGTGCACTTCATATTTGACTCTTTTTGCAAGCTAAGGGGATGATACTGTATTTTAAAATGAATTGTGAATTATATAAACTTTTTTTCCTTAAAAAAGATCATGTAAATGTGTAATAAGTGTTAATAAATTCTCTGTGAACTTTCCTTTGCTCTTGCTTTGTGCCACAGAATCACTTTGAAAATGTTTGTGATCCGGAGCCAACACTCAAAAATGTTTCCCCAAAATAAATCATTCTGAATATTAGACGCTCCAAACAATAATTATCTTGCGAAAACGTTAAAAATGTTATCTAAAAATACAAAAGCAGATCATGAAGAAAATGATATTTTTCAGTTAATAACTTGAGTAGAAAAAGTGGACGTGAGGGCTGCCAAACCTGGTTGTGAAGATCTACCACACTCGCCTTTTTAATCCAATTCGCCCTGAACTTCTTGCTGCTCCTTACCTGGATCAGGTGAGTAGAAAGGAGTGCAGAGAGAACTGGAAAACGAGCAGGGGGGTACATCTTAAGGATGAAGGTTGGCAGACGCAGCAAGACGGAGCGGAGTTTAATTTAATAGCTTTTGATTTATATTACATTCTCATGCACAAAGCTGAATTAATGTCACAAACTACACATACTGAGTGTTTAAAGGGCCTATATCATGCCTTTTTTAAGCCTTTCAGACCTTTCCGTATTTATGATAATATCATACTTTTGGCCATACTTTTTATATTTAGCATGAGTTTTTGCAGTTTATTTTCCAATTTGGAAGTAAAATGACTTGATCTCTGAGGCTCCGCCTCTCACTCCACGTGGGTGTCGCCCATTTCATGACCTCAACCTAGAGCCGGCATCGGCAGCGTGTCCGCGTTTCGCCCACGAAAATAAACGGCATCCGAACTTTTGGATGGATGTGCAAATAAAAGGAAAGCGTTTCGCTGATCACCGCTAGCTCCACGGAAAAAGTGGGCGTGTATGTTGGCTTGGGGGCGGAGCTGGCAGCACAGGTTCTTCCTGGAAGGGGCTGTTCCTCACTTTGTGACGTCACAATGTGAAGACCCACTTGTTTTTGTGGATTGGGAGGGGCTGGTGCTCAGAGTGCAGAGACCACTCAGAAATGCGTGAATCGATTGGGGTTGTTTTATGAGACATGAACACACTTAAAAGCTAAAAAAAAGTGGATTTTTCATGATATAGGACCTTCAAATATGGGATAATAAATGATCAGAAATTGACGGACGGAAGTGCGTCAATTTCTGATGGTATCGCTTTTATGCCATAGTCACCTACAAAATCAATCGATATTCGATCCATTTGAACGTCATTCTTGTTATATTTTTTGGTTTAACATGCTTTCTCACAAAAAGCTGACTATTTGGTATGTGGTGTGGCGCGTTGCCATGGTAATGGCTGACCGTCACCATCCCCGACTGCAGCGTCAAATGGAAAGTCACTGATGGGTTGAAAAAAAAAAAAGCATCAGTTCAGAGAGAAAGTTCTCCTCTTACCGCTTGTTTTTGTCCAGATGATGAAGAAAAAGTTTGTTTTAAAGAAGCCAGCGCAGTGATACAGAACATCTGGGCTATGAGACCGGAACTTCTTTTTTAGGTGTACCTTATCACTGTGGATTATCACTTTTTAATCCACACCCAGCAGCCAATCAGAATCGAGTATTCAAACGGACCGTGGTGTAATTTGAATTAAATAAGAAATTGAGGAAGAGTTCGATTTGAAAACGTTTATTTGTGTGTCTTCTGTCAAACCGATCCAGCCTCGGCACACCTTTATCCATCTGATCCCAAACACCGGATTAAAGAGCATGCAAACAAACCGTATGTTACTGAATAGATTGGCTCAAAGGGGACAGCAGTTCTTTTCTTGCTAAAGTGCTAAAAACAACAGAACAACAGGCTGCAAATACTGCAATACACGTTGGCAGTTGCCTGGATTAAATGTGAAGCAACGAGTCCCACCAGTTCAGGGAAAATTACACTTCTGTCTACAAAAATGACATAAATGTCACAAACCAGCCAGATTTGAGCAGAATTTGTGTGAGAAACGCCTCTTGGTCATGAAGTGTGAAGAGGGCGGCAGCTTCGGCACATGTCAAACACGTGAAGGGATCTCGCTGGGTTCTGTCGGTGGGCTGATGAGTTCTAGGCTCTTTCTTCTGTCACCGGGCTCTCCAGCCTTCTCTTGAGAGCCTTCAGTCCAAGTTCCTTCAACCCCTTCCTCGTCTCTTCGTTCCAGCTAAGCCGGGGATTTGACTTAAAGAAATGGGTGTTGAGATTGTTTTGGCGCCGTATGGTTGCTCTTTAAAGAAGAAGGAAAGTCGGGACTGCAAAAGCAAAACGTTGGAAGTTTCAGCTTCCTCGTGTTTTGGTTTGGTCGGGGAAGAGTTCGGCTTGAAATCTACCTGGATGGATCATGAGTGCTCCTCAGCGCTGCCGCTAAAGGAGCGGCTCCTGATGTGGTTCCTCAGCTGCTCGATCAGCTCCGGGTTCTGCTGCTGGATCTGCTGGGCAAACTGTTGTCCCCTGAACAAAAGAGCGGACCATCTGTTGACCTGATGCTTCCTGACAAATGTGGAAAAACCTTGAAGGAAAAATCTAGACAAATCAGTTTAAAACCCATTGTAATTATAAGAGCACTAACGCTAAACTGGACTGAGCAATTCAGTTTAGAGCGTATTATTTTACAGGACAGTTTCGCTGAGCTTAATATCAAGAGGATTTGGGGTTTTTTTTTTTAAACCCAGAGAAAAACCGGTTCGGGAAAACTTGTAACAACCCCAGATTATTTTATTAAGCAGTTGAACTATTAAAGTCCCACTCCGATCATCTTTTCATTTTTGTGCAAAGCATTCCAAGTGGTCTTTTAATTATGATCAAGCTGTTTTTTGCCAAAATAATAAGAAAAAAAAAGTCCTGTTTTTTTTTTTTTTTTTTTCAAGGACGCGGCCTGTGTCCAAATTTGAGGTCTTCCCGGACTGCTTTTGTAGGTCACAGCGCTGCGACAAGTGCTGTCCGAATTCTAAGACTCCGTCAAATGCGGGGCCAACGAATACGGCCTTCTTTTTTCCTGATTTCAAAGATTGTTCTGGTGTATCCTTCCATGCTGTCCATATCCCAAGATGCAATGCGGCCGAACCCTGAGATGTGAATGTGAAGGGATGAGGAAGTGGGGTGATCACATAATTTGTTGGCCGCGTTATTTGAGTGGTTTGGAAGTGTGTCACCGCCAGAGTATTTGATTTATCAATCGTTTGGACTTTATGGATCGCAGTGAGGCAGTAGTTTGGACTTTTAATAAAACGCTTGGCCCACGGCGGCCCTCAACGCTGTTTAGCCCCAACAATTACACCTTTTTATAATTACACCTCCAAGAGTAAAATTTGGATCGAATAAGTCAGGAAACTTTTGAGCTCCATGCCTGGTTCACTACTCCTCTCTGTTCGGGACTCACGGTTGCTAGGCGACAGGACATTCGCCGATGTAACAGTTGGAGTTATCTAAAGGCTAGACTCGTCCAAATTCACAGCCGTTAACATCCGGCCCACTCGCTCCTCGGAGGACCCGGCCAACGTCGCCCGAGAAGACCGCGGCCATTAAAAGAGGCAGCCCTCAAATGTGGAAACACCCCATAGTTTCTGCAGCAGTTCATTAGAGATGCCAGCTCTAACGAGGAAAAACAAAGGAAGAAGGAGCAGGGAGCTTGTGGCCCGATGAACGTATTTTCTGCGTAACAAATGAGGTCTGAGTGTGCTCCTTGCGTGCAGCCTGACTGCAGTTTGTGTGCTAACCCTACGGTACACCCCGTGCGTGCGGCATTGGGGTGCAGTCAGTATAGAGACCAGTACATGCTCCTTTCTAACCATACGACAGCATCACCTCTACGTCATAAGTGTGTGTAACTTATTATTACTTCACAACACCCCTTGCACAAACACGATAATGGTACATTCCATTTTCCCCTGAGGTGGCCGTACGAACCTCAAGGGTCTCCTTAAGATCCGGCTGCTCCTCTCTCCCACCTGCCATGGGCCCGGACAACCCCAAAACTTGCTCTATCTGTGCGGGTCAACCCCCCCGTAAAGGGTGCATACGCCTACGGCATTTCCCATCAACATCGGAGCTTTTGTGTCCAGAGTTGACATTCTTACAACTTCCAAAACTCTCCTACCGTTTACGCAATAAGCATAAGGCCAGCGGATTCTGAAGCCAAAAAAAAATCAAATTAGCCGTGCGTTGACCTGCAACACTTTACTGGAGTGAAGTGTTTACGCAATCAATGTGAATCTGATGCTTCTGTCACGGAGAAAAGCGGCTTTGCGCCTTCATGCAGAGTCTGTGGAAATGTCATTAATTGCGTAAATGGTTGAGGAGTTTCGGTAGTTCGGAGAGTACGTTATTACGGTGTCGCTGCCGACAGCTCTGGTGTTACTAGGGCGGAGCTTCATAGTAGTTCATTACAAAACTGTTAAAACAAAGCTGCAAAAAAAAAAAAAAAAAAAAAGGTCTTCATATTTGCATTTTAAGTCTTCGACCCTAAAGCGTTGTCCGAACACTGCCTGAAATCTCATTGGGACTCGAGGGCGGAGTACTTACGCCTCAATCAAGCTGGAAATGTCCGACATTCCGCCCACTCCGGCAGCAGGACCCCCGACCGCGTTGGACATCATTCCTGACATGCTGAGCACACATCGGCAGTGAGTCAGCGTTCGCTGAACTCCATCTAAGACCAACTTTTAGCGAGAAAGGAACTCACAGTTGTTGCACCTGCTGGTTCTGCATCACGCTCGCCGCCTGCGGACAACAACAACAACGCAGCTCCAGCTCGCCGCGTCTCTCGGAAATGTTCAAAAACCGCACCAAAGCGCTTACCATGCTGATGAAGGCCGGGTTGTTGATCAAACTGGCCATGTCGAACCCCAGTCCAGCCGCTATCTGGAGCACACATTTACAGAAATGTGATGCTCAAAGTTGAGGGTGGAAGACAAAATAATGGGTTGGAACTCACTGGGCTGGACGCTTCCCTCTGTTTCTGCTCCGCTATCTTCAGGTTGGACTTGTAGGTGTCGTTCTCAGGGTCCAACACTAAAGCTTTCTTAAAGTAGGAGATGGCTTCAGGATACTTGTTCATAGCTGTCAACGCCAAGCTGCAGAAAAAGACAAAAAAAAAAAACAAACAGAAATCCTCCAGAACTAGAAGCTGTTTGTCCCCATTCATTCAGGTTAGCGGGAAGACGCTCACCCCATCCTGCCGTAGGCTTTGCTGTAGGTGGGGTCGATGCCGATGGCTCTTTCACAGTCGCTTGTGGCTTCAGTGTAGTTCCCCAGTTTGCTGTGAGCTGCAGCCCTGCAAGGACGTTTTATCCCATCAAAATATGAAAACCTGCAGAGCGAAACTGCACAAGTGCAGGAATCAGACTCCAAAGTACCTGTTGCAGTAGTACACAGCGTTTCTCAGGTCCAGATCAATGGCCTGTGTGTAGCAGTCCACCGCACACCTGTAGTTTTCCTCCTTCATGTGATTGTTCCCTGAAAGTAAAAAAAAAATCAGATTTTATCGTGATGAACAAAAAAAAGCAGAAACTTAGAGCTTGTTGAGTTCAGGATTATATGAAATAATGCTTTTATTAGAAAAAAAAGGCATATTCGTGAAAAAAAACCATAAGATAACAACAAAAGTAAGCAATTAGAATCTGAAATCCTGTTCACGTTGTCTTTTAAATGCCTAAAACTGTTTCTGATAAAAGAGTATATTATTCTACTTGATTGATGCTTCTCATGATTTTTTACTTTAAGCTCCTTCAATTATGACATAATAGGAACTAAATTTGAATTCACAATGCAAACAGTAACATTTTTTAATGCAAATAAAAATGGAGAATTCTGACTTTTTTCATAAAAGTAAGAGAAATACTTTCAGTAAACATGATGTTATTAGTTCAATTATTTAACAAACGGCGCAATCATGATATTTTTTTCTCTGAATATTTTGTAAAAGTCAGATGTTTCAGCATAAATGTGAAGAAAAACGTTAGACTGATGTAAAAAAAAAAAAAAAAGGACAAAAAAATAACCATTTAAATAATAATTCTTTATAAAATCTTGAGTCTGTATTTTACTTCTGAGATTTTAATATATTTATGGAAATCTTTTTAATTGATCATATATATCCTGCTTTATTTTACTGTAAAATATGACTTCAGAGGGAAAAACTTAAAAAAAAGAGAAAAAAAATAATTTAAAAACTTTTTTGAGTATAAAAAAGAGGAGAAGAAACACGAAATTATATTAAACAAAACGTCGTGTCTGTCTTTTTAAAATATATAATAACATATCTCTTTCTCTTTTAGAGAAATTAAAAAATGCCAAAAAAAAACCAAAATGATTTTTAACTTGATTTTTGGCTTATACTCTGGAGAAAAAAATGTAAATACATACAGATTATTTGCTGTTTGGAATCAGTTCGTCTTCAGATTCATAAAGATGAAACTTCAAATACTCAGAGAAATTACACACCAAAGTATTTTGTGGTACTTAAAACTGCAGCAAAGACACTGATCCTCCTTTCTGGATCACAGCTTTGTATTGATCAGGGATCCATCCCTGCAGCACACAGAGGATCTGATCCGCTCAGCAGAGCTGCAAGATCCCTTCATTACTAGTTTCACGGCTTTATCTTCTCCTACTTCTCTGCTCGGTCAAATCTTCCTCTATAATGTTTAGTATTTACTCCTTTAACCTTTTTTTTCTTTAGTTGGAATTTACTTTAGCAAAAATCAGGGACCCTTCTTGCTGGTTTGTCCCTCAAATTTTAATGTTTTTATGTTTTTTTAACAGCCTAACAGTAGGAAGAGGATGTGACATCAGAGGTAACTGAAGGTGTTTGGACTTAAAGAGGAAATGACCTTCGTTCTTCAGCTGCTCTGCTCGTTCGATGTCCTCCGGAGACGGAGACGTTTCTGCTGAGGTGATGTTGCCGTTCTGCTTGAACACAAAACAAGAGAAACGTCAATAGAAAAGAGAGGCGCATTCAAATCACCAAAGAGTCTCTCTGTGATGGAAACTCAGCCCATCAATGAACTAATGTAGATTATTTAACCCCGAAAGGCCCTCTTTACTTTTCGCATTGGGCTGTTTAATTGGACTGAATTTGGTGTTTTCAGATGGTCTCTGTCAGAGGGGAAAAAAAGGAAATCTCTGGTGCAGACAAACAGGAGAACCCAAATCCACCTAAAAATAAAAGTCTGGGTTTACTTGCAAGTGAACGCTGGTGCGATTGACTTCAGTGTAAACAAAAAGAGACATATTAAAAGGAGAAAAGTGTATATAGTGATATATAAAATGCTTGAATTTAGGTGTGAAAACAGCTTAATCAATTAGATGAAGCCTGGATTTATTTATTTTTTTAAGTTTGACAATGTGATTAACTTTGTGTGGTGAGGAGAGTTATCAGGGTTTTGGGGTTTTCTTGTGCCTTTCCTAGAGGCTAGTTTAGCAACCTTTATTTTTATTGTATTTTTTATTTTTGGGTTGCCTGGGGGTGAGAAGCAGGTCTTTATCATTTTTGGAAGAATCGGCAAAAGTAATTTTGGGGGATTTCCTTGTCAACAGATCATTTTTTGTAAACCAAACCACACATTCCTAATATATTCATATTGTATGTCATATCATTTCATTCAGCTTGAGCCAACATTTCGTGTGTTACATTTTTTTACAATATTACTGTCCAAAAAATGTGCGAGCAACAGGGAAACGACACTGTTGCGAGCTCGCCGCCAATAAACCTAGAAACTTAAATGACAACATTTTCTCTCAGTAAGATTCCCAGTGGAGCTCAAGGAGTTAGGAGGCGATAGACTAAAATCCCCAAAAGAAATCCAATTTTGGAAAGAGTGCTAAAGGTGATTTGTTTAGAAAATTCACGATGGCTGCCTTTTCCCAAGATGGGTCCACTTCCGTTGTGGTTGTATGACTTGCCACATTGCTCCTGGTTATAGGTTGGCGTCAGTGTTCGGCAGTGGAGCCACTATTATGAATGGCGACTGTAAAGCACTTCTAGGAAAGTATTACGCCATTTACCAATTATGAGCAGACATGCCTTTACCCTTCCTTTGTGTTATTATTGGCAAAAACTCTGTTTTTTTCAATTTCAATGATTGTTTCCACTTTAATTGTATTACTTTTTTTTATCTTGACTCACAGATTATTGGAGATTCTGCAGCGCAGCTTGATCTGACAGTGATTATTCTTCATTCTTTATTTATTTTTTCTTTGACAGAAACATCTGTGAACATGTTGATGTGCGCCGCAGAACCCACCTTGAGCAGAGCGTTGAGAAAAATCTCTCTAAGCGGCTGTGAGACGGCGAGGTGACCATCACTGGAACTAATCTTGAAAGTTGTCTCCAAGCACTGAATGGCAACTGAAGGGGGAGAATCAGAAAAATGCCAAAAATAATCAAAAACATCGAACTTTCCCACAAAGAAATCCAACCTAAATCACTGTGTTTTCAGTTAAACAGGAAGAACAACACCTGGAACTCATCTGAACTCAGTTCATGGTTATATTTTAAGTTTTCAACATCCAGAAAAACTGAAAACAGATTTGGAGATATTTATTCTGGTGAGGACAGAGAGGAATTATGGGTCATTTCCAGAGGTAAACACAGGCAGCGAGTGGGCTCACCCTCCAGGCTCTCCTGTTCGTCAGAATTCAAAGCTCCACAGTGCGTTTGATCTCGTAGGAACTGAACAACAGCCAACGCCAGGCGCTTCTCCACCGCCATTTTTCATCTAAAATCTGTTGGCATGAACAGGACGGCGCCCGGTGAGCACATGATGAATCATGAAGGTAGAGCTACTTCAACAGGAAATGTTAAGACTATTTATTTTTACATCAAATCCGAAATACCGCTTTTTAAAAAATAATTTTTTAATGCACTGCAGGGAGATTCCATGCAAATGTCTACAAACATGGATAAAAACTTTCTTATGTTGATAATATTTTTTCACATTTATGATCAACAAACTAGGAGTTTTTCTTTATTGTTCAATACATATTTTATTCTTTATTAAATAAAAAAAGATGAGCTAACACACGTCAGTTCTACTTTGCCAGCACCTCCTCTCCACTCATGTCACTGTCACTTTAAGCCTACATACTTTTATTTTAAAATTTTGAATATTTTAGAATATAGAATACAAAACAAAAGAAAAAAGGAGTTTAATAAATAAGAACCAGATATACAATCAGAAACAGTTAAGCCCTTTGATGGAGTTCAGCTAAATCTTGCTTAATGCAATTTTTTTGAATTACTACAAATGTATGGAAAAAGAATATCAGAACATAAAAAAACAAGAAATAAATATGAAATACCAAACTAATTGCAATGTAAAACACAACTAAAAACTTGTTTGTAAAAAACTGCCTTTTTATTTGTAAAATGCTTCATTACTGTAAAAATATGACAGAACAGAAAAAACAACATTTGGATTTTAAAGAATATATTTTAACTCTTTTTTTTTTTTGTAAATCTAAAGACAAAAAGATCATTTAAATACATTTATATTTAGTTATGGATTTTCAAGGCTAAACAATAATAATTGGAGACATCAGAAAACAGGTGCTGTCTTCCTTTTCCTTTTATTTTCAAGCTTTATTCTAATTCTGTTTTGTTTTGTAATTGATTAAAAAATGCTATTAATAGCCACTATTATACAATACATCATACTTATTTTCACATTTGTCAATGGTTTTCTGGTGATTCTATTGGCAATTTTTAAATGTGTGGGTTTATGGTGTGGTCCTGTAAACTTAGGACCGATGACATCTGGAATAGATCCAGTCACGTGACCCGAATCCATGGTGATGGCTGGATGGATGAATGAATAATAAATAAATAATAACATTTTAACAAAAATAATAACAATCGACAGAGGTCTAAATAAAGGAATGTCACGTGGTAAAATAAACAAATGGCAACGTTAAATAATGACCTAACCCTCCCTGGAGACTGAATCACAACACTGTTACGATTTTATCACAACTTTGAATTGTGTCGTTTCCAAGACAACTGACAGCCGGATGAGAGACAGGGACTCCGCGCCGCGAGCGTCTCTGGTCAGATCCGGGATGTGCGCGCGCGCTCTTAGGTAACAAAAAATAAATAAATAAAAAATGTAAAAAAAAAAAAAAGGCCGCAGATTTCCCCGCTGACACAAACGCATCCTCGTGTCTCCGTGCTCTGCAGCCACTCCTCCCTGCGTGTCCATGCGGGTGCTGTGATGTAACCGGATCCACCACAGGAGCGCATAACGTTATTGAAAAAAAAAAATCCCCACGCAGAGAGGCTAATTCCAGATTTTTGAAGCCCAATCTGACGCGACAGAAACGCAAATCTTGTCTGAAAAAACGGAGTGAGCACAAACGCAACTCAAGACAACAGCCGTGAGAGATTTAAGATTAAAATCAGCAGGTGAAAGGATGCTGCTCGTGCCCCCCGCGCGCCCACCTACCTGAGCTCCTCAGCTGTGTGTGGCCGCGTCATGAGGCAAGCTGCGCATGCGCGGTAAGTTTCCCCTACGCACGTGAAGAGAGCCACGCTTTTCGATCAGCCTCTCTCTCTCTCTCGCTGGTTCCCAGTGGCAGTAAGGCGGAAGAAAGAAGGTTTTTACGCACTGATTTATGCACGACGACGCGCATGAGCCATGATGTGTGCGCTCAGAGTGGTGTTTTGCAGAACGCTTCGCAGGTATGACGCTGTTTGTCCCACCTTTGACGGATTTCAGGATGGCACGTGCGCGCGCCGCCTGAGACATTTGGGCTGCTGTGTGTGGTTCCTGGCTGTGAGAAGCTGCTCTGCCCACTTAGCCTGTTTACACCACCACCACAGAAACCGGATCACCGCAGTAATTCCATCTGACACCAGTGTAGATGCTCTTCAGAGATTACCAAAATCAAAAGTTATGCTTTGCCTCATTTGTAAAATCTTAGGGGTCCACAGTTATCCTGCATGCTTTTGCAGTCCTTTGTTTTCACTCACTTTGCTTAAAAAATAATTACATAAAATAATTATATAAAATATGTGGTAATAAAATAACCATTCCATACTTTTCCACGTGTAAAAGAGCAAAGATAAGTCCAAAGAGTAGACATGACAGAGACAGAGCTGGTTTTTATACTTTATCTACTTTGTTAATTATCCAGACTGCTCATTTTTGTAACATCTATCATGGATTTGAAGGTTTTTCAGTTATTCCCCCCTACTTAATTACAGTGCTGCCATTATCCTGTTTACACCTAATAATCTGTTAAATGTAGGAGTTTTTGGTGTGTGTGAAGGGGGCCAACTGACAGGCTGATAGCTTCTGCTTAGCATGAAAAATATCTGAAGCATGTTGTGGGTTTGTGGAAGATTTACCGCCCCTGCTGAATACCAGGGATGAAATCTAAGCTTGGTAACCGATATCTCCCCTGCAACTGTGGCCAATAGGCGATATTTGCAGATACCGGCACCGATATATTGCCCATCCCTTCTCTGTGCTGCTGCTAAAACAAAAAAAACAAAAAACTTCCAGGTTATTCTGTGTTTTTATGAAGAAGAAAGAGAAGAAACCATGATTGACCTGAAAAAGAAAATTTTCCAGAAAATATTTGACTTAAATTAAAAGTTTTTTCAAAAGTATTTGTCCAGTTAGAGTTTCAAGGTTTATGAGTGCTGCCAGACCTGCTGACTTAGGCAAATATGAACATATGAAGTAAATTCACCACCGTTTTATTAAATACTCTAAATTAGTGGTCCCCAACCCCTGGGATGCAGACTGGTACCTGTCCATGGAACACTTGGTACCAAGCCGGTCGCTCACGTGTCAAAAACACATCCGCTACTTTTTTAAAGCGGCTGCTTCGACCGCTGAACTGAAACCCCCCAGCTAGCAAAGTTAACAAAAAACAAAAGTTTCTTTTCACAGAAAAGAGCCAACAAAAAAACAGGAAGAGCTTCTTACAGAACAATCCGTGAAAACATTATCTGACATTTAACCAGTCTGTGGCCTGGTGAAGGTTGGAGACCATCGTTCTAAAGTGGAAAATGTTTTTATGTACCACTTGCAATCTGGTTGATGATGGGCTAGGATTACAGGAATCCCAGTTTGGGAACTCTTTTGATTTAACTTCCAGTTATCACAAGTGAAAAAGACTATTTTTTTTGTGATCAGGGTTTACACAGAGGGTTTACACAGGGTTTACACTCTGATTGATTCTATCCATCCAGGTCTCTCCCAAAGAGAACCTCAACATCTTCATGTCTTCTACTTCCAGCTCTTCAAACCCATTCCAACCTGTTTGTACACCCGTCCTTACCTTTTTCCCACACTCTCAACCCTCAGTCCTTAAAGTCCTCCACCTTCTCCCCCTCTGCTCCCTATAACCTCACCGTTTTACTTGAGTTCCTCTCATCCACACACATATACCCTGTCCAAAGTAAACTTCTTCTTCACTATAGATTACAGTGTCATCTGCATACATCACGATCGAAAAAGATAACCTTATCTGTCAGTTTGTCCATCACCGTAGAAACAAGAAGCTGATTCTTTTTGTTTACATAACCCAAAATTATGTAACCCTAACCCTTTCTTTCAGCTTCTCTAAGCACTGTGACAGAATGACCATCCCTCATGACTCAGTAACGTCATCCAGAGACTGCTGTCAGGCTGCCGGGACCAGAAACACCCTGAGGTGGGACCTGACTCCGGAGGAGATCAGATCCATGACAGACAGCCTGATGGACAGAGTTCAGAAGGTGTACGATGAGGTTGGCTCTCTGAACGTGGAGAACGTCTCTGTTGAAAACACTCTGAAGGTGCTGGCGAATGTCAGGCTGGATTATGCATGTAAGCCTTCTGAGGAGATCTGTTCTTGATGAATGTTCATTCTTATCTGAATAAAGAAACTAGTTTCAGGTTCTAAAACTAGGAGCAGAACATTGACTGTATATGAGCATTGGACTGAGTGGCCCCTCCCCATGTGCTTCAAACAGGAAGTACCTACTGGCTACCTGCTACCTACTTGTCAGAAAATCCATTCTTGCTCTGCTACCTTTTTTTCAACATGTTCTTGGTAATCCTCTTTTTTCCCTCTGTATTTTTAAACTGAACTAAAGTTATAAACTGACCAATCAAATGTCTCAATAGAAGTATGTGGTGCCTGCTGACCCCACATCCAAGGTTTGAAATGTTTGACTGACACATTCCCCCTAGGCCACTTGTAAGTTGTAAAGGTGTGGTCTCCCAACAAGATCGCTCCTGGTTGGTGATAGTCGTTGCTATAGAAACGTTAACTCAGACCGACTTTGAACAATCACTGCTTAGTGACGTTGTCTGGTTCCAACATGGCGGTGTCAATATTGTAAAAAGATGGCGACTGAATTGACTTGATTTTATAATAAACCATTTTCTATGGGTGATGATGTCACACTTACTCGCTCCAGTCCTCATTTACAGTCAATGGCTGAACATTGATTATACATTTATAAAAGTTCACAGACAGTCAGACAAAAAAGGTTTTTGAAAACTGGAGTACGGTACTTTTGTAATGGTGTTGTAGCTTTGAATCATTTTTAATTAGAGTTAATAAGATTCTCTTGCAGCTAGTAAAAGTTATTTTATTTTCAAAGGATGCATTTAAAAATATGATATACTGTAAAATCTGTGATAAAATACCTAAATTTCTGTACTAACTGTGAAAAGTGATTAATGAAAGTTACTTGAGATTTTGTTCTTAATTTTGATGGAAAATTTTTTAACTTTAATTTTTAAAATCATTATTTTGTTTGTATGTTCAGCGCCACCACAAGGAGAGAAGACGCATCAACACAAGCAGTGGAGAAAATTTACAGCATTTTTGTTTCGATTACCACTACTAGATACATGTGTTTTATATTGACTTTTTGCATTAGAAAAGCCCACAATTGCAATAATTTAAAGTTTTCATGCCTTGTTTGCCTTGTAGTCTTCATATGCATAAATAATCATCTTAAACTTGAACTCTGCTTACCCCAGTGTCGCGGCACGTGCTGGACTTCCCTCAGTACGTCAGTCCCCATAAGGACGTGCGCTCGGCGAGCACAGAGGCAGACAAGAAGCTGTCTGACTTTGATGTGGAGATCAGCATGAGGGAAGATGTTTTCACACGGATCACTGCCTTACAGGTACGATCACCATCATTCTTCAAATAATCAGGTCTGCCTGATCTAACAGTCTCTACAAAATATGTTTTTTTAGGAAAATGTATATATATATATATAAATGTTTTTTTTGTATTTGACAGAGAAAACATCAATGCGATCTTTCTGGGGAAGAGAAGAGATTCTTGGACAGACTTGTTACGTTGGGTCAGAGGAAAGGGCTGCATCTTCCTAAGGAGACACAGGAGGTGATCTCTTCTTTCAGGAATGTCCTTCCTGTTGTCCAGATATCTGCTGATCATCTCGATTAGAAAATTCGAATCACTAAGGAGTTGGAGGTTTGGGGGTTAGCTTTCAGTCTTTTACTTCTCCATCCTAATGTTAGAATACAACACAATACAATACAAAAAGCTTATTGTCATTGTGACGTGCATGCACAATCAAATTCCACAAGTGTCCATACCATTTTCATATTAGTCCACTGATTGCACAGCTAGTTCGTTTCAGCAGCACCTGCTTGTGTTTATTATTGTTGTTGGGATAGTTGTGGGATAGAAGCTGTTTCTGTTCTGATTGCTCTGTACCGCCGTCCTGAAGGCAACAGTTCAATGTTATATATATCCCACTTTTGAAATCCCCTCTGTCAAACCAAGTTTAAATCCTTATTTGTTTTTAATAAATGCAGGATAATAACTAAACTGGATTATTCACACAAAGGAAATAATCTGCTCCCGTGACTCAAACAGTGAAATAAAAAAACTGAACTGTACATTGGAAAAACACATTTTTGACATTCACCTAATAAATTGTTCATTATCTTGTGCTTTTTTTGGATCGGCTCACAGGGGCAGAAATCCAAACGTCCCTTTTATCCTGCTTCATAGAGTTTTTTCCTGACGTAAAGTAGGGCAGAAAAGTATTTATCCTTCACTAATTCTTCAGGTTGTTTCACTGAAAGACCCACTCTAATCATCATTTGATCCATCCTCAAAGCCTTCCCAGTGGTCTGTTCTGTATGATCATGCTGTTTGTTTGTTTTTTTCGAAAACCAAAGAACCGTTGTCATTTTCTAGGACAAAGTTTCTGCAGAGCAGCAGGAGTTCATTAGAAATTCACCTCTGAGTTGCAGGGTGGAACTGTTTCCTGCCCCTTTTCCTCTCCACATTATTGAAAACTCTCTAATTATACATGCTCTGCCGCTACCTTACAGCCCCTCAAACCCCCAATTTAACATCACCAGTGCACCCAGCAACCTTGAAGCTGTCCATCCGTACAGTTTAGATCCAGATTCCAGCTCAGACGTGCATGGATCTAGTCGTCTGCAACTAGATGCATCAAAATGAAGCGGAGCAGGGAGCTTGTGTCCCGCCAAGTCTATTTTCTATGTAACAAATAAGCTCTTTTTTTTAACTGTAATTTTTTGATTCACAACAATTTGAAAAAATAAATATTTAGAAGTGCAATTTTGGCTTAATTTTCCTAATATTTGTCCTCCATTCATGCTACAAGCAAATATTAGAGACACCAAAAACTATCATTAGTGGCGCTTTTTTTCTTTTGTGTTGCATTCACTCTGTTTCTTGCACTGCATTTTATGTCCTTTTCTTTCATTTAGGAAATAAAAAGAAGCTCTAAGCTCATCAGTGAGCTCTCCATAGAGTTCAACAAGAACCTGAATGAGGACATCACCTTTCTAGTGTTTTCTGAGCGGGAACTGGGTAAGCTGGTCTCCACTGGCCCTTTGCAGCGTGAACTCGCCGCAACCGTTTTGACTTGTTCTCCGTGTGCAGGTGGGCTCGCCGACAGCTACCTCAACGGCCTGGAGAGGACGGCAGAGGGCCACTACAAGGTGACGCTGGAATATCCCCATTACTTCCCGCTGATGAAGAGGTGTCACAACCCTGAGACCAGGAGGAAGATGGAAACGGCTTTTCACAGCAGGTGTAAAGAGGTGAGCAGACACCAGCAGCACTTCAGATGTCATGTGACCTAAAAGAGTCAAACTGTGATTCTCCCAAAACTCCCAATATATTTGCTGTGTTTTTTAGCAAAAACCCTAAAAATAAAAGCTTCAAGTCCCACCCCATCTATATTTTGTTCTATTATAAAATGGTTCCCAGTTGTCTTTTTATGATTATGTCGTTTTTACAGTAAATATTAGAGAAAATCAAGATAAAAATCTAAAAAAGAGAGAGAATTGTGGTTTCTTTCTTTGTTCATTTACACTTAGTCTGTAATTCAACAAAAAGTAAACTATTAAAAGGAAACCGATCAAAAATTAAACATTAATTGCTTTTCCTTGAAGACAAAATGTAAGTCTAGGCATTTAAAAAAACGGCAAGTTGTAAAACTAAAAAAATAAAAAAGTTTAATGGATATTTAACGAGAAAATGTGTCGTTTGATATTCATTACTTAGTGCACTATATCGAGCATTTGCCATTTTTTGTGGTGTTTGAATCTACAATTCAAAATTCCAGAGCCCTGGAAAATTTCCCAGAGGTCTCTGTGAAAAGCCAGTGTGCATCAATGCTCACTAGACTGGTGAACATAGACCACAATGCATTTGAACGGTTATCATTGGAAATAAATTATTTCTATGTATTTTTTCATAAAGCATCCAAGTTTTCGTCATCAGAACACAGTGGATTCATATATAAAATTTGGATTCATATTTATTTGGTTTATACTTTGATAAATGGTTGACATCATATTCTGTGTTTAAAAAAAAGAAAAAGTGTCAGAACTGCATTCAAATCCAGAGCTCTAGATAGTCCAGCACTTTATAGTGTTTTAGGGGTTGCAGGGGGTTCAGTTTTAATCAAATTACCCTATATATTTTTTTTCCCCCTTTTATTTCCCCTTTCTTTTGGCTGCTTTTCCATTAGCACGCAGTTAACTTCTCTTTTGTCACATTCATCCAATATGTCTGTTGATTTACATCTCTGTAGCTTCACTTCAGGCTTGCCTAAGGCTCATAAATCTGTGACTGTGGGATCCGAGGTCGACTTGAGAGCCGGCCTGTGGAGGACGGCTCCATCTGCAGTGAAACCGCCGCATTTACAGACGGCGGCGGGGTGAGGCCGCAGAACCAGCAGCTGCTGCGGTGTCGAGTTTCCGGCAGTTGCTGCTCAGGAAGCCGCCGTGGATTTTCTCAGACCTGTCATATTACTCTGCATGAAACCAGCCCGGGCCTCATAATAAGCCGGAACTGAAGTCCCGGGGAAAGCAGCACCTGTCATGGACGTGAAACGAGCTGCTTTTTTTGTTTTTGTTTTTTTTTTTTTTCCTGCAGGCGAACACGGCGATCCTCGAACAGCTGATACAACTGAGGGCAAAGGTCGCAGACCTACTGGGTTACGGCAGCCACGCGGACTATGTGCTGGAGATGAACATGGCCAAAACCGCAAGCAGGGTGTCCGAGTTTATCGGTGCGAGTCCTCTGATGCGTCCCCCTCACACGTTCAGTCACAGACAGGAAACATCTTTCATTGACTCTAACTTATGTCACATTGTTGTACAGAGTGATCCAACTCAAATATTTGACCAGAATCAGGTTCATGTTTAAAAGGGTTCACAGTTGACTTTTAAGTGAACCTTTTATACGCGGCTCCAAACAGAAACCAGACGGATGCCATTACTCTTCATTAAAACAGCAGACAAGCCACAGTTGGTTAGACTCGCGTCTAAAACTGACAATAAAAGCAGGAACTAATAAAAAAGAAATAAGAAAAAGGTCTGTTTGCAGTCCTGCATGTGACCCAGTGCTCCTCAAGACTGTTTTTGAGATGAACATGAAAATGTTTTTGTTTTTAAACCAACATTTTAATAATTAAGACTATCAACCTGCTCCTGCATAAATGTAAAAAGAATGTAAGAAGAATTGGGAAACGTGAAATCCAGTAGTTTAACTCCTTGAAATCTTAAAACTCGTTGCAAACGAATAAGTTTTGAACCCAAATTATTACATGAAAAGAGGTTTTCTTATGTGTTGACATTATTATTCAAGTGTGCACAAGATAAATGACTTAAAAGAAATCCTGATCTTATTATTTAAGGGAAATTTAAGCAAATGGAAAGTATTTTATATACTTTCCATTTACAGGATTATAGGTGTTTAAAATACAAGTAAAAAAATACATGTTGAATATTTCTAAATAAAATCTGAAGAATAAATTAGCTTAAAATTTAATAAGCAGAAAAAAAATGATTGGAAGAATTTTAAAGTTAAGTTATGAATTTGACCATAAAAAATTCTTTTTTATGCTGCCATCTATAGATTCTGTTTTGGGCAGATATAAATTAAATATTTCGATTTTTTTTTCTTTATCTTTTATTTCTAAAACTTTTTTTTTTTATTATATTGCATTACATTATATTTTTTTATCATATAATCATATAGTATCGTATCGCATTGCACCACATGGCATCGCCGACCCAACCGTCCCGTTGTTGAATCACTAAAGCTTCATTCAATGATGATCCAGCTCCTGCTGGTAGATTTGCAGCTCCATCATGTGACCGTCTGCTGGTCTTCACAGAGGCTTTCTACCAACGGCTGAAGCCCGTGGGAATCAAGGAGAGAAAATACATTTTGGCTCTGAAGAAGAGGGAGTGCTTGATGAAGGGCCTTAAGTTTGACGAGCAGATCAACGCCTGGGATTTGCCCTACTACATGAACCAAGTGGAGCAGTGCAAGTTTGCCGTGAACAAGGACAAGCTGATCGAGTACTTCCCGCTGGAGGTGGTGACAGAAGGGCTGTTTGGCATCTACCAGGAGCTGCTGGGCCTCACCTTCACTCAGGTGGAGCACGCCGGTGACGTGTGGCATGAAAATGTGAAGCTTTACTCCGCTTGTGACTCTGACACGGGGGAGCCGGTTGGCCAGTTTTACCTGGACCTTCATCCAAGGTAGAGAGGAGTGATGTCCCGCTCAAATGAACTCCGTCAGAAACCTGAAACGTTTATGCCTTTACCAGGGAAGGGAAGTACGGCCATGCTGCTTGCTTTGGCCTGCAGCCGGGATGCAGAGGCCCCGATGGGAAGCGAAGGCTTCCGGTAGCAGCTATGGTGGCAAATTTTACCAAACCGAGCAAAGGCTGGCCGTCTCTCCTCCAGCATCATGAAGTGGAGACGTACTTTCACGAGTTTGGTCACGTCATGCATGAAATCTGCTCTAAGGTAGTTTCGTGGATTTGCAGCACTCGAATGGAGATAGGAGAGGCTGAAATGTTTCTTCTGTTTTTGAATGCAGACCACGTTTTCAGAATTCAGTGGAACTCAGGTGGAGACGGATTTTGTGGAGGTTCCCTCTCAAATGCTGGAGAACTGGGTTTGGGAGAAGGAGCCTCTGAGGCGGATGTCTCGCCACTACAAAGACGGGACGCCCATCCCGGACGAACTGCTGGACAAACTCATCGCTTCCAGGGTAGCCAACACAGGTCTCTGCTTTGCTTAGAAACAGGAAGAGTTGAGTGAAGCACCAAAGATGATGTAGGTATCTCCTCCCCCAGGCCTGATGAATCTGCGTCAGGTGGTCCTCAGTAAAGTGGACCAGACACTTCACTCCAGTAAAAGTGCAGACACAGTGGAGGTGTTTGCAAAGTTCCACCAGGACATCCTGGGGGTTCCTGCTACTCCAGGTGAGCAAAAATAATAAATATTCAAAATATAATTCAGCATAACACATAACTAGTATTTTCAAATATGACACTATACTTTTGTAATAGGTTGAATGCTTCATTGTTTTCCTGTTTCTCTTTATTTATTAAAGTATCTTCTGCCATTTTTTGCCACTTAACCATTCAACTATTAAAATGTTCAGCTCTTTCCAGCTCTGACTTCTTGTCCTTCAAGTCCTTGAACTTTTCAAGATATTCCAGGATTTCCAGGATTTTTGCCTCCATTGAAATACACAGGGAATCCTTGGAAACTTTTGCCTTTTTTTGTGGTGCTGGTTCGATAGCCGACTCGCATTTTTGGTTATTGTGCTGTTTTCACTTTATTTATGAGCAACTTTGATTCTTTCTTTCTTTCTTTCTTTCTTTTATTTTTTTTTGCCAGTTATTACCCTTTAAGTGTCATTTTCATTCAGCAATAGAGCATTCAACCCTCCATTTTCTTCTGGCAATGCAGCTTCTAGTTCCAATGATTCGTTTCTTCACAGCAGCACTCATTTTCAGTATGAAAAGCTCATTTTAATCGCACACTGATCTCTTTTTGCTCCATCCTCATCTCTAACAACCATTTTTCCAACAACATGTTTATTTGTTTTTTTTGTTTTTTGGTTTTTTGCATTACAACACATGCACAAACAAGCAAGAATGAAAGAAAACCGATAAAGAAATATAACAAATATGTTTCTCTCAGACACCCTATGCTGTTTGTCTTATACTCAATTGGAGTTTAAACAACCCAGAACCTTGATATACTTCCTACCAGAGAGACTAATTAGAAAAATAAGTAAAAATAAAGAATACAGGTCACATTACAGGCTAAAGTTTCAAACATCATCACCGATCGGACAGATTCAAACAAGTTATTTTTCCCTTTTAACAAAAACGTTCTACGTTCCATCGGCAGCACTGTTAACATCAGTTTAGTCCATCGTTTAAGTGTTGGTCCTGAGCAGTTTTTCCACTTAATTGATCTTTTAGCCAGTAATGAACACATTTCCATAAATGATTTTTCTGATCTTGTATATACCAACGTTTTTGGGATAGATTCCCAAAATAAAAAAGGACGGTTCCAGTGTTATTTCTTTTGAGATAATTGGTTTAATAGTTTTACTGATCACAGACCAATACTGTCTTTTTTATTCTACAGTCTCATATAAAGTGAAACTGTGTGACTTTTTCCTCACTGCATTTTGAACAAGTATCTGGAATGTTGGCATTGATTTTATTTAATTTAACAGGCGTACCATAAACTCGCATCAAACAGTTATGAGGTCAAGTCTCTTCTGATTGGTTCATATCTATAGAACTATTTACAAATACTCTTGGCTGAAAATAAATGTAGAGCATTATTTAAAAAATTCAGTTTGAGTTTGAATTAAATTAGAGTTTGAATTGGAATTTTAGTTTAAATTTGAATTATTAAAGTAGATTTTAATTTAAATTAAATGTTTTAATCTATTTAAATTTGAATATGAGTGCAAAGCTGCTCTTTTTCCGCTTCAGAATCAGCTGGAATTACGTTAATTGCGTAAGTAGTTTGAAGAGTTACGGTGGTTGAAAGAATGTCAACACCGGAGTTCAAGCTTGGGTTGTAAAGGGTTAAAGCACTCGGTGTTTTAAGAAGCAACTTTGTGGCGACTCTGGGTGTAAGCACAGGTAAAAGCATGGCGTTTCCGCCAGACGCACCTCCGGAGGTGCCAGTAGGGCAGCTGCAGGGTCATCAGCCGGGAGCCACCCTTCATTGATGCTCCATTAATCCCCGGAACATCTCACTGGTAGTGGAGCAACGGCAGAGACGCCCCCGCAGCTGCCCTTAGGACCCATCTTTTCCCCATGAACTGTCCTTCCTCCTCAGCCATAGCCAGAAATTGACATTAACTCGATTAGTGGGGCAGATAATAGAAAATTATATTTGATTTTGTTTCCAAAATAACATCTGTGGTCTTTAGGTACCAACATGACGGCTAGTTTCAGCCACTTGGCTGGAGGATATGACGGTCAGTACTACAGCTATCTGTGGAGCGAAGTTTTCTCCATGGACATTTTTTTCAGTCGTTTCAAGAAGGAAGGAATTATGAATCCAACGGTGGGTCAATGTAATGTTTTGTTTTGTTTTTTGTTAGATTTTCAGTTATTTGAAGACATTTACGTGTATGTGGTTTGGAGCAGGTTGGAAAGGAGTACAGAAGAGTGGTTCTGGAGGCGGGGGGATCTGTGGATGGAATGGAGATGCTGAAGTCCTTCCTCCGACGTGAACCTCAGCAGGAGGCCTTCTTCGAGTGCAAGGGACTCGTTAGGTCAGAAGAAACCCAAACCATGTAAACTAGATAAAAGCTGGGATTTTGTGTCAACTATAAAATAAACATTCAGTCTAAAATAAAAACCTAAAGCTGTCTTTTGTACTTGTTTCTGGTCGTCTCTTTGTGCTTCATTTTTACTGGACCTTAGTGGACATCAGTGCAAATTCACACTAGCTTGGATGGATGTAAATAGTTGGACGAATAAATTCACTTATTTGGGTTTTAGAAACATAAAAACCAAATAAGTTTATTCTGTAGTGTGTATTTGTATTTATGTGTAACCAAACCCCACATTGTTATGTAGGAAAAGAAGTGTCTTTAAAACAGAAATAAAGCTACTTAATGACCAAAACATACAATTAAAATATAATTAAATGAATAATACTGAAAATTGTTTTAGAATAAACAAAGAATTGAATATTTATTGTTGACCTATTAGGAAACAGTCTGTTTAAAATTGTATGTGGTTATACACTTTTTTTATTCTGTTAGTGATTTAAAAGAAAAAAGAAAAAACTTCTAAATTAAAATTTCTCAGACTTGAAAAAAGTTCATCCCACGTAATTATTTATTGCCTTTTCCCTTCCTAAGTCTTTTAGAAATTGGATTCTGCTTACCTTCTTTCTTTTTTTCATCTCCTACATTGGGTATTTTAAAATTACAAATGTTGTTTAATAATTCACTGAGTCAGTCTTATTCAACTGTTTGGATGACAATTTTCATTACAGACAATACAATTAGTTTATGTAGTTTATCTAATCTAATCCTTTCTCTTTTTTTCCATTTTGCATTTAAAAAAGGAATGAAAATGATCATTATATTTTAAATATCATTGCATAAATTTGGAAAGTTTATGCCACGTTGGAATTGCATAAATAGAAAATATTTTACATTAAAAAAAAAAAAATTCGCCAAAAAATTAAAAATAAGGATCAAAAAGTAAAAGTTTAATCTGTGATGCCAAAAACAAGTAAATTCCTAACTTTTATGTGGATAGAAATGTATATAAAAGCCCATACTTTTAGGTAATAATACATAAGTAGTTTAAAGAGGCATGTTACAGTCAAATAAATAAATAAAAATTGTATTTATTCATTATTTTCAGGCAGATCTGACCTTCAGGTATATCGACACCAGGGGGCGCCATAACATCGACGCAGCATCGCTGCATCTGTTTGGTACATGTTTAAACAGTAAGAAAACAGTCCTGTATTTCCTGGTTGGTTGAGTTATTGTTTGTCTTGTGTAGGAAAACGCACCCTGCTCATTTGAAAGGCAAACACCGCCGTGCGCGCGCGCGGGGGCAGATAGCAGCGGATCTGTCGGCGGGAGATAGTGAAAGCATCACCGAGGGGCTCCCGGTGAGGCTGGGAAAGCGACTGCTGGCGGACAGCCCCCTTTCACCGCAGAGGTCGCGGACAAATCCACCGCTGCACTCCAGCCTCAGTCAGTGTCGCTCCGCTCATCTCTGCTCTGCTGCTGCGGGTTTTTTCTATGGTGATACGCGATGAAATAATGAGGAAAAACATCTGGGCGCGGCTCTCTGGAGACGAAGAAGAAGAAGAAAAAGGCTTTGCCGTGGCGGAGGTCGTACGCTTTTTGCCTTTTGTATTTCCTTGCTGATGATTGTCGTGGACATTTTGGAATTTCTTTTAATGTCACCGTTTGATTACCTCGCACCAATTATTACGGCCAGCTTCACTCTTGTTTTCGCGTGAATTTCCTTAACCTGGAGTTTCTTTTAGACATGAATAGTTATGAGTGTGAAAACAGTTGGAAACGTTGAAGAACTTGAGGGTAAAATGTGCGCACTGGGCCAGCTTCGAGTTGCTCTTTAAGTGGGGAGCGTTAGCCAATTCTTGCTAGCATTAGCCGAAGTCCATTCGACTCCCCTTGAAGATTTAAGGTGACGCCGGCTCATGCTCGGTTGTTTTCCCACTTTCTTGGATAACTACGCACTTTCTACAATCTGGACACCATTGAATAAAATTCGGCATCATTAAGGTGAGTTTATTCTTTCCCTGTTTTGCCTTTTTTGTCGTCTATCTTAACCGGGTATGCTAACAGTACTGCTAGCAATAGCATCACCGCCGCTTTGGGTCCCGTCTGTTCTGATACTGTTTGTTGATTTAATTGATTTCATGGTTTAAGTTGTTATCTTAAACCTTTCATTGGCTATTTTTGTTTAATCTTTAAGGGTATATTCCTTCAACAACCTTGGGTTTATCGCATTTAGGCAGTGTTGTTTGAGGAAGGATTTACTCCACATCTGTATAGCTGCCTCTGCCACACATTCCAACGTAAACACAATGTCGAACACGTTAAAGCTGTCACCCTATACAGTCATTAATCTAATAGCTGCAGCATCCATTGTTGTGGATCTCTCTCCCCCCTCCACTGACGGGATTATCTTGACCTCCACATATCGGCGTTTTCATTTTCTCGCCACTTTGCTAATCAGATTATCATCCGCTTCCAGCTCCGCGTGTGTTACGTGATTAAACTCTTCCAGAGCAAGAGATGGAACCGGATCTTTATGATCTCTTATTTAGATTTAACCAGTCGGACCAGATCGCTCCTGTGTTTTTTCTGTCTCCTTGGAAATGTTTGGGGATTCAGCGGAACGCAAAAAAAAAAAAAAAAAAACTCAGAAAACAAACAGCACGCAGATCATGAGCCGGAAGTCAAGCAAGGTTTTCATTTCGTTTTTTTCCACCTAAATGACCATAAAACTAAAATATCGGGTTCTAATGTTCTCTAAAATGATCTGTAGCTTTTATTAACCTTTTGCCTCATGTTAAAAAGAAAGAAAAGACATTACATCTTAATTTCTATCATCCTAAAGCTTCATTGTCGGCATGTCCAAAGTATGGCTGTGCGTTTAAATTGACAAGGCACCTTTAAGGAAATCCGTTGATTGTGGTTGGCTAAATAAAACACCCACTCTAAGGAGAATGGTGTTTTTAAATGTGGCAATTTTACTCATGATGGAGGACATGTATATAAAGAAAATGAAGCTTAAATTTTTAGTTTTTAGTATTTCTTTATTCAAATCGCGGCGACGCTAAAATGCCGTTTGGAAAAAGCTTGCAGCTGAGACGCCGAAGCTCCCTGCTCTGCTCAATTCCGATGCATCCACTTGTGGACGACTAGATCAGTTAATATCTTTATCTTCCTCGTCTGAGCTGGCATCTGGATAGCTTTGATATCGCCCGCCATTTTTGTTTCAGCTGTAAGCTAGCGGGAGAGCGCGTTAACAGGGCGATGATGGGAAATGGGGGGTGTTCTGCCAACAACTCGAAAGGACACATTTCTGATGAACTACTGCTGCTCTGCAAAAACTACCGTATGTCCTAGCAACACATATTTTTGATCATTTGATATTTAAAAGACCCATGGGAACGCTTTGAAAATAGATAAAAAGATGATCGGACTTTAAGTCGTAAGCCTGTGGGAACACTGTTGTGGGACCATTCTGTCATGCTTCTTCTTCTACCTGTAAATAAAAAAAGAAAATAAAAAGTTGTGATAGTCAAGGTGCTTCCAGGACAAGTGGAAATTGGCATATATTTTTATTGAAATATAAAACAATGAAGTCTGCCTAATATGCCATGAGAGGTAGACGAGAGATGCTTTGTGGGAGTGAACGGTGCGAAAAATTGTTTCAGGTTATCATCTGCCAATTGACGGGAATTTTATGTCAATGTGTTTATGTTCTTTGGCAAGACATGAAACCTATGTCATTTCAATAAAATGGTATTATTGTTATTGGTATATGTTATTCAGAATGTCAAGCCGAATGGTTAGCACTCACGCATTTCCACCTCCCCAAATCTGGTCCTCCTTTCAAAACGCTTGGACACCCCTGCTGTATAGCTTTAAAATAAAACAAAAAAGCATTAACGTAGATGAATGAAAGTTGGTTTTAGACGTTTTTTATGTTTTAATGAACAAATAGTCGTTTCAGTCTGCCATCAAGTATGTCAAGAAAATTTCTATTGCATTGATTTGTGCTACCTACTGCTGGAAGCACAACTGTTGCAGAACAGACATGGAGTCCAGACGGACGTTGGACGTGTAAATACTAACCGTGATCTCATTTAAAGAGATTATTGCCCCCAACTTGAGCGTTACAGCTACCTTAAAACCAAAGCCTTTAATCTAATGACTGGACCTAACATGCAGTTAAAGGGATACTCTGTCTGATTGGCTTTCAAAGGCCATCCTTCAGCCGTAAAACATAAACAAAAGGCAAGTATTCTGGACCTTTGGTTTAAAAGTGGCTGCAAAACTGATTTTTATGATTTTATCTACCTATGGAAGTTGTGTTTGTATTCAGACCTTATTTGTTAGAGGAGTTAGATGGGTTTTTTTTCTATATAAAGTAGAGCTGTGCTTCATAGACGGCCACCAAGTGTTCAGTGAGGTGTGTTAAGCCCAAGTTTGTATTTAACTTCCTTTAAGCTCCTTGGATGATCATTTACAACACTCCTTATCTAAAGATTAGATCAGCCTGAGCTGAGGAGTTTCTAGCTGTTCTGGCTGTGGTTTGAAACTTGCTCAACAGTTTTTGTTTGTCATTTGCTACATGGAGACGAAGCAAAAGAAAACTCAATTCCTGCTAAGAAATGCTCTCCGGAAAGCCGGGTTTTGAGGCTAGACTCTCCAGAAGCCCGTGGGAATCTTAAGTCATGTGGCCCCCTCGTTGCAAACGTCACGGTCGGCTGACGATGAGCTTTAATTTCTGCAGGTTTTGTTGCTGATGGCATATGATCGCATCGCGTTGGTTCATGGTTTTGTTCCCAGAATGTGTTTTGTGTGAGGAAGTGAACGTGCTGTATTTCTGAGGGAACACATGCGTGACCCAACAAGTGCTCATTTCCTCCGTCACTCCGCTTTTGGAGCAGATAAGGGCAAGCGCAGCGCCAAAATCAGGCTGTCAGGGACTTAAAATACTCATCACATTGTTGATGATGCATATTCTTCTCCTCACTCATGTCAGTGCGGGAATTTACTTCTTGCGAAACGTTTTGTTGTTACTATTTAGGGGTTCATTTTGATTTGCTTGAGTAACACTTTTATTTTTGGGACAGAAAAGCTGCTGTTTTATGTTGTGACAGATATTTAAACCATTTTTGTTTTTTAACTGGCTACTGATGGAGTCATTGATTTTCTTGAAGGCTACTGCACGTTGTGCTGTAGACACTGCTCACTTTTCCCACGCCAAGCCAAGTGAAGATCACTGATTTTCTGCACTGGTTCCCACAGAAATGGTAATAAAAAAGCCTCTCTAATGATTCCCTTCTCTCTCTCCCCCCACACTTTTCTTTTGTGCTTTCCCGCTGATGATGTTCCCTCTCCAGTTACTCCGTTCTCTCCACATACCTGCATGCTGCAATCCAAGAGGCGTGGTTGGTTTCTGCGTCTGTCTACTGTGTGTGATCTAGATGTTTGCCTGGTTACAACAATGCCAGGGGATTGACTGCCTGTGGTTTTTCTTTAATTCTTCAAAATGAGGGCAGCTGATTCTGTTCTCCAGCCAGTGAGACACTACATCAAAGCTCCAAAAATGACTGCTTTTTACGTTTCCATGTTTACATTTTTTTTTGTATCATATCATCCATTTAGAGCAGTTTTTCCATCCTTGTTTTCAGATTTTGCTGTTAATTTTTCAGCCCATAAACACTTCGTCAAGCCTGAACCGCTTGAATCGACGTATCAGCGGCGGAAAACACGGCAAACGTGTAGAGCGGGGCAGTCTAAAATGCAGGATTGGGAAGTGTTTTAGTGTCGTCTCAGAAGCTTTTCGTTTAACAGTATGACAATGTTTTATGGTATGAAAAGTATTGTCTTATTTCTCATTTTTAAAACCCTGCTTTTCATCTTTTTTCGGTTCCTGCTCTCTGAAAAGAAAGTGTGAGTGCTTTAATCATAGTCAATTCTGCGAGATAAAAGAGAAATCACTTCTGATAAGAAATCCCACTCTTGTTGGTTTTCCCACAAATCAGCCGCTTTATTGAGCGTCCTTTATTGATCCTCCTTGTGTTGGTTTCCTCCTCTTCCTCCTCCTTGGGGTTTCTCTAAAGCTCACAGAAGAATTAAAGACACTAAAGCACATTATTGTTGCAGACTTTACACCCAAAGCTGCCCTCTTCTTGGAAAGGTTGAGAAGCAGAAACGAATGTTTGGCTGCAGCTTAGTTTCACTAAACTGAGTTTCGCTTAAGAGCAGGTTCAACACAAAGAAAAGCCAGAGTAAACTGCAGAATCAGTTTTTCCACATAGTTCTCAGACAGCAGCAAGTGCTGACAGCTTTCTATATGAAGATGCAATGTGAAGTGTGCTTTACCCCTTAATGCAAGTTTGTGTACTGATTTGAAACGGTAAATCTTCATAGGAGCCAGAGACCGGTTCCAAGCTGGTGTACAGTTCTTTAAAGACCCACTACGATTACAAAAAAAAACAGTCTTTTTGGCGATTTTATCATGTTCTTGTGGTATTTTTCTGATGATGGAGGACAAATATAAACAAAATTAAGTATTTCTTTATTCAAATCATTGTAAATCATGAGCAGGCAAACCAATGCCGTTTGAAAGAACCTATTTGTGATGTAGAAAATACGCTGGGCGGCCCACAAACTCCCTGTTCCGCTCCATTCTGATTCTACCTGTACCACACTAGATCCATGAACGTCCTTGTTTTCCTCGTCCGTGCGGACATGTGGCGGAAACCGGACAGCTGGATGGCTCCAATATTGCTCACCGTTTTTGTTGCACTTGTAAGGTTAGCTTGGGGGTGAGAGGGGCTGTAAGCTCGCGATAGGGTGAGTAAACCAACGGTTCTCAGTTATGGGTAAAGGTAAGGGGGGTGGGGTTGCTCTACGCCAACTAGGCCTGCACAATATACCGCAAATTTATCGTTATCGCGACATCAAGCTGTGCAATATGCATACAGCAAAAGACAGCAAAAATTGCAATAAATGGTTACCTTAAATGTGGTAAAACAAACTCATGGCAGATTGAAATATTAACAAATGAAATAAATCCCTTTATGCACTTAACCAATCAGAAGGACCCTTTCACGTTGTTGACCAATCAGATGAGCCCTTTTATGTTTGATGTTTGCCCCTTACGTCGAATAGGGTCATTTGGAGTATCATTTTTAAACTGTTGCTGTGAAATGGGAATGATGTTTTTGTTTGTTTTGCAATCGCTTTCACACAATATTAATCACACCAATAACGCCAACTGTTATTGGTGTGATCTGCAGAAACTATGTCCTAGAAAACGACACAGGATTTTATGATTTTTGGCTAAAAACAGCATAATCATAATTATAAGACCACTGGGAACACTTTCAAAATATATCAAAAGATGACCCGAGTAAGTCTTTAAATATGAACTGGAAAGTTTGGCTGTAAAACAAAGAAATAAAGATGTGTTTTTACACATGCAAATCTTTATAAAAAATAAATGTCAATCTAAATCGGAAACAAAGCACCAATATTTATGGATGGTATAAAAATAAAATTAGCCTAGGTTGCACGCCACGACAAGAATATTTGCATAAGCAAGCTTAGAAGCAAAAATGTTTATCTGCAAAGAATTCTCCAGAGCATGTAAAAGCTTGCCGCACAGAAAAAGATGGTTTCATTGTATGCAATGGCTGTATTAACCCGTGCATGTATCATCACGTTGCAGAACAGTTTAGAGATTAGTAACTAGAGTATCACTAGATGGTGTCTAACTGTTGCTTTGATCACACCAAAAATATGACGGTTTGCTTTTCTTTTTTTTTTTTTTTTCATGAATCAGACAGACTTATTTTTGTAGGCACCAAGATGATTACCGGCGCTCGGCATTAGTCGGCAAATGGAACGGCTCCGTGGTGGCAGTCTAACCGTCACTGCAAATTGTTGCAGTAATTGAGGCAGCTTGAGATCTGGAGCAGGCTATTCTCAGAGCGGGGACATCCCGAACCGATATTCATAATTTATGTCAACTTTCAATCCAACCGACCTAACTCGCTCCCTAAAAAAATAATAATAATAAATAAATAAATAAATTAACACCAAGACTCTCCTTCTCATACGAAGCCAAATCGCTCTTGATGTAATTAAGTTGTAAACTCCTCCAGTCTCATTTAATCCATTGTCCTTTGTATGAAGTAAAGCTGAAGCATTTTGTCACACGCTTGAACATTTTTAGATGTTTTTTTTTCACTAGCAGCTGATGCTGAGTAATGATACAAATACTAAACGAGTTGCATGTAAGGTGTGAAGGAGTGACTCATAACAAGCTCGATGGGTGTGTGTTGGCCAATTTTCAGTATGTCATTCTGGTGTTTTGACCTGCAGCATTTTTCTGCTTCCTTTTACGATTGTTCTGCTCTTGTGACCCACTTACCAAAGCATCTGCCCATGCTTTGCTCCACCTTAGGGGTTTCAGTCCTCCTCACAAATATAACTAAGAAATATATTTATAGAAAAGTAGGAAACCTAGTCTTGGTTTATAACAGAACAGTTTCACAATGTTTTGCGGAATCTATTGGGGGCAAAAAGGTTTCTTAGACGTAAACGTAAGAAATAGTCTGTTGTAATATCCACAGAATTCTGCGGTTCCTCTGCTAGATTGTGTTACAATGTGTTGCTCACATGGATTGCGTTGTGTTCACACTTCTTTCAGCTAAAAGTGATTATTTGGTTGGTTAAAAAATCCCCAAATAGTGACAAAGCCGGGATTTTTTCCCTCCAAACATGAATAGTAGAGTTCTTACCAAAAAGTTCTATTTTGATTCAATAAAGTTCATTGTGTCTGTATATGTTAACTGTCAATCTTGCTTGTTTGTAGGTGACCAAACAAAGTTTTAGCTCAAACATTTTTTTGTCTTATTGGCACTTTTTATTTTAATTAACAAAAACAAAATGTCTATAGGACATAACAGCTTCAAGCATTTCAACCTGCAATTTTGGGTCTTTTAGACTTTGTGAATAAATTTTGTATTTATTTATTTATTCAGTTATTGTTTGAAGTGCTGTTAATAAAAAGGGTTATCATATGTTTAGTGAACACAACACACACCCCTCGATGTGGTTCACTTTCAGCCAATTGTAATTACCTAAACTTGGTAGAAGCAAGCTTGTGATTGGACGTCTTTTTGTTTGCATCACATGTGCATAAGAAACAAAAGGCAGTAGAGACACAACAGGAAGACAGACTGACAAAGTTAGCCAGAAATCGATTATTTACTTCCTGTCGATTTTATACCTATTTTAGTTTTTACCAATACAGTTTTATTGAAATGAATAATGTTAATTGAACTATTAACAGTATTTGATGTTGGGGTTTTCAATCATGCAAACTGTAGATTCTCCTAAAACCTCTTTGGTTTCTGGTTCCTGTTTTATATTCTTTAAATAGTTGTACCTCTTGAGTTACAGTAACAACATTCTTCCTCCCCAAAATAGACTTATAATAATGATTGTTGTCATCCTCATTCAATTTTTTTGTTTATTTTAGTTTGTGTTGGAATCCTATCTGACTGTCTCAATAAAACAAATGTAGGTTTTTAAAACAATTTTGTCTTTATTTTACAATAAGGGATGCAGACGTTTAGCCGTGCTCACAGGTTGAGGTTTAGAGAATCAAAGTAGGTCCATGTTAGCCTTCAATCACTGCAGTGGGCTGTGATTTGAACTGGCACAAGCCGTTCTCAACCTCGGTTACTGACCCCATTTCACTATTGCCGGCTCATGAAAGTCATGTGATTCGCTGCCGTTTTGGTGTGCTGTTCTCTCACATGTGTTACCTTTGGTCAAAAAGTCAAAGGTTCTTTTGTGACGCGTGACTTTAAAACACTTTGTTGTACAGTGAGAAGCAGACCAGGCTTCTCATGTACTTTGTTGTCAATTTTAACTCCAAGTCAGATATAATTAATGTAGATCTTTCAAAGTACTTTAGGGTGAATTAGTAGAGCACAGGTGAACAGATGGAACTAAACATGAGTTCAAATAGTAGTTTATGGAGTCATGAGCCTTGTCATCTCAAATAATGACAGTATCACCATGGTAAACAAAACAAACAGCACTGTTTATTACTTTGTGAAATCTGTGTTATCAACATCCTTATCAATAGTTGTAAAGGTTGATTCAAGTTGTACTCAGAAAGTGAAATGATGATTTTTTTGTGAGGTTTTTTTTTGTTATGTAAAAACAACCACCGAAATTGCTAAGTCAATAAAATGTTTTATATTGTATGTGTTTATTTGAAAGTCCAATTCAATGTTTGGTTTGTGATCTAAAAAAATTCTTAAAATGCATTGACGTTTCAGAGTTAATGCAAACACCTATAAGGTGATATCCCTTAAAAAATATTTTCATAATGACAGAAAATGACAGACTGCAGAGAAAGACGATGTATGTAGTGAAACTTCCCCAACATGAAACTGAATCTTGTTCATTTTCATGTCACCATATGGCGGAAAGAACTTTGCTTTGGCTACGGACAATATCACAAATGGAAATGATGAGAATAAAGGCACCCAAGAGGAAGTAGGGCAGCAACTAATGAGAGTCTGTACAGTCCAGTGTGTTTGCAGCTGATTTGGATGTGCTGGGAAGAAGTGAAAGGATCTGCTCTATTCTGTCGCTCCCGTTTTGCCTCGTCTTTCTCTCATTCTCCCTTGTTGTATAGATCTATTGTGCTCATTGAGGGCAGAGGAGGAGTGATCCTGTCTTTTTTGCTGCTTTTTTTTCTTGCATTTGCTGGAAAAACTAACACTTATCCAGATATTCAGTGACAAAACTGTTGTGCTGTCTTCTATTCTCTCCCGTCTTGTGTAGCTTGTTGTTTTTCAAGATTAGTTTAAGGTGATGTGTTAAGAAAGTGGCAGGTTTTTGTGGTCTTTTGTCTTGTAGTATCCGTTTTGGTGTATTTTTTATTGTCTAGGTTGTAGAAAGGGAATTTCTAGGGATTTGTTTGTGTGTCATTGCAGGAACATTTCTATCTCAGTATCTCCAGAAAAGATTGATAAACTCTTATCCAGCGGCTCGGGTGAAAAAATCAATTTCTTTGTAAACAGTTGCTCCCACATTTTTTAACAGGCTTCAGGCGATACTTGACTTGACACAGGAAATGTGTTAAATGGGTTGCCCTTAATCTAACCCCTTTTTACAGCAATGTTAAATGCAGGTCTGAGTGCGCCTTTGTCTATTAGTCTCTTGAAAAGACGGACGGACAGTGTGGCAAAGTTATTCTACTAAAGATTTCTTTGAGTTACTTTATTACTAAAGAAATATGATAATAATAATCACGGATTTATCTGCACTTCCAGATGCTCAAAGCGCGTACAACGTGTCCATTATTTATTCACTCCTCATTCATACTTGGTGATGACAGACGCCAGGCTGAAGGTCCACTCCTACGGTCCCTCTGACCATCACCAGGACATTCATACAACAGTGGAGCCACACTGGAGGCAGGGAGGGTGAAGTATCTTGCCCAGTTGACTGGAGGGAGCAGACATCAATCCTCCAGCCCTTGAATCATTGGACAACCTGCTCAACTGTCTGAGCCACTGCCGTAGATACTACATTTTTTTAATATCATTTTTGCAACATTGCTTCTTCTATCTGCCAGGCCTTGAACCTAGAGCACCACTATACTAGATCACCAGAAGAGGAGTTCTTGGACTTTGGCACGGCAGCGGCACGACAACTGGTATGCTGTGAGCAAGTCCTTAGTGTACTCTGGTACAGTTCACTTCAGTGTGAAAGCAGAAAGACCTATGGACCAGAGGTGATAAAGTTCTACCCATTGTGCATTACAGAAATCAGAATCAGAAATAATTTTATTGTCATTGCTGCACAAAGTTTGACTGCTCTGGGGAAGAAACTGTTAGTGAGTCTGTTGGGTTCGAGCCTTGCGAGATCTGTACCGACGGCCTGAGGGCAGCAGTTGAAACAGGTGGTGGTTGGGATGGAGGGAGTCCTTGGTTTGTGTTCAGCTATTCTTATATAGCGAGAACTGGCGATGTCCTCTAGGCTGGGCAGAGAGGAGCCGGTGATCTTCTGGACCGAGTCGATCACCCTCTGCAGCGCTCGAGCATCCTGTGTACCACACTGTGATGCAGTGCGTTCGAATGCTCTCTATGGTGGCTCTGTAGAAGGTCACCAGCAGCTTCTTCTCCAGGTTGTTCCTCCTGAGTATTCTCAGAAAGTAGAGGCGCTGCAGGGCCTTACCTACTGTGGTAGTTTTAGTCAAGAAGAAAAAAAAAGATATGTTTACATGAAGCAAAAGAAAAAAAGTCATAAATCTTACGAAGCGTGAATGTGCTTTATCCTCTGTGTTGGAAAATGTCTTGTGGTGTACTGAGGGAGTGCAGTTCCTTATAAATACTTGTTAGTGAGAGGACTTTCCAGTTCTCAGAGCATGTTTCAACCAATACTGCCTCCAAATGAGCTGCTGTTGGAGCTGCATCATTTTTCAGTCGGTGTGGCTATCGACAGTCTTTTGTTTTATTCTGTTGTGTTTAAAAGCAAACGAACCTATTGAAAGTTTGAAGGTTATCAGCATTCTTCAGCCATTTTAACAGTGTGTTTCACTTTTAATGTGTGGAATTAAAACTGAATGTACACATGGATGTAATTAACGTATGTTAATAGTACTAAAAATATCTTTATTTGTTTAGAAATTGTTTTCATAACAGCTTTCAGGAATGAGCTGCAGTTCCACAAAGTAGATCTCATTTCCTTGTCTTCCATTATTGATAACATAGGAGTCTCATGAATCAGAAAAGGATGGTTATTAATACTACAAAACCTCTGTATGGCAGTGTTTAAATGGCTGACAGAAGATTAAAGTACTTCGTAAAGCTACACTGCATTCTTGAGACACATTCACTTACAGTTATTTAAATTGAGAAAACTATCAATGACATTTTAACTATTAAGGTTCTTACCTGGTGTTTTATTTTTGTTTTTTGTAGATAAAGCTTGTTGGATCTACCATCCACTGGAATCCTGGCACTTAAGTCATAAATGACAAGGTATGTAAAGCAAATATTCACTTAAGTTGAGCTTTTATTTTTTTAAATTGCATCACGAGTCTATGTTTTCTGCTCTATCCAGCTGTGTCTTTGATATCCAGTCCACATCAGTGCCTTAATTCTATTACACTGTATTAATCCCTTTCAGAGAAAGTAAACCATCTTAAACAACTATAAGAAAAGATCTAAACTGTTTTGGGGATAAACAGCTTGTTGGAGACCAGCTATTATTTGGCTCGCAAACAGAATGTGTAAGCAGGGTACACAGTAAAACACAGTTGGGTATTGTATTTATGGCCACATATTGAATTTTTTTTTAATAATGTTGACGTTGTATACAGTATTACCGTAAGAAGGAGAAACGGCTACAACAGGCGACTACTGAAGTGTCTTGCCAATGACGCCACCAGCATTGGCCTGCGCCAGTCTGAATTACAGCTCATCAGCCCAGCAAGTCGCCCTGTGGAACTTATGGAAATGAATACATTTATGACATGAGATCAGTTAAGACACAATAGAGTACAGTGCCTTATATCTTCTAAGAGCAGTCCCGGCGTTTATTTAAAAAAACTATTTGGTCTTTAAAAAATAGACCAGTGCTTAAAGGAGACCAGATTTTATTAGAGATCTAGCGTTTCTTCAAACCTGGTATTTATTGGAAATGTGCATCAATAAGAGATGGGCTACTACTAGAAGATATTGGGTATTAAAGTAAAGCATAGTAAACCTTTGGAGGCTCCACTTTGCTTTTTAAAAAGCTACACTTGTCAAAGATCTGCATTTCATGCGCAGTAAATTACCAAAAATACTTGATCCCAGGTCTTTTGTAGCTTAGTTTTTTAACTGCTGCAGCCCTACTCCTTCATCTCATTTAAATCTGTCCCAATGTTCTTTTTACCAGTGATGGTTTTTGTGGCAAAATCTGGAATTTATCTAGAGTAAATCTAGTGTCTCTCTGATATTAGGTTCCATTTTAATTCATAGAAACTCAATTCTTAAAGGGCCTTTATCGTGCAAAAATAACAGTTTACATTTATTATAATGTTTATTCCTCACTATAAAAACAACCCCAAAGTGGTATTTTGATCCATTCACTCATTTCTAAGTATTCCTCTAAAAACCTGCGCTCCAGGCACCAGCACCTCCCAAACCTCGAAAATGAGTGGATTCTCGTATTGTGACATCACAAAGTGAGGAACAGCCCCTTCCAGGAAGAGTCTGCACTGTCAGCACCGCCCCCCAGGCTAATAGACTCATCCACGTTTTCCATGAAATTGTTTTTTTCCTTGGGTGAAACGCAGACACACTGCAAAGGCCTGCTCTAGGTTGTTGTCATGAAATAGGCGGCACCCACAAGAAGTGAAAGGCGGAGCCTCAGAAATAGTCCTTTTACTCTCAGGTAGGAAAAAAGCTCACAAAAATAACTAATATTTCATTTTTAAAAATCCTTCTTATCTTTAGTGTGCCAAAGCTAATATATTATCATATATATGGATATAGGTTGCTCTGAAAACCTTATGAAAAGCATGATACATGCCCTTTAGGCTCCAATAAGCTGAAAATTGGTAAATTGGCAGCTGTTTTTGTAGATTATTGGCAGGTTTAGAACAAGCTTGCTTTTCTATGCATTTTTGTTTATTTTTTCTGATGCACAGTACTGTATTCACGGGGGATTTTTTTCCACAGTAGCTGAAAGAGGCTTCTGTTGTTGTGTATTTGCATTCTGGTCATGATGGCTTTTGCTTTCAAGCCCGTGGCCTTTCTCTTTCGTCCTGACTGTAACATTTCTACTTTGCCTTGAACTTTTAGCCTTTGCATGAAATGCTCCCACAGTGGGCATCTAACTTTCAATTCAGACCTGAATCGAAGTCAGCTATCATCCTTATGTTCATAATAGAATCGCAGCATTACACGAAGCACAAGATGATGGACTGCCGCATTATTATGATGGAGCGTTTGAATGTGTTGTATGTTCGGCTTTGATAATTGAACGTGTCCTGCCCTGGCCTGAGACAAACTGTCATTCATGTACACATTACATGCTTTATTTAGCTAGTCAAGAAGCGCAAAAACATTGATTACTTTCATGTGAGTTCATTTGTAACAACCCTGACAATATTTAAAACCCTGTTAAACTTACACATTACACATTTGTTTGTTTGCTTCTAGAAACTGGTTGTTTTCTTATATGTTTGGCAAAGTTAAGGCTACTTCCATGGTGTTTCTGAGTCCACGACTTATGCTGTCAAGGCCAAACATATAAAAATTCTATTAGTTTGTGATATTGTCCAAACTATCTGCAGCCAGGCCCTTTTTTTCAGCTTCTCAGAGAACGATGATTAATTGAAATATGAGCTGCACTGATGGCAACATTTTCTGCAAGAGTTTAACCTTGGGAACTTATCTGGCAGAACTCAAAGGATTTATAGTTTCATTCTGGGCTTAAAAAGGAGAGAAAATGAGCGAAACAGCTGTAACTAGTCGTCTGCAGAGTGGGTGCTATGCCATATCTTTTTGAAGCATCTTTATGCGTTGTCACACATATGTTTATCCTTTTACGCCACCTTGCTGTACTTGAATCATCACAATGTTCTGTGCCATCAAGTGCTTGTTTTAAGGCTTCAACCAGCAACCTTTTGCAGTTTAATAGGAGACACTTGTCAATAGGGACATCTAGGAAAAAAAATAGAGCCATCCTTTACGTTGCAGTTACAATTGGTCAATGCAGTGTTTTCGTTACTTCTTGTTGTGAATGTCAAGATTTTTATTTTGTGACAATTTATGATGGCAAACAACCTTAAATCTTTTAAAGTTTTAATTGATGCGTCAAAAACATTCAGCCTTATAGTATCATTTACTTCTCTTTTTCGAATATCATAGTTGGCTTTATTTGTCTGCTACTGCTGAGTTTCATTTAATGACTTGATGTCTTAATGAGGGGAAATGTCAACCCTTTCAGTTATCTGCAAGATAAACATTGAAAAAATGTCATGTTTGCTCATGGATGCATGAGTTTTGACCCAAATGTGTCTCACCTGGTTATTGAGACTCTGCTAATTGATTCCCTCCGTCTTTCTGATTTATGTGGACAAATGCACAAAATAAACGAGCAGATGCCTCGAACAATGCCTGTTTACTGGGAAAGATGCACATTTTAGATCCAGTTGTTTTAAAAGTTTCCTTTTTAATGATTTGCATACTTTATTGGGATCAGGATTTCAGGATTACAAAAGTCACGTGGCTTGTGTGTGAAACGATGATTTGGTTTCTTTCATTCTTGAGGATAGGGCATGGTCATAAGCAGAATTATTTTAGAAACATTGTAAGATGAATAAGTTCAAAACATCAAAAAGCCTTATTTCTAATAAATTTGGCAGCCTTCAAACTACCCCAACTCTTCAACCATTTACGCAATTAACGTAATTCCAACAGATTCTGAAGCTGAGAAAATGAACTTTGCGCTAATTATGCTGCTTTTCTACACTTCAAATTACTTTCATTGCATAAACTATTGAAGGGCATCCCACTTTCTTTCAAGATGTTTTCTTTAAGATAAAAACGGTCATGTTTACGGTTTTTTTCCCCCCAGTTTGTTTTCTGGAAATAGCAAATTAGAATCTCGTTAGAAAGAAAACCAAAATGGCGCTGTTCCTTACAAAAACGCGTCAAAACAAAACAGCCCTGCATGAACGTAAAACGATAATCTATGGTGACATTGTACTCTAAAAATCATTAATTACTTTAGCGGGGCGTAAATTGTGTTAATGTTGTCGGCCATAAATAGCTTTCAAAATAGCAATTTGTTTCCTCAAGATAAGGACTTATAAACTTATAATCTCTGGAAAAAAAAGCTGAAAGAAAAGAAATTGGCAGAGAATACCATTGCTGTCTTTTGAAGTTTGAGTTTTTCTTGCTTTGAATTTAATTTGACATCATATATTTAAAGATAAACAAACTGAAATGAGGCGACATAGTAAAAGGACAGATCTGGGGTTAAATGATTGTTTTAAGACTCTTAAATTCAACGTGAGTGAAAATTTTCCCCTTATTTTTCCTTTGAAGCTATTGCTCTTTCCTTTTTGTGCATTTAAGAATCAGTATCTTAGAAACAAAATTTAAACACATTAAAGAAATAGAAGTGCAAATTCCAGCTTTCTGCTCTTCTATTGTATTTCTAATCCAAAAAATGTTGTTTTCTTTGTAGATCAGGGGACATTGTCTTGTTTTTTACAGGAAACTGCTCGGGTCGGCTGTAGTTTACCTGCTATGCTGTTTTATAAATAATGGTAGGCTTTTTTCCCAATTGAATACACATTTAAAATGCGAAATTACTTTAAAGTTTTAAGTAATTAGTAATTGATAGAAAGATGTGATCCCAGTCATTGATAATTTACTGGATCTCATTTCCTTAAGGAGGTAATGAAGGAGATTTAACAGTAGACTAGAGTTGAGGAATTTCTCTTTCCTTTACCTGGTTTGGTTATTATGCATAAATGTAGCTGGCCTTCAAAAATGTCTCATTTTATGTGAACTGAATAATGTCCATGCTTTTAATCCTTTGCATGGTAAACAAAGCAGGATAGTTGGGATGTTTGAGGTAGTCTAAAGCTAAAGTTGTTTAATTTAAGGTCAGTATTTGTATTTAAATTGGTACAACTTGTTTTCAGCAGCAGAGAATAGTTTTAAAAACCTAACGTTTGTCCTGTAAATCAGTTTGACAACCATGGTGAGCTTCCCCAACAGACAAGCCTGAAGTTGAACGTCTCTGCAGACCTGTTGTTAGTCTTCATTTAGCCAGGAAGTGGTTTTCAGAGACAAATGCAGGTACGTCAGATTGAGACTGAGGTTTTGATCAGGAAACTTGCATAATTCACCTTGACAACATCCAAGTCGGGGCTCACATTGGCTCCTAAATTTGAACGGTGCTATTATTTACAGCCTTTTCCTGTGCTTTGTCGGCGAAGGCTTCTGCATTTCTGATGCTATACAGCAATCATTCACTTGTTGTCTTTATAAATCAGATTCAGAAACACCTTTTATGGCTTATTGGCTTTGATCTTATCTTCCTCTATCAATACTTATACTTCATAGCTAAGATTAATTCTCAAGAATCTTTGCAAACCTGGAGGGTCTATAAACGTTTTTTGTTTAATCACTAACAGGATGTTTAGAGACTTTTTTTATTTGTGTTACCACGTTTGCCTTTAGGTGATCCATCATATTTCTAACATTAAGAGCAAAGCCCAAACTAATTAACTTAAAACAAGGCTGCATTAACTTGCTTCTAAATCTAAAGATAACATGGGAATTATTCATGAGAGTAATTATGACGGGCATCTTAAACGGGAGTGAACCGAGCATGTCCTTGATTCAGAACATCAATCCCCTCTTCTCTAAACCAAATTGATTGTGTTGTTCAATCACAATGTTCTAGAACGAACTTTTATCACATTTTTAAAGACATGTAATGGTAGTTTTACCATTCTTGCTTAACAAATGACTTTGTAGTATCTGTTTTTTATCTGTCACCTTAAAAAGACCAGAAACAAGAATGTCAGCAACATGCAAGCTTCTGTGCTCAGCAGACAGATGAGCACAGCTAGTGATGTGAATGTGAGACGGCGTCTTTACCCTGGATTCTGACATTCTGACCACATTTCTTTTTGACAAAAGTTCACCTCCTGTGTGCAGACACTGCATGTCGCACTACAGCAAAGTTATCATGCAACGCATCAACACCTCTCCGAGGGACAAACCACAAGTTTTTCCATGCCAGACTCTTAACTTTTCATGTTTTGCTCACTTTTAATTGTTTGTTACATTTATTTCACCTTCATTGATTCTGCAAAAGCACTATTTTTTATTACAAATCAAGAATGTGTTTGATTTAAATGATTATAGTGCAGATGACCAGAAAAAATCTGCCAACTTGTTTTTTTGGTCAGAAAATGCATCAGATCTCATGTATCAGACTATTACACATATTGTGTGACCACATTCTGGTGATGTAACTGATGCTTCAATCAAAGAACAGTTCTTGTTTTGGGTCTTTAACAATAGTTGGACAAACAAATGGAAGTAAAAGATAGGGTTGAAGCTACCAGGGTTTTTGTGTCCCAGAACAAAAACTAAAAATTAAACAGGTCCACTGAGAATTGTGTGTAACATACAGATATTTATGAATATATATATATATATATATATATATTAGTTGTGTAGGTAACATCCAATAATCAAGCTTGTTTAAAATGTGAACTCGTCTGAATGTAGGGTTTTTATTTAGAGTGTGTGTTTAGAGAAGGAAATCAGGAAAAGATGCTGTAAAAAGCGGTTGGATGCAGATCGGATTACTTGCTCTCATTTCACCACATAGCCAAAGAAAACAGTGTTGGGTTTGTTTTGAATCGCACCATCACCACTGAGACCAGAGCTCACTGGTGAGAACAAAACTGGAACATCAGGTTTCGCTCGGCTACACTCCCTGTTAGTGATACTAAAAACAGGCTGGTCTTGCTACCTGATTCAGCTCTGTTTCCAGCCAGTATTATTACTTAACTATTTTCAGGGAAAAAAGGTTTTTTTTTTTTTTTGGGAATCTCTATTTTTAGGTGAAACAAATGAATTTGGCTGGTTGCAGTTGTAACAAAAAAAGTGTATGTCAGCCATTGTATTTCCTGTATAAACATGGCTCTGAGTGGCTTCGCTGCTGCTCTGTTGTTTTAACCCAGAGTCCCACTGTATTATTAAAAAGTAGAACTGCTTGTGTTGTGCCAGCTGGAGTGGGTTGTAATGCTGCTCAAGTTTTCTCTTCCTCAGAAAAGTTTCCACCTCATGAGTGCAATAAAATCTCACTGCAAACCAGCTTTAATAGCAAAAAAAACCCCAACTTATTTATGGGAAAAGTAACTATTATATATCCAGAAAAGTTCACATTTGCTTAATTGGATGTTTCAAGGTTGATTATTTTTAGTAAAGCACTAAACTAAATGCTAACAAAAATGTGGTCTGTGTGTGGGCAAAAATCGTGAAAATAAAGAAAAGTATGACTCAAAATGGCTTGAAAATTGTAGTTTTTTTGTTTTGTTTTTCATATCTAGCTATTACATACAATTTAGAAGTCTATAAATAAATTAATTAAATCACACTATCTGTTACACACCTAGGTGTGTGAAATTTGTTCTCCGCATTTGACCCATCCCCTGGGGGAGCGGTGAGCTGCAGACACAGCCACGCTTGGGAACCATTTGGTGGATTTAACCCCCCAATCCAACCCCTTAATGCTGAGGACCAAGCAGGCATTGGGTCCCAGTTTTTTTTTTTTTTAAGTCTTTTGGTATAAAGGGGTTCAAACCCACGACCTTCCAGTCTCAGGGCGGACACTCTAACCACAGGCCACTGAGCTGGTAGTTAGGGGTTTCATTTTTGCAGTCCTGCAGCTCCTGCTTTTCATTTTCCATGTTTAGCCAATACTTATGGCTAATAATCAATATTTAAACCTTTGATTTTTACATTGTAAAGATTTACGCCAAGTCTGATCTCAAATATCCCCCTTTTGGCCATGATTGCGCTCCAGTACTTCCCATTTTAACTCCTTAATAGTGGAACTCCACATGTTCTCCGTCTATCAGTGTCCTTGTGCTGGATTGTTCTCCTGCCTATACGTTTGGATTTGGACCCATTTTTCCACCCTGACCTGACCATATTACCGATAGTTATTCCGACATAGTTTTCTGTGTTTGGATCGGGAATCATTTTATGGATTGATTTTGTTTGGATTTCTACAGATGGATTATCTTGGACTATTTAAGGAGCGCCGAGCAAAACCACCTGTTCCTCAGTAGAAACCACCCGACTTAAGAACCAGCAGCCGCCAGCTCTCATTTCTTTCCTCTGCATTCAGTCAGCTTCCTGCCTCTACCCTTAGGCCACCTGTTGTCCTTCACCCATCACTCCTTATCTAGCATATGCAGCATTTCAGTCCCCCTTCTGGCCCTGATCTTGCCCAGACTGCTCTCTGCTTGCTGGAAGAACCCCTGAAAAGTTCCAGACGCACTGTTTTGATTAATTGCATATTTGAGCCAGTAACGCACTTCTTCTCTTTTTGAGCATCCTGTCATTTGAGGTTCCAGACAAACGTTACACTTTTGGTAAGTTACCAAAAACTAAATCAGCGCTAAAGCAGTTCCGTTCCAAATAAGGTCAGTTTAATCAAGTCAAGGCTCAATGTTAACTTCCATTCAGATTAACTTGAAAAAAGTTGTTAAAGTCCTTATAATAATAAAAGATATAAACAAAATGTGGTACAAACTAAAGAAAAACTACATCTGCACCATAAAAGAGATGATTTTATTTGCTAGAGGTTTGATGTTCTTTTTTCTAATCAATGTTTTGCAATCCTACGCTTCCTTTTGCAAACCTTGAACCAAGATCAACCAAGAGGATTATTATTCCGATTTGTGGATTCATGATGCAATCTATTTGAATTCTGCCAGAATATTTAAGACATACATTGTGCAATTTAGCTTCTGATTTTTATATTTGAGAAGACTCACAAGTCATTAGACTCTAGATCATTCAGTGTTTAGTGAATTTCATGGCATTTTGTTCTTTCCTCACACACAGGAAGCTAAGAGGCTAAGAGGGCACAGGTGTGTCTTTTTCTTCCTCCATTGTTGTTGTTGCCATAATCTGTAATTTAAAATTTCTGCTGCGGCCCACCAATCCTTTTACAGGCCACACAATCCGGACCAAAATCTGTTCTCATAAAACACGAGCCATTGCGTCCTAATCACATTCTGGCATATCAACCAGATGAGTCCTATAAATAAAATAAGCTGCCCACCACTGTCAAAGGATGTGCTTGTTTCAGTGACTTACAGACCTCAACGGTAACATGCGTCCTTACAAAGACTGTTCATTTCTTTGGTTATAAATAATTTCGCTTAGTCAGCCATTAATCTAAAGCTAAAAATGTCCTAAAAGCCCAAAATGAGAGGAGAACTGGGGGTTTAATGTTTTTTTTTTTTTAAATTTAAGTCAAGCATCTTCGATTCAAAGTTTCAACTGCTTTAATATTTTGAGTTGCCTTTTGGTTAAAGTTAAAGTCCCCATTTCTGCATTCGACCCATCCCCTGAGGGAACGGTGGGCTACAGACACAGCCGTGCTCGGGAACCATTTGATAGTCTAACCCCCCCAATCCAACCCCTTAATGCTGAGTGTCGAGAAGGGAGGCTTTGGGTACCATTTTTAGAGTCTTTGATGTGACTAGTCCATAGATTTCCTGCATACTTTACCGTTAGGCCACTGAGTTGGTTTCCTGTTACTTTGTTAAAAACTCAATACCACATACTTCAACAGTTTTAATGAAGTTTTACAAATTTAGCACCAAAAAAAATGTCGCACATAACTTGTTGTTTTTTTTAAATCTAAAATAACAAATTTGCTAAGCTTTTGTGGCTTGCTGCTGGTTGTCATGGTTACATACTTTGTTCCATTTGCCACACCAGTGCATTTCTCATTTCATCTCTTAACTTCTTCTATCACTTCAGTTATGAATACATGGTGTTATTATGCACTTTTTAATTGACCCTGCATGGCTTTCTGGTAAATAACTTGTTAAGTTGTTAATGTTGATGTGTATAAGTATTTATTTAAAAACATCTGTCAATACTTTGTAAATAAGCAATAATATCTCATAAGTCATATTTTGGGATCACAATTTACTGTTATTTTGTAGACGGAACTGGTCAAAACATTGTTGCTTTTTCAGGGGGTAAAAATGATCCCTTGGTTGGTTTAATGGAGAATTAAAATCCTGGCGATTCTGATGTTAAAGGGTCTGTTCTACCCTTGACCATAACTTCTCTAGCAAAAGGCCTGACCCAGGAGACGCTTGAGTTACAGAGATTCGAAAGAGGAAACTGGTTTTCTGGCTGAGGAGGAGAATAAAGTGGAATTTGAGTGGCTCGCCCCCTGGAATATGTCATTCACTGTCGTACGAGGGAAGCTGCAAGGTTCATTGCTAGGCTGCAGAGTCACATGCCTGCAATTCTCACAATCCCACACATTTAAAAAAAAAAAAATGTATGAACAAGTAAAACCTCTGTTACAGTGCCCTCATCCTGTTCTTGACTTGACTTAACTTTGACTAATGTAGACCAATATGCCTTAAGCTTCATGAGTGTCTTTATTTAAATGAAATGTTTGTCATTTTAGAGAAAATTCCTCTGTGCCCAAAGTGTACTGTTGTATAACAGACTGTGGGAATGTGAGGAACAGCTGATTCCCAATGCTCACTAATGAGCTAAATCATCTGCTATCAGCTGTTCAGGGTAAAGAGAATATATGTTTATCTTGGTCCTTTACCTTGGTCCTCCGGTTGTTTTAGGGAGCTTTAGAAGTTTTTTTTCAAAGGAAGTACACTGTATGAATTTTAAACTGTAATTTTAGGTTTGATTCTGTCTGAACTTCATTAATATTAAGGTTTCAATGGAAGAGCTTTGTAGAGTTTCACTTTTGGCATACTCTACAGAGTTATTTTTGTTGGTCGCGTCATTTCTATCATGTCTGTCGTGTGCTCCTGGTTTTTGGGTTGTCTGGACCTGTGGAAGGAGTGGCCAAATCTGAAGGGGAGCGCAGGTGTGTCTTCCAGTTTCCTTGAAGCTCATATGGCCGCCTTAAGGGACTTTATGAAAATGTAATGTACGGTGCCCTTACGCCACACTCTATAGTCGTTAGTATGGGTTCTTACTGACCACGTGCAAATGCTGCATGCACGGGGTGTGCACGTGGTACGCAAGTGCCCATAGGACGCCCACACAAATTAAGTCTGCTGCGCACAAGGAGCTCACTCTTATCCTGTGCAAGGAGCGCACTCTTATCCTGTGAACATCGCTGACAGGCCCCTTGTGCAGTCTGCACAAACAGACTCCATTTGACATGGATCTGGATCCTAACAACCTCACCCCTTGTGTTGTATAACAACCTGTTAACTCCAGCGTTCCCATAAAAAAAATATGCATGAACATTTATGGGCTCACTGAGCGATCTTCAACCTTGCTAATCCATGTGGGACACCTGCGTGTTCCGTACAGGTTTGCCGATTTCTAGCCCACCGACAACCTGTACCCTGTATCCAGTATCCATGAGGACAGTTGTGCATAACCCTTTAGATGCATAATATTTGCCCAAGTTTTGTTGTCTATAAATTAAGTCAGATTAAAAATCTGTGTTTTATGACAACATTTTAAGGATTAAAAGCAAGCTTTTGCTGTTTCGATTCCCATGTGAACAAAACAGATGACACCGATGTGTTACTCCCAATGTTTGTGTTTTTGGCGTTTAACCTTTTATGTGTCGGTTGTAATGTTTTTAACTTTTAATGTACAGCGCTTTGTCACCATAAGTCACCATATAAATAAAAATTGTATTTTAGATATCAGCTTTGAGAGTGGGTTTCTTCCATAGAGTGTAAAAACAATGGACGAATCGAGTTGTGACGTCACCCAAAGAAAATGCAGTACCTGCGGCTCTTGCGAAATAAGGCAAAATTCCTCACCATTGCTTCCTGACACAGACGCCACCTTATTGAAACCAGTTGACAGTATTTGGTCCGAGTCGCTTTGAGTCATCATATTTATGGCAATAATGACAGTTGTTCCCATAGATACGATGACTGAGAGTGACTTGGACCAACCGCTGTCGACTGGTTTCAATGTGGCGGTGCCCGTATCAGGAAGCAATGGCACTTACTGTTTGGGAACACGAGAAGGAGGGTTTGAGCTGTCCATTGTTTTTACAGTCAATGGTTTCTCCCAAAAACAATCTACATTTTAGTGTCGTCCACCTTTTTAATCATAGTTAATTTGACACCAAGTTGTGCCACGTTTTCAATCTGGCTGAAATCCGAACTGAATGTCAATGTCAAAGATGGACTAGTGTGTGTTTGTTCTGCTGAATTCATAACCTGCCTCTAGCAAAATGTACACGCGTGTCTATATGCCATTGTGATCCATTGCATCTTAAAATAATGAGGGGTTATTTACTGTAACGTTGTACAAGGACCTGCAAAAATGTGCCATCTCTGTAAATTTATGATTAGAGGTTACATATAACACACATCCAGCTCCACTTGCATTTGAACAGTGCCTCCACTTTTGGCCAGCAGTATTGACTACATAGACTAAAATAGTTGAAATTTGTTGTGCTGTTAAACAGCGTATTTTATGCAGAAATGACCACAAGAGAATTTTAAGCTCTTGATGTTTTATTAGTTGGGTTTCCGCTTTTTACAATCTCACTGCTTAATGATGTTTTTTTTAAAGAAGTAGGCTAAGAAGGCAAATCTCTGATCAGAGCTTAAGACGTTTGGAAGCTCTGTTGCATGTCTTGAATTTCCTTGCTTTGTAAGTGAAAAGCTGTGTTAGTGGAGTCAGCCATCATTCCGGTTACATGTAGGTCAGAGGATGTATCTATGTGCAGTTAAAACAAGTGTGTGCTGCCTTTTAGATTACTATCCAGGGTTGCTTTGAATGTTCAGGCTGGCGTTGGCAGTAATTCAGATTATTTGTCTTCATTTTACATGGAGATGAGCTTTGTTGTTGCAGATGGATAAGCAAAAGTAAAGGTGGTATCAAATGAAAATGCTGCACAGGGATTTTTTTCTGTTTAACCAACATATGTTGGAAAAGCACATGCATTAGTGTTTTGGAGCCCTGTGCTTTGGTTTAATTAAAACTGCAAAAAAATTGCAGTTCTTTTCAAGAAAATGTAGCGTTTCCTTTGGTTTTTAACGTTTTGTTTTTTTTAATTTGGCCACAAATGCAAAAACTGATTTTTTTTTATAGCCAAACAAAACTGGATTTATCAAATCAATTCTGTAGTTATTTATATTTTGGGATGAATTCTAAGTTAGTCTTTTACACATTTTCAACTAATTTGAACCGGAATTTTTTTTATTTTATTTAGTAATAACAATTTCACAAAGCTCTGTTGTATAATTACATTGCATTTTGTTTTGGGGACTTTTTAAAGTCTTTTTAAGCTTCACTCTTTGATCTTCCACTACTAAATATGATGTAGTCTAGGGGCTGTTGTTGTAACCCATAATAAAGCTTGTTCACCTGAAGAGGAAGTCGTTGTTTAAAAAATGTTATATCAGCAGTTTTTCCTCTCAGGCTTCTGTGCTGATTGAGTTTGGTTGAGGTAGAAGATCAAGTGTGTGAGGGTAACTTAGCCGAAGACTCTTCGTCTTTTGGGTTGAGTCGCTGAAAGGTCACAGGGTTGGCATTTACATGTACTCAAGTAACTAATGACAGTCGGCTCCTTTGAGTTACCGGTAAGCGTCTTAAACACCATCTCACTCACTGGACTGACTAGGGACTGGTTTTCCTTACACATTGCTAAAAATTGTGAAGAAACAGTTTCTTTTACAAGTAATTAATTCAAAATCTGTCAAGACTTTCTGCAGTTTGCTTCTTTGTCTGGTGTTTGGGTTTAAGGAGCCCACATTTGCCTTTATCCCCTATGTCATCAGGACACAACAGAGTGTTTGAGAAACACTCCGATGTGTGTTCGTCTACACAAAAGCTTTTTGGCCCTTTGATGGAAAGAGCACAGTCTGTGAATACAGTTTGTGTTTTCAAAAACTTGCCAGCGGTTGGTCTATTAACTTCTCGGTCATCTACAGAAACCCTCAAGTCACTCAACCATCGTTTGGGATTTCAGAGATGGAAAAGACCAAAACAAAAAAACAGAGAAAATGGTGGATTACTTCGAAGAGGGGAAATATAAAGCACATTTGAAAAAAAAAATATGTAGAAAGAAAGCACCATAGTGTTTATCTGAGGGTGCAGCTTATCAACCAAAATGCAAAAATATACTTTATGTGGAAGCTTATGTCCTTCTGATGTTTGCAGATTGCTGATCCTTTACAAGTTTGTGGTGGAGAGTGCAGTTTTTTATGTGCAGTCATCTGCTTGGGTGTCAGAATTTGGTCATTCAAAACACGTTGACCATGCGGATGAGCTGGTCTTGTTGCATGTTGTTAGTCACATCCTAAACAATGCTGACATATCCTCTATACAATTTTTCTGTTAAAAAACAACAACTTGTAATTTGTTAGAGGATTTTCTAACATTGCAATACGAAATTGATCTCAAGAAAGTTGGTTCGATTAACAATTTCAGAAATTCTGTAAGCAAAAAAAAGAAGTTAATTTGAAAAGTAAACATCCTGGAAACCAAATAAGTTTTATCTTAATCCCTAATACATGATTTTTTTGACTCAAGGATTCTACCAATTTTTGAAAAAGACAGACTCATGTTTGTGAGATAACTCATGAAATAAGAGAGATTTAAAAAATACAAAACGGTTGTAACATTCTTAAACCAAAGCTTTGCCTTCCTGTTTGAGGCAAGTTTGAAGAGCAAAGTAACTGGATCCAGATCAGGTGACCACTAGCTTACAAGATGAATCCAATTGATTGTAAAGTAAAACAGCCTAACTTCACAACAGAATATTCTTTAAAGATCATGAAGTGTCATTTCCCTGGATTCTTTTCTTTTACATTTTGTCTCTCAAGGTTTTAGTATTTCCATGAGTAACATTACAGATCAAACTCATCTTTATAAGGGGGGCAACTTACAGAATCTGTGACTGCTGTGCATTCAGCAAATCTGGACCGTGTTGATTTTTCTTTCCTTCTTCTTATTTCTCTTTCTTTTAAGAAATCTAGTTATTTTAATTCAAGCAACATTATGGCCTTTTGATTAGCAGGCTATTTTTTTTTTTATTTCTTTGCCATTTATTGACCTAACTGGACAAGTTCCAACACCTTTACAGGGTTCTTTATCCTGCATGTTCTTCTGAAATGCAGATAAACCCATTTGTCTTTAATATTTTTATTGTTTTATTGTTCAATACGGCATACGTGTGCTGCAATCTTTTTGGTTGGTCCGGGCCTGTGGAGCGCCGTAGAGCAGAGCGGCAGCAATTTCCTTGAGACTTGCAATTTCCTTGTGACTTGCAATTTCCTTGAGACTTGTGCAGCCACCACAATAGTACATACCATTGTCATACATGTGGTTAAGTGTATTGAGAAGTAATTGTAGGGATAATGTAAGTTGAGGGCACGTATGACGTACGGGTGATGCTGTCGTATAGTACCCTCTTGCAACACTCTGGTCACTAGTAAGATGTGGGTACAGACCCCTTAGTGACCGTGTGTAATTGCTGGATGCACAGGAAGTGCACGTGTCTTGTAGGTGCCCATAGGACGCCCGTAGGATGTCCACACAAACTACACTGTCTAATTTCCTAATTTCTAACAGTCAGGCTGCAATCACTCCGCTAGAAGGCTGCACTTATCACATTAACAGTATTCACGGGTCCCTGTGGCAGTTCACAGGATTTTGAGAGAAACGAGTACGCACAAACATTTTCACCTTACCAGCTCACGGAGCGGTCTGCAATCTTGATATTTCATACGGGCCACCCTTGTCTGTGTGAACCACACAGGTTTTCCCACTTTTCGCCCGCAGACAGACCCCTTGTAGTCATAAGGGCAGTTGTGAGAAAGGCCATTTAGCTCAAAGCACTTTTGGATTATTTCTTTTCAGAGTTTACTCCCTGAGGTGACATTTTCTACTGTTCAAATTTCCTGTACAGTCTCTAAGAGATACCCCACACATTTTCTCATGACAGCTTCTCTTTTTCCTTTAGATAGCTGTTTTTTATTTGTTTATTTTTTTGGCATGGCTCATGATAACCCACAACTGCACCATTCATGTGTGGCTCTCTCCTCTGCTTCCAGGCTCCCCTCCTCTCTTTTCATTCTGAATTGCCTGCATCATCCATATGCTCAGTTCTCCTTTCTCTGGGTAAATGGAGCCAAGCTCTGTGTCAGACCCTCTGGTGATAAACGCGATTACCCAGAGTATTTATACACAAGCTGTCTGCTTCTATGGCAAAGGTTGCGTGGGAGGCTGACAGCCCTCTTATTGCGCATACCTCATGAATGTGGTTGAGGGCATAAAAGAGCTCAGTATTAATGAGTTTGAGGAATTGCCGACTTCTCCTTCCTTGAGATAACCAGTGAGAAGGGGCCGTGAAAATTCTAAATACTATGAAAGTACATATACAAAGCAAGCAGGTATGTCTAGAATATCACAGTTTGAGTAGCTTTTTTTAGAGAAGGTTTTATGGTTTCTGCCATCAGATGAATGTTATCACAGTTTTACAACTCAAGATGCATTGAATGAGGTAGATTATGCAGTTTGGCAGCGCTCAGGTTAAGACAAGGGGGAGGAGAAGCCACATTCTCTACACGCTACAAAGAACAAAGCCTCTGTTGACCATGGCACATTCCACGTTGCACACTGTATTTGTTGAAATCCTGTGCCATAACCCTAGCTTTGACCTGTATATATGATGTCTCGTGTCTGACAATGCCCATTGGATTAATATGTTGGCTCCAAACGTGCCAGGGCATCAATGTTTTCCCTGTTACGGTTGGGCCTGAGCTTGGGCGCTGTCCTGCAACATGCACATGAAATTGTGGGGTTCTTTGATTCTAAAAAATAAAATACTTATTTTATGATTTTAATTTGGGGTGGCACATGAGATGCACCGCAGAAGGGAACAATTGCCTCTGCTAATAAAAACACTGATGCAGGCGTGGAGATGTTTACCTCTGTCAGCTGTGGATCAAATCCTGCCTTCTCTATACCACCAAGACAATCTTGACCATCAATCAATCATCATTTTTAATTTGGGGCATTGTGAATTTTGGAGTTCATTTGCAAATTTTTGTGCGTTTTGTCAAGCAGGTCCTGGATTGTCTTGTTGACACAGAAATCCAGTACATTTATATCTGCTACAGACCAGACTGGCTGCCTTTTGTTGTATTTGGAAGGGGTTTGTCTTGATCAAAGTCATACTGTCTTGTCTAGTCGTCTGTGCAACAGAATGCTACCAGAGCGATCACAGGAACTAAATAATCTGTACTTTTGGGTCAAATAGAGAGATGGAATTTGTTTCAGTATTTGAAATTGACATAAATGTACATTTTAAATTATGTCTTCCAAGCTCCATTGTGAATGAATAAATTAAAAGATGGAAAAAACGGTGTGCTCGTAGAAATAGGTTTTTAGCGAATAGATCCTAGACGGAAATGTGTATGGTACATTCTTCTCTAAGGGAAAGAAGATTTTTTGCATTTTTATATTTATTTATTTTTTTTTAACTTGTGGTACCGTGCCAAGCTGTTTTAAGGTATAGGCACAGGACACAATGCGTTTCTCCTACTTCCTACACTACAATTTAAGCTTTTAGTCTTGTCTGATCACTGAAGGGAGTGTTTAGACTAGCTAGACATATTGTAGTTTGGTATGGAACATGCTCTGGGATTACTGTAGTATGGATAGTCTGATTTTTGGTAGATTTAGTCAGAACCTATGTTTACCATACAAACATACGTGATTCTAATGCAAAATAGACTCTGTGCCAGTCTATATTGTGAGCTACATTTCTAATGTGGCCAAAATTATTGAAGAGAGTGATTCATATACAGCAGCATATGTAACCAAACCACTATGGTATTGTTGCATGTGTGTATCTGGGTGGATGTGGGTTTTTGAGGACTACCTAATGTGATCGCATGTGTGTAGCTTCCAAATCTCTCCACCAGCTGCACATCTTTTATTAGCTATTCTAAAGTTGAGACATGTAGTAAAAAAAATTGTCTTTGTTTTTGCAAAGGATTTAACACAAGCTCTTTATTTAAAAGATAAAGAACTATTCTTCCATTGAAACGAATCTATCATGCCTAACATTTTATTGGTGCACTGCAATTCTTACCTGGCTGAATACCCGGCTCAGCATTTATCTTATGTCATTTCCATTAAATGTAATATTTTCACATCAAAAAGACAGGTTGAGTCAACAGTTGATCTGTGGGCTTATGTGCAGAGAGTGGTCTGTGCAGCAGCAATGTTTAGAGCAGGATCAAACAGAAATACTACCCTCTGCTCAAGAACTGTTAATAATTCTGAGGAGTAACAGATTGGTCCTGTGGTGGTGAGGATATGGAAACAGTGGAGTCGCGGCATTATCCTGTTACTTTGCTCACATTTGTCTTCCCTCGTTTGCCATATTTTCTGTTTATATTCATATTTTCCAGCAGTTTTCTTGCACATTAGCTCAATTTAAAACCATTCAAGACGTGTCTTCTTCACAAAGAAGCTGCACCAGTAGTTACATGTTACCATTAAATGCTCTCCTGGTCATGCATGAGCCACGTTTGTATGAGCAATGTTTGTTCAGTGCTTTTGAAGTGCTCTTGAGCAAGTGCAGTTATCTGTGCAGATCCTTTAAAAACACTAAACCTTCCGACAAAGATGCAATATTTATTCACAAAATCCATCAACATTTCCTTTAAAGAAAAACCTGTTTAAGGCAAAAAAAATCTTTTTTTGTCTTGTTTCTAAAGTAGAAATTGAATAATTTATTTAGAAAAGTGTCTTGTTTTGTTGAGTTTAAATGACCGGTTATGTGAAAACTGTTTCTTCATCAGCAAACAGATTTTGTTTTCGATTCATATTTCATATTTTACTGGCTAAATGGTTTGGTTTGTACGAACAGCCCACTGTGAAATCTTTATATTCCATAAGGTTGAACAGTGATGTATGTGGTGACCTTTCACCCAGTTTATTTAATTTTTCTGTTTTCATTTCTGCTGATCGTCTTAGGCGATGGGTTAAGTTGCATCAAATCTGTGCAGACATCATGCCAAACTTTAAACGGAACAGTCGGATTTTCACGTCCTCTGAAATGGAAATTCTTCCAGCAGATGTGTACCTCTGAACCCTCAGCGTCTAAAGCCCCACTCCTCTGTTTTCCGTCCGCAGTGCCTGAGGATGTCCAAGCGGAGTTTTTTTGTTCGGCTGGTGCCGTGCCGCTGCCTGCGCGGTGAGGAGGAGGCGGTAACATCGCTGGACTACTCCCATTGCAGCCTGGAGACTGTTCCTAAGGAGATTTTCAGCTTTGAGAAGACCCTGCAGGAACTGTACCTCGATGCCAATCAGATTGAGGAACTCCCTAAAGTAAGGTTTATTTTTATTATCTTTTTCAGCTTTCCATATGTTTAAATTAAAGTCTCTGAAGACCTCCCTTCTTATTCTCCTGCAAAATACAAAATTCCTGATCTTTGATAACCAAAATAGTGTCATTGATCAATCCAGTCATTGGTCTAGTGCAGGATTCTGCAATTTGGTCCAGTTTCTTACTGATCAAAGCCAAGCGAGAACCACCGCTTCACCTGCTAGAAAAATACCGTGTGTAACCAGCAAGCCATTCGTTTATAAAATGTTTACAACAATTGAATTATAATAGTGTTATATTTTTTATAAGTATTAGCGTAAACTACCTCATATGTTTAGTAGCAGCACATAAAAGTTCCTTTTAAAACAAAATGCACCCAATCTCAAAGAAGAGAATCCTGCTGCCAATCTCCTTGCTACTATAACCATAAAGCAATTATCGACTTTTAAGGACTTCACTCCTGAAAGAGCAATTAGACACAGTTAAGATGCAAAAGGTAAGAAACAACTCTTTAAAAGTTTTCTGACAAAAAATCTAAACCTTCTGACGTCCTTTTGCCTAGTTATCCACGAGTATTTTGGAGGAGAGGTAAAACACACAGCGTGTCTGGAGTTGGTGTAATGTCAGCAGCATTGACTGTATATGAGAACTGGACTGAGCCATACCATAGACTGAGCCATCACCCATAGAAAACAGCTTCCTTCGGGCTCCAATGAAATGAAGTCCATTCAGTCCCATTTTTTTCACGATACGTACACCGCCATGTTGGAAATTTGTCAATAAGCAGTGATGGATCTGAGTCATCGTCTCTATGGTAACCGCTCTTGCCAATCAGGAGTGAGCTTGTTCAAAGTCCACACCCCTACCACTGAAAGGCAGGCTCAGGCGGATCTGTCAAACTTTAAGGCTTCTGATTGGCCAGTATGAAAAACTTGCAATACAGAAATTCCAAATTAGGTTAAAAAAGAACATATGGAAAAAATGTACAAGAGCCAAAAGTGTTATTCTGACAGTAATAGAATGACTGAGTAATAGCTGTTGTATTTCTATTGAAGTCTATGGGGTCTTGGAACTAGCGGGTACCTAATTTCAAAAACAGAAATGATTTAAAGTGATGAAGTCACTCTAATGAGTAGACGCAGTGCCTCTTCAACACTTTCCATTTGATCACAGCTTCCCTGAAATGACTAAATGAGCTGCTTGTTGTTGTTTTCTCTTTCTCCAGCAACTGTTCAACTGTCAGTTACTCAACCGACTGAGCGTGCCAGATAATGACCTTGCAGTGTTGCCGGCAGCCATCGCAAACCTCATCAATCTCACTGAGCTTGATGTCAGCAAAAACGGTAAAGAGGAAACCCTCACTCACGTGAAAGCTAACTGGTTCCCAGTGGTCACCTCAAACGTTGGAATCCAGATAAGAGCTTAAGTCCCGCCCACTCCGACACGCAGCGACACCTTCTGGCATCTGTCAGTAAAAGACGTGACCCTAGAGGAGGAGACGCGGTTTCCGTTTTTCTTTCTTTATTAATTTTTTGCTTAGCGTTTGGGTTGCAGCATTTCTGAAAGCCTCTGATGCGATGGATAAAGAGAGGACAGGTCCAGACCTGCAGCACGCTGAACATCATCTCTAGATTGGAGCCGTGTGTTGATTTTCTTTCTTTATTTTTTTTCCTTACCTGGTGCTTGCAGATGACGTGCACTAAATGTTCAGTGATTTCTCAGAGTGGGAGGGTGCAGCTGTTAGCCCTGTTTTCTACGTCAACATTCCTGCAGAAAGTCAGATTTTCCGAGCTTTGTCAGTTCTCTGTGAGTTGCATTTGTGCTCTTTTACATCACAAATACCTTCAAGCTCGAAGCTCTCTGCGCTTTGTGGCCATGAAAGAAAAAAGGGCAGGAAGTAAACCGTCAGATTTGGTCACGTCCTCTGTCTTACAGTTGAACGTTTTTGCAGAGTGTCCAACATTTCCTCTCACCTTTTTGTTGCTACAGTAAGACGCTCAAGCATCGGTCACCCACACATTATGTCTGCTAACCTTTCTCCAGGTATCCAAGAGTTTCCAGATAGCATCAAGAACTGCAAAGGCCTTACAATTGTCGAGGCTAGTGTGAACCGCATGCCAAAGTGAGCGAACTTACCCCGCACCCTTTGCTTTGGAGTATGAGAGTTAAAAATCTGACGGTGAGGTGTTTACGCTTTCGTCTGGTCAGGCTCCCAGAAGGCTTCACGCTGCTGCTGAACCTGACGCAGCTCTACCTGAACGACGGCTACCTGGAGTTCCTACCAACCAGCTTCGGCAGGTCGGTCTGTTGTCCGGTCTGCGGGTTTGGGAGCACCAACGGCCCCCAAACTCCAGAGTTGATCAAATTATTGTCATGGATGCATTTATTTCTCTAATTTCTCATAAAACTGGTGAAGGTTTCTGAAAATATTTTTGTCCCCATCAATTATAGAAATGATCAATATATAATATGTTTGTTTTTCCTGAATGGTGGTAGTTTAATTTTGTGCCAACAAAGCCTGTGTGGCTCTCAGCAGAAAGAAAACCAGGTGTTGGTTTCTGAACCTCACCATATACGTCAGCCTGCAGATCCACACTGCCAGCATCACTCAGTTCTAGAAAAATGTACACAAAACACTTCAATCCTGTCAAATTAAGATCAAATTGCATTCCTTTTTTCTTTGATTGTCTTTGCAGATACTTTTTTTTTTCTTGTTTGATCAATCAAAATATGAAAACAACACATCAAAAGATCTGAAGTACAACAAAACCGTGTTTTTCTTGTTCCAAGTTTAAAATAGTCTATTATGAACAGTTTGTGGTGACAAATCTGATTGTCTGTTAATCGCGTAATGAAATGTTCTTGCATACTTTCCATGTAGATTCCATTTTGAATTTATAAATCCTATTTTTACTTCCTGTCATTGCTGCTATATGGAAGTGTAAAAAAGTCAAGATTTTGGAGTTGATAAAGTTTAGATTTTAATAAATTGGCACAGCAAGAACTAAAACTTACGAAAGTAAAACGATTTTTGTTTTACTTTCAGTTCTGTTTTGCAAGAAAAATATTCCTACAAGGACATTTTTTTCAATAACAAAACAAACTTGGTTTAAGAAAAAAACAACATAGTGACTAGAATTTTTTCTCTTTAAAAAACAAAACAAAACCATTTTTACCACATTGGGCAGATTTTTAATGTTTTGGGAATTTTTAAAGAACAAGTCTCAAATTTAAATCATTTTTTGACCCATTTCTAGGGAGCCTGTTTTTGCTGGTTAAAAAAAAAGAAAAGTATTCATTGTTAAGTTAAACATAAAAAACCAGGTCTGTAATAATCAATACTTTTACTTGTGTAGCGATGAAAGAAATCCATTTGAATTTCACGTTCTTAGGCTCCATATTGGTTAAAGAACGGTCATATTTGGTTTAATGAAAGAAGGTTCTGTTCGGTGAACCCACCGCGTTCTGTTTGTCACACATCTTCACTCCAGCAGGTTTGTTTTCTTCTTCTTCTCACCATCGAGTGGAAAATGGCCAAATCGGCTGACAGCACACGTCAGTCTGATGCGTTTGAACATCCGCTTGGATCATCATTTCCTCTGAAACTGTCTAAAAACTGGATGTATTGTCAATGTAAAAGTGACTGCTTCCTGCTTGCAGGTTGGCCAAGCTGCAGATCCTGGAGCTGAGGGAAAACCAGTTACAGAATCTGCCAAAGTAGGTCTTCTTCACCGTCACGCGTGCCGCTCATCAGACACTCAGGATGTTTGTTTTCATGACGGAACAGCTGAGGAAGCGTGTGGAGAAGTTCTCTCCCGGTTTCCTGGTTGCTTTCCTGTTGCAGCACCTGTAAATATCTCTGTCCTTCATGCATTTTTGGTTTTTTTTGTCTGCACTTCCGACTTGGTATTAAAATTCTCAGTTATATAACACCCTTCTATCCACACACACACACTTGGCTCCTTTCTGTGACAGGTTTTATAATCCCCATCTAACTCGCAGTGGCGACGGTTATTTCCCCATTTGCGCAAGCAGGCAGAACATCCCATAAATATGAGGGGAATAAAGCTTCAGGTGCTTTTATAGAAGGTTTTATTTTTCTGTTCTTCCATTGATGCAAATGCCTTTTCCCAACTCCTCTTGAAAGACCCACTCCGATCATCTTTTGATCTATTTTTTTAAACCGTTCCCAGTGGTCTTTTTCATTACTATTTTGCCATTTTTAGGCAAAATCCAAAAACCCGTCATTGTCCAGGACTTAGTTTTTGCAGTACTTCATCAGAAATTCGCCCCCGCCCCCCTTTTCCCTTCCCTTTGTTGAGAGCTCTCTGTTTATAAGCATCAATACATTACGCTAGTGAAGTGTGCATTTAGGCGGCGCAGTGGCGCAGTGGTAGGGCGGTCGACCCCCACCCGGTCAGAATAATGCAGGCTCGATTCCCACCTTGCTTGCCCATTTGCCGGGGTGTCATCTTCTCTGTTATTATGATTTGCCTTTCAAGATAAAATGTTGGTTCCTGTATTTTTTTAAATAAATTTCTCCCACAAGTGTGACTTTTAGTCCAAAAAATATGGTATCCATACAGTGTGAGTACATTTTAAGCTCAATTTTCTTCAAATATGTCCTCCATCATCCGACAAATGCTACAAGAACATGTAAAAAACAAACAACAACAAAAACACAATTTTAATCAGAGTGGGTCGCCTCTTCTTTTTCATTTCCCTCCCTTCTGCCGTTGAGAAGCCAGCGAGCCCTCAAAGATTTGCCTTCGTCTGCCGCCGTGTTTATGTGACACAAGCCAGACCCGTTAAAAGCTGGAGCCCTGACAAAAAGATGGACTAATGGTCGGGAAGGTTGCCAGAGCGACACACAAGCATCCCCGAGATGTAAACAAATGTGTGCGCGCACAAAAGGAGTGCGGCAAATCTTTTCAGGGCCCTCCGTATGGAAAGCCCTCTTTGTCCCAGCACATAGACATACCCGCAGCGGTTGCATAGACTGAAGAGAACCGCCGTTCTCCTCGCAGCTTGAGGTCAGATGCCTTGGAGTTCGGTTTCTGGTGAATTCACTTTCTTTCTCGGCGTGCCAGCGTGGCTGATTCTCGCACAACTTTTTACTCCAGATCGCCAAAGGGTGTAAATCATATTTAGATGTTTTTTTTTAATTATTATTTTACGAGGGACGACATAAAAAACAAATTCATTCATTATTGGGACTCCCAGCTGAGATTTTGGTATCTCACAAACTCTAAATTGGTCCTCAGTAACCTGGGAAGTTGACAGTAAAAACCCACTCAAACCAAAGGAGGAAAAGGTTGAGCCTGTGGCCTAAATATGTTGAGAAAATTCTGAAAATTTCCATTATTTAAAGCATCCTTCTCTCGCGCTTCAGCTCCAAAATAATTTATGTTCTGCATGCATGCTTTCTAGAAGGATTCGGAGGTTCACGTATGGAAACTGACAGGCTTTCTTGATTTGTCCTGGCCTGTTTTTCATGGCTTTTCGCCCCCACAGGAGGGAAACATCATCATTGTCCAAACGCTTTTCATTCTTTTTAAATGCAGTTTCATCAAGTTCATTTTTTGTTTTTTCTAAGTCTGTTCCTGCTGGTGTTTCTGCAGGAGCATGCAGAAGCTCACGCAGCTGGAGAGGCTGGACCTGGGGAGTAATGAGTTCACTGAAGTGGTGAGTACCTGGACGCCTGCCCAGAGCGCCTCACCTCTCCTGAGGTGACCTTCTGTCATCCCTCTTTAATGTGCTTACTTTTCCTCTCCTGAGTGTTGAAAAGATTTGTTTTTTTCTTGCAAAGCCTCTTGGTTAAGTTGCCCCGCTCAGCGCTCTCTGTCTCCTCTGTGCCTTTAGCCTGAGGTGTTGGAGCACCTGTCTGGAATCAAGGAACTGTGGATGGACGGGAACAAGCTGACGGTTTTACCTGCGGTGAGATTTACGCTCTTTCCTACTGTCAGGGACTCGAACAAATCATCTTCAGGTCACAGTCTTTGACGTCTCATAACTTTGATTTCCTCAGTCTTTATCAAAAGAGTCTATAAAAAAAAGAATTAAACTTGATGTTAATCGATAAGCATATTGATATGATTTGTAATATGTTTTGATGATAGCCACCAAGAACGTTATCTTTGTTGTTTGATAAATAATCTGTAAATGTATTGAAGACCCACTCCAGTCATGATGTATTTGAAAGTGTTCCCAGCCAAAATCCTGCGTCGTTTTCAGGAGTCTTGCCGCAGAGCAACCCCGCCCCCCCTTCCTCTCCCTTTTGCCAAGAGCTCAGAGCAGGGAACTTGGGGCCCACCCAGCATATTTTCTACGTCTCTAATATGCTATTTTTCAAACAGCGTTTTTTTTTTGTCTGCTCCTGATTACTAACAGTTTGAATTTAGAAATAAACTAAGGCTAGGCGCTTTGACTGTACAGAAGGGTCTCAAGGAGTCAGACACTGGGTAAAAAACATACAAACGATTGTATTAAAAAAATAAGATGAAGAAATAAATAGACCACAGTGCTGTTCAGTGGGTAGCTTGCCATCCAATGCTGTCGAGGTAACTGGATCCAAAAGGTGAACGGAATGAAAACCTGGCCCAAAGGGCAGTTGAGTGTTTACTGTGCTCAGGTTTTTGGTTGGAACAGCGAAAAAGGATCTCTCGATGACAAGTTGGCGTTTCAAATACAGCCAGCCACAGCAAAAGGTAGCAGCAGCTACTTAAAATACAATTTTAGGCTTAATTTTCTTGATATATGTCCTCCATTATTAGAAAAATGCTGCAAGAACATGTTAAAAAAACTCAGATTTTCTTCAGAGTAGGTCTTTAATAACGTTTAACAGATGTTAACCGGTCTATGGCAACCAAATAACAATAGAAAAAGGCTAGACAGATCAAAATAGAGGTAGGATTATAGATATATATTTATACACCCAGTCTTCAGCCAACAGTAGCTGGGACAGGTTCCCCAACCCCAAAAGTGATAAAGCTGATTACAATAATGGATGGATGGATTATATGTACTGTATGTATAAGTGCCAATAGGTCTATATATGATTTGGAAAAATTATATCATGATCATTGTCATGTCTAGATCAATTTATTAATTAATATCTGAAAAAGGATTTGAAATATCGATGTAGTTTTATTGTTATTTTCTTTTATCTTCCTTTGTTTTTCATTCCAAATATTCCAAAAATATCTGTCTTAATCAATCGGCTGTAATTATTCTGATATATGTGATCAAAATGTTCTTTTTTTCCATCCAGTCCACCTGCTTATACTGAATCTGGGTCAGCGCATTAGCGGTGCTGCCAGCATTTCTGCAGCATCAGCTCTAATCACAGCAGAGAAACCCTTCATTAAAAATGTGTTTTCCACCTCAACTTTAACCCAGGACATCAGAACCCACAGTCATTCCAGCAGCTGAACCGTTTTTTTTTTTTTTTTTTTGTTGGTTTGTTTGTAATCTGTCCAGATGGTGGGGAAGCTAAAAAATCTGGAATATCTGGACATGTCAAAGAACAACCTGGAAAGGGTGGACGAGCAAATCAGCGGCTGTGAGAACCTGCAGGACCTCCTCCTCTCCAATAACGCCCTCACACAGCTCCCCGCCTCCATCGGTGAAGATTACCGCTCGCTGCGACACACACACACACACACACACACACACACACACACACACACCTCATTATAGGAAATTCTCTTATGCAACACCTCACTTCTATGCCTTCAGCTCCTGCCAAGTATCTATAAGTTTCTGGGTCATTTGTCATTTGGTGTTTTCGTTTCTTGGGAACTGATGTTTAGCTTTTCATAACAGACGTTCAAGAGAACGTCTTCAACAGTGTTACAGAGCTTTGCAAACTTTCTAGTCTGCTGAATGTCGGAGATCCGTGGGAGAATATCAGGGTCAGCTTACAGTAAATGAAGAACCAGACTGTAAATTAAAAAAAAAAAACACACAATTTAAAAACAGTTTGAAACTACAAAGTACACATTTTAAACTTGAAAGAAATATTGAAAACATCTTTAAAAACTTGATTAAAAAAAACTGTAAAGCCTTAAATGTTACCAAATGATATATAATGTTTTGTATTTTCAACTTTTGCTTTCAGTTACGCAATTTACAATTCCATTTCAGACTTTTCATTTACAGAGTTAATTCTAATTTCACTTGGGGCGGGGCTTTGAGCTCATTGGCTACCGAAACATGATTGACACTTTGGGGGAGCATCGTCACTACTGTATGCAACATCGGAGGAGGGCGCCAACCACAGACGCTGTCAGTCATGTTGCTTAGCCAAAGGGGATCGAAACCCCGCCCCCCATTTAAAATAGGGATCAACTTGCAGAAGGCCTGAATTGAAACTATAAATATAGGACTGAAAGCGAAGAGGGAGAGAAACAAAAAAGTAGAGATTGAAATACAAAAGAGCAGCTTTTACAAATAAACATGTGTTTTTATTAACAGTTTAAAGTTTATCTTTTTTTTTTTCATTGAAGTTTCAAATTTCCTTTTTTTTTTTTTCAAATTTGTATACCTTCTTTCTGTTTTAAATTTTATTTTTCCAAATTTACAGTTTTATTTTTCTAAATTTGCAAAGCTTTAGAATTTTAAAACCGTATTTTGTTTTCTTATTTTTTTTCCCTTCACTTTATGTTCAGTGATGAAAGTCTTCCGGGAATTCCCGGAAATCCGGGTTTTTGAGCAAACCGAACGTATTTTCCGGGAAATAAAGACCTGATCGCTTTCCGGATGAAAAAAATATCTGAAATTTGCGAATTTTCACTTATTTTCTATATTTCTCCGTGGATCGCTTTCTCTATGGGCCCGGCTGTCTTGTCTTCCCGGCCGAATTGACCAATGACGGGACGTTTTAGTTGCTTTTGGATGCGTCGACGGCTCTAATTGGCTCCGTCTGTACCACGTGGTCAGTGGACCCACGCTAAACTTTCACAAACAAATCTCAAGAGTGTGCGATTAAATTTGTGTTAAAATAATGGTGGGCATCGTCATTATTGAGCTTGGTCACCACCTCAGTTGTGAGAAGATAAAGACAAATTTGAGTGGTCTTGGCTGGAGGAAAAAGACAAATATGGCGATTTCTTTTCAACGTACGTTCACAAGACAAATATGTTGGAGGTGAGTACAACTGTTGTTCAGAATTTCACTCTCCGTTCTAATACAATTAGTTACGGTGGAAATTATGCAGAGATTAGGGTAATGGCTGACGAAGTGTGCGTTATTATTACTTTTTTCACGTCGGACGGTTGCCTCCGCGAAGTGCGTTAAAGTAATAACGCACACTGAGGCCATTAACCCGCTTATACCACGGTCACTTACAAAAGCAATACATATCAACCAGTTTTTAGTCCTTAATTTTTTTTCCCGATTTGTATTGCTTTTCTCACAAAAAGCGGACTATATCGCGACGCATCACGTAACACATAGTCCGTCGCGCAGCATCACCGCTGCAGTCATTCAGCGATATATATATAGATGCTGATCGTCCCGATGGGTTGAATAAAGCATCAGTTCAAAGAGAAAGTTCACCTCTTACTGCTTGTTTTTGTCCAAATGGTGAAGCAAAAGGTTTAAAAGAAGCCAGCGCAGTGATACAATAAGTTAAACTAGGTGACCGGAATCAGGTTTTAATGCACACCCAGCAGCCAATCAGAATCGAGTATTCCACCGGACCATGGTATGAAACATGCTTATACATTGTTTGAAACCCCCCTTGTAGATTTTCTTGATCTGACTGCAGAATAACAGACCACATTGATCAAAACTGAAACATCTGAATACATTTCTTTATCTAATTTATTTGTATTTATTCCTAATTACCAATTATTTAGTTCAGTTTTGCTCAAAAACATATTATTGACATTAATTATAATTATAAGTATTTGGTGGTTTGGACCCACACTCCCTTAAAAAAGAATGTTAACGATGTTTAATTTTGTTTGTATGTTTTGATATTTCCCAGATTACTAAGTATTGGTGTTAAGGAATTTATGTATTATGTTATAGAAAGATAGTTTAAAGCAGATCCCATATTTTGATATAATTATAGTTTGAGAAAACAGTATTTCTAAAGCAGAAATCGTTCAAATAAATGAGGTACTTTCATAGAATATCATAGTTACTGGTGTTTTTTTGCCATTTGGGGCTTTGATGTTACTATATTTTAGCCACTGTATGTTTTGCAGCTTTAAGGAAAAGCTTAGATTGTAGGATTGTGTTACTTTTAGCAATTATCTAAATTCTTTTTCAGGACCAGCAAGTCCTGGTTAGTCAAACTAGGGGTTTGAATGACAAATCATGATGCTCCAATTAGTCTTAGTTTCTTGATTAAGAAGTGAATAACAAGCTGCCAGAATGTACCAGAATGCATCTAAGACCATGGATTTTTCAAAAATTTCGCTCCGCGCCGCCATAACGCTCAAAGAAAAGTTCAGGGAATTTTTCCTGGCCTGACTTTCATCACTGTATGTTGATCCTGATTCTACTCCATATACATTTTTAACCTTTTTTTTAAATGGTCATTTTTTTCAAAATGTTAATTAAAAAATCCCTTGGATTGCTCCACAGGTGCTATTCTTAATCTAGTGAGATTAAATCCGTCACTCCAGCTGTGAAAAAGCCTGGTCAGTCATGTGTTACACTTAAATGATGGCGTTAAGTTGCCCCACGCTGACAGTTGGGTCCGTAACAACACAGCATGCTTCTTTAAGAGCACTTATGTCTTTCCACCCCCTCCCCGGGCAAAACGGGGTTAGGCCAGGGTGATAAAATCAGCTCAGTTCACGTTTGTCACCATCAGAGTTCATTACGACCAGGCTTATTGATGCGGGTAATAATGAATCTAATTAAGTCCCCTAACCGGCTATCCCGTTCTGTGGTTCAACTGCAAGCGAGAATCGATAAATGTCCCGCTGTGCTGGATTTATCCGTCTAATCGGGTTCTTCGTTTTCAGGCTCACTGAAGAAACTGACGGCGCTGAAAGTGGATGAAAACCAGCTGACGTCTTTGCCAGACTCCGTTGGAGGGTGAGGATTGAAACAAACAAAAAAAGACAGACATTCGCCAGGAATTATGGGTTTTTTTCGTCATTATGAGGCATGTGTTGATTGATCAGACAGGATTCTGTCTAAAGTGGAAGATATCCAGCCCCTCTGCCGTCCTCATAACTCTGTCGACGGGTCATTAAGGCTGAATAGAAGTTTGTTTTTTTTTTATTATTATTCTACAGTTCTGTGGTCATTTCTCATGGTGTGCAGACGCATTTATGCCATTAGCTGAATCAGCCACAGCTCATCTCAGACTGATCTTTCCCACAGCAGGCGCATAAATCCAGCAGCTGTCTGCTCCCGACGCGCGTGGAAGCCCGCCGCACGCCGGCCGTCACTCTGGCCTAACAAAAACAGATTAAGCTTCATTTAATCCGGTTTTTGTTTTTAATAAGTTCTATTTCTGGAAGCGAAGCAGACCAATCACCTTTTATCAACAAAAACAACTGCAGCCGCCCAGACTTGTTTCCACACGCCCTCAACTGTCCCTCGAATCAGAACACGCTTCCTTCCGCTCAGATTATGTCACTAAACCCGGGTTGATCTTAATCCCGTTCAAGGGTTTTAGACTAAGATAGCTCTCCTTTTTATTTATCCTTGGTTTATATCATTCAGTGTTTTCAATGGGCTTCCTGTGTTTTAGTGGAACCTTGTAAAATTCCAGTTTTGGTTTCACTGGATTTTCCATTAAGAGTTTATTATTTTTTTTTTTTTTTTTTACTTTAGCAGAAACGCTGCTTGGTACGCGTTTTTATTTATTTATTTATTTTTTCCCCCCAGTTTCTCCAACAATCGAGATTTTTTTAAAGCAATCTTTCCCCGTACTAAAAGAAAAGGACGTCCTGTGTTTAAAAGTACAGATGTGACAGAACAGATGCACTAAATAAAAGATCCACTCCCATGAAAATTGTCTTTTTCTGGTGTTTTTAACATGTTTTTCTGATGATGTGGGCATATAAACATAAAATCTGCTTAAAATTGCATTTCTGAGTATTTTGTTATTCAAATCGCTGGGAATCAGGAGCGGACAAAAACATCCAGTGCATGTGTGATGTCAAAAATACGATGGTCGTGCCTCAAGCTTCCTGCTCCCCTCCATTCTGATGCACACACTTGTAGACCACCCGATTGATAAATGTCTTTTCTCTTCCTTGTCCAAGCCAGCATCTGGCTCAAAACTGCACAGCTGGATATTTCCAACATTGTTCACCAGTTTTGCTGCACTGATGATGTTAGGTTGGGGCTATTAGCCATCAGGAGAGTGTGTAAACAGAGTCATTGGGAGGGGTTGATTCTTTCCAGTGGTCCCGCCCACAACTTAAAGTTCTCCTCCGCCCTCCTCCGTCAGGCTGACCGCTATAGATGAGCTGGACTGCAGTTTTAATGAAATCGAAGCCTTGCCCTCCTCCATCGGCCGGTGGGTTGCCATCCGAACCTTTGCCGCCGATCACAATTTCCTGACCGAGCTTCCTCCTGAGGTGAGTGGGACAGTCCGAATGCTCGGCCAACATCCTTTTGGCTTGAACGTCTTGGGTGTCTTTCACAGATGGGCAACTGGAAGAACTTGACCGTGCTGTTCCTACACTCCAACAAGCTGGAGTCTTTGCCTGAGGAGATGGGCGACATGCAGAAGCTCAAAGTCATCAATCTGAGCAGCAACAAGTGAGTCTTCAGCTCCAACTCTTAAAATAATAAGTCTTCTTCATTTGTTTTGTGTCTGCGTGCTCCTTTTACATTCTCGTTTGTAATCTGCTGATTCTTTTCTTTTTGCACAAAACTTTTACCTAGAAAAGATTCAGAAAGTACAGAAAGTTTTTATTTAAATAACTCTTTGCCCAAACTGAATAAAGAAGGTCCAAATGTTGCATCAGGTTCAGTCAAAAACTGGATTCAAAGTATTTTCTGTCGAAACCAATCACATTTTGATTAACGCTTAATTTTTTTTTGATAAAATGAAAACTGAATAGATCATGTCAACAGTTTATATAGTCATTATAGACCCACATTTAATAAAACAAGCAATTAACTTATCAAACTCCATCAAATCTGATAGACCAGAGCCATGGGTGCCACTTTACACCTCCATTCTAGCTCATTTATCCTTCCATTATAGCTCTTTTACCCCTACATTATAGCTCTTTTACCCCTCCACTGTGGCTCCTGTACCCCTGAATGACCAAAGTAAAATACTTAATGCATATTCATACATGTTAACTAATAAACAATTAAATTTTTCAGTATTTTAGATTTCTGAAAATGAACTTTTAGTTCCCTAATTGCTCTCTTTTTGAAGTTTAATTATTGAATTAATATTTGTTTTGTTTATACTTCCCCAAATGTCTTTACAATACTGGAAGTATGGTCGAATTAATGTTGAATATACAATATGCAAACATGTTTTTTTGTGTTGAAGGTTGCTGACCCCTGCTACAGACCATCTTTATGTCCAGTTCCAGTCATTTAGAAAGTCCTGCTGTAAATATTAAAGCAAACAGTAAACATATAAATAAAAGCAGTCCCCGTGCGATTTATAAAGCCTAAAATATTGTGACAGTACTTACAACATTATGACCAAGACTCATTTCCTCCTGAAAACAAACTTTATGCCAAATCCCGTTTTTAAACTTTCAGGATCTTATTTGTGGTTTCAAACTTGTTTTTGTGAACCTGTGTGACGGAGACCGTCTTGTTTGCAGGTTGAAGAATCTTCCATACAGCTTCACCAAACTCAGCGAGATGACTGCAATGTGGCTCTCTGAAAACCAGGTACATAAAAACCCGCAGCACCTCAGCGCCGGAACCAGAAGGGCCGGTAGCTGACAGGCAAACCCATCTAAAATGCAGTAAAACCACTTCCAGGACATTTGAGCAGAACGCAACCAAAAGGCAGAGCAGGGCAGGTCAGGCGGGGTGACACCCACTACTCTGCCCGTAAAGTGGAAAAGGATCCTAATTCATGTCAGAAAGTGATATACTTAATTGTTTAATGAGAACAGAGTGGTAATTGAGACAGAAGCTCTGAGATCTGGTGTGTGGAGGATGGTGAACCAGAGGAAGACGATCAGATAAAGAGCTGAACGTGAGAGATGAAAAGGCTCAAATGGAGTCAGCTCCTGTGGGTGAGCGTCACGCCGTCCTGTGTCGCTCTGCGGCACGAATGAAAGAGATGGGGCGTTCAGAGGAGACCAAAGAGCGCCGCCTCCTCCGCTCCGCTGCTTTGAGGAGGTTCAGATGCATCAAAGAGACCGTGGAAAAGCAGCCATCTCCTCTGCCCTTCCAATTAGTAATCGAAAGTGAATACATTTCATCTATAGGGCGCCTCTGCTGCCTCACGCGTGCTGCTGTGGGCTTACAGGACGCGGCGGCTCGGGTTTAGGCGAGGCCTCCTGCAGCTTCATGCAGGAGCGGCAGACAGAAAAAAGTCCCCCGGGTGTCCGAGTCCAAGCAGATTAGAGGTCTGCTTGACATGAGGGCTTTTAATGTGAGCATATTTGAAGAATGGCTTGGAAACGTCCGCATAACGTGAGGAATGAATCCCCGCTGGAACATCAGTTAAGGTCCTCAGATGATTTTTGCTCTTAAGAAGCAGAGAGGGAGACTTCTTCAGCCATGCGTCTCAGAATTTCAGCCCGTGTGGAGGTTTTTGAACTAGAGGCAGTTTTTCTTATCCGGGATCTTCTGACATAAGACCTCATTCCTATGATTCCCATGGCAACGTATCCATTTAATCTGTCTTTATTTATAAAAACGGCTTATACCTGAGAAGTGCACATGCACGCCGAAAGACAGAGATGTTTGACTTTAGCCTGAGAAATGACAGAAAACTGTTCATAAAAACACTCCTGGTTTATTATGAAACCTCAGCATGTAGGTAAAACCACAAATGTCTTTTTTTTTTTTAAAAACAATTTAAATAGACGTTTGTTTTAGATAAAGCACAGAAAATGGTTATCCTTCCAAAAACAAATGTGAGCATCAACAACAGCATGTTCACAAGGAGCCTCACTGATATACCAACATATCTGTATTTATCCCAAACAAAATGCACGTTTACATTCAAACGTAAAAAAAAAAGAAAAACATTTAAAAAATTAGACCTGTGAGCGGCGTTGGACCCGCCCTCGCTGCCCCCTTTTGGGACACGCCCTCACTGGCTGAGCAGCTACGACCCTCACTCTCACATTTTTCAAAATAGCGGCTTGTTTTAGCTCCATGGCAAGCAGGTCCAGGTCATTTTTAGAAGAAATCGTCAAAAGTACGTTTTTGAATTTTCTCTGCAATCTTCTTTTTTTTTTTGTTAACCACGCCCACATTCCTTACATAGTCATAGCTTATGTCATACTGTTTCGTTCATCTTAAGCCAAGGATTCATGCGTCAAGTTTTTACAAAATTACGGTTAAAAAAAATATGCGAGCAAAAGGGAAACAGCACCTTTTGATTCAATTCAATTTTATTTATATAGCCCAAACTCACAACAACAGTCGTCTCAGTGGGCTTTGTAAGTCTTGTAATGTAAACATACAATCAAAAAGGATCATAAATGCATAGAATTCAATAGGATAATACTAAAACTTTAACTAAACAGACTAAACTAAACTGGCATCCCTGCCCTTAGACCCCCCCCCTTCGCGGTAAGGAAAAAACTCCTAAAAAAAACGAAATCCAGAAGAAACCTCAGGGGTGCTCACATGAAGGAGGGACCCTCCCCCAGGACGGACAGGCGATTTACCAGAACTCTTAGAGAAGAATTTGCTTATCTAACTCTACAACTACATATTTAAAGTCCAGCAAATGATCTTCATTCAGATGAAGTTGGGGGGCGCTAGACGAGCCGGAGGCAGGATCCACAGCCAGGTGTAGGAGCAGCAGTAGAGGCGAGCCAGAGACCAGGTACACGGTCAGGTACAGGAGCCCGGACGAGCCAACTGGAATCTGGAAACGCTAAGAATGCTAACGCCGTTCAATTTACAACCAACATTTTCCCCCCAAGTAGCCTCCAGATGATGCTCGGGGAGGTAGGAGGTAATAGGTTGAAATCCCTAGCAGTAGTTAAAATATGTACTTAAGCACTGAAGGTGTTTTTCTTTTGGGGGTGGGGTGGATGGGCGGTAGTTCACGATGTCCAAAATTCATCTCTACCAGGTACTGGGTGCGTTTTTTAAGCATGTGGTGGGGGCCTAAATTTCCCTCCAACACGCAGTAAGAAGAAAACAATTCGGTCCTTGCAGTCCAGGACTACTAAGGGACAGAATGAAAGGAACTGTTCGCGCAGCTTCATTAGTGAAGCTAAGATCAAAGAAAATGTCTGAATACCTTAAAAACTCATAAATGGTCTTGTTTGATGTTGGAGCTTCCACTGCATATTTTTGAATAATAAAGGAGCAAACCTGAACCGGGTTAGGTCTGAGGGACGCTCAGGAGCTGCAGGTCGTGAAAGGTCAGGCAGGTAAGACGAAGCCAGGTCATGCTCGTAGCCTGCCGGAGGATATTCTTTGCGTATATTTTGATCTTTTCTCCTGTGCCTCTCATCACATTAAAGAAGTTATATTACTTTAGTTTGTTTTATTAATGCAGTTCTTGACATAGTAATCGCAGGATTGACCTCAGCTTGGGGGAAGTGATTTAGATTGGCTTAATTTGGGAAAAATTTTGACTCAGAATCCAGATGTTTTCACAGATTTCAGCTACTGGTGACCTTCAGTTAAAAATGCGGATCTGAAATTGACCCCTTTAGAGTAAATTTAAGGCATGGGCATAGATTTCATTGAGAAAATGCGTTTATAATGTGGCTTTTATCTGCTCATGTTTTCAGGGTAAATCCAAAGTTGGTAAGTCATTGTTTGTCTTGTATATCAGACTCTCAGACCCTCTTTCTGTCCCCTCCAGTCCAAGCCCCTCATCCCTCTGCAGAAAGACGAGGACCCAAAGACCCACAAAGTAACCCTCACCAACTACATGTTCCCACAGCAGACCAGGACGGATGAGTGTAAGTACGCAGAGACCATTGGAAAAAAACAAAAACACCGCTTTTCACCCTTATCACCGGCGTCCAGGTGACCTGCAAGGATCCCCAGCTGTATATTTTATGACATTTTGTCACCTGAAGCTCCACGCGAAACCCTAACCCACTTCATGTTGAGCATCCATCTGTTGGTCCGCTCTGGGTTTCCATTACAGCAGAAGGTTCGCGCTCACCTGTTGCATCTTGGGTTCCCCCGTAATTACGGGTTCAGGAGCTTCTACGGGGGGTGGCGAGTCGGCTGCTTGATTTTCCTGAAATCTAGCACTCCCTGCTGCGTTCTCTGCATTTCTTTTGAATCAGTCACAGCCCGAGTGCAATGCAATTGCACACAGGTGACTCATTTGCTGTGTTTTACTGAACCAGACTTCTTTAAAAAGGTTACTTCTGACACGGCAATCGGCTTTGGAGGCAAAAACCTTCCATAAAGAACTTTTAAGGTGTTCTAAGGAACTTTCATACAGGAAACCACACAGATCACTACCTTAAAGTCAAAGTGAAGCTTTACATTGTATGTGCAAATCAGCTAATGTTTCTGCTTTTTCTTAGAGGTATAAAAAAGCAAGTAGGTATTAGAGAAATTTGTTTAAGGAATTGGGGTAACCGTATAAAACATATATACTAATGCAAAATTATTTTTTATAATAATCACAGGTGGACTGCCACAAACTGCTCTTCAAAGTAAAACAAAATGTTTTCTACTCTGTTAATGATCATCAAAATCTGTTTTAATTTTAGAAATCAGCTGCATTTTAAAGGGTTCAACCTCTCCGAGGTGCTCCACAGCTTCCTCATGTTCCTCATGTTCCTCATGCGGCTGCAGCTCCATCTAGTGGTCTAAAGCAGGACCTGTTTTTAATTCCAGACATCCCCCACTCTGATTCCGAGAGCTTCAATCCGGCGCTCTGGGAGGAGCAGCGAAAGCAGCGAGCTCAGGTGGCCTTCGAGTGCGACGAAGACAAGGATGAGAGAGAAGCCCCCCCGAGGGTTAGTAACACACCCGCACTTTTATTTTGAAACGGTACAACATGCGGAGAAGCTTCGCCTTTCCCTTCTTTTTAGATCAAAAGTGAAATTTCTGTCATCTGCTCTGACAGAAGCTTGGCAGATTATTAATGTGCTTACAGTTTATCAGCTCTTCCCTCTGATATATTTCCAAATCAATCACTTGTTAGATTGATTTTCAGACTTTGAGCATAGTTTATAGCTTTTAAAGCAAATCAGAAATATTCCCTTTAAATTTTCTTAAGGGATTTAAAAAGCTTTCCCAGGATTCATTGTTTAAAAATGTAAATAAAAAAAACAAAGTGCTGCTTCCAGCTTATGAAACTGAAGGTTTTCGGTCTAAAAAAAACACAAATGCAGAGGAAGTGGAAGAACTGTGGTCTGAGCTGAAAGGCTGTCACACCTCACATGCTGCAGAGCGAGTGTTAAAGAGCTCTTTCAGACTCTGTCAGGGGAATAAGGACTCGCTCCATGCTTGTCACACGGCAGTTTTGACTGCAGCTGAAGCACAATTCCTCTTCCTGTAAAGACCTCATCCTCTGCGGTCTGCAGCTCAGATCCGTTCAATCAGATCCAGCAGCAATCTCTGCTTTATTTACAGATCATCACGGCAGATTAAATTACCCCCATCGTGTCTTGATCTTACCCCCATCCTATATTGGTCTTGATGTATAAAAGAACGTAAGATTTAGAACTGTGTTTCTGGCTTCAAATCGTGATAGATCAGGATAAAAACCCAGCCGTTTTAAAAAGCTCTCAGATGTGACGTAGCAATTGAAATGGGCGATCCAAAGTCCCGATTAGACGATTAGATCCACGTTTGTTTGATTTGTCTGAGCTGGCATCTGGCTAAAAACCCTACGCTCCAATATTGCTTGCAATTTTTTCTTTCTCTGCTAATGTTAGGTTGGGATTGTGAGGGGGCTGTAAACTGGGGGGGAGAGAGTGTGAAAACAAAGGGGTGATGGGATAAAAGTGGAGCCTTGCTTGTCATTTTTAGCCAAAATAAAAAAAAACCTGTGTCGTTTTCTAGGACATAGTTTCTGCAGTTTCTGCTCTTGATTCACAACGGTTTGAATTGAGAAAAACTCAGAAAAACAATTTAAATCTTAATTATCTTTATATATGTCCTCTGTAATGTTCATCGTAGAAATATTTCAACAGAAATTAAGAAAAATAATCCAGCGTATCACTTTTTTTTTTCTTTTAAAGCATTTATTTGTATGTCGGAGCAGACAATAAGGATTTGGTCAACAACAAACAGTAATGTAATGCTGGTTGTCAATGACTTTGGTCACACACTGTTGCTGCTATTTTTGGTCCATTCTTCCACACAGATCTTCTCAAGAGCTATGATGAGTTTTGGAGTCTTCTGCTGGGCAACACGGACTTTCAACACCCTGCAGATTCTGAATTTTTTTTGAGGTCCAGAGACTGACTAGAATACTCCAGAGCCCTTGAAATCATTTTTACGTAGTCACTCTTTTGTTGCCATGGCAATGTGTTTGGGTTTATTGTGGAATATCCAAACATGTTTAATTATCATTAATGTTCCCACTGATACCCAAGGAGGTATTTGCCCAAAATCTCATAACACATGGCTCCGTTCATCCTTTCCTTCTTAGGAATCTGTCGTCCTGGTGTCTTTAGAGAAAATGAGCACCAAATCATGGTGCTTCCACCACCATGCTTCACAGTGGGTATGGTATTCTTGGGAGGACCTTACTTCTGGCATTTCTACCAAAGAGTTCCATTTTTTTTTCTCCTCTGACCACATGACACTCTCCCAATCCTTCTCTGGATCATCCTGATGGTTTCTGGAGAACTATAGACGGTCCTGAACATGTGCTGGCTTAAGCAGGGGGAACTTTGGAGAATCCATGTCGATCATGCTATAGTAATCTTTGTTACTGTGATCCTAGATCTCTTCAGGACATTTGCATCCCTTCCACATAAAAGTATCTTTTAGCTCCTTAAAAGATCTGCTTTTTATGAACGGAGCAGCTGCTGAACCAAACTTCTCAGAAAGGAAAACAAGTGTTTAAAACCAAAAACATGTTTGCATCCTCGTCTCTAACTCAGCGTGTTTTGCCTGTGTTTGTGCACATTCAGGAGGGAAACCTGAAACGCTACCCGACGCCATACCCAGACGAGCTGAAGAACATGGTAAAGACAGCCCAGTCGGTGGCTCACAGGCTGAGTGAGTCCAGTGACGACTCGGGGAAGGCACCAGCCGAGCGGAACCACATCGGCGTGCAGGATGTCGGGGTGAAGGTCAGCTTACTCTTCATTTCAGAAGAAAAGGATCACTAGTATTCCCTACATTAACATGGCATGTTGTCTGCAGGTCATTGAGGCCCCCTGTCCCAACGGCGTAGCATCAGACACCGAACCCCCGGTTTCGACCAGCAGCGAAGCGCAGAATCCTTCTTCAGAGGACTCAAGAGACATTTCTGAATCTGTTAGTTCACAGAAAGCTCAGATGAAATCTTCAGAGGCCTCCACGATGAACCACGAGGACACTCTGGAGGTACTTTGACTACTGATCGCCTTCATGTTCCTGCAATTTCCTCAACAAGAAATGCAGTAAATGAAGGATTCTGATTTTCAGTACCCCGAGGAGCTAACGGACGAAGAGGTGGACATGAGAATCGCAGAGATGAGGCCGCCTCTCATTGAGATTTCCATCAACCAGCCTAAAGTGGTGACTTTAAGTAAAGATAAAAAAGGTAACCATGGGTTTGAAGTTTAACTGGAGGTTTAACTTTGAAGCGCCTTACTGTCGCCTTTGCATCCGTCAGATGATGGGAAAGATGCCGACTCCTTGCTGGATGACACTGTGGCCAACAGCAACCAGAACAACAGCAACTGTTCATCCCCGTCCCGCATGTCTGACTCCGTCTCTCTGACCACGGACAGCAGCCAGGACAACTCTCTGTGCACGCCTGAGAGGGAGGCCAGGATGCCTTTCCTGCCTAGAAGCCGGTCAGTACTATTTTACCACACCTTTAGGTCTTTGATGAGTAGAATTTCCTGTTCTTAACTTATCGGAGACTCAATAGAATAGGACATTTCCAATCATACTTTGATCTGGAGACTGGAGAGCAGAAATCCAGTGTTGACATTCTTTTGACTGCTGTAACTTGCGAAAAACTGCTAAACTTTATGTGTTAAAGGGTTAAGGAAACCAACCCTCAGATGTGAGCGGATGACTCTGCAAAAATCAGTTTCATGACTCTGATTCCCTCCTCTCGCCTCTGACATTCTTGCTTAAGGGAAGAAGATGAGAACATGAACCCGCCCAGGGACACCACCCCTCTCCTCCACAATGGTAACGGCTCGGAGACGTCCCTCCCCTCCCTCCTGAGGACCCAGCCGCCGCTGCCGGACTACGATCTGTGCATGGAGAACAGGCTGGCGTACAGCAAGTGGGACCAGATCAACATGAACGTCACCAAGCTGCCGAGCTACGACGCGTACCATCTGGAGGGGCCGGACAAGGCCAAGAACGGCCCGATACCCCCGGGGGACCTGAACGGCCAGCAGTACGCGGATCACATCCAGAACGGGAATCAGAACGGAAGTGAGGGGGTGGGGGGGCAGAGGGCGGAGACCTCCTCGGTACATGCCGCCACCCCGGCGGCGGGCAGCGAGCTGTCTCTGTCCCGCAGCACGGAGGAGCTGTCTCCAGAGAAGAGGTCCTACCCGCCGCAGGTGATGAAGTCGCACAGCATCAGCAACATAGAAGCAGGAGGCATGAAGCTGTACTCCTTGGATGGAGATGAAGATGGAGCTGTGATGGGCAGAATGGTGGGGGTGGGCCCAGGAGCGGGGGCTCAGGCCCAGAGCATCGTGAGGAGCAAATCAGCCAGCCAGCTACTCAACGACCAGCCTCTCCACGTCTACAACAGCTCCTCCACGTCCTCCACAGACCTGCTGTCCTCCTCCATGCCTCCTGCCACCAGCGGCAGGTATCCCGTTTCCTCCAGCGTCGGAGCTCCGCCCCCTCAGTACAACATCCAGTACACAAGCAGTGCCATGCCGAAGGAGAACATGTGGGCTCAGAGGTCACTGGCTCCTCCAGAGCAACAGGGCTACTTCTCCCATCCTCCACACTCGCTCGCCAACACCAACTTCTCAAACCGAAACCAGGCGCCCCAGTACCCCCTGCAGCTGCAGCAGAAGGGGCCCCCAATGGCCCCTAAAGGCGACTGGACCAGGGAAAGACTTTATTCTGCTGGCGCCCAAGTGAGGAGCAGCACTCTGCAGAGGCAAAACAGCGGCGCCTCTGCCGCCTCCATCGGCGAGATGAGGCGCATGCAGCCGGCCGAGGGGGAGTACATGACGTACAGGGACATCCACACGCTCCCCAGGGGCCCGCTGGCCATGGCGGCACAGAGGCCCTTCTCAGCCCGCACCTACAGCATCGACGGTCCCGCAGCGTCCAGGCCCGTCAGCGCCAGGCCACTCCCACACGAGCTCCCAGAGCGGACCATGTCTGTGAGCGATTTCAACTACCAGCAAATCAGCCCCAGCAAGCGGCCCAACGCCAGGGTCAAGTCCGAGCACTCGCTGCTGGACGGGCCGGGCCCGGGAAGAGTCCCCGCAGACTGGAGAGACCAGGTGATGCGGCACATCGAGGCCAAGAAGATCGAAAAGGTAAAGCGGGATCAAACTTTCTGTCAGCAAATGATTTCAGTCTGTACCTGACGGAAACAGTTGAAAGATGAGTTTTTAAGAGTTCAGCTCCAAACTAACAGTTAAAACAGTTTGAGCTCCAAAGTTTCTGTGCAAAAAAAACCCGACTAACCACAACTAACTGCATGTTTGTGTGTCTTCTGTTTGTGTGGCTCGTTTGGTTTGATTGCATGGTCCTGCTGCCGGTTGTTGTGTGTGGTCAGAATGCTCTGTCTCGCTCCTATCATTTCAATAACTTTCCACTGAGCTGGTCTCAGGACGGAAACCATAGGGACATGCATGCCAGCCAAGGCTCCCTGGTGTTTAGTGGCAGGGATGGACAGCCCTACCTGAGCTTCTGTGTGAGTACCGAGAGCCTCCAAACAACCCAGGACCCTCCTCTTCCTCTTTGTTTCACTTCCTTCAAGGAAACGCATGTTTCCCTTTTGTCCCGTTCCCCCATCAGATCAACAGAAGCCATCCTTCACTTCTCTTCATTTGACCTTTCATGACCTTCAAATCAAATCTCCCAAGTCGAAATAAATGTTTTTAGCACTGCAAATAATTTCTGTTTTTAACCTTTACTTAAATACTAACTGAAACAAGGTTACAGCAAGAGACGGTGCTTTTATTTTTGAAATGTTCTCTATTAAAATTTGGAAACTATTCAACTTTATTGCCTTCGATGGAAAACATTTCCTTCTTTTTTAGGTGTAAAAGTAAAAAAAAAAAAGAAAAACATATTTTTTCACTTTTTTGTTTTAAAAAGTGACCAAACACTGTGAGAAGTTGCTGCAGCAAAAACGTGTGAGGATGCTCAGACAATACTTCTGTTCTCCAAAACCTAATTAATTTACTCTATTCGACAGAATATGGGTATTTTTTGAACTAATTGTTAATAAAAATAAATTCCAAGTTAAGTTGCTTTAAAGGGTGTTGTTCTTATAATGCAGTGTTTTTCAACCAGTGTGCCGTGAGAAATTACCCTCTTTCACTGATCTAAAATCATTTTCCATCTCCAGGAAATCAGCTCTTTGTTCATCCAAACAAACCCTGATAAAACACTGAGTAGTTAGGAATATGAAAGATCATAAAATACTTTTTTTCTTTGTGTTTATTTGATTCTATTAAAGACACTTTGACAAGAATGACGGTACCACGATTTAGCCGCAGTTTCAGCTGTTTTCTGAAAAGTCCCGCCCTTTTAACTGTCTCCACCAATCATTCTTGGAGGCTTAATCACACGTCATCAGTCTGACCAATCAGAAGTGGTTAAAGTCTTCACTTCCTTGTTGTGCATTCTGCTGATAAAGTCGCTCAGTTTCAACTAAATTACCAGCTAAAGCTCGTCTTTAGCTGTGTAGCTTTCCATAGAATCCGGTGTCAGACCGTGGAACAAGTGAACAAAACAATGAAGCTCAGAGACGCATGTCTGTCTGCGTTCGCACTGTCCGCTGTTTGCACTACTTCTCCCATGATGCATTGGGTTAAAGTGACAGCGTCTCAGCGCACAATGAGTCTTCCTTGTTAAACGTCTTGAAACCACAACGAACACACATCAAACAGTTTTTAAATCTTCTAACCTAACTTTTATTAGAAAAAACAGTTGCAGCTTCCAGCTTTTTCTGCCACAATTATCACAAAAATGCATGTGAGATTGTGGAGGGGCTGTAGATCAATACAGACTATGAGTCTCTCCTTTTTTTAAATTTCTGGATGCTGGTGTTGAAAGGTTGAAAAACACTGTTATAATGCGTTACTCATTTGGTTAATTTAATTTTTCAATGTAATTTTATGCATCATCGTTTGGTAAAGTCCTCAGATTTACCGAATTCTCTCAAGATAAATCCACAGTTGTTACATATTTGAGGTAGTTTTTATTGTACCCGTACATTAATTTCCCACTTCTATTACCTTTTGATCAGTTTTTAAAACGTTCCCGGTGATCTTAAACTCTGATGATTCCGTTTTATCCGAAATAAAAAAAACTATGGCGTTTTTTAGGACGTAGTTTCTGCAGAGCGGCGGCAGTAGTTCATTAGACATTTGCCTCAGAGTTGTGGGCGGGACCGTCGGTGTGGAGCAACCCCACCCCCCTTCCCCTCCTCGTTGCTGAGAGCTCGAAGCAGAAAGCTTGTGGCCTTTCCAGCATATTTTCTACGTCACAAATAGACTACAGTGTTTTTATAGTCTGCTGATAATTCACAAGGACTTGAACAAAGGAATACCCGGAAATGCAATATATGTTCTCCATCATCAGAAACATAAGAACATGTGTAAATCTACAACTTTCATCGGAGTAAATCTTTAAATATTTGTTCAAAAGTTGTTTAGAGTTTAAAAGTAGAACAAGGGACTTTTTCCCATTTTTATTGTTGTTGTTTTTTAGTTGCCCAAATGCTTTAAAGCTGCTGCAACTGTTTAAGTTTGTAAAAAGAGAAATGTTCCCTGAGCATCCTCAGTTTAGAAACATACTTTTTCATTTTAAATAGAATTAGCAAACCAAATATGGGTTTTGTTTGCATCAAATATGAATATATTAAAAAAGAAAACTGAAGTTTAAGCTGCTTCAAAGGTTCTTATAATGAAGAGTAATTTGGTCTGTTTTATTTTTCCACAATCTTTGATAAAGTCCTCTTAGAAGCTGATTTTTCCCAAAACAAATCAAAGTGACAGGAATATCTAACATATTAGACATTAGTTGCTTTAACCAGACTTGTACTTAAAAGGTTTTGATCGTAATTCTGTTTGCTTTTATCATCGTCAAATATTCAACATTTCCTTTCCTCTAACTGCAGTAGAATCTAATTTGCTAACTAATTAACAAATCACTTCATAACCTCTGACTTTATTTAGTAATAATTATAATACACAAAAAAATGTCTCACTTTATTAGTGGATTATAATTATAACAATTGGTCACTTTGGTCATTTGGGACACTTTTACGATGCTAGGCTCCGCCCCTTTTGACTTTAGAGTTTTTATAAATTCGTGGAAGATGCTGCAGAGCAAAAAAAAAAAAAAAAGAAAATAAACATTCTGCAGAAAAGTTGGAAATTATTTCATGATCATCAGATGTCCCATACCATTATAGTCCCGCCACATGAATGCAGTTGACACATGTATGGATCAGTTCTGCTTTTGTGAGTTTATTGTCTTTTACTGTACCGCCTACAAAGATTAGTTTGAACTGAGACGTATGTTGTCGCCTAATTTCCTTGTTTGTTTGTTTTTTTGTCATTTGATTGGCTGATTGGATGTTAATGTTAAAGTGTACCTAATGAAGTGACCAATGAGATTACAGAATCCACAAAAACGGGCCTTTTTCGTTCTGCTGTTATCTGCTGCAAACTCACTTTGCTTCTGAACGACACTTTAAAAGATGATGTTTGCCTCCAAACATGTTTTTTCCTGATCATATGTGTAAAGTTCTCTCTCTTTTTTTTTTTTTTTTTTTTTTTTTTTTTTATAGGATGATGGTTTTCCTCTCCAGGGTGGGCAAAGCTACACTGTGGACCCACACAGAAAAGTAGGCATAAAAAGCAGATATTTGGAAGTGTAATGCCCCCCAATCCACACAGTGATTATAGCCATAGCGCTAATTTACACCCATAAAGAGAAGAACGTTGAATAAGACATTAGATCATAATAAAATCACATCACACTAGAAGGTTAAAAATCAATATAATCCATGATTATGATGGTGTGCTTTTCTTTCCCAGGTGCCTTTGATGAACGGCCAGATGGGCCCGTCGGTTCGAGCTCCAACGTCCATGGGCCGCCACCCGTCCAGAGAGCAGCTCATCGACTACCTGATGCTGAAAGTCTCTCAACCCCAGGCGCCTCCCCGTTACCCCCACGACACACGGCAGCAGGAGGTGAAGAAGGCTCCCGTGTTACTCTGTACCCGTCCCGACGTCGACGCCAGAGATCGACCCGTGTGCTCGTTTCCGGGCCGATACGCTGCGCTGATATCCATTGGCAGGAACATATTGCCATCAAAATTTAGAATAACGCAAACACCAGCAAATAACTCATTTTCTGCATCACCACTAAAAAAAAAATCAACTGTTTATGCTGGTAAATGTCACTAATACCTCCCCGAAATAAGTAAGAAGTAGGAAGAGCAAAGCAGACTGAAGATATTGATACTCAAAACTTGTTTGTTGTGTGAAAAGGTCCAAGACGCACAGAAAACCGCGCTCATATTGTTTGTGTTGAGAAGAGGAACCAACCAAAACCCGGGTTTGGGTTCACGAGCAGCAGATTCAAAAGGTTGGAGAACGGTTCATCTGAGGCCAAACCCATAGGAGGGTTCTGATCCAGCCACCTTAAAAAGGCCTCAGAGTGACTAGAACACGATAGAGCAGTTGTCTCCCAGCTGCAGGGTTGCTGGTTCCATTGCTGTGTGAAATGCTTGATTGCCTTGAGTGTGAAAGCTCACATGGAGGTGAGGACCGTACAGGAGCGCCTGGAAGCATTTTTTTTAAGGTTTGGAAATTTATTGCACATTTTCACAGAAGCACAAAGTGCTTTAAAAGGGCAGCATTTTTCTAATACGACAGTTTATTGTCTGAAACTGTCAAAGAAAGAAGCTAATTTGTCCTAATAGGATTCCAAAGCCTTGTGGGTAACGAAGTCCTCAATTTAACCCACAATGTTTGCCATATTACTATCACTGTATTCAGAATTTAAAAAATTAACCCAAAGAATCCACTACATAAGTAAACAACAACTAAAACTTGAGCTTGAGGAATATATATATATATATATATATATATATATATATATATATATATATATATATATATATATATATATCTCTTCCTGTTATTTGTTAACCTTTTACTTTGAAACTTTTCTCCATTTCCTCTGAGGCTTTTTAGAATTTTTTAAGCTTCCCAGTTGCCTTTTTTGAATGAATCTCAGTGTGGGAACTTCTGCAGACTTTTCCATCAGAAGTTTTTCTTTAAATGTTTTTTTTTTTTTCTTCTTCTCTGTAATTATTGCCGGCGTGCGTCTTGTCCTCTCGCTTCACCCTGACGTGGGGAAGTTGCCGCAGCGATGGCTTCTAAAAGTTGTGTGGGTGTCGTTTCAGATCCGTGTGAAAGTGGAGAAGAATCCAGAGCTGGGTTTCAGTATTTCAGGTGGAGTAGGAGGCCGGGGAAACCCCTTTCGTCCTGATGATAATGTAAACTCTCACCTTTGATTCCTTCTTTTTTTTTTTTTTTTTTTTTTTTTTTAAGATAATGATGTAAATTGAAATCTCTGCTCTGTTGAATTGCAGGGCATATTTGTGACAAGGGTTCAACCTGAGGGCCCAGCTTCAAAAGTCCTTCAGCCTGGAGACAAAATCCTCCAGGTATCCTGCTTTACGGTTTCACCAGTGACTGTATATGAGAACTGGAGTGAGCGAGTGTGACGTCACCCATAGAAAAAGGTTTACTTCTGGCTCCAACCCAATCACCTCAATTCAGTCGCCATTTATTTTTCGGGATGCGGTCGTCGCCACATTGGAGCCAGACGGCTTCAGTAAGCAAAAATTGCCGGTCTGAGTTTCCATGGCAACCACTCTTGCTATATCAGGAGGGAGCTTGTTGGAAGTCCTCACCCCCTACCACTTGAAAGCAGGCTACACAAATGTGTCAGAGATTTTCAACGTTTGACGTGGGGGGCCAACAGGCTCCACCTACTTTGATTGAGGCATCTGATTGGCCACTTCATAACTTAAATAAGCAGAAAATAAAACATGAAATAAAATGAGGATCGTCAAGAACATGTTAAAAAAAAAACAGACCAACAATGGTTAGAATAACCATTTATTTCTCTATAGATGTCTATGGGGATTTTGGCTTCTTGGAGCCAGCAGGTATTTCCTGTTTGGAACGCCGGGAGGGAGGGGTCACTCAGTCCAGGTCTTACATACAGTCAGTGGTTTATATTGCTACCCGATCCGTATTCCGCGTGCACGACATGCATCAACTCCCTCTCAAAGCGTTTTACAGCACTAACTAATAAAAGTAGCTCTTGAGATGTCAGTAATAATCATAACCTCATTAAACGTTTACAATAATAGAAACGTTTATGTTACTGTTGACAAAAAACAGGAAAAAAATAAGTCAGACTGCACAGCTGGACCTGTCCGATCTGCTCCGCTCACATCCAGATGTTTTCGTCTTGTGTTTCGTTTCATGGCAGTTTACGCCCTCGGTGCTCAACGACACTTTATTAACGTAGACATCACAGACGTTAATGATGGTTCATTTGGCTGCAGAGGTGGCTGTCGTCGCCCCGGGGGCATCTCCTCAGAGTGAAATGCTCCCCCTCTTCTCCTCTTTTCCTGTCGACAACATATATGGTAAAATAAATTAAAACGATCAAACGGAGAGAGGAGTAAACTCCAAGCCATGTGCTTTCCATAATGGTTAAGTTTTCCTCATCTGTAAAGACAATATACACTTAACCAGTGTTCCATTTTGGCGCCTTCCTTCCTATTTTACCGCGCTGCCAGTCAGTTGGGGGAAAACTCTTCACTGTTGAGGAAAGCATCAGTCAATCACTGCCAACATGGCGGTTCAGATTGGGTACAGAGAGGGTAGCGACAGTTTACACCAACATTTTCTCTGCTTTTTAACGAGGAATAAACCCATTTTCTTGTCTTGCAGGCTAACGGATACAGCTTTGTGAATATCGACCACGGGATCGCCGTCTCCCTCCTGAAGACATTTCCAACCACTGTGGATTTATTGATCGTACGGGAAGTGCAAGCGTAGACTTGACCGGATCGTGGGTGGACGGGGATTGGGGGCGGGGGTTGACAGTCGTATTTTTGTACACACAAAAGACTCATCTGGCACCTTTTGGGACTTTTCAACGTGGAGACGTGCAGACGTCTCTGTGGAACCAATCTAACGGGAGAAACCACTGCGTGTAGTGGATCTAAGCGCGAACGCAGCAAACACCTGCGAGCACGAGTCCTCAGAAGGCCGTCACTGTGGTGTATATAAATATATATATATATTTTTTATACAAAGAAGCTGAAGATATGACATGCTCTGATGCAAAACTCAACTGTGGTCTCTGTACAGATCATCCTTTCTGTCCAAAACCACTTGTTTTTTTTTTTTTTTTTACATCAGATGGATTTGATGCTGACCACTAGGGGGCGGAGCTCCCTTTGATTCTCTTCCAGTTTGCCTTTTTTTCTTTTCATTTTCTTCAGTTTTGAGGAGTGGAAACAAGTTTCTGGTTTTGTCCGGCAGCCTCTTCTGAAGGGACTGTGTCAAGTTATCGGTGTGGAAGAGACGGATGTAGATCATGGAGGCGTTTTTTTTGGTTTTGTGGAAATCCGTTCCGTCTTCTGTAAAAAAAAAAAAAAAATTCTTGGAGCTTCAGCTCCGAGAACACACCTGGATGGTCAAACCCGTCCCATGTAGCAGAGGGTTGGAGAAGCTTTTACCCCCCTCCCAGCAAATACAAGGTTTTTTCCACACACACACAACTTAAAAAGAAATTGGTGAAGCTGTGAAAGTGAAGGTAAGAGGAGATTGGTTAGGAAAGACATCTGAGGGATATTTTTTTTCCTTAAGTGACTGGCAGTTTTTTGTTGTTGTTTTTATTTTTTATTTTTGTATGCATGGGAAGAGACCACAGGTTGCCTTTTTTTTTATTTTTTCGTCTCTAAAAAGTGTGATCACGCCTCACTTCTTGAGCAGCTTTTTGTTTTCCTGTCGCCGCACAGAACCATTGGGAGACGCGAAAGTGCCATAGACCTCCAACTGTTCAAACCGGGGGGGGGGGAGGACGCATGACCCCCGACGACCCGAGCAATACTCGCATTTCCACAGTACGTCAGCAGCAGAGAGCAATACTTAAAAACCTTTATTTTAATTCACACATGATTTTTAAACAACCCCTGATGATTTTACATGAATTTAAACTGTGAAATTACTGTGTTTTTGTAACGAAATGGCACATGATCATGTAAAGTAGTGCTTTAAAGGTAAATCTATACATGTCGACGCGTTCACAGACTGTTGTCGAGTTTCGGATGTGTTGTGTAACTTTGGGAGGAAATGCAAACCCTGAGCTGCTTTTGGACAAACCAGCAGGATCGGCTTCGATTGGCCGAACTTTGAGTGGGTGGGGCTTGTTTCCGAACTTCTTTTAATTTTATTTTTTTGTAGCTAGTTCAAAATCCAGCATTGTAACTTGCTACCGTTGTTCAACATAAACGGAGCAGATTTAATCCAAAGCAGATTATGTCTTCTGCTTTTTTTTTTTTTTAAGCCACTGTCAAATCGAACTAGAAACACTGTGGAGAATCTTTTTAACATTTTGTTTTTAGAGTTGTGGAACGTGAGCTGGTTTAAATGAAGGGTGGCGAATGATCAATACCCAGAGCAAATGACAGGATGTGCATTTTACACAGAAGAAACCTGATTTTTCATGTCATGTTCTGATTAGTTTGGACTTTTTAAGACTAGGGAGATTCACTTCTGGGTTTAGTCACTTTATATTCATGACAGTTAAAAAAAAAAAAAAACTGTCTGATTATTTTAGACAATTATGGGAGATAAAATGTTCTGTTAAATGTTCCACATTGGTTTGTTTCTTAAGCCCCCTCTTTGTATTTATTTAGCAGACGGATGTGGGTTTTAGATCTTACTAATCAAATTGTAAATACCCTTTTTTTTTTTTAATGAAAAAAATGAAGAGTCAAATATGGCATTAGTGACTTGCGATTGTAAAAGCAGCAATAAATTGCAAAGTAGTGGCACCGATTTAAATGTAAAACTAGAGTTTTTAAGGTTTCCGCGGAAACGGTCACAATGAAATGATTGGTTTAAGTTTACCCAACATTCCAGATTTTGTACAGAAGTATCCGTTTCAAAAATAACCTGTGGGAAATAAACTAATTCTGTTTAACAGTGATTCTTGTCTGTTGTTTCCTTTATTTGGTTTATTTTTATGAATAAAAGTGAGGGGAAAATGGGATTTTGCAAAAAATGTTGCTGCCATTTATTTGGTTAAATGCTATACAGCCATAATGCTATACAGCCATAATGCTATACATCTATAATGCTATACAGTATTCAACCCATTGTTTTCCTGTTGCTCTTTTTTTATTTTATTTCTTTCTTTATTAAAGTATCTTCCACTTTTTTTTGCACTTCACTCCTACAATTTTTCAGCTATGTTAACCACTCAACTATTAAAATGTTCAGCTCTTTCAGTTTTGGCATGACACGTGGACTGTGGTGCACAAGGTTGCCAGTTCGAATCCCGGTGCAGGCGTTTTTCACAACCTTTTTTTGTTATTGTGCTGTTTTCGCTTTATTTATAGTCAACTTTGATCATTTCTTTCTTTATTTTTTGCTAATTATTACCCTTTAAGTTTCATTTTCATTCAGCAATATAGCTTTCAACCCATATTTTCTTCTGGAAGTGCAGCTCCTTCTGGTCCAGACTTGTAGTTCAATCGATCAGAAGAAGAAAAAACACAATACAATATGAGATGCAGTCCCAGGTCATGATACAAGGCAAAAACTAAAATCAGATGCACAACATTTAAATTATTTCCACATATTGGAATGAAAGCGCGCAGCACTAAAAACAATATCTTACTTATGGACGAGAACATTTTTTCTGATAGCTGCAAAACTAATGTAAAGTTATTCAAGCGACTTTCCACTTTTCATTCACGAAAAGGTTCTTTTTAAAGCTGTATGTTTGAATATATGTAATTAATTATGTAATTATTTACACAAAATTATGTAATTTATTACTAAATTGAACAATGTCTAAGCAGTCTAGAAGAAAAAAGCGTTTAGTCTTTATATTTACAAACTTTGAACGTTTTCTTGTGAAGAACTTGGGCATTAAACTAGCAGAGTTACAGTAATTAAGTGGCAGATATCTGATTTGTTTTAGTTTTTAGATATATATTTATATATTTTTTTTATATGCCTTGTAATTTTGTTGTCTAATTTTCAACTTTTAACTTTATTCTATTTATTTTTTCTATTTATTTTTAATTTACACTGACATGTGAGAGATGCCAAAGGAAAATTCCGATGTACTGCATGTGCAAACGGCAATAAAACCTTGAACCTATGTGGTCTCTTTTCATTGATTTGGAGTAATTTATTATAATTAAAATCCAAATTGATTGATTGACTGATGTCCTTTTATTTTTAAACTCAAAGTAAAATAGTTAAACACAAGTAACAGAAAGTACTCAAGAAAGGAGTTGTAGAAGAAAAATCTTAAATTTCACCTGCAGTCTTACGATGCATATGCTTTTACACATTAATTATTTAACCATTTTTCACATAAATCCAAACAAATTAAAGAAAATTAAAAAAAAAAACCCAGCAAGGAATAATTGATGGTTTTCTATATCGTCTATATACCATTATAACTCTTACTTTCTAATGTAAACCTCTCCAAAATGTTCAGTTTGTATATTTTTTAACTGTGTCACATTTTACTCATTTTGATACTTTCCTCCATTTTATTCCACATCCTACTTACAGAAATGCACATAAATATATGTATATGTTTTGGTTTTGTTCATACACAGGTTGTTTGATGACATTCTTCTTCTCTTTCCTGAAACAGTTTTTGCACCTTCTGTGTTTTCAGCTTTATATATCATTTGCATTTGACTATATTTTATTATGTTTTAAACTTTAGTAATTTTAACATTTCCATCTTAATTTTCTGGTCAGTTTCAGGACAGCTGAATTTAATCTTATCCACTCTTCTGATACGTACGCCTTAATCACCACTTCCACCTTTGTTTTGATCTTTCGACTACCAAAGATCATAAATTTTGCTTTGTCTAGATTTTTTTTTTTTAATCAAATCATATTTTCGGTTTGGATAGTTCAGTCGTGACCACATCTAACAAGTGTTTTATGTTCTCTCCTGCACAGAAAGCGTTTTTTATCTACAGTAATAAATAATAACCCTATAAATACATGCATTTTTGTTTATTTTAAACTGCTGCTGTTACACATTTTTTGACTGAAAGTGTAGCTATGAGGCATGTCGACCTGTAGGGGGAGCTAGTGAGCCTCACAGCTAGTAGCGTTGCTGCTTAAACCCAAGAGGAAGAGTGACATTTCCCGCTTCACCCTACAGGGTGCGCTGTGCCCAAAAGGCTAATTGAGAAAAGGTAGAAAATAAATAATTCCGACAGACCTAAATATAACGTATTTATTTTTATTTTTTATTTTACAATGAGCGGGATACCTGGGACTACCGTCGTCCAGGTCACCAATCTGTCCTCGGCTGTGAGCAGCGAGCAAATGCGAACCCTGTTCGGTTTTTTAGGCGACATCGAGGAGCTGCGCCTCTACCCGCCCGAGTGAGTGCGTCCTTCCTCGGCCTGAGGCGTCAGGCAACATCGCGGATGCGTGGCCTGATCGCAAGTCCGCCCTACTATTTTAGCTAAGCACGCCGATGTGTGCTTTTTAAATAACATGCCTTTTTTAATTCATTCTTCTTTGTTTATCAACAGCAACACAACTCTGAATTTTTCATCCAAAGTGTGTTACATAAAGTATCGAGAGCCTTCCAGTGTTGGTGTGGCGCAACATCTGACCAACACTGTTTTTATTGACAGAGCTTTGATAGTAGTCCCATGTGCTGAAGGTGAGTGTCAATCTCAGATGACTCCCTGTTTTGACCTCTTTAAATTGACCTCGGTGTTTTTATTTATGGGGGTGGTTCGTGCGTATAGGTGGGCAGTTGTGTCACCAAGAAGATATTTAGAATCTGACACACAGCAGGTGATGATGGGTTTTTTATGGCTAGCTAGTTTCTCAGAGCACCCAGAAAAAGGTTCTTGTTTTGGTGTCACAAGGTGGTTCTGACTGATTAAACATAGAGATTTAGATTTTTTATTTTATTCTCCAAGTCATTAGCAACACTCAACCCATCTTCCATTCATTTTACGGTGCTCCTTTTTAATAGTCTCCCCATCCTTCTGGGCGCCACTGTTCCATTTTTGTACAGTCACAATGATGTCACCACTAACCTGATGCTTTTTGTCCTCGTAACTTGGTGCTGGATGGCTACAGAGTTTATTAATTTGGTTCTGTATGTTTTTTCTGTGTGATTATGTGTGCATATCAGATGACTAGACTGGCCCAGCTGTTACACTACACTAGCCTGAGTCAGGCATTGTTTTCCAAGCCACTACCCCCCGATCGGGCCAACGCAGCCTTCAAGGGGGAATGTGACCCGGAGAATAGCCAGCTGAACCTTCCAAGATGGACACCTTGTCTCTTTTTTTTTTTATTATTTTAATTTTAATTTTTTTTTTCCGGTTTGTTTACTTTCATGCTATTCCATTTTGTCCACTCTCTACTGTCTCTATTTAGAAACTGCAGTTTTTGCTGATCTGTAGCGCTGTGTTTATCTTTGTTATTTTCGTTTGTTATTTTGGTTGTTGTCCAACCCCCTCCCCTCCCCTCTCTCTTTCTGCTGCAGCTTGTGTGTGGTTGAGTTCTGTCCGGGTTGCTACGACACATCGCTGGGATGTGTGGCACACAAGGAGGGCTAGGAGGACGGCTAACTGTTGTTCTCCTGCGACTGTTGTTGTAGTGGAGGACTAGTGCTGGAAGCATTTTTTTTTTTATCTGTACTTCATATTTGCACTAAGAACCAGCTTTTCCAATACAGAACTGATCAGCTCATAGTAACACATGCTATATTGTTTGTTATTTATTTATTTAAAGACCCTCTCCGATCATCTTTTGATCTATTTTAAGTGTTCCCAGTGGTCTTTTTTTTAAATCCAAAACCAATAAGAGTGTGGTTTTCTATGACATAGTTTCTGCAGGGCAGCATTAGTTCATTAGGAATTCAGCTCTAAGCGGAGAACCCCGCCCCCTCTCCCTGTTACTGAGAGCTCTCTGTTTACACGCTCTCCCGCTAGCTTACAGGCCCTCAACCCCCCAGCCTACCGTTACCGGTGCAACATAACATAACATGCTACGTTCACAGCGAGCTCAGAAACGCGCATTTAAACAGCCACTTCCAATAAAAAGTCTATGTAAACTGTGTTTACGCGTCGCTCTGCACGGTTTTTTACCTCATTTTCAGGATCTACGCACAAAACCAGCTGAACTTTGACCAGTCAGGGACTCTGAATTTGGCGTACAGGTAGCGTTCTTTTCAAGTCACAGAAGTGCCAACTGTTTGAAAGATCGTTTGCTCCTGATTCACGATATGAATGAATACTGAAAAAAATATATATTTTTAAGGGGAATTATCTTAGTTCATCATCAGAAGAATGCCACATTTTCTTAATCGGAGGGGGTCTTTAATGCCAATGTTTTATTTTGAAAGATGGTTGCCACAGCTCTCTATAGAGGGAAACTGGTTAGATAGTAAATTAAGCTAAATCCCTGCAGTTCTGCTCTTTTTGTCTTCTTCTCCTGCAAGGAGGCAGATTATAATCCAGAGTGACATGAGAAAAACACATATACTTTCAGAATTGACTGATTTCTTACATAGCTAAGTTATGGCTAACGTTTCCCACAGTTCTTAAAATTGTTGTTTTTTTTTTCTGTATCTGATGTTCTGTGTGCTATTAGTGATGCAGCCATTGGGGTTGTTGTGTTGCACACCTTTCCAACACTGCGAAACGATCGCCCCGCGGAAAAGAAAGCGCCCATGCTTGATATCGTATGGTTCATGACCAATATGTTTCCAGTACAGGTGACCCATGCATCAAAGTGTTGACTCATTCTTTGCTTTGTCTTACTTAATGAAAAGAGTTCAAGGACAAATCTGTGCTCCTGTTTGTTTCTTAAAAAAAAAAACAGCTTTTTTTTTTTTTTTTTTTTTAAATCACACCATGTTAGTTTCACAGAAGAGTATTAAAAGCAACAATAATTATTGGCTTGAGTAGTAGACAGCGTAAGACTTGTGTGGGGGAAGTTTATGTTCTTTTTTCTCTCTAGAATACAGTGGGCTAATTGTGCAGATATAGAGGAGACTTAGAGGAAAACGGCTCTTCTGCCCACTCTTATATCCGATTTGTCCTGCAGGAAAAATCCCAGAAGAGGCCAAGGCTCTGTCTCTCTTGGCACCCGTCCCCCCCGTGCCCAGTCTGATTCCTGGCGGAGGTTTGCTGCCAATTCCGACTCCAAGTCCCCTTCAAAATGTGAGACACCGTCGTCGTGTGTCAGTCTGGCTGACGACTAGGCCTGCACAATAAATCGCAAATTGATCGTTTTGTCGCGATATCGATCAAATCTCGCAAAAGTCAGCAAAAAATTGTGAGAAACGGTCAACTGAAGTGTGCTAAAACAATCTTATGGCAGCTTGAAGTGTTTAACTGATCAAAGAAATGCCTTTAAGCATTTGACCAATCGGATGGAGCGTTTTTATGTTATGTCTCCTATGTAGACGAGGGTCATTTGGAGGGTAATTTAAGTGATGCTGACTCATTTGCAGTGAAATGGAAATCATGTTTTTGGTTGTTTTGCTATTTGTTCATGTATCACAAGTTGTATCTGATATAACTAATACTGCAAATGGCGAGTTTTCCTCATATAATTCTCTCTACCTTTAAACCGTTTAACCCTGGAGATGTCGTTGGCGACGCCTAAATAACCCGCGCTCTTTGACGCCCGGTGACTCTTCAACCGCTTATGTGATCCACAGATATCGGCTTCGCATCCATACGCGTCACATCATGGCGTCGGTTTTTTAAATAAACGGAATCAAAGCGTGCTTTGCCCTCCACGCCTAACACATCGAGGAACGAAAAGACTCGCTGTTTCTTCAAGCAGACTTCTGGCGGCTAAATCTTGTCCCGAGTTAACCCCTTAAACGTCGGCTTGACATTTTATCAGCTGCCATCGCTCCTCAGCCTTTCATGCAATGAACCTTGCGTTGTCCCTGACTACATACAGACGTTCAAAGTCGGTCCGCGAAATATAAAGCTTGAAGAGGTGAACTAGGCCAAGAAGAACTGTGGGACTTCTGTTATTTTTTCTCTCGTTGCCTTGCCCCGCCCCCAATGACCCACGAGATCTTTAGTCATGTGGTTTTGTTTACAAGTTTTAGGTTTGAAACAGAAATGTCCGGTTGACGGCACGGACCAATTGCGAGGTTCAGAACTCGGTCCGGACCAACGGACTCCTGAATACACCTTCAATTTCAGCCGATTCTGAAGCCGTCTTGAGTTTACGCTGATGTTCGTGGAGGCATCGCTGACCCCATCTCCGGTGTTAAAGGGTTAACAAACATCCTTTTTGTTAATCCACTTTTAAGTTTTATTCACAAAGCCATTTCCCAAAAAGAGCAAGGCCATTTTAAAACGGCGGTGCAAACTTATTCAAAAACACAGAAAAGTCTGATTTTTTTATTCTTCAGACCGTGATTACTGTAAACATATAAAATAACATAATTCGCGTTAAAAATGCATGCTAGGCCTCCTTAAAACTCATGCTTTGTGATTTCTTTCCAGCTAAACCTCCCTTTAGTGAATCGCATCTCGGCTGGCCTCAGCCCCACGTCTTCGGTTCTCGCCCAGCCGCCTCTCATGGGAAACGTCGATCCCTCCAAAATCGATGAGATCAGGAGGACAGTTTATGTTGGCAACTTGAACTCACAGGTAACCACTGCGCTGCTTTACAGGTGAGGAAAAAGGGAATTCCACCTTAAATGGTGGAAAAAAACGCCTGTAGCAACTTTGACTACAGATTACAGTTGAGGAGATTTTTATCTGTGGAAAAGATGTTAACATGTATTAAAGGTGAGGAAAAACTAGTTCTAGGAAACAGATTTTCTGATGTTTATGTAATCGTTTTCGGATGTAAATCTTGCTGCTTTTCCTTCTTTGTGGTTCCATACATGTATTTCTAAACTCACATTTCAAGTCTTCTGCTTCTCCCCTGCAGACGACCACCGCAGACCAGCTGCTGGAGTTCTTCAAGCAGGTGGGAGATGTGAAGTTTGTGCGGATGGCCGGAGACGAGACCCAACCGACGCGCTTCGCCTTCGTGGAGTTCGTGGAGCAGGACTCCGTCGCCAGAGCCCTGACCTTCAACGGAGTCATGTTTGGAGACCGACCTCTCAAGTAGGAGATCCGTCTCCCTTTAGGAAAAGGGTTGGAGCCGAACCCTGGAGTTGAGTGTGGCTTCTCCCTGCAGGGTCAATCATTCCAACAACGCCATCGTGAAGCCTCCAGAGCTGACGCCACAGGCTGCTGCCAAGGAACTGGAGAGCGTGATGAAGAGGGTGAGGGAGGCTCAGTCCACCATCGCCGCCGCCATAGAGCCAGGTACAGAATCCAGATCTGCTGCACGTTGGTGGCTCAGCTGAAGGTGTTCACCTGCTGATGCTGGCGCTCCGCTGCTCACAGAGGCAAAGACGCACGCGTCCGGTCGCTGTCCGAGGACGCGACGCTCCCGTTCGCGCTCACACTCGCACTCGAGATCACACAGGAAGAGGTCTCGTTCGAAACACCGGTGAGCGCCGCCTTCTCCTCCTGTGCAGGAAAATCCTCAGTTTGTCCGGTAAATGACGGCTTTTATACTTCTCCCCCTCCGGAGCAGATCTTCACAGAGGTCGTGGCAAGGCAGGGACACTCACAGTTCCAGAAGCGGCCACAGGCGGCGCTCTCGCTCTAAAGACAAGAGGCACGCCCGGAGTCGCTCCAGGTTTGCAAATAATGTTTAATTATGGCCCAGCTTTTGTGCAAATTTTAGATTGTACTTTAATAAAATGTTGAATTGTCCTGCTGTTCCTGGTTCCTCCAGTAGGGGGCGCCCTAATCTAAAGAAAATGTAATGTACAGTTTGCCTGAACAAGACTGATGGTCAAAACAAAAAAACTCTCAGTTAAAAGTCCTAAAATTATGTCATCCATCTGCTTTAAGGCTTTTAAACACATAATATAAATTAAATGCTTGCTAACTCATGACGTACAATCCATGAGTGACATGAGAAACGGAGGTTTCATTTGTTTTCTTACTTTCCTGATTAGGGCCTCGCCCTAAATATATCTTATTGCAATTCCTATAAACATGATAGCAATAAGAAATGTGTTTGTTTCTGAAAAACATGACAGTCCGGCTTTTCTCTGCAAAGTTGAATGTGAGTGAAAATATAAAACAAACGTCTGTCCAACTACTCTTTTGGCTGTAAAAGCATCAGTAAATGTTTTTATGAGGTTTCTTTATTTTTATTTTCCGGGCAGAGGTCACAAAAGGAGGAGTAAGGAGCGGTCCAGGAGCCCCCGAAGGAAACCCAGATCCCCCTCACCCAAACGGTAAACGCACCATCAGGTCCACAAACTCCATCATCGTCCACCGTCTCAGCCGTGCTCTGTGCTTCAGAGATGCCGTCTGTGAGGTTGTCCTTGTGTTTGTTTGTTTTTGTTTTTTGTTTTTGCGTGAAGCGGTAAGAGGGAGAAGAGGAGGGAGCGCAGCCGGGACAGGAAGGAGCGCTCCACGTCCAGGAAGAGGAGCCGCCGAGACGGCGACAGGATGAGGAACAGACCCAAAACGGCCAAGGTGCAGACGCTCGCCCCTGAAATACACAACACCTAAAAACAACAGCAAAGATGGCGGGAATCAAACCTGAATTGTCAAACATATGGAAGGTTTAAACTGATTACATAAAGAGTAGGAAATGTGACTCTTGCTGCTGTGAACCAGTGAGATAAATTCAAACTTTGCAGCAGAATTAAATTCAGGATCTGAGATCTGTGTCAGGGGTCGTCGATATCGTGAACCAAACTTCTCCTTTTCACCCCTAAATATAGATTTAAAGCAGTAAAACACAAATGTTTTTACAAAGATGATGACTCATAGTTGTGTAAGTTGGGATGTTACCACCTTAAGAGAAGTTTTCTACAAAAATGAAGGTTTTACTCCTATAAACTAAAAGTTCCTTATTAAAAAATAAAACAAATTGTATCTAAACATTTAATTTCTTAGATTTAAAATCGCAGATTTAGTCTTAAACACCATCTTTTATTTTCTAAATCAATAAAAAAAAAAACAAGCTTTTTGTGAGGCAGAGGCTGGTGACTTTCAAAATAAAATACCATGAACTGACTCTGAATCGTGCGTGACATTAATAAGGTTTGATAGATGAAAGCTTTTATACATAATTTCCTTTTGTAAATAAACACTTTTCTTGTTTAAAGTCCCACTCCGGTCATCTTTTAATCTATATTCAAAGCGTTCCCAATAGTCTAATTATGACTTTGCCGTTTTTAGTGCAACAAAATGGTTGTTTTTCTAGGTCTTTTTCATTAGAAATCCACGTCTGAGTTGTGGGCGGGACCTTTGGCAAAGAGCAGCCCCGCCCCCTTTCCTGAAAGCTGGGAGCCCCGCGTATTTCTTCCATCACAAATAAGCTCTTTTTTTAAACTGCTTTTTTTTTCCGTCTGCTCCTGATTCACAATGATCTGCATATTCTCAAAAAAAAACAACACAATTTTTTGCTGAATTTTCTTTTTATAATCAGAAAAACTCCCAAAAAAACACCCTTTTCTTTGGAGTTTAAGATTAGCGTTCAGCAATACAGAAGAGAAAGCTGCTTCGCCTCTGATGGAAATGCAGCCAAACTCTGCCTGATCTGAGAATCCTGCAGGAAACAAAACGAGCGTCCCACTTTCTGAGAAGAAGGTCGCATCAAAAACAGGCCATCTATCAGAAGAGATCTGTGTCAAGAGTTCAGTTTGAGTTCAGATCTGCATACCTTTATTGATAATCCTTCATGTAAGATTAGAAAGATCTGCAGCCGTTCAGGGGGATTTCAGAAGAACGGAGATGAAGGTGGGAGGCTCCAGTAATGATCAGTTTGTGCTAGATTCAGTGTTACGCTGGAATTGTTGCCCTTTAGATGCAGAGTTTGGTCACAGGGCGATTAATTTTGTCTAAAAGTGGCTTTTTTTTTTGGATTCCCGAGTCGTGTTTTGTGTGAAATCTAGCCGATCTGCAGGTTCTCGGGTCACATTTAGCTGATTCTTTTCTGAAAAAGTTTCCCTTCCTCCTCAGTTTGCAGCCTGCTCGCAGCTTAGAAAGGTGTGAGATAAAAGGTGTTCAGGTTTATCGCGCTCTATTTTTTTTTTTTTTCTTCTGCTGATAAAAATCTGAACCCACGTTTGATGCCCAAACAAAGGCGGCGTTATCTTGATAAGCGTTCGTTTTGCTGACAGCTTTTGTCACATTTTGCTGTTTCTCAGGCTTTGGAAGTGGTGAAGCAACCCAAATGTTTACGTTCAGAGCTTCTGCGTTTTTCTTGACCTTTTTTTCTTTCTTTCTGATCAATAAAAAACAGGAAGTTGTTTCAGGTTTAATCTGAAACGCTCTTCGTTTTCCTAGAAGGGTCGAGGTTGTTTGTGGGTTCTGAATGAAGTCGCCGAAGTTTGTCTGTTTTTCCTAAACGGACGATTCGCTCCGATTTTAGCTGAAACGCCGCTGCAGGATTTGGAAGAACTGGTTAGATCTTCACTGTCGGTCGTTTGCACCGAAACGCTTCTCCCTGATCTTTGGATTTAAATTCAGGAGGTTTTGACTCACGGTGAAGTGGACGGATTGTGGTCAGAAGTGCAGACGGAGGATGCTGCGTTAGTCCAGCCTGTCCGTCAGCTTGGGAAATAAAGTTTTTCCGTGGCGGCGGCGAAGCCGGACGAAGGCATAAAAGTGAACCGACAGGCTTTTGAAGGAGCTTCAATGAGGATCCAGAGCAGGCCGGGTGGAAGTAGATCCTAAAGTCCCGCTCCCGTCATCTGACGTTTTTTAGGATGTCGTTTCTGCAGAGCAGCAGTGGGTCCCGAAATATTCTCCTCTGAGTTGTGGGCAGGACCCTTGGCATGGAGCAACCCCGCCCTCCGTTCCCTCACTGTTGCTGAGATTCCCCGTTTACATCAGGCATGTCCAAAGTCTGGCCCGGGGGCCAAATGCGTTCAAACGTCTACGGCAGTGTTTTTCCTCCTTTTTTGAGCCACGGCACACTTTAACTTTGAAAAAAATCCCGCGGCACACCAGCATCCAAAAATTAAGAAAAATAAAAAAGGAGAAACTTATAGTCTGTATTGATCTACAGTCCCTCCATGATCTCACATGCATTTCTGTGATAATTGAGGCAGAAAAAGCTGGAAGCTGCAGCTGTTTTTTCTAAAAGATGTAATAAAAGTTAAGTTAGACGATTTAAAAACTGTTTGATGTGTGTTCGTTGTTGTTTTAAGACGTTAAGAGGAGAGACTCATTGTGCGCTGAGACGCTGTCACTTTAAACCAATGCATCATGGGAGATGTAGTGCAAAAATCCGCCGAATGCAGACAGACTTGCTTCTCAGAGCTTCATGGTTTTGTTCTCATTGTTCCACGGTCTGACACCGGATTCTGTGGAAAGCTACACCGCTAAAGACGAGCTTTAGCTGGTATTTCTGTTGGAACTGAGAGACTTTTTGAGCTAAATCTAAACAAGGAAGTGAAGACTTTAACCGCTTCTGATTGGTCAGACTAATGACATGTGATCAAGCCTTCAAGAATGATTGGTGGAGACAGTTAAAGGGGCGGGACTTTTCCTAAAGCAGTTATAACTGCAGCTAAATCGTGGTATCGTCATTCTTATCAAAGTGTCTTTAATAGAATCAAATAAACACAAAGAAAAAATTATTTTACAATCTTTCATATTCCTAACTACTCAGTGATTTATCAGGGTTTGTTTGGATGAACAAAGAGCTGATTTCCTGGAGATGAAATGATTTTAGATCAGGTAATGAGGGTAATTTCCCACGGCACACTGGTTGAAAAACACGGGTCTGCGGACTCCTGCGGCCCCCAGCACTTTCTACAAATTTCATTCATTCCCTGGTCAAAACCACATTGGTTTGTACCTCTGAATAAGACAACTATTGGTTTGAATTTTTCTGTTCACATGTTTTATGTTTAGAAGTTTACCGTGAGAATTTAACAGCGAATAAAAACCAGCATTTTAAAGTTGACGAAAGGACTTTGAAGAGACTTTTACTTTGTTTTATTATCTTCAAATGTGACATTTACAGTCATGTAATTTATTTAGATACGGTTCCGTTCTATGTAGAGAAATCAAAAGTCTCACATTACACACAAAAACATTCATTAAATAGTTCATTTGCATTTAATATTATTATTAAGCGTCAAAGAATGCAGGCTGATTGGTTGGAAGTTTAGACCCGCCCAGAGTATTTTCTACTCACTTACAGCAGTTTGAATAAAGAAACAGCCAGAAATTATATTTGCATTTTCTTGATATGTGTCATTTATCAGAAAAAGGCCACAAGAACGTGTTAAAAACAACAAAAGACTGAAGCATGGAGAGCTTCTTCAGATGCAGACTGCTGTGTCGGCTAAAGCTCAGCCGGTCGCATCGGACGCCGTTTAGACACGTTGGACGTGTCCCGGACCAGCCTGCTCATTAAAGCAGCTTCCTCCTCGTTTCTGAAAGTTGAGCATCTTTTCAGAAACGCTGCAGGAAACTTACCTCCAGTCTGTTTATGCAAACCCAGTTTCTGGTCGAGCCTAAAGAGAGCAGGTCGATCTAGATAAACGTCTGGGACGGCCTGAAAAAAAGCGGCAGGCTGACGTGGATTTTGCTCGTTTATAAGATCAGACGATAAAATGATGATTTTCCTGAACATCTGATGTATTCACAGTCAATGAAATAAGCAGAAATGTCGTGTTTTTTTATGTTTTTAACCTTTAAAACCAACATGAAAGTACGCGTCACAGATCCAGACTAGCTGAAATATTCCTGCTGGGGTTTTTTTTTTTTTTTTCACGTGGTTAGAAAGGCGTGAACGTCTGGCGTGTTTTCAGGTGGAGGAAAACTACAGCCGAGCCACGAAGGCGTATGGGAGCGACAGAGAGGACTCCCCCTCACACAGCGAGGACATGACTCCGCCCCCCTGCGTCCAGCACAACGGCAGCTACAAGACTCGGAGCGAAGACGGCAGCAAGTGACCTCCCTCCCTCCCTCCCTCCCCTCCAGAGAAGCGGGACGGCGTCGTGTGCGTAGACGAACAGAACAACCACCGTCTCCACATCACCCACCGACACCCTCATCTTCATCCAAACACTCGGAAGAAAGGATCATGCTTTAAAACCGTGGAGCGTTTCGACGGTCCGGGTTCTGACTGTAGCTAAAGGGAGATCTGTTACAAACACCACAGAGGTCGGTCATAAAGCTCGAGCCGTCGGACTCCGTCGTGCGCTTGGACGTGTCTCCATTCCTGTCGTCAGTCGGTGGAGGAAAGCTTGATCGGATCCGGAGCTCGGAGCGAACAAACGCGGCAAAGTAAAAGCTTCACTTCAAGTTTAAAGTGAACTATCGGCAAATAGAAGTGTCACCCTCCCATCCACTGTCATGCCGACTTTGTCAGTAACATTTTTTTTAACATCGATAGTTTTCAGATTAGAAACAAATGCTTTTATTTTGGTGTTTTTACATTTCCTGTTGGATTCATCGTGAACGAAAAGTTACAAATTGAGCAAATTGGAGCTCATTTCTTACCTTAAAATGTCTCCTATGAACCTTTTAAAAGACGTTCCCTCCATGAGGCTCCATCCATTCCTCTGGTTGAGCTCAGAAAGCTGCTCTCTTCAGAAAGAGTTTAGCATTTTCCGCTCCAGGATCAATCGGTTGTTCCCCCGTCACTTTGGAGAAAAGCAGATTTCTGTTTCGGGAAGCGTCTCTCCTGTCCTGATTTTATTTTATTTTATTTATTTTTTATTTTTTTGCTGGACTTTACTGCATTTCCTTTGCTCTGGGACTGGATCTGACAGTGTTACTGCGTGTTTCCGGGTGTACGTGGAACGTCATCGTTCCCATGTGAAGACCACGGCAGAGATCTGAGGGAAGCAGGACAGAGGTGAAAGGTCAAAAGTGCCTCGACTACGATTGTACAGAAGAGTGGAATAAAATATTGAGACTTATGTTGGATGTTAAACAGAAAAAAAAACGTATGAAAGGGTATATTAAAGTATTGTAAGTTGTCAATAGCAGAATAGATTTCAAATGTTTGTTTTTTTTTTAATGTTTTGTCTCCAGTGGATTCGAATCAAGATTTCTTTTTATTTCCTTTAATTTATATTTTAAAATACATTTTCCCCTAATTTCTTTTCTTTTTTTGGAGGGGGAGGGGGGGTAATACTTGGACATTTTTGGGAGGAAAAATGCTTTTAGGACAACTGATAGTCTGTGAAGAATTTAACTTTTAATATCAACAAAATCAGAAAAACCGTGTTTGAAGATGCTGTGAAGTGGGAATGGTTTGACCCGCTTGTTAGATGTATGTGCAAACTATAAACCTGTTTCCACAAAACCAATAAAGACAATTTTCTCTATGGATGATTTGTCTTTATTTGTACGTAATTGTCATCCTTTCAGTCCTTTTATTTGATGGCCAGTAATGATGGGAAGTGGCTTTGTCCAGTTAATTTTTTTATTTTTTATTTTTCAAACGCGTCAGACTTTGAATTGTAAATATTACATTTATGTTTTTTGAGGTGCAATCAAAGAGATTACTCTTGTGTTTCATCAGCGTCCCTTAAATTTTACAACCGAAGTGTTGAGACGTACCATAGAGGAAGAAGGGGAGGCGAAGCGCCATAGGTCCCCGGTTCGAAACCGGGCGGAAACACTTTCCTTTTTTAAAGAAGAAAAACAACACTAGATGAATAACCTTTTGATTTAAGGTGGTTCGTACTGAAGAAGTCCCTTTTGGAGATGAATGTAATCAGAGAGAGATGACAACCATGAATACTCTGGGGGGAGGCTTTTGTCTTTGCATACTTTCATCTTTAAAAAAAAAAAAAAAAAAACTTCAATAAAAAGGTTTTTGATGTTTTCGCGTTTTTTATTGTTTATCGAAAATGTGGAGTTTGCAAGCAGCCGGGACTCCCACCGTCCAAAAACCTGCTTCATAGGTTTATAGGTGACTCTAAATTGGCTCTAGGTGAGCGTGTGATTGTGGCCCCGCCACAGACTGTCGACCTGTCCAAAAACCTTTTTTCCGGCAATATATAACTTGCCCCTTTCACCCCTCTGTGGGTGGTTTCTCACACAAGCTCAGGTCCTCTACCAGAGGCCTGGGGGCTTGAAGGTCCTGCAGTATCTTAGCTGTTCCTAGAACTGTCCTTTTATGGACTGAGAGGTCTGAGATCTTTCCAGGTATCTACATATAACTACATATATATACATATATATATATATATACATACATATATATATATGTATATATATATACATATATATATTGACATATATTTCAAGAAATGTTTCACTAAATATAAAAATAGTACAATATATCTTCTGATTTAAAAATGGTCTTAAGAGTTTTGTTGAATAGCAGGTTGGTATAAAAAAATATGCTGCTAATTTTGGTTAGCATAAAATACAAATTTGGCTGCACGGTGGTGCAGTGGTTAGCGCTCTTGCCTCACAGCAAGAAGGTCCCCAGTTCAAGTCCCAGCTGGGGGACCTGAAACATCAATGGGGGACCTTTCTGTGTGGAGTTTGCATGTTCTCCCTGTGCATGCGTGGGCTCTCTCCGGGGTCTCCGGCTTCCTGCCACTGTCCAAAAACATGCTTCATAGGCCAATTGGCAACTCTAAATTGTCCCTAGATGTGAGTGTGAGAGTGGGTGTGTGATTGTGGCCCTGCGACAGACTGGCAAACTGTCCGGGGTGTACCCTACCTTCGCCCACAAGTGACCCCAAAAGGGATAAAACAACAGAAAATAAACTAATGAATTAAAATACCAATTTGTTGTTTTGCTAACTTCTGTGTTTAGGATTAGTTAACAAATATCTGCTGGTTTTAGTATAAGAAAAAGCTGAATTAGAAATGGAAACATTCAGAAAAGTGATGTGAGAACCTGCAGATCAGCTACATTTTACACCCAAAAAATAAACGACTAACGTCAAACATACGAACACACATGTAGAATGTATTTTTTAATGTGAAAAACATTCACTTTAAAGAGCTTTTAAAGAGTGTGCAAAATTCCTCGATTGTTTTATTACCATTCTCCAACACAATAAAATTCCACCACAGCCCTAGATCTAGCACTGAACTAGAAGGAACTTGTTTGTTATGGTTCACCAAGATATTGCTGTCAGACTCATGAACACACAAAAGATCCTGCAAATCATAACACAGGAAGAAGCCGGATCCAATCAGCATAACACACTTAGAGAGAACACACAACTACTCACACCAGGAAGACATTCATTTCCAGGACTGACCGGCCCACTCTGCTCCCCCCTGATCTTTTCCTGTCAAATTCCTGTAATTCTCTAGTTTATCTCTGGTTTTTCTGCTTCTGGTCTTAGTACCATCCCTTTAGTTTACCATTGCTTAACCCTCATCATTTGATGCTAGGATTGTAGTAGCTCTTGTTCAAATTCCTCTTTAGGTTTCTTGGATAGTTGGACATTTTATCAATTGTAGTATTTGGGGAGGTTAGTATATTCTGATAAAAAAAACCTGAGTTCTTCTGCTTGTTTTATTGGTGTGTGTATTCATGTTTGTTCCCTTTAACATGAATCCTCCTGTTTTGTCTCCATCCTTTTCTGATTTTGTTCAAAGTGGGTTCTGTCCTCCACCAGTCCAACCGATAAACGACTGTGCTGCCATGCCAGTTTCCATTTTCGGGGTCTTGTAGGGTCATCTAGACCCCACTAGACAGTGTGCTAAACCTATGTTCTTCAATGATTTGTGATCTTCACTGGTGTCCATGGACTCTCCACCTTTATCCACCTTTGTCATGGTAGAGAGAACACGTCAATGGAAGGATCGGGTCATCTGGACCCCATGGGATAGCACAAGGGTTAAGCATATTTCTTCGAGGTAGAATCCATTCATCAGTCCTGTTGACAACTTTCTTTGCTTCATCTCTTTTGTCCTCCACTCGTTCCTCATTTAATATGAAGACTGCTACAAACAGGAAGTTAGTGGAGAAGAACATCACAAAGAAAGTCCATAAGTGTGCACAACTGTAAAACCTGCCATGCCTATGGCTCATTTTCTGGAATATTGGTGGCATATGAAAAGTTACCAACAACCAGCTGGTTGTTGAATGCCGTCAGGGGACTTTGCAGTCCATAAATCAGATTAAAAACATGTTAGTCTTCATAAATACATGTTTGTAGTTTGGCTCTGACTCTATAAGAATCATTTTATAGGTTCCAGTGTCGTAGTGTTTGTTGCTTCTGTCAAAAAATGGTGGACATCTGTTGACAGTCTGACGTCGAACTGGTGCTAAACTGCCGTACATAGTCTAGTTTTGTTCTGACCACTGTGATATCCTCTGACTGGTTTTTCATCCCCTCGTGTGCCGGAGTCTCTGGCAACATTTGCTGGAACATTTCCATGGTGGTGTAGTCACTTGAAAAAGCCACCGGAGGTCCCAAGCAGTCTGTCTGTCGCTTCTCCAGAAAAGTATCCGCCTCTAGAACAGGTGAGAGGTCTCCATGATCATCTTGTAGGTCCTTCTGGCTCCACTTGGAAGTCATCTCTGGTGGATCTCCCTCCAGCTCGAAGGCACCGAGGGGTGGCAACACCGTGGCTAACGTGCAAGCAGGGACTAAGGAGTCATTTTCAAGAATCTGGAAAGCTCGCCGTGTCCCATTCTTCTACCTTCAGAGTGGCAAGTATTCCAAGAAGTTCCTGAGTAGAGGACAGTCAACGGTCAACATGGAGCATCTTTTACAAGAAAACTAGGATGCTGATGGGTGAAATGGATGCTCACCAGCTGACAGGAACCCTCTATTTTCTGCACTGCGCTGCTGTTTCCAGGGTTTGGTATGTTTGGCCAAAACACAGATTTGGCCCTGGATGGAGATGAAGGAGCAGACACAGTTAGATGATTTATAGTAGTACTTCACCTCCTTTTTACACCTGAGCTTTACCTTTTTAGTATCGGGGTTCCAACAATTGCAACAGTGATCACAACTGCAAGAACTGTGATGACATTTCTGAAATGGAAAAATCCTATGCAAAGAAAGAGGGCAAACATCTGAGGTAAGCTCCTTTTTTAATTTTTTTTACCATGACTGGTGGAAACGTGTTTGAGCTGATAAAACCTTCATGATCCGTCTTAAAAAAGATTGTTGCACTTCTGACTCCTGCACCAGCAGAGGTGAAACCGGACACCTGGACCTGGTACATGGTGTCGACTTTGAGCTCCTGGAGTTTGCAGCTGTTTAAGGCAGGATCCACTGTTATGTCTGTGAAGAAATGACAATGTGCTGAAAGTTAAAAACAACACTTGAACTTATCAGGGACTAAAATGACAAAAACAAGATCCTTGGGTTTTGTTTTTTGTAACCTCTTACACTATCAGGATGGACAGAACTCTGTGTCCCATTGAGTCCAACTTTTGTTTTATTTATTAACTTTTAAAATAACCCTTGTGCTATCCTAGGCACTTTAATATTGGGAGTGGGGTCATCTAGACCCACTACTAGACAGTGCACTGAACCTTTTTTCTTCAATGATTTGTGATCTTCACTGGTGTCCATGGATTACATGAAATCCTCTCCACCTTTATCCACCTTTGTGATGGTAGGGAGAACACGTCAATGGAAGGATCGGGTCATCTGGACCCCATAGGATAGCACAAGGGATAAAAGATACAACTTTTTTTTTTTTTATACCAAGTGGATGTCTAAACCTTGGAAAAACATAACTCCTCACTCACTTTGGAAGGGTTTCCAGCATCCCATGTGTCTGTAGATTATTAGAGACTGTCTGACGACGGCCAAACATTGTTGTGGACTAAATGAATTTACATGTGGTCCAACTGGAGTCTGTTGTTCAGATCATTGTTCTGCTGCAGAACTTAACTCCTCTTGAGTCACAAATTAAGCTGTATGTTTAGGATCCGAATCTATACATCCATCCCTCCTAGGACGTCCTTTCAGGTATTTGGTTGCAAGCCAGCATCACATAATCACACTACCACCACCGTGTTTGACAGTTGCCCTGATATTTCTTTTTTTTTTTTTTTAAAGGCTCTAGACATTGACTGTATACGAGAACTGGACTGGGTAACCAAACTTGCTCTAACATGTTCTTGCTAATCTTCTTTTTTCCTCTCTTTTTTTGCAAGTTATTTAAGTTTTAAACCGATGCCTGATAACATTCAGATGTCTCAATAAAAGTAGGTGGAGTCTGCTGGCCCCCCACCTCCACCGTTCAAAACGTTTGACAGATTTCGTGTAGCCTACTTTCCGTGGAAGGGGTGTGAACATTCTACAAGTTCCCTCATGATTGGCAATAGTGGTTGCCATAGAAACGTCCACTCACTCGGACCAACCACTGTATACTGATGTCGTCTGGCTTCTCCACGGTTTCATGTTTCTCCATTTGTAAATAGTGACTCTCAACGTGGTTTTCTGAACTTGTTTAGAGAAAGTTCTCATGCGTTTTGATGAAACCTGCAGGTGTTTTTGCTCCTGAACTTAGCTGAAGGATAAAAGCCAGATCATATCACAATCAGCTCTATATTCCAAAGTCTAAAATATTCAATTCCAAATTCTAAATTCCAAATTCCAAAGTCTTAATTCTAAATTCCAAATTCTAAGCAATTTAATTGGGTTTGTACTGCAAGAAAGTTTTTGAATCTAACTGTACTTGCTGGTTTGTTCAGTGTACCACCACAGTTGAACTCTGTTCATGCTGATAAACATGTTTTAGGGTGTGCTCTCTGTAAAACCTCTTTGGTTTGACTGTTCAGGTCATGAAGGTCTTAGCTGCTGGTGAGCGGGTTCACCACAGATCAAAATACCAATGAAAGCTGTGAGGCAGTGGAGAGCTTGGATTTTACAAATAAGACCTCGTTGGCTTACTGGTCTCTGTCCTCACTCCTCTCTGGTTGCTGTGGGCGAAGTGAAGGATGTAACCACGCAGAAATCCTCTGACCTGCTCCTCTGGGATGGGCGACCACCGCACCACCGCTGAATTCAGCGTCACGTCGTGGCTGCTGATGTTTGCAGGAGCCCCCACAGGAGCTGTCGGGACACAGAACCACCAGTGGGTTGCAGCGTCAGAGTGGACGGTAATGTTGGAACGCGTTACGATGGGGGGACTCACAGCCTTCCAGGAAATAAACGTACGTCCTCCCATAGGTGCTCTCACTGTTGTTGACCTTTTTCATGTTGCAGGTGTCCTTATCGGGTCTGGTGTGCAGAACGATGCTGTATCTTTTGTAAGGCTCCAAAGGCTCTGAGTACAAAAGACAAAAATCATCAAATATTCACACCAACTGACCACCAAATATGACAAATATTGAATGCATTTATAAAACATGCCAGATCTCATCCATAGGAGAAAACCAATATTATTTATTTCTCCTTTAAGTACCGGTAATATATATATATATATATATATTTTTTTTTTAAAGTGCACAAACTCAAGGTGAAATGGAAAAGAACCCCCCCTAAATGTCTTGGGGTAGTGGCTAGAGCTCTTGGTGACAGCTTAGGAACCAAAAGTGAAAAAGGACCGGAAACGTTTGAGGAACAAACAGTAGCATCTCACAGCCGCCTCCAGCTGCTTCAGCCCTTGTGGGTGAGAAGAAAGATGAGACACATTTGTTGGATGTCAATGACAAAGGATAAAAATCAAGTTCCGAGCTTGTTTTCACCGCGACATGGTCATAATCGAAGATCCCACAGTGGAGAGAAACCAACCACAGGGTTTGGTTGTCCTCTTTGCTCCTGGGACCTGCAGCTTTAATTTGATCCGTTTGACTTAAGTTTTCTGCTGTCAGACTGCATTTGTTTTCTGCAACAGCTTTATAATCCAGTTTGACAGCAAACCGCATGTGTCGCCACCAAATCTGCAAGGAAGAAGAACTGGCTGACTGGTGGAGATGATCGTTACCCTTATGGGTCCTTCCACAGACTACAGATCTATCCCCTCTATCAGGCAGATCAGAGTCTGCCTGTTTGGTCGGCACCATTGACTGTCTCTGAGAACCGGACCCAAAGAGTGTGATGTCTTCCATGAAAAAGGGTTTCCTTTCAGATCCAACCAAATTAAGTCAATTCAGTCGCCATTTCTTATAAGGAGTGCCCAGGGAGGAGTCTATTTAAATGCATCACTCTTCAGTATAAACTGCTAACACAAGAACAGCTCACCCGTGTTACATAGTCCATTTTTTTTTAAATAATCTACCCACCTGTTAAAGGAGAAAAGGTCTTATAGTTGTTGACGTCCTCATAAAATGATCTGTAGCGCGCCGCTTGCCCACTTCCCTTCCACTCCACCGAATAGCAGATGAAGATTTTCAGGACGTCTGGCTTCCAGCGGATGGAAAAAGCGGTGCTGTTGTGGACCGTCACATTCAGCCTCCCGTCGTCTTCATTTAAGAAGGAAAAGTTTGTTCAGAACCAGTTCCTGTCATCCGTTCTAAGCGGTAGAGGCTGAAGGTCTAAAGTCTCCGAAGTATTTGGCTTGTTGATGGGGGTGTACCAACCGTGCATGGTCTCCCGCTCTGGAATGATGTGACTCACGGGGGTAGAGACGCTTGCATTGTTGTACGTGCTGATGTTGATCTGATAGGCTGAATACGAGAGGATCAACCGGAAATCCGACTGGCAGGTGTCCACCTGCTGGCGTGGGGGCTCTCCCGACACTTTCCCGATGGTCAGGCGGTGGCAATCATGTAGCTGTTCAGCAGAACACCAAAAAGACGGATAAGACTTTGGTTCTGATGCTATTTCCTTGAGTCAAAACAACAAATACCTTGAATGCTGCAGAGATCAGCCTTTGGCCTGTTTCCTCAGGAATGTCCGTGTCTTTGATGCTGACGACGGCGTGCTGAGTGGTGAGCTCTGAAAGACCGCATTGCTCAATAAGAATTTTCCTCGTTAGAGATCAAGGGATTGATTTATTTCAGTGGTTTGGTTTTCCTTTGATCCTCTGGGGTTGTCTCATAAAGCAATCTACATTTTGGGTTTTTTGTTTTCTTTTTAGTTTTTTGGTATCAGATGTTTTTCAGGACTTTTTTTTTAATTCTCGTCTTTCACACCCACCAAGTTCACAGCTTCATTCAGTCATTTCCTACTCAGACTAGCTAATTATCAACCTGATTTTATACATTTTTTATCTAATATTTACTCTTTGGTCATTTGACACAGGAAAAAAAGGGTTTGGAGTCCAACAAACATTTTTCTTCTTGAGATGATTTTCATAAAATATTAACACCTTCTTGTTTTATGTCAATGTAGGTCCTTAAAACAACAGATTAAGGTTTTGCAACGTCTAAAATATCTGTAGCATTAGACGTATTTGCACATGGACCTTGCACCAAATCCTGGTTCCAGCTCCCCCTACCCTATCTGCTGCTGAAAACCCGGATCAGGTGTGTTCAGTGTCTCCGAGAGCGAAATCATCAGCCACAGACGGGCAGTGAATTCATGAAAAACAAGCAGGGTAGTGCGATCAGCCCCTACCATTATCCTACCCCCTTCACAGTTGCATCCCATCGACATCATGCTACCAAACTGATCAGCCTGAATGTCCAAGGGTGCAAATTGCTTCTTTAGATTTTGTTGAAACCATTGACTGTATATGAGAACTGGACTAAGTAATCTCTCCCCCCTCGTGTTCCAAACAGGAAGTACCTGCTGGCTCCAAGAAGCCAAAATCCCATAGACTTCTATAGAGAAATGAACAGCTGTTCCTTAGTCTTTCTATTGGTCAGAGGAACCATTCTTGATCTGATACCTCGTTACAACATTTTCTTGATAATCCTCATTTTTTTCACGATATATTTTTCTTCATTTCAAGTTATTCAAGTCATGAACTGGCCAATCGGATGCCTCGATACAAGTAGATGGAGCCTGCTGGCCAAAGTTTGATTGACAGATTCTCCCGAGCCTGCTTTCAAGTGGTGGGCTGTGGGCTTCCAACAAGTTCCCTCCTGATTGGTGAGAGTGGTTATCATAGAGCCGTTGACTCAGACCGACTTGGACCAATCACTGCTTAATGACGACATCAGGCTCCAACATGGCGGGACATTGTTGCAAAATGCCGACTGGATTGATTTCATTGGAGCCGGAATTAAACCCTATGGATGGCATCTCTCAGTCCAGCTCTCGTATACAGTCAGTGGTTAAAACCACTAAACCAAATGATTTCAAAATATCTCCTGGTCATTTTTTTTTTGTAGTTCTACATTTGGGTTTGTCTTCTTTTCCAATCCCCACATTCACATCAGCTCTGGAACTGGACTGAACTCCTCTTTCGGACAGAAAGCGGCCTCCTACCCCTGGGGACGATGTAAGCGCTGCTCCACGGACACTGAGAGCACTTCTCATTAGTGACACATCGGGTCTGCACAGCGTAAACCAGCGAGGTGTTCAGGTTCCTCACTCTGCACGTGTTTGCATCGAGGGACTCCACAAGCAACTGCAAACAAAGCACAAACAGACCAACACAACTCTATTAGTTTGATTTGTTTTTCTTGTTTTGTACACAGATGCTGTGGCACTGTTCATCAGCATTTCGTGCTCATTTAAATCTGGTTTGTTTTTCTTACAGTTTGTTTTCTTACAGAAGAGAAGTTTGACTAAGTGTGGATTCAGACGGGACACATTTCATCCACTTAAAGTGAACCAAATTTCATTTCCTGCGATAATCCGAAACAAGTTTTCAGTCTGAATACACCCCAGTGGACCCTGATCCAGGACCAGGGACCACTCTCAGACCCATCTTTGGAGGTGGTCTCGGTTCGTTTCCAATGTGTCTGAGCTTCAGTTCGCTCTGAGGTTCCTCAGTCTGAACAACTGAACCAAAACAGCCACCGTAGCCGACTGTAAACAGAGTAGGAATGAAGCAACAAATCGATTGTGGTGTTATCAGACACAAACCTTGTAGTTTCCTTAACAGAATTCTCTTAAAATAATGCCGTTAACACCACGATGATGAGACACAGCAACTCACTGAAATGTGATCCGATGAATTCAGACTCGTTAAAATGACTTTTGAAGTGATCCACATTGCTTCTCACTGTTTTCCTGTCAATCTATATGTCAGAAACACTTATCAGTGCACTTTCTTAACCGCCCTCCTGCCAGTAACCGCCCTGCAGCACGCCTCCACCGGACCAAAAGTAGCGAGTAAAAAGTGTTGATTCTGACGTTGAGACAGACGTTCAAAACTATAAAGTTTGAATGAACTAAAAGTGCAGGACTTCCATCATTTCTGACTCTAGTTACTTTGCCCCGCCCTCGTAATTTCTGACCAATGAGTGAAGAGATCTTTTGTTTACAAGCTTTAGTCGGAAACAGGAAAGTCGGCTTGACGGGAATCTGGATCGGACCAAACGCTTTTACCAGTCTGAGTACACCGTTTAACACCATGTTGGTCAGATCACTTGGAGGCAAATTTGTTTCTATTTCATCAGAGTAAAACTTTAAAAAGAATGTGCAAATACATTTCAATGATTACAAACTTTTGGAACAAAAAAATGTAATATATTCACTTGAAAACTGTCGATAAAGTTAGTATTTTTGACATGTTCCTCATGACATTTAGACTGTACAGGCTTTAGGAAATCTAAATATATTTTTAAAATATGTTAGTTGGTTTTTGTTCTATTTATTTTGGATTAAATGCATTGTTGGTAGTTTTGTCTCTTTGGAAGATGCATTAAATGGATACTGTGTCAAATCAAAAGCAAAATACTATTATAAAATGAGTAAAATAGTTAAGTAAAGCAAATAAAGGTGGAAATATACAAGTTCACTTCCTCACACTTCCTTTTCAAGCAAATAATGACATTATTTTTGACAAACTACAAATATGTCCATTTCTGATAACTACTTATCATAATGGTGTCATTTACATGTATAAGTGGATGTGTTATGTGAATATGTATCGTCATGTACTTGATAACATCTAAAGTTTGATGTATCTTTGTTTTGTTTGTCTTCTTCAGTAGTTTGATTGCTTGAAATTAGCCAAATCCAAATTCCAAAATCAAATCAAAGTTTTCTTCTGACCTCATCCCAGGAAGGACTGTCCAGGACTTTGTATCTGACAGCAAACTTGTTGATGACCTTTGCGTCTCTCTGGTTCCAGGTTACGGCCACACGCAGCTCTCCATCGCTGCGGCTGAAGCTCACAGTTATTGGAGGCTCACAACGCACTGAAATGTGCAAAACCACAATAACAAAAGAAGTTCTTGTTAAAGCTATAAAAAAAAAGGATTAAAAACTGTGTGAGTACTTACACAGGCTCTTTGGAGAACCGTGGAAAACAGCTTTTGTGCAGTCGTCAGAGTGCAGGTTCTCAAAGATCTTCACACTCAAATTTGTGCTTCCTTGTCTGCGGATCGTTTGATGAAAATTAGAAATATTCTGGCAGATCTTTGTGCTTCTGTTGAGACAAAAAAAGGAGAGTTTATTGAAAATAAATCGCATTAAAGGTAAAGAATATGTTGCCTCATCTTTTGGTGTAATCATACAGGACAAGGTAAAAAAAAACCAAAGCAGCAAAATACAATTTATTTTCTCTATATGGGTCAGAGATGAAGATGTTTTGGTTCAGGTACTGAAGTCCTTTGGGTTGTGTCTGTATTCTCTCACTACTTAGTGCACTATAGAGTATTTATCCTTTTCCAATTCCAAAATTCAGTACCCTTGAAATTTCCCAGAGGTCACTGCCAATCACTAGCTTTACATGATCCTGACTTGATTGCTGAATACAGACCATGATGCATTGCATTTGAACAACTCATCTAACGTCATTTTCTTTCGGGGTGTACAAAGTCACAGTTTCAAAATCCAGACCCCTAGAAACGTTTCAGAAATGTCTGTGAAGAAGTAGCATTCACTGTTGCTCACTAGATTGGCAAATATAGACCATGATGCATTGCGTTTGGACAATTGTGATAAATCCTTCCATGTTTTCTTTGTCAGAACACAGTGGATTCGTACACAGTCTTAATAAAATGTTAGTATTTCACGATAGCAATAGGGCAACGTCAAAAAAAAAGTTGTGGCGTTATATTCCAGTTCACTAGGTCATCCCGCACAATATAGTCTTTCAGGGGGGTCACCCTTTTTTTTTTTTCTGCCAGCTGTTGCCATAGCAACCAGTTTTTTTGTTTTTGTTTACAAAGGATGAGCTTTCTTACTTTTGTGTGACAGCGAGCGTGTACACGTTGCGAGTTGCGATGCGTCCCGGCCTCCACGTACACTCGTACATTTGTTGGTCATGGCGACTAAAGCAGTCCAAGTCCCGGACTCCGTCTGTGGACACAACGTGTCACTCTTCATATCTCAGACCAAACAGCTGACGAGTCGACGAGTCCTGACTGGGTGTTTTCTGTACCTGGGTGAAGCCTACAGCGCTGAAAACTGTTAAACGTTGCGTTGACCTTTTTGCAGATCTCTGGAAATCACCATGTGTCAGAAATAGGTCAATAGGTTTTACAGATATGTTTCATGAGGCAAACCTCTGTAAAGGGGGGACCTCTGGGGGACAACTTTAATCTTTCATTTGGAGAAAAACAAGTCAGACGTACCTGTGGAGGCCTGGGAAGGAGGGCAGAACACGGAGCAAATGATCAGCATCAAACCTTCAGTGAAAAGGATTAAGCGGTTACAATGTTCCTCCCGGAGCAGCAGCTCATGCCAACCAGAAGCTGATGGTCAGGTTCTCACCAAGAATGAGGAAACTCTGAGGACCTCCACTCTTTGAATCCAGCTGAGCGGCTCGGCTCAACATGCTGCCTGCGGCTGCCTGAACAACTGAAACCAAGAAGGTGGGTTTGAGGTAATCTCACGCCCACGAGCTGCAGTCATTCAGCCAGGATGCTCACTGAAGCTGCTCATGAGAATGACAATGAGCAGCCAGGAAACTATCAGGGAGTTTTACGCCCGGCGCGTCGAAGGGGCGGGGACGAGTTTTCCCACGAGGGTTCAGCGGCTGACAAACGGCAGTTTGCAGAAATGATCACCCTGTTTTTACTTCTTCTTTTCCACTTTTAGATCTGTGAGGCCCCTCTGCAGGCCCAGGTCAGCAGATCCCTCCGCTCTGCAGGAGGCGTCTGCTGGAGGTCCTCCATTCATCGTCACCAACGACTGATAGATAACCTGTCAGACTCCTACAACCCTGACTTCCATCAGAATGAGTAGAAGAGGGACGTTTTCAGGTTTAACCTTTTGAAAAAGACGATAAACAAAGTCATTAAAACTGAGGAGGCACTTTAGTCCTGCAGAGGTCCTAGTTTATCGCAATACTGCACCTTTGAGCAAACATGTTACCCCTGCAAAATACTCAAAAACACACACCCAGTACTCTGTGAAGACGAATTTTGGACATTTGCACGACCCCTCCAAGAACTGATGACATCACAGCGAGAGAAATCGTTGAGAAAAATCCCAAATCTCTCCTGGGCCTCAAAAAAAAAAAAAAAAAATGGCTTCAAAAACCACTAACGAAACCAAAACACACACGTTGAATGTATCCACAGGGCGTTTAAAAATTATTATGGGATGCGGCCATTCCACAATATTTGGCAAATTTCATATTTATTTATGAATTCATTTTCTTTAGCCTTCTAAGCAAGAAATATTAAGAAAAAGGCCTTTTGAAAAATAAAAAAAGGAGTTGCAGAAATAACACAAGACAGTCATTACAATAAAGAAAATGATTAAATTTGATTAGAATAAGAAAAGCATCAAACCTCTTCACAAAACATGGGTAAATAAAACGTTTGTCAGGGCGATCTTCACGAAATTTTCCAAGTCTCCAACCACAACCAAAGTTTCGTTGACCTTTGACCTCGAAAAGAGGTCGCCATCTTGAGGTTTTAAAAAAATAGAATCCCAGCTACAAATGTGTAGCCCTCCTAGGGATTTTGATTTATCGCCCCCTGAATCCTCAAACATCCTTTGGAAGATTTTAGAAAAAATGTTGGATTTAGAAGTCAGACATTTGGAACTGCTTTAGCTTTACCCTGGCTGCTCACATAATTTAACAGAATATTGTGAAATTGTAATACAAGCTGACTTAAGGTCTACACAGCAATATGACGGAATGTGACAAGGAATGTGGGCGTGGTTAACAAAAAATCCTCCGTTGCCACGGAAATCTAAAATTCTAAAAATTTCATAGACCTGTTTGTTACCTTCAGACAAACAAAAAAATGAAATAGTTGCTATGGAGATAGAACCAACAGAAAAGCGGCACAAATTGAATTTGTGCAGCATTGTGGTGAGGGGCGTGTCGCAGCCGCTCAGCCAATGAGGTGAGGAGAGGGCGCTTTATTCTACATCGCAATTTTAATATTTCTATTTAGCATAAAAACCAACACGTATCCACCAAATTTCTAAATTAGTATTTCAAGATAAGATTTTATTATTTAGCAGCGGATTTAAAAAAAGAAAAAGTAGGATGATAAACGGTAAAGTGTTGGATAGTCACAATTTTTAATCTGTTTGAATCTAAATAAAGATGCATCTGACTTTGCTTATATGTATTTTTCTTTCCTCTCTACATGTTTAAATAGAATTGTGTGATCATAGAGGCTCTTTTTATTTAGCTGTCAAACCATTTTTTTATTTAAATTGGGGGTGGGGGTTGGGGGGATTGCGTAATCTCAAGATCAAACATTTGAGAGATGTCAACATTAGTTTGTGGATGGTAATACATGTGAAGGAATGGCAGATTAAAAGAGTGATTCATCAGGCCAGATATGCATTCTGTTTCTTTATTCCTCTGTTTGGTTTTACGTGAACGCTTTTGTTTAAATGTTAAAGTTTGACAGTTTTTTATCCTCGAAAGCACTTTGCAGATGAAAAGTTTTTTTTTTTTTATTCTTTTTTACTGTTTTAAGATGGAATTTGTTTCCATCTTAAACACGAAACTTTAAATTAGTTTTAAGGCTTTTATTTTTTTAAATACATTACTGAAAAAAGATTTCACAATTTTTTAGTCAACTGTTTTTCTAAAGTTTTTTTTTTTTTTTTTTACATGCTGGGACAGACTAGTTCCTGGAAGGCTGGTATGAAACTGATGCAGCTCTCACAGCTAAAGCTGATATGACTAGGACTTTCCCATAAGAAAGGAAGGCTTGCAGTAAGAAAATAAAAAAAAGAAATCTCACACCATCAGAACTTCCTTCATTTTTTGAGTTTACTCTTCTCAAACACAGTTATTTATTTAGAGCAGTTTGATGCGAGCGAAATGACTCTGGATCCTCCAAAACATGTCATTAAAAGTGGGCTTAATCCAAAAGCGCTTCTGAAAACCGTTTCTCCTGAAAGACGCTGCTGGGAGAAGAGAAAGACGCTGCTGGTGAAACACGGTGGGATGGTGTGCGTCATGTACAGTGTGAAAACCACCACTGTAACTGTCTGTCTTCATTTTGGCCTTTGGAAATGTCAGCACACTCATCACAGAACCAATTCACCAAATGCTGATGGAGTGGAATATCAACGGAGCCGTATAGTTCCTGAACCTTTTCAAGAGAAAAAAAACAAACAAACACCAGATCTTAGTTAACTCTGAAAATAAAACCTTGTTTTTGTTATTTCTGGGTTACAAACAAACGCATGCACAAACACACACCCACGTGCACACGAACGGACACATTCACACACGTAAACATGAACGCACACACACACACATAAAGGCATACTCACACAAACACACCCGAACAGCCACATGCTCGCAGACGCACACACAATAAATGCACGCAAACCTACACGCACACACACACACAGATGTATATAGCAGCGGATGCAAACACACACACACAATAACACATGTACTCTCAAAGACATACACTCTGGAATCACAGCTTCAATGTAACATACAGAGCACTTAATACATTAAAACAGGGTAAATTTACTTCATTTATGCATTTGTTTATTCTGACGCACAACAATATTCCTCCGTTCACTGTTGTGTGTGTGTGTGTGGGGGGGGGGGTTGCATATATTTATTGTGTGTGTATTTGCATTTGTGAGCATGTGTTTAGTATTTTTGGATTTTTCTTTTTCAGGATGCCCTCAGGACACAGGAATTTCTGCATCATTGTCCTCCAGACTGCGTCAAAACCTGGAAAGACCAAAATGCTGCAGTTTCCCAAATGACCACTGGAGGCAGGTTGCAGGAAAGAACAACATCTCGACTCTCGTGTCAAAAAGTGGCATTTCATTAAAAAAAAAACCCCACACATTTACCGTCTGGTTTCACATCTTTTATTTTAGCTTTATTTTCTATTCAGACGTCTATCCGTCCGTCTGTCCATCCATCCATCCATTTTATTCGGGCTGTTGGGCTTTGTAGAAGACCTCAGACAAATTAACCTCAGTCCTGCAGCCTGTGTGGAACATCTTGTTGCCAAGAGAAGTTGTAACAACTCTGTTTTCATAGCACTTTATTATGATGTATTATTCACATGGTGGATTGACATGACAAACTGGTGGTCTCGCATCTACTGATGCGGCTGCAGGGTGGTGTTAGGGGTTAGCACGGCTCTTTGTGGTGACTGTGATTGCTCTGTTTAGTGATGAAGACGTAGACCGGAGCACACTTCAGTGGAACAGCATGACTTTACAAAGCTGTGGACCCAACGATAGGAGTCTGCTTGGGTTTTTAAAAAATACCTTTTTTATCAACCGCATCCATTTATCAGTGGATGGCAGCAAACAAAGAGTTCTTGCCTCCACCTTATGCTGCGTTCATACTCCCCTCGGCAACGCGCGTTCAAGTGACGACTTTCAACGAAAAGTCTATGTTAAAGTCCGTAAATGCATTTTTACATAAACACCATTGGACACCATGTTTTTACGTCCGTTTTCGGGCTCTACTGTACGCACAAACCACGTGGCCATTGAATGTGCATTGAAAGTGGAGCTTTGACCAATCAGGAACTCTGATTGGGTACTCACATATGAATGATGTCACAGAAGTGCCGACCATTTGAAAATTGATCACGGAGGGTATTGAGCTTCATTATGAAATCTCCTGATTTTTGTAGCGTTTTTTTCTTTGTTCCATCTCTGCTGCATCACCAGAGGTATTCAGAGAGCTGGAACAGAAGCAGAATGGCTGCTGTTTGTAAAGATAGAACAAAAAAGGTGCAACAGCCCTCAAGACTCTGTAGCAAAATGTTGTTACTGCCAGTCATTGAGTTTATTAAGAACTCCGGAACGGTTTCAGATTTCTGACCATTAAAAGCACATTATGTTACAAGCCATGCACATGATGGCCTTTTATTATGTGCATAAAAATCTTGCACACAAAATTATGAAACCTTACTGTAGATTATTTGCAATATACCGGTAAATTGACGCTACATTTGCGGTTTTGTGCACCGCCGGAATTCTATAACACCAAGTCTTTCATACATCGGAATAGAGTTGTGGAAAAAAAACGAGCAAGATTTGCAAGATTGACACCGCTCCGACATTTCACCAAACCTCTTCCAACTGTACCAGGTACGGACAGTCCAGTGGGAACACCGTATGCTAAAGGCGCGTAGCATGACTGTAGGGAAAGGGGTGGAACAGCGGTTTCTGCGCTCAGGTCCAGATAAATGTGGACAATGTGAACGCAGGCCAGAGAAACCAACCATAGCTCCTCCAGGCGTCGCCTGTTCTCGCTACACCCTTAGAAAAGTCAGTTCCTCTTCAGAAAGTCTTGTAACTTTCAGAAATAAATGTAAGTTCCTTCTTTTGCTTGAGCTGTTTCAAGAAATGTTTTGTTTTTAAGTGTGTTTTGCCATTTCACCGGAGGAATAGGAGTCAAATGCTGCAAAAGTGTTTCCTGTCAAAGGGGATTTTGACACAATTTTCTAGAACTGTTTCCAAAAAATGTTTTGTTTTTAGCCCGTTTTTAGGGTGTTGTTTGCTATTTGATGAGAGGATAGGAATTAAACGGTGCAAAAGTGTTTCCTTCGACCTGTCAGAGGAGATTTTGACACTTTTTCTTTTTTTTTTTTTGTTCCTTGTGATACCGAGAAAGTCAGAAAGACTGAAGTTTGGTGAACTTGGTCGCTGCATGTTCCTATTTCTGAACTTTGCACACAGGAAGCTCACCTCACACCTCGCTGGGTTAAAGTCAGTGAACTTGAAAACCATCAGCGTTCTGCTTATCTTGATCTTGACTTGGCTCCCAAAGGCCGCGCATGTTGCCGAGGGAAGGGCGGAGCCCGCTGAGCAACCTAAAGGCTGCCGAAGAGTAAAACAACAGACCAAAAACAAGCGTATTAGGATAGACTTTTTAATGAAGTCTGAACAGGAAGTTTGTTTCCGCTAAATGTGTAAGAGTCTGCCTACTCATGTTTTTCTCTGCTCTAAATTTCCCCTTCTCAGCTCTTATCATCTGTCAAATCTGCCGCATGCCGTGTCTCACATGTCGCCTGCATGGCTGAAACACGCTGTGGCTTCACCTTCTGTTTGTTTCATAAATGTACATTTTTTTTTTTGGGACATTTAATCCTAACTGAGAGGTCTTTTCTTGCAACTTTTTTAACCTGCAAAATACTCACATGTTAGTTCTGCATGTTCTGGGTGTAGATTTAGATTAAGGACTACAAAATTCGCACATGCGATGTGTTGAAAAGCACTTCGATGGACTTTTTTGGGGTTTTACACCCTCACCCTTTTTTTTGGAGACCCCAGCTCCGGTCATCTTCCGAATTCGTCCAGAATTCATTTCCATCAGAAATGAACCACCAACAGCTTCTTGTTCTATGACGGGGCCATCCGAACCTTCTGCAAAGACGGACGGATTTGGTGTGGTGAAAATGCTTGAGGCTCTATTTTAATAAAATAAAATGCAAGTGAACTATTTAATGAACATTTCATTGCAATGACAAACTTTTCATTTCTCCACATAGAAAACAAATACAGGTTAGAGGTCTAAATATTTCTTTCAAATCCAAATTACTATAATTTTTTCGTGCCGTTTATTCCCATTTGGCTTGTCGTAGAAAGGATTTCTCATCCGAAACAGTCACAGTCATGGCCTTGAAGGCAGTGATTTTTATTTTCGGTTTAAGATTTAGAAAAATGAACTAGAGAATGTCATAGAATTGTTGCACAACATTTAGTCAATCACAATCAAGAAATCTTATACACAGATTTTAAAAAATGCTGGGGTTGCATCTGAACGTAGGCCGGACTTTGGACATGCTTGTTGTATGGCAAAAGTTCTCAAATTGAGGGATCTACTTTAATGAGAATTGTTATTACAAGTCTCCTAATTTTTCCTTTTTTTATTCCATCTTTATGAAAAAACATTGGATTTCTGTTTGCAGATCTATTATTCCAACAACGTCAAATCCGCTATTCTCTTTTATTTATTCATTTTTTTAGTTTGGCCTGTCAAGTAGCTGAGCAGACAAAAATATGCCGGAGGCCTCTTGTGTTGGACAAATGTTATAATAAGGCAGTGTTTTTCCACTTTTTTGAGCCACGGCACACTTTAACCATGACAAAAATCCTGCGGCACACCAGCATCCAAAAATATAAAAAAAAGACAAAATCAGTCTTATTGATCTACAGCCCCTCCATGATCTGACATGCATTTCTGTGATAATTGTGGCAGAAAAAGCTGGAAGCTGCAGCTGTTTTTTTTTTTCTCTAAAAGATGTAATAAAAGTTAAAAAACTGTTTGATGTGTTCGTTGTTGTTTTAAGACATTTAGCAGGAAAGACTCATTGTGCGCTGAGACATTGTCACTTTAACCCAATGCATCATGGGAGATGTAGTGCAAAAGCTGCCGCCGCTGAGCTTCATGGTTTTGTTCACTTGTTCCACGGTCTGACACCGGATTCTGTGGAAAGCTACATGCTAAAGACGAGCTTTAGCTGGTAGTTTTGTTGGAACTGAGCGACTTTACGAGCTAAATCGGGACAAGGAAGTGAAGACTTTAAGCACTTCTGATTGGTCAGACTGATGACATGTGATTAAGCCCCCCAAAGAATGATTGGTGGAGACAGTTAAAGGGGCGGGACTTTTCCAAAAACAGCTTTAGTTGAAGCTTAATCACGGTACCGTCATTCTTATCAAAATGTTGTTAATGGAATCAAATAAACACAAAGAAAAAAGTATTTTAAGATCTTTTATATTCCTAACTACTCAGTGTTTTATCAGGGCCTGTTTGGATGAACAAAGAGCTGAAATCCTGGAGATGGAAAATGTTTTTAGATCAGTTAATGAGGGCAATTTCCCGAGGCACACTGGTGCGGCACACCGGTTGAAAAACACTGCAATATGGGATTATGACTCTTCGGACACACGAGGTGTGTCCTTTTGTATTTGAGGCTAAACTTTAATTATATCCATTATATTTGGCTACTTGTCTTGTTGGACCCAATGGAAGAGAGAAAAGATAAATAGGGATTTTAGAATTCCAAGAAGAGCCAGTTTGTAACTGAAGGTTTATCATTTTTACAGCTTTTTATTATAGTTTTCAAAATCATATTTTAATATATTCAGATGTCAGAAATTCAAAACAGTTTTTCTTTGGTATTTAACACGATTGGACACTCAGTTGTTTTTTATTTAAATCCCCTTTCAACCCGTAGAAATGTCTGAATGATTCCTAAAAATGCAAAAAAAAAAACCAATGCTGCCACAACCGTAGTTCATTTCTACTAAACGTGCGATAGCCTTAGGAAGATGCTCAACCATTTAAAGACTACATTTCCATGTTTGATGTTCATAAATGCTCATTGAAGACTTATTCAAATGACAATGATCAAGTCTCAACCTGCTCCCTTCTCCATTGAGACACACCCCCTTCTTCTCTCCATCTCCCAGTTCTCCTCAAGCCATTATTCTGTCAGCAAACTGAACATTTCCAAACACCAGCTATGCTCGGCAGCACCCAGAGCGCTCAGTGAAAGGTGGCCAGTATCAGAGAAACAGCATGGTTCTTGACATGTGAAAGGTTAAAAATAAGATCAGGCTTACCAGGAAAGACCGGAGTGATTCAGAAAGCTCTGACATGAAAAGCAGCAGTCATAACAGGAAGCATATTTCATCTCTGAATGGTTTCTGTAGTAAAATTTGGCTTCGAATTTTTTTCCATTTGTTTTTCTCGTAAACCACTTGAATGTGCTTTACCGTCTGTAGTTTAGGGCTGATGACAAACAAGCTCTTTAGTCACAAATATCACGTCTTTGTGAATCGGTTCTATGGAAACGGCATCAAAAGGTCCTCCAGAAGGTTTATGTCATCCACTATTCAACCAAACAGCAGTTGAAGTAGATTTTTATTAATGTTATCAAGTAAGGAGACAAATTTAAAAAATTATTTTAAAAGGAAAGAATTGTATAAGAAAGTAGAGTTGAGAGGATTTTTTCACAAACAAATTTATTTGTTTTTGAAAGGTGAGTACCAAATCACAAATAGATACATTTATTTATGAAATAAAGAACATTTGTGGTAAAAAAGAGTCTATTTAATGTCCTTCTCAACACTTTCCCCTGCTTTTTAACTGTGGTGTTCCACAGGGTTCTAAACTGGGACCCCTTTTTTTTCTCTTTTCACAAGGTTTCTTTTTTCTTTTTTTTTTCACAATCTATTATTTTGATGTAACATAAGTGAGACGTTAAGTTGAATTTGCACATTCATCAGATATTTAGATGTGAAACAAAAGTGCAGAAAAAAAAAGTAAACCTGTGGGAGAATTTTTTTTGTCAGCAAGTTTACCATGCTGACTAAAACGTTTCCAGTCCCTTCTTCGTTACTTTTTAAATTTCAAGTGTGGTATCATAGCTTCTACGAAATGTTAGTGAGAAGTCATCTGAACTCTGGATCCAGAACCTTGGTCCACCTGAGAACAAGGATCTTAATCCACTTACAGGTGAACTCTGGTGAAAATTATCCGCCAAAGGATTTTTATTCCTTTTTGGTCAGTTTGTTTTATATAAAACACCGCCCCCAACTGAGCAGATGATGTAACAGCATCACTTTTAATATATTTTACTCAACATGTATATATATTTTTCTAAGAATCAATGTGATATTTCGAAAATCAAAGTTTTATAGATAAAATGTTTAACTGTTCTATCCTAATTTGTTAAAAGTGTTTGTATTGTATTATATTGTATGTATGTGTGTATATATATATATATATATATGTGTGTGTGTGTGTGTAGTTTTTGCCTTTTTACATCATAGCCAAAGGGATTAAAGAGCAAAAACCATGTTTACTCAACTCCACTCATTTATATGGTGCCTTAAAATGACCAGAGGCACCAAACATTAAAAGCTCAAAGCAACCAAAAGAATAAAAAATTCAAAGGAGATTAAAAAGAAGTATAAATAAGTGCCATAAAAACATACACACCCAAGATAAAGACAAAGTCAAACACACCAGCATAAATGTGTTGTCATGTGCTTTTAGAAATTGCACTTTCCCCCCCCTTTTTTTTTTAATAAACTACTAATAATAACTTGTTGGCACCATTGGTCATAAAACAAAAGCATTTTTTCAGTCAATATAATTTCTGTTCTCTGTAATTTGCAGCTTTCAACTATATTTCTATGGCAATTAAGTAAAAATCACAATCTGTACTCCAGGTGAGGATAGTCCTGAGACTGGAGCTGATCAACGGACACATTAAGGGATGAATTTATCTTAATCTTCAATGCTGAAAGTACAAGTTGATCCTGACAGCAGGTCTATTGAAAATACTTCACGTTCATTTCTCAGGATGTCTTTCTCTGGTTTCACACCACTGTGTCAACACAAAAAGGGTCAAACTGTTGTCACAGGATCAATAAAGTTCTGCAGGGACTCTGCGTGGACAGAGAGAGCTGAAAAAGGCGGCCAGACCATCCCTGCAGCTCAGGGTTTACAGACCAGAGCCACTGTGCCGCCGGCTGTAAACCTGTTTGGTCTGGTTAAATATGGTTCAGGCGGAGCTGGTCTTTTAGCAAGTCGCTGTGTTCTCGTTTAGTGGGTGTGACGCTGAAAAACAAATTCATCAAAAGCAGAAATACTCAGATAAAACCGTCTAAAGGCGCAAGTTTCAGACAAAATGCCTCAAAGCAAAACTCTTTCATCCTTGAAAAGCTTTAAAAATAATGAAATAATTTAGCAATTTAAGGAATTCGGATCAATCAGAAGACATTGTTGTGGTCTGTGATGGTTCAGTATCCTGCAAACATTTAGTGTTATACTTTTAGGCCATACTTTACATTTGAATATATGTACTTATGTGTCAAATAAAGGTTGTTTTTGTGTTAGTTGCTTTGACAATGTGTTGTTCATGTGATTTGTACGGTGGCCCAGAAGGGTCACAACACAACACATTAACTTTATACACAACACACTAACTTTACACACAACACATTAACTTTATACACAACACACTAACTTTACACACAACACATTAACTCACAACACAACACATTAACTCACAACACAACACAATAACTCACAACACAACACATTAACTCACAACACAACACAATAACTCACAACACAACACATTAACTCACAACACAACACAATAACTCACAACACAACACAATAACTCACAACACAACACATTAACTCACAACACAACACATTAACTCACAACACAACACATTAACTCACAACACAACACATTAACTCACAACACAACACATTAACTCACAACACAACACATTAACTCACAACACAACACATTAACTCACAACACAACACATTAACTCACAACACAACACATTAACTCACAACGGAAGTAAATCAGCAACGGAAGTGCTTTTATTCTGAAATTTCCACTGGGCTGAGCGGCTAACTACCTAACAGAAAGTAACGTCACAGTGAGCTGTGGAGGGAGCATGTTATTGCTACAAGAGAAGCTAGCAGCAGTGTTGCCAGAAACTTTCTCTTTATTATGGTACTCTTTCCTCACGCCTGCTCCTCTCCTCTCCTTTCTTCCGCTTCCTCCTCTCACACGCACGTGCAGTCCCCAACACACACGAACACACCCACTCCGCAACACTAGACACCAAGAATGTGGAGAAATGGAGAGGAGAGGAGCGCGCAGCTGTGTTGGGGACCTCACGTGCCTTTGGGGGGGAGGGGGGGGGGGACGGAAAAAAGGAGAGGAGAGGAGCGCGCGTGCAGAGACAGAGGGGGGTGTCAGAGCGGAGGGAGGAGTGTGCGTTCATGTTGTGTGTGTTTAGAGGAAGGAGAACCACAGTAAAGAGAAAGTTTCTGGCAGCACTGCTGCTAGCTTCTCTTGTAGCAATAACATGCTCCCTCCACAGCTCACTGTGACGTTACTTTCTGTTAGCTAGTTAGCCGCTCAGCCCAGTAGAAATTTCAGAATAAAAGCACTTCAATTGCTGATTTACTTCCATTGTGAGTTAATGTGTTGTGTTGTGAGTTAATGTGTTGTGTTGTGAGTTAATGTGTTGTGTTGTGAGTTATTGTGTTGTGTTGTGAGTTAATGTGTTGTGTTGTGAGTTATTGTGTTGTGTTGTGAGTTAATGTGTTGTGTTGTGAGTTATTGTGTTGTGTTGTGAGTTAATGTGTTGTGTTGTGAGTTAATGTGTTGTGTTGTGAGTTAATGTGTTGTGTTGTGAGTTAATGTGTTGTGTTGTGAGTTAATGTGTTGTGTGTGAGTTCTGATGCAACTCTCCAGATCAGTTCTCAAAGAAAAGCTGCATATAAGTGTGCCCTCTAGTGGTGTCCCCGCGTCCTGCACCTTCCATCTATCAGTAAAAATAAATTAATTAAACAGCGTTTTCCTGTCTTTAAAGCAGAAAAAACCCTATATTTAAGAAATAAATACACTTTTTTAATCTCATCACGTGCAATTTGTCAGATTTATAAAAAAAAAATGTTTTGTAGAAACAGGAAAGCTGATCAGACCAAACGTCTCCCATTCATGTGTGGGATGGAGCTTTGCATTTCTCTGGAACTTTAATAAAGCATTAAAACCTGCAGTGGTTTGTTGATTAAAGAGCTTTAGGAGTTTGTGTGCCCATGGATTCTGTGCAAGCTGGTACATGCAAACACTGAATCTTAAAAAGTAAACAAAACAAAAGCATGTTTCATAAAAAAATATTTGCTTTTTTTTTTGCAGGGAAAATGAATCTAATAAAACAAAGCTTTCAATAGCACAATAATCTAATATCAAGAAAATATCTCGTGGTGATTTTTTCTTTTCTTAAAAGGAGACATTTAAGAAGAAAATCTTTTGACTGGGGCCTGTTTTTGCAGTGCAGTTAAATAAATAAAAACAAGAGAAAAGATTGTTGTGCATTAAAATGCTCTGAATAAAATGCCCTTGGAAAAAGATTTAGACTGCCTACATTTAATCCAAACATATTCAAGTTGTTGTTTATTTAGCTGCCAAACTCCACTGATCAGTAACACAATACTGTATTGAGCAGGCCTTGCATAAGTAATGATAGCTTCTCTTCCATATATGCAAACACATCCATGTTTTTGGATAATTGTCATTAAAAAATAAGACTTTGAAAATACAATGAGTTATTTTATGTAAAAAAAAAAAAAGTACTAGAAGACGTTCAGATATTTCTGGTTTTGTACTAAAAATAATTTGGGGTCAGTGGGTTGCTGGAGCCTATCCCAGCTACTGTTTGGTGCAGGTGTGGGGTACATCCTGGACAGGTTGCTAGACTGTAGACTACACTACCACATACACTGAAATGCACACCCAAGGGCAGTTTAGAGACACCAATTAACCCATGAAAGCATGTTTTTGTGGGAGGAAACCGGAGCCCGGAGAAAATCCAGACATGCAAACTGCAGACAGAAAGATCCCAGGTGGGATTTGAACCAGAGCCTTCTTGCTGCCGCTAGCCACAGTGTGAGCCATTTTACTGGTATGTAAAGGTATGTATCATTTTAATAGTAGTAGTGAATAGTAGTGGTAGTAGTGAATTTAGGTTTTTCCTTAATTTTTGCAGCATGTGAAGTTCTTTCCATTCATGCAGAAGAGCTGAAATCTGGAGCTTGGAGGAAAATGCTCTCTGAAATGTTTGACTCAGGAAGGAAGGTCAGCCTCTGTGTATCCTCCCATCCTTGATGGTCTGCAAGGTTTAAGAAGGAAGGAAGATTGAAGAAACAGCAGTGAAATCAGGATAAATCAGTGAATAATCCTTTCTGCATGGCAGGACCGTGTGGTAATTCTCCTTTTCCTGCTCAGTTTTCCCTGACTTTGCTACTCATTGCTGGAATATTTTTTTTTTTCCGTGGGAATGTTGTGATCACTAAACATCCTTCCACTGCACATTGTTGTTTGTTGGTTCTGGAGGAGGAGGAGGAGGGCCCTTTCCTCTTCTGCTCTTCATGAGGTTTCCTCCCTCTGTGAGCAGGTTGTGTTTGTGTCCGACTGTTGTGTGCAAACATTGCATGTGAGACGGTGTCAGATGCGGTAAAATAAGCTGCTTTCCTGTAACATAACAGGTATCTGAATCTGTTTTAATCTCTGGTGGGAAAATAGACGAATTCCCTTCTAACTGAAAAGTATCATTGTTTATAACAACGTTTTCTGCACGCTTTAATATCAGTCGGATGGGCAGTGTTGAGTTTTGAATCTTGGAAAAGACCACTTGTGACGAAGTGGATTTGACTTTTATAAGCAGCACCAAACCTTAAAAACCTTGTTAGGACCACTGCAATGTTTGACACAACCCACACAGCCTTCTTGTCTTTGTTTTTCTGTGGGTTTCCATGGCAACACAGGATGGAAAGCGAGCGGAGCGACGCAACAAAAGCAGATTAAAAATGGACACTTTTGTCCAGCTCTCTTCTGACGCCAAACTGCAACCTGCTGCCAGTTGTCGGTGTATTTAGTCACCACGTTGACTGAGGAGGTGGAGGCAGGCACTTCAAACTCATAGTAAAACATCAACTTAAAGGAGTATTTTATCCGTTAAAAAACAATTTTATCATCTAGTAGTCTAGGACTTTACAATGACACTGTGTTAAAGGGACAGAGAAGAGAAATCCTTGAAATGAAATAACCTGAACAGCGCTCACTGTTATTATTTCTGATGAAGCAACCTTTTGTTTGCTAATCTTTATGCATACTGGATTAAACCCAAGACTGCACCCAAAGGTCAACATCTAAAGCCTTTAGCTTGAGAGACTGCTGGATGGTTTGGCCTAAGGAAGAACACCTTTAAGACAGAGAAATGCTGAAACGAAAATTGAGCTAAAATCTTCCCAACTTTAAGGGCTATGAAAGCCCTTAAAATAAGATGCGACCGTCGTTGTACCGGATCAGAGTTATGTGATGACACAGACCTCCCATTGGACTTTATCAACAACTTTTTTTATTTGAATTTTTTAACCAGAAATGTAAATGGAAAGAAAGCTCTCACTATTTTTTTAATTACCTTTGTCTGTTGTTTTGTTGGCCCATCTGTAGTCTTTTAGTGACTACAGAGCTATCTATGGAAAGCTGAAAGTGCAAGTGAAATGATGAAGTCCTGTTTGTTTGCAGGCTGCACGGTGGGGTAGTGATTAGCACCTTACAGGAGAAGATTCTGGTTCAAATCCCAGCTGTGCGTATTTTCTCCCTGAACTCTGGTTTCCTGCTTTTCAGGTTAATTGGTGTTTCCAAACTTTCCCTTAGGTGTGAGTGCGTTTTAGTTGTGTGGCTCTCGAGCAGACCGGCGACCTGTCCAGGGTGTTCCCCGCCTTCAACCAACAGTGGCTGGGATAGGCTCCAGCGACCCTTTGACCCCAAGGGGATTTAGCCGGTTTGGAAAACGGATGGACGTTTGGACTGAGACGCAGAGACGGTTTAGGTTTCTGTGTTTTGTGTTGACTGTAGGTTGCAACCAACGGCGTACAGCTTACACAACGCAACTCTAAAAAACAGAAGAGCGCCCATTTCCCTCATTCAACCAATTATCAAACTGCTTCAATAATACAATCAATGAACCTTGTTGCTTAATTCCAGGTACCCACACTTATGTTTGTTCTAAATATTTCAATATATTTCGATAGTGCCTTATTTTATTTTTAATTATATGTGATATATTACTGTAAAAATAGTTTGTTTTATTCAAACAATATAAAAAAGGGCAGAAAAACATGTTTTCTTCTTCCTAATCTGCTTCGTGTCCCTTGTATAAGAGTATTCGTTTATTCGTTTATGTTGTTTTGTGGAAATGAAAAGAAAAATGTTTTTAAAAAAAACATTTAAATTGTTTTCTTGGTGCGTTTACATACTGGAATTAATACTTTAACCCTTTTACACCTGAGCTTTAGCTCCAACATTGACATCCTTGCAACCACCTTAACTCTTCAACTATTTACATACATTTTTTTTTTACATATCTTTTTATTGTTTTTAAACACATGAACAAAGTTAGAAGCATTGAAACAGTATATATTGAACAAAAAAAATCAGTACAAGAAGTAGAGTTTGTCAGGTTGAAATTTTTCTCCTTTCCAGGATACTGAACACAAAGTTAACTATATGTCATAACCTTTTCTTGTTTTGTACATAAACCATTTTTCCCAGTCCTTCAGAAATGGCTCTTCATCATTCTTAGTTTTTATGTAAGTCTCTCCATTGTTTAGATTTCTTCCACAATATACATCCATTGCTTGTATGTTGGCGCTCCAGCCTTCTGCCAGTTCTTAGTTATGGTTTTCTTTGTTGCCACAACAAGAACTTTTACTAGGCTTTGGTCCGTTTTATGTACAGTTCCCTCTAAGTAGCCCAGATACATCACAAGACAGGTTTCGGGGTATCTCTATTTACATACATTTATTTTTTTCCAGTAATTATTTTAGGTTTATAAGATGTACTTTGAGGATTAAAACTGTTTTCAATTGTTCTTCGTTCAAGTAAAGATTGTCCTGGTTTGACATCATTTTAATTTGGTCAAAATTAAATTTAAAGTTTTCCAGTTTTTTGCAAAATGTCTTAAATTAAGCTAAAGATAAGATTAGTCAAAAATTACTAAAGAGGAATTTTGTCAGGGGGGGCTTTTGAGGCTGCCAACCATTTTTGAAGCCCCCCCCCCTTGGAGGCGCCTCTTGTGGTGAGAGTAAACAATGAGAAAATAGAGACCAGGACACTAAAAGCGACAAATACAAGAATAAATAAATACAAATCCAACAAACAGGTGTTTTAGTTACTTTACATTCATGGCAGCCACCAAGTTTTACCTGAACGTTCGTGTTTTAGCTGCAGATCTAAAGAAGGAGAGAGCGGGCAGCTGATTGGTCGGCGCTGACACGTTGTGGGCGGGGTCACAGCAGACTGCGCGCGTGTGTGTCTGTGGTATGAAGGGCAGGGACGGCGTGACGGAGCGGCCGACCAGCTGACGCGCGGACCACAGCCGTCTTCTGGGGGGCTCGCCGTTCCAGCGAGAGTTCGAATCCGTACCGGTAACTTTGGACGCCGCCGCTGAGGCGCGTGGACGGTGGACGCCATGAACCGGGCAGGTGCGGCGGCAGGTTAATTAATTAGGAGGCGCCTGGCTGGTTGGTCTGCGGTCTGGAGGAAGAAGAAGTTGATGGAGCCGAGGCGGTCCGCGGCGTCTGGAGGCGGCGGTGGCGGCGGCGGTCGCTCCTCGTCTGGTTCTCACGCCGTGTCCCGGGGGGAGGACGAGGGGGAGGTTAAAGTTTACGGAGGTGAAGAGGAGAACCGAATGGAGGACGCAGGAAGGGAGGCATCGCCAGAGGATGAAGAAGTAAAGGAGGAGGAGGAGGAGGAGGAAAAGGTAAACCAACAAACCCACCTGCTTTTATTTTGTAAAAATGAGTCATTAATTGATATTATTTATACATAAAAACCAATTACAGCTGTTTTCATGACGTCACCTCTTAAGGAGGATGGACAGTAAACCTACAGATAAAAAAAACTTTCCTTTGATGCAAATTTACCTTCAGGCTTTGGCTGACATTCCTAACTAAGTGCCAAAACTAAGGGTGGGTTAAAAAACAACCTTCATTCAGTCTATTTTAACTTGGAAAACGCTAAACATTGATGAAAAAGATGCGAAATTCTTCTTTTTTCCCCCAGCATTTTTGTTAGTAATTATTGCAGGAATTCCTCATCTGAATACTGACTCTTGATTTTGTTTGTTTACATGAACAAAAATATATATATATATATATAATATAGGATATATATATATATAGTATATATATATATATATATTTGATTCATGTAAACAAAAAATAAAAGGAACCTTTTATTTGCACAAGCTTTAAAATTGACCATTTAAAGTATCTTTCTGACATTGAGTTTTATTGTTTTTGTAGCCTACATGCCTGACTCTATTTCTGATTATCTTAAACTAGTCTTTTATGTTTTTTCAGTTCAAGGTGATTCTAAATTCCTGAACCCCTGGAAGAATATTCTATATATTGACACATACTAATGGAGATCCCTAAATAAACAACTGGATGTAATGATTCAGTGCAGATGAGTGACATTTTGTGAAAATATGACTTGATTGATATGGGAAATGCAGATAAAGTTAGGGAAGGTTAGGAAAAGAAATCTTTTAAAAAAGTTTTATAAGAAAATAATTGGCACATTGGAGAAGGGCTACGTTATGGCTACTTTAGATTGAACCTCAAACAAACCCCATGAACATAAATTAAGCCAACTTTATATTTGATGGAATCCTACTTTCATGAGTTTTTTTTGTGTGTTTTCTAAGTGTAACCATATAACTATGTAATTTTTGTCAATTTTCTGATCAATTTTATGAATTAACATTTTAAATAGATTTAATGTGTTTTTCATTTTTGTTTTTATTGCTGAAATTGCTTTAATGAAATCAAAGAAATCAAAAGTTGAGGGTTGAAAGCTGTGTTTACGGCGGGCATGTGGTGCAAGTGCGTTCTTGAATGAATGTTTAGCATATGGTGTTCACACTGGATGAGCAAATAGGGGCTTCTTCTTCTTTTTTCTTCTTCTTTTCTGCTGTTTACCACCTACAGCTTGGTGCAAAACGTTGAAGCAGGTGAAATCCCGCCAATCTCTCCTCAGGCTTTTTCTTTTACGACTCTATTCCGATATATAAAAGACTTGGTGTCGCGTCATTCCAGTCAAATGCAAACCGCAATTATTAGTTTGTCCTCAGTGATCAATGTTAAAAGAATTGGGACTTCCGTGAATTAAAAAGGACGCCATCCATACGTCACTACCGAATCTGATTCCCTGATTGGTCAAAGTTCCACCTGGTTTAACTTTCAATGCAGGATCAATGGCGAATGTTTGGTATGTAGAGTCTGAAAAAAGTCGTAGAAACTTGCATAGCAACGTGTGAATTGAGAGTTTTGTTCGTGAAACGTGCATATTTACCACTTTACATAGACTTTCATTTAAAAGTGGTCACTTGAATGAACGGTGCAGAGGGCCGGTGTGATTGTAGCTTTGGAGGCAAAATTAGGATCAGATTTAATCCCCAAAAATAAACAGCGGTGTCATCTGCAAACAACAAACTCTGTATTGTTTACTCATACCCGGATGGCAAAGTATTTGTAAGCGGCTCCTCTTCCTCAGCAGGTTTGGTTTCATGAAGTCAGCAGACGCCATTTCTAAATGTGTCGTCCTGCATGTTTACAAATACTTTAAACTCACAACTATCCTACACTTTACTACGTTTACATCTGTTATTCATCATGTTTGATTTGTTGATCGATAGATGTTTTATGTCCTTAAAGCTGATTTATAAACGGTTCAAATAAAGGAAAATGTATTTTAGGAGGAACATTTTTCATCCTGATCATGTAATTAAACCTTTAAAAATGTAATAATAATAATTATAATAAAGTATAATGGCTGCTTTTATCACGACTGGCTGAGTCCTAAAGAGAGCAGCCCAAAGGCAAAGAAGATTCTTAAGTGCACTAACATTTCTCTGTCTTTGTCAAAAAAAAAAAAAACAAATTAAGGCAAAACGCAGCTAATCACGCCTTCAGATCATCAGCACAAACACGCCAGGCTTTTTTAAAAGGAGATTTCCCTGCAGGCAGCGGGGGTCTTAAAATAGTCTTCAAGAGAATCAAAGGCCTCTGACACTGCTTTATTCATGAATGTGGAAAAAACAAGCACGACCAAATGACTCTGAGCTTTGCAGCTTGTATAACACTCTTGCCAGACTGCATACTGGTTTGACTGGCTCTAATTATCCCAGAGCTGCTGGATGGGACGCGTTTGAGGTTTCCGCCTCCTCTAAGAACGGCAGCGATCGGTTGGTGTGGACCGATTTAACAAACTTTGAGCTGCATTCATCTAGGAGGAGTGTCTATTCCAACAATATTTTTCTAATTGGAGCAGATTCTTTTCTACTTGCATGTTTCACCTGTTGTGCACCAACAGAAACAAATCTTTTTTACATTTTTATGAGTATATTCTGATTTACAATGACATAGGAATGACACAGAAACAAACAGAAATGGGATTCTGTACTACTCGTTCGTTAGTTGATGTTGACCTGGTGTTTAAGACCTTTTTCTTTTTTTATCTCGCCGTTGCTGCTTTATTTGTGGTTATATTTTTTTTTTATCTACACATTTGAACTTTGTTATAAAATATAAAATTGTTTGATCTCATTGTTTGTGCTTTTTGCAGTAAAAAAAAAAAGTACTTAGAATTTATTTCGTTTTCAAACAGTTTTAGGTTTATTGTGAAATTATTGAGTGAAAAAATGACAAATATCTGTAAGTTAAAAAAAAAAAAAAAGAAATACCCTGGGGTTGTACTGATAAATGTAGATACTAGGCACTGCCATAAATAAACACTTTAAAGATAAACTATTAAACTGTAAATCAGTAAAAATGCTACTACTAAGAATGAATGTGATAACTGGCCTTTTTATTTTATTTTTCATTTCATTCTATTGAACTACTGGTAAAAAATATTTATTTATTTTAACTTTTCCTGGATTTTAATATAAAAATAAAAAAAAAAAATCAACTTTTTTAAGTTTACAAGTAGAGCCATAATAGCCTGCAGTCACTTTTAGAGCAAAAAAGCACAATTTAGCTCAATCAAAAAAGTTATGAAGCCATCAGAAAATCCAGTTATTCAACCATATATTTTTTAAATCCAATAATCAGGAGTTTGACCATTTTTCAGGATGAGGGGATCAAACTCTTGCATTCACGTGGCTTTTTCATATTCAGGATGTTGGGGTTTTCTGGAAGAGATCAACGGCTGTGTCCCTCACTAACCCCCAAAAGACTATATAGTGCGAGGTCGTCCAGTTCACATAATTTGGGCGCATACTCAGTGCATTTTGGTCAATATTTTCCAATCTAATTAGCATCCATGCACACTAGTTTTCTGCAGAGACTTCAGGGAAATGTCCAGTGCACTGGGTCTTGGAATTGAAGGTTGTATCCTACTCACTATAGTAAAAATTCCAAAATCTAGTGCATTAGAAATTTCCCAGAAGTCTTTGCGAAAAACCAGTGAATCGATGCTAAGTGGATTTGCGAATATATATACATACATTTTATAGTAGGTAGATAGAAGGGAAGGATTTTGGACATAGGCATCAATGCGGACACCTGAACAAAATGGCTAACACTCGATAGTAATCTAAATAGTGACTGAATTCGGACACAACCCACGTTAACCTGTGCAGCTGCTGGGAGGAGCTGATTCTAGCGCTGCGTTTGACGTCATGACTCTTGTGTGTCAGAGGCCCTCGATGCGTTTCATGGATCAGAGGATCACACTCTGCAGTGTGTTATGTTTATAACGGCGGCGCTGAACTAATCTGGTTTGGCAGAATGACAGTTTGACATTTCATTAGCCTGAGACGGCGGAGACGCCACGACTGAATGTCAGAGTTAATTACTTACAATCTAACCTGTTGAGCATAAGTTAAGTGTTCTCCTGATACTTTCTTTTTTCATTTTATTTTAAAATGTAACTAAATAGAATTTGGGTTCCAATTTACAAACAGGAGCTTCTCCAAAAGAACCTAAAATAGTTGAGACGACACGGCGAACCTGCTGCCCTTCCTGCTGCGCCCTTTGAAATGTGAGTTTGATGTTCATCTGAAACCGGTGACCTAGCTTGTGCTGAGCGCAGAGGAAGGGATGTAATTTAAGCTGTTGGACTCCTCTCCAACCCCGCGCCAACCCCGCAAGGCAGGCCAGCATTACCTCAGGGTTAATCGGGGAACCCTGACCTTCTGCTAGTGCCTCGCTCCTGAAAGGAAAGTCCTCTGAGAAGGTGTCCTATCGCCTCAGCGGGACCGGCTCAGCATGCCTTTTCCCTTCGTATGCTGGAGCATTGTGGATCCTTTTCCGGAGTTTACCGCCTCTTCTTCCTTTTGTTTCGCTCCTTTACTGCAGCTCAACTAATAAATCTGTCCAGAGTTGTGGGCACCGACAACTCTGCCTCCAATTTTAATCTGCAGAGACGACAAATTAGGACGGGTGTCGTATCAGATTACCTTTCAAGACACGTTTGTACTCACCTACCGTGAACCGCTGCCGTTATTTATGGTTTATTTTGGAGAATGTTTGTTCATGTTGCTTAGCAACGGACTGCCCTGGACCCTCTTGAACGTAGCAGGAACGGGAAGCTGATAAACGGGTTGATGTTTCAGATCGGTAAAAGACTGACTGTGAATAAACCGGTGCTCGGAAATGATAAACCGAGCGGGCGGCTGCGTCCGGATCCGGGCTCATGGATTCAAGGATGCAACCAGGAGCATTTTCTGAAGGAGCCTCTGCACCAGGAGCAGCAGGAAGTGACCCTGTGAAGGCACAACTGTTATTAATGTGAAGCCTGTAATTTGCTTTGAACGCAGACTTGACGTGCGTCAGTTTTTGCAAGACCACGAGCAGCCCTGAATTGTGTTGAATCCAACAAGGTTGTGATTAAAGAGCCACTCCAATGAAAAATGGTCTTTTTGGTGTTTTTAGCATGTTCTTGTGGCATTGACCTCAAGATAATGGAGGACGTCTTGAAAGAAAATTATGCTTAGACTTGCATTTCTGAGCATTTATTTGTTCAAATCATTGTGAATCAAGAGCAGACGAAAAAATCAGCTTTTTTGTGACGTAGCGCAGCAGTCCCCAACCCGCGGAACGTACCAGTCCGTGGCTTATTTGGTACCAGGCCGCACAGAAAGAAAAACTTACATTAATTCCGTTTTATTTATTTCGAAATCTGAAAGATCTTTTATTTTGAAAAATTGCCCGATTCTCTGTTACATCTGTCTATGTCACTCCTAACTCAGGCCAAGGCGCTCTTCTCGGTCACGCGATAGGTTACCGCTAAAATAAAACCCAGGAACTAGCAAAAATGAGTAAAAAACAAACGTCTTTGGAAAGTTTCTTTGCCAAAGGGAAAACGCCCAGCCAGGAGACAGAAGAGGAACTTTTTTACACTGTACACTGTCTGCTGCAATAATCGTCCGCTACATCTCACTGACCGGTCCGTGAGAACTTTGTCTGACGTCAAATCGGTCCGTGGCGTTAAAAAGGTTGGGGACCACTGACGTAGAGAATATGCCAGGCGGGCCACAAGCTCCCTGCTACACTTTGGTGCATCCACTTGCAGACAAACAGATCCATGTACGTTGTTGTTTTCCTCATCTGAGCTGGATTCTGCATCAAATCCGTGCTGCTGGAAAGCTCCAATATTGTTTGTTGCACCTGTAACGTTAGGTTGGAGAGTGGGGGGCTGTAAGCTAGTGGGAAAGCACGCAAACAGAGGCTATGTCTGACTATATTCCCTACTCCCCAACTACTAAAAAAAAAAAAAAAACACTCTGGTAAATGGCGAATACTTGTAGAGCGCTTTTCTACTGTCCATGAAGACCCAAAGTGCTTTACAGTCACAGTCCCATTCACACACACACTGATGGCGGCTCCGCTGCCAAACACCGGCGCCAACCTATAACCACCAGAGGCAAAGTGAGGTTCAAGGTTTTGCCCAAGGACGGTTTGGACACATGGATGGGCAAGGCGGGAATTGAGCCTGCAATCTTCCGATTGGAGGTCGACCACTGTATGTCTGCTCCACAGCGGCAGAATTATTCAGTCCCCTGGATTTTCAAAAGCAATTCGGGCCCCGTGCTCACTATTTAAAAAATTAAAAAATAAAAATACAACGTCACCGATTTCCAGAAGTAAAATATTAATATTTTACTTTATTAATCCGCTGTGTTCTGATGACGAAAACTTAGCAGGTTTGGAGAATGTCATTTAATGTATGAATTGCTTTTAATTTTTATATGAAAAGTCATTCAAACGCAATGCATTGTGGTCTATATTTGGCAAGCATCGATCATTTAAAATCATTTAAAAAATCATAACTAAAAGACCACCGGGAACGCTTTTTTTTTACAGATCAAAAGAAGTCTTTAATGTTTCATATAGTTTCTATTGTATTTATAAAATATAATTTACTGCTGAATTCACTCAGTTACTGTTTTATTCATTAGAATTTGGCTAAAAAAGTAAGATTTTCTTTAAAACACAACTCTTCCAGGGGTTGACATAGCCCAGAAATTTGCACTGGCCCACAGGGCCAGTAGTTGTTGAAAGTTACTGGCCCTGCCTGAAAGTTACTGGCCCGACACCGCGCACAGCGGGACCCGCCGTTCCGCAGGTGCTTGCAACTTAAGGGGGGTCCGGGGGCATGCCCCCCCTGGAAAATGTTAATATGGTGCAATTTGGTGCATTCTGGTGACATCTAGCACTTATTTATACACTTTTCAATGACTGAAAATAGAGAATATCAAACTTAAATCTGCTCTAGTGTGTTTTAGATTTTGTGAAGAGAGCACTGCAGTGTAGTAGGTAACACTAGTTCAGAAGTTTTCATGCTGCTTCTAATCACTGCTATTTCACATTTATTCGTAATCAATAGTTAAGAAGTTTTATTTACTTTTCTGCTCTGACTGCCTTGGCGTTCTGCTTTTTGTTACCGTTTTAATTTTAATTACCTTTTAATTACTTTAGTTACCTAATTAAATTAAATAATTGAAAAATTAAATAAAAATAAATTACTGAGATTAGGCCTGCACAATATACCGCAAATTTATCGTTATCGCAAAATCCAGCTCTGCAATATGCATATCGCAAAAGACGGCAAATATCGCAATAAATCATAAACCTTAAATGTGTTATAACAATCTAATGGCAGCTTGAACCATTTAATGAATCAAATAAATCCCTTAATGCATTTGACCAATCGGATGGACGTCTTCACATTGTTGACCAATCAGATGGAGCCCTATTATGTTAAATGTTTGTCACCTATGTCAATGAGGGTCATTTGGAGTATAATTTCTAAACTGTTGCAATGAAATGGGAATGGTTATTTGGTTATTTTGCTGTTTGTTTATATCTATCTATCTATATACCCAGGCTGTGTCCCACCAAAGTGGGGTAGCCGTTTGTTTATATACCGCAAATTATATCGTTATCGCAATTTTAATCTCTGATATTGCATATCGCGCGTTTTCCTCATATTGTGCAGCTCTAACTGAGATCATTCAGCTAACTAAAAATACTTACTGCTTACAGTGTTGTAAAGAAAAACAAAATTAAGTAGTTTGACATTATACTGCATTAGAGTCTGAGATTCAGGTATTTGGAGTTGCCTTTGATTCTTTACATTCAGCTTAAAGCTTAGTGCATACAGTTTCATCTTCAATGCATTCATTAAATATCTTGCTGTCCATACTACTAATTCCACCCATTACTCCATCTAACATATTCCTAACTATTCCTGCCATGTCTTCCACATCTCTGACATGCTTCAGACTCTCTTCAGTGACGGTGTCGGATTTATAATCAAATGTAATAATAACCCACTGGCTTGTGCCTTCATTTTAGCTGTTTAACATAGCGTAGCTGTTTTGTATTGAATTGTTACATTCAATAAAGTTTGAAAAAAAAAGTAGTGAGCGCGTGCCGCGTGGTGCTCGGCAGTGAAAGCCCCGCGTATGGCAGGCCATTTTAACATTTAAAAGCTAAGTTTGACTATCCGGAATTAACATTGTAGATATCATCAACGTTGTTCTTACTAGTCGTAATTACATTTTGGATAGTCGGAATTGTAATTCAAGATATCTGCAACGTAATTGTGCCTAGGCGAAACGACAGATAGAGATATCTATAATTCAGTTTTGACTAGGCAAAACTGAATTATAGATATCTGCAATGACGTCATTGAAAACGACATTCAACTCGTCACACATCTTAAATGACAATTGCAGATATCTGTAATTCAGTTTTGCCTAGGCAGAATGAAAGTTAAAGATATCTCAAACGTCATCATCACTAGCTCCTCCTACGGGCTGCTATAGGCTGCAGCATTAAAAAGAAGATTAAAAATCGCTTCGCCCGCGGGCTGCTCTACGACGGAGATTAAGGGCCACCAAAAAAAAGTAAAATTACAAGATTTTGAATTGTAAATGTATGAGGAAAAACTTGTAAATCTACGAGATTAAGTAGAAGTGAGCATGCAGAGCAGCAGGTGAACGCCGCACAGCAGCAGCAGATCAGACCTTTGCTAAAGAGGTGAGCTGAATGTTTATTTATAACGTTCTAAATGTTTGGAAGCTTGTTAGTTTGATTTATGATTTATTCATATTTTATTTATTGATGGTTGGTTTGCAGGATCTCTGCAGCCCAATGAAGCCGTCGGTGTCCCTGCAGATGTCCACCTTAATCCTTTCTTCCTCCATTAAAGACCAGATCTCTATGTTTCTGTGATGCTTCCGTCTGAGGAGGAGAACTTTTTTTTTCCTTTTTCAATGTTTTAATGCTAATATAACAGATTATTTTCATTCCTTTTTATTGTTTTATGTTGGATCGGGACGCTTCATCTGCAGGAGAGGCGTATGTGACACTGTTTACTTCCGCATTGGTGTTGGGATGACAGGTTCATGACAGAAGGTGACAGATGAACTTCAGGTGATGTGAATTAAAAGGAGAATAAAGGCTGCAGCGGTCCTCTACACCCAAAAGTGTCTCTGAGCTCCTTATTTAACAGATAAAACTCCGCTTTACAAACACCGAACCCCGGAAACAGGCTACACTGACAATAGTCTGATTTTGAGTCGCCAATAGGTTCAGAATCACTTTGTTTTCAAAGCTCCGGAAATAAAGCTTTACACATTTCATCTTCAAGCTAGGCTCCGATAAACGGACAACTTTGGTGCTTTTCTCTTTTCTTTTCTCTCCTTCCGACCGTGGTCAAAAGCGCAGGGGAGATTTCCTCCGCCGAAGCCTCCAGTGCGGATAAGAACGACTCCAAAACAGTTATTCTGTGGGGGGGGGACACCTTCTCTTTATTACGGTGCTCCGTCCTCCCAACACACAGTATCAACGCACACACCTCCGCTCCGTGCTCACCTCCATCTCAGCACACACACACACACACACTCCACAACACTTTTATCTCCTAAATTTACAAGATAAAAGTTGTAATTAAAGAAAACAAAGTAAACTGGCCCTAAAACTCCGTCGTACTGCTCCGACATGGTGCTAATCAGTGCTAATCAGAAGCTAGCAGGTGCGATTTGAATGATTAGAACGCCACGCTCTGCTCCTCCCCTAAAGTGCGATGCGGACCTCATTTGCATAAAGATATCTGTGACGTCATTTCGCCTAGTCAAAACTCTAATTCAAGATATCTGTAATCACATTTTGACTAGGCGGAATGAACATTACAGATATCTCAAGTTTCAGATATCTCTATTCAAATTTCATTTCAAGATATCTGTAACTTGATTATAGATATCTACAATTAAATTATGACTATCCCTAACTCCAGTTTGAGATATCTACTACGTCATTTTGACTAGTCATAATTCCAGTTATAGATATCTACAACGTAATTTCGCCTAGTCAAAACTTAATTTAAGATATCTGAAAAGGAACATGTAGATATCTTGAATTGATTTGAATTCAAGATATCTTGAACTTGAGTTTTGACTAGTCAGAATAAAATTGTAGATATCTGAAACTGGAATTACAGATATCTACAATTCAGTTACAGATATCCGTAATTCATGAAGTGGATATCTGCAACTGAATTGTAGATATCTGTAATTGCAAACCCCATACAAATGAATGGTGAAAGTGATGTCATTTGTCCTAGGAATAATATGTTTGAGGATATCTGAAATTACGATTACGGATAGGAAGAATGTAGTTGCGGATATCTGAAATGTTCTTTTTGACTAGGCAAAACTCAAATAAAGATATCTACAATGTTAATTCTGGATAGTCAAACTTAGCTTTTAAATGTTAAAATGGCCTGCCATACCCGCGCGCAGGCGGGAGAGAAGGAGAAGTGATCAAAGGTTTCCCATAGAAACCTTTGAAGTCTGAACACAGGACTAGCAGAAAAAGTAAATTATGAAGACGAGGTAAATCTACACGTTTTCGCAAAATATACTTTATTGAAAAAGGTGAAAAATATATTAACCGTTAGATATTTTAGTGGCCCGAGCGGACAAGTGAAAAATAAAGTCTTGTGGTCCGCACTGCTCGAGAAACAGGACCGGGCCAGCGGACAAATGGCTATGTCGAGCCCTGTCTTCCTGTTTAAGATGTTCTTATACTTTTACAGGTCTGGTTAAAGATCAGACCCTACAGTACACATTTCCTTCTTTTCATTGCATCTTCTGATTCTTTTACATCCCTTCATAAACACAAATCCTGTGCTTCTTTCTTACTTATTACAGACTTTTTTTTTTTTTTGCATGATTTCATACGGAATCTAGAAACTTCCTGATTATCCTCCAAGCATCTCTGGCTTGACCCCATCACTTTGACACAAACTCGCTCAGGAGAAAAGCCGTTCGCGGTTCACACCCTGTGTTGATAAAGCCTGCAGATGTTTGTGCAGCTGTTGCATCACAGTTGGCTGCATAATCTTTGACAAACACTCACTGAACACCCATGAAAGCTTCTTGGCTTTTCCAGCAGAGGAGTTTCCTTTTTGAAAAACACAGAACTGATGCTTTAGCAGATTGAGAAATGCCACATCGTGAATATTTAACTTAATTTGAGAATCGAATGCCAATTTTAGCATGTTAGGAACATTTCATAACATATTGTCTTGCAACTTTTTGTAATGAATAATTTGGTGACTAGTTGGTTAATTATTTTTTTTTGTTTCTTCAAAATATGCCATAAGATTTTAAGCCTCTGAAATATTGTAAAAACTTTTTCATTTTATGTAAAACTTAATTTATTGCACACACTTTCCACCGTTTTTTTTTTTTTTTTCCCTTTCATTGTGGATCGGGCGGTTCATTGTTTTTTTTCTAATGCACGTCACTTTTACTCAGCTGAGTAATTTATGGCAGAATTTCACTGGTTAAACAAAAGTCACTTCCCTAAAGGCAGAACATTAAGCAGGCGTCCTCCTCCGCTGCTCCCTGTTTAAACAGCAGACACGTCTCTGCTGAGACTGTTTGAACTCACTATTTCAAGTTCAAATCATTCACACTTATGGGCTTTATTGTCCTTTTTTACACTTATTCAGACTGGTAAAACTGTTTGGTCTGGACCCAGTCCGCTTAATTTGGTCCAGATCGAGTCCTGAACCTTACATGTCTGTATTCAGACTGTCTGTCAAGCGGATTTCCCTGTTCCAGACTAAAGCTTGTAAACATCGCCATGTGGCTAAATCTCTCTTTACTCGCTGGTCAGAAATTACAAAGGCGGGGCAAAGCATCTAGAGGCAAAAATCATGGAAGTCCTGCACTTTTAGTTCATTTAAACTTAACATTTGCCTCACAAGTTTTGAACGTCTGTATCAACGTCAGACTCTACACTTTTTACTGGTCTGGTGAAGGCGTGCTGCAGGGCGGTTTCTGGCAGGAGGGCGGTTAAGAAGGTGCACTGATAAGTGTTTCTCACATATTGACAGGAAAACGGTGAGAAGCAATGTGGATCACTTTAAAAGTTGTTTTAACGAGTCTGAATTCATCCAATCACATTTCAATGAGTTGCTGTGTCTCATTTTTCTGCTGTTATGGGATTAATTTAGGAGAATTCATAAGGAACTACAAGCTAGCTTTTAGGATGACGTCACAGCAGCGCCTGTCGGTCGCGTGCTGCGAAACGAGACTCTGAAAAGCATGTAAGAAGCCTTTTCAGCTTCATTCTGAAACCAGCCTCCAGTGGTCATTTGATGAACTGCAACATTTGGTAGAAAGTGGCTTGAATCCAAAACTTTAGCTAGTTTGCTGCATTCGCAGCAGTGAGTGGGGTTGAAGGTTGAATTAATGGTGATAAAGATCAGGATTGTTGAGATGGGGTTTTCAAACGCGTACCACTTGTGATCTGTTTATACAGCCCATGTGTTTCCATCCGGTTGGAGACGGTAAACAGTGCTGTGCAGGCCCCATCATTTCTCCACAGACGTAACTCAAAGTACCAGGTTGTGTTCCCTTGGCCTTCAGTAGAAAATTCTCTTCAACCCTTAAAAGTGAAAAGCTGCTGCTTTAATCCAAGTTAAATCTTTCCGCTTTTGAGTCCAAATGGTGACAGGTTGTCTTTTTGAAATGACTTAGAGTTCAGAGTGAAGTTTATATCTGAGATTTGTTATGGTTTCACACAGGATGAAGCACTTGACGTTCTTGGAACAGTCGTTCCACAGGGGAGCTGATCTTATGTAGTCTGTTTTCGTCACAGTTCGGGCATGATGAAATGTGCAAGAACTCTTGGTGCTGCTCTATAAAGAGAATAAACTGTTCAACATAGTGAGGGAAGACATTTTTCCATGTTGTAAAATGTACTGAAATAGCTTTCTATTTATAGTAAGGTTTAACATGGATTCACCATTTCTAAACCTACTAAATGTTTCAGAAACATTTTCCTGGACTAGAATAAAAATATTTCATTATGACGAATGGAACAGACATGCTAACAAATCGTCATACATCTGTTGTTGTGAGTTAAAATACAAACATTTGGCATTAAAACCTTGTATGTTAACACTGAAAGTTAGAAATGGAGACTGGAAGGATGTCATCCTAGATGTTGGACGGCGTTGGCGGAGATGAACTACCGCCAACTGCTACCCTGTGAACTTTTCGGCTACTTTCACACCGCCCTCAGCAATGCGTGTTCAAGCGGCCACTTCTAGTGAAAAGTCCACGTTGGTTTCTGCGTTCAAAACTCTTTGCGCTCATGCGGTGCTGTGCAAGTTTTTACGACTGTTCTTGGACTATATGTACAGCCATTAAGCGCAAGAGGACCTGGCTGCAGACAACGTGTCGTCCAGAGATCATTAGCCCCACCCACATCCACCCACTCAACCATTTCGGTTGGATGGGTTGATCTACAAGATCAACGTGAATCACCTGATTCACAGAGAAAAGTAGCTTTGCACCGGTAAGCAACATTCGTGTTGCGTACTGGCGCAAAGCCACTTTTTTCCACAACAGAATACGCAGATTAGTGTTGGTCGCGTTGATGAAGGAATGTAAACACTGGAGCTAAAGCTCTGGTGTAAGAGTTTGACGAATCTGAACACTTGTTAATATACTTTTTGAAATCTACCGCTGTTTTTTGCCGCATTTTAAGCTCATCTTGCACACTAAACCGTTTTGTCCCATTAAAAAGTTTTAAGAAAAGGTGCTACAATTCTGAAATCTTGTAGAATTTCTGCTTCCAGCTAATGATGTCTAGGTGCCGTCTTGTCTGCAGCCAGGTCCCCCTCATTACATGCACGTTGAAAGTTAAACCAGGTCAAGCTTTGACCAATCAGGGACTCTGGTTTGGTAGTGTTGTATGGATGGTAAATGGCGGATACTTGTACAGTGCTTTTCTACCTTTACATTCTGCACTTTACAGTTCCATTTACAACAGTGGCGCCACCAGAGGCAATGTGGGGTCTTGTCCAAGGACAATTTAACAATAGGAGGTCGACTGGCCTACCGCTATACCACTGGCGCCCCTTATCATGGAGGAGAAATCCACAACTGTGATTTGTGCCCGGCTGGAATTATGACACCAAGTCTTTCGTATATTGGAATAGAGCTGTGAAAGGAAAAGCCTGGAGAAAGATTAGCAGCACTTCGACATTTCACACTGAGCTTCTTTCAACTGTAGATGGCGGACAGGAAGCCCCTCCCTGCTTGTCTAGGATAAGCACTATGGGCTATACGTATGTAGCTTAAATGTTACTAAACATAACATTACAAAAAAACGTTGTATTTCATTTTAGGTGGGAAATGTCCACTGCCTTATTACATCGATTTCATGCACTCAGGTGACCTTTTTTTCTGTACTGAAGCAAACTAAGAGCACATTGTTTGAGTTTGTTTCTGCTTTAAGGTCGTTTGTGGCCACTTGATGGATCTCATGCAACAGAGTTGTGCAGCAAATGTTTCTTTAGGCGATGCATGACTCACAGCACAACTCTTTGTGTGACTGAAATATTTGTACAATATTTTTCATCCCTAGTTCCTGTTCTCAGCTGTACCATCCTGCAACAATTACTGATCTGTTAGACGACTCAAAGTATCAATTGTTTTCTTTCATGGGAAGTTCGATTATAATCCTGCCTGGTGAATAATATGCTTAAAATGCAATCAAGTGTTGCGTATCGGCTGGAATTACGTTAATTTCATAAAGTGTAGACAAATTGTTGACACGGGAACAAAAGCTCTGGTAATAAAGGGTCAAACTTTTAAATTGAAGTTTGAAACTGCAATGACTGTGGCTAGAGATGTTTTTATTGACATTGTCTGCTCTAAAACGGCCTGAGTGGGCGATTCCTACAACTGACAGGCCGAAGGTTTTCTCAGATTTTCCCGTTTTTGCTACCAAAGTGGTTTCATAAAACTGCATCTAGTCAAAGGACATAATTCTGAAATGGTTCAAATATATTCACATTATGTAGTCAACTTTTGGGCCCATCATGTTGACTGTTAGGTTCTAGGCTGTTTAAGTCTTTAGCTTGGTGTATTTTATTACCAGCCGGTGGTACACTTTCATTTCTAAGGCTTTTACTTATTTGGTGTATCTAGTGAAATTAGCTTTATTCGCTATTTTGTTAAAATCTCTTCAAGAATCCCAGTGTGGATTCGAAAGAAGGCTTTCTCATTCTTTCAAGAATTTGTCATTGCTAATACGATTCCCTCAGTTAAACTGTTTAGTTCAGACGTCCAAAGTCCGGCCCGTGGTCCCACTTCCACATTTCCACCAACCTGCAGGCTCCTGTCATAAAATCTGAGCTTCAAATAGGAAATTCTCAGCAATTTTGGCAAAAATGAATTTAGATAAACTTCCGTTTTTATGTGAAGGGTAAAATAGAAATAAAATGTGTTTCTTTTTTGCATTTAAAGGTATTATAAGGGGTTACACGTCTTTACCTCACCAAATCTGGCCCTCTTTGCAATAAGTTTGGACACCCCTGGTTTAGTTGAGAACTGTACATGCAGTTTAACCGACTAACCACAAACTCCGTATTGCAAAATGCGGCCATGTTTTTATTTCTTTTCATGACTCTGAGGCGTTATTGCTGACGTTCGGCACAGGAAGTGGTCGCTTAGGCCAATTGTAACCTCAGAATGTAAGTGGAAAATGTTCTACCTCTGCACCACAGCCGCCCCAGTATACAACTATGATGAAAACGGTGGGAACTAAAAGGTAACTCATTAAAGAGCTTCTCCAATAATAATAATAAAAAAAGTAATTTTATATATATATATTTTTTTCCTGATGTGGTTTATATCAAGAAATTTCAGCAATCAAAACAAAGCAAAAATAGGCTAAAACTAACAAAGCATAGATATATCAAATCTATTTAAGATATCAATTCATATATTAAGAAGGAAAATAAAATGAAGCTATTTTCTTGACATTACATGTGCTTATATTCATAGACATATGTGCTGAATTTATTAAATATAATGGTTGTCAAATGGTGATTAATTCGTTGAAAGGGAGAAAGATTATATAACGTGAATTTATGTAATCACTAATGATTTAGCTGGGTAAAGGCTGCTTTTTAGGAAAAATGCTATTTTTTTTACAGTTTGCCTGGTTTTACGTCACCCTAATCAATTATCTGATAATCCTTTAATTATTGGCCCATTTTCCAACAATGCGAGGATAACCATCATCTGAGCATTTCTCCATCATGTGGAAACCTTAGTCCTCAGAGTTGTTTAGATGTAAAGAATGTTAAGCTCCAAAGATGACCCAGAAGTAACAGGAGTGGCTTTAAAAACAATCCTGTATTGGACTGGTCCAACCAGAACCTGGGACCGAGTCAAGTAAAACATGTCTAGTGAGATTTTAAAATGGAGCACTGACTCGCCCCATCTGTTGTGGATGAGCTTTGTTTGAGTCGATGAGGACATCTGAGGACAAATTTGTGTATTTCTTTTTCCAGATTTGCAATTGTAAGTTGGGAATGCTGACGATGAAATAAAGATGCAATTATTTTTACATCAACTTTGATTTTTAATCGGTTGCAGAGAGTAGGATAGTATTTTTTATGTTGGATAAACTATTATTTCAAGCTTGCAACACATTCACAAGTTGGGTTTGGAAGTATGTTTAAAAACATGAAATAAAATAAAAAAAATATAGATTAAATACAGTATTTCTGTTCTTTTCAAATACATAATGAAATCTGAAAGCTTTGATAAATGATTAAAGATTTAGAGGAATGTGCCTGCTTTTATTATAACTAACTTCCCAACTGTTAAAGAAAAGCCAAAAGTGGTTTTCCAATCCAGCACTTTTAGAAAAGCATATGAAGCTGCATGGAATTAGCAAGAACCACTGCTGCACTATCTGCTTGCAGACTGGCAGACTCGTATATAAATGGTGTTTTTGGTGTGTTTAAACGTGTTCTTCTAGCCTCTTTCTCATGATGGAGAACATATATTAGTAAAAATAAAGATTAAAACTGTGTTTGAGTATTTCTATGTTCACATTGTCCTGAATTGAGAGCATATGAAAAAAAAAAAGAACATTCTCCAAAAGTTTGTAGCTGTGACGTAAAACCTACAATCAGAATAACCACAAGCTCCCTGCTCTGCTCCATTCTGATGCATCCACTTGCAGACAAATAGATCCATGAACGTTTTCGTTGTCCTCGTTTGAGCTGGAATCTGGATCAGAACTATACAGGAGCATAGCTCCATTATTGCTCACATTTCTTTGTTTGCTGCGCCAATGTTGGATATGATGGGATGATGGAAAAAGAAGGCAGGCTCACTCTGCACCAACAGTCCTGCCGCTTAGCCAAAATTAGGCTTTTGATTTTGGCTAAAAATTGCATACTTATAATCACTGGGAATGCTTTTACAGAAGATCGAAAGAAGGATGATCGCATCCGAATCTGTTAATAAAATGTATTTTATGACTTGGAGCTTCATGATTAAAATAATCCAAATTTAACCACGGTTCTTAATCTGATTTCTAGGTTTAATCAATATGTAAATGGTCCTTCCATTGTTCTTTGATCCATGTGATCCCATCTGACACTGAGTAACCCCTGTGGAGCTGCTTGATTTCCTTTGAGGAGCCGTTCACTGAATATGGAAGGGCAGCCGTTACTCGGCAGCAAAGCTTTGCTTGTGTATCAACATTTGCTTCTGTCTGACAATGTTTAACTCTACCTCCTGTGCAGTGGGTCGACCCTGTTGTTCCCCTAAATAAGCAGCGTTTATTTAAGCAGGCAGGGCCACGGAGAACATCTCGTGTCATTGTAAGCTTTAGGGCTAAAAAGATTATCCCAATCTGGTTAAGACTCTTTTCACTCCTATGATAGGGCTGTCTGCCCACGGTCTGTCCTTGATTTTTGACTCTTATTTCCTGCCATTTCCTATGGGGTGAATGTCTGGGTTTAATCCCCTTTTTTTTTGTCATGGCTGCACGTTTATGGTAATCCAGGAGATTTAAGTTTTTGTTGGGACAATCAAAATGTCTCAGGGACAGAATTTAACTGTGAATGAGGCTCCAACTTCCAATGGAGGCAAGGTAAGAGATTTATTTAGCTGATCGTATCTGGATGTTTGGGGAATTTCAAGCTTTTTTTCTATTAAACTAACTTTTAAATCCTAATTAATCCTTGTGTATTTTTTTCTTTTTCAAGACCATTATTTATTTTTCATTTTTGTAGAAATCAAATTTCTACTTAAATTGGAAAAAACTATATAAAAATTGTGTTGAAACTCCTGTAGTGTTTGGCGTTCATGTCTCCAAGTGTGGCTTTTGAAGTAGTTGGTATAGAAAGTGAAAATGGAACCAGAGGGTTCCTTTTTACTACAACCAACTGCTTATCTGATAGTGAAACTTTTTGACATGTAACTGTTTTTATTATTGGATTTAATCAAAGTGAGGTATAGATTTTATTGGCCTATGTTTAAATTGTAAAGTACGGGAGTTAAGTGCATCACAAAAAATCGCTTAAACAATTTTTGAAGTGTTGGTTATTTTATTTATTTATTTATTTATTTTTAAGGAAATGAGATAAAAGCACTGAGATCACCTCTGATGCTTTTCTGTAAATGTCTGTCGCTAAATTAGGCCTGAATGAAGCTGTAGGGCAAACTTGATCAGTGTTTATCAGCTAACCTCATGGTTGCGTGGCTGGATTGATGCTTGCTTGCCATTTCACGGTTTGTTTTCACTCTGATTTTTATTCTAAATTGGAAATCTGATGCTTATTAAAACACATTTAACCGTTTTCAGGATGAAGTCTGAGTAAAATGGCTGAAAATGGAGATTCCCTTCATTGATAACTTATTTGTTATGCCTAAGAAGATGAGTATTTTTTTTTTATGAGAGTCAAGGCAAAAAAAGAGGGATGTGTATTTTGGATCTTGTCAACACAGGAAGCTGTATTCCCAAGTGAAAAAGGGGCAAAGTTCAAAAGCTCAAATCAATATTTTGTTAGATTTGTGTCAATAAGAGTTGATGGTTTTAGATTTGGAAGGCTTTTATTTTGTAACCTTATGTTAGTTGTTGTTGTTTTTAATGAGGAAACGTTCAGATCCTGGGAGCAGAGATCTTTGCTGCAGAGGTTCAGTCCAGACTGGAATTTGGGGAGAGCGGAAAAAGACAGATGTTGGGTTGGCTAAAATGGGACTTTACTGTACGGCGGTCGACCTTGAAGGGGAAAAAAAGGCGTTCGGTTCACAGCGACCGTTCAGAATCCCCCAGGCCTCCCAAGATCCCTGGAGCTGTGAATTCTTGAAGGGGAATTTCAGAAAGAGGAAGCTTGTTGCTGCTGTTTAACTGCGCACATTCTTTGCTTGTTTTCTGCCCATCAACCTAAACTATGGAGTCCAAGGCTGCAATAACAGTTTGGCCTTTCCCAAACCAAGAAGTGTCAAGAACTGATTTAAGGGTCACCCGGAATAGACTGTCGCAAAACCAGATAAATTGGCAACCAGTGCTATGTTTGAATTTTTCCAACTGTCTAAAAAAATAACAAGAAAAATGACAAAAGAATCTCCCTTTTTACTCTTAAAGCTTGAGACTTTTTCTGTGGTTAGTGGTCGTTTTAATGATGACGTGTATTTTTAGGCCAGTCTGTGAAAACAACATTCAGAAGAATCGGATGTTAGGGATTCATGTTTTGTCATTTCAGCGGCTGAGCCTGGAATTACTCATTAGAGTTGGAGCACCACTCCACACTACCACGATGACTGGAGAAAAAAGAAGCAATTTTTTAAATGAATCACATAGATTCAATGATCAATGATCATTGAATCTATGCGATCAGATCTATGTGATCAGATCTAACAAAAGGTGTAGGGCTGCACGATATGAGGAAAACTTGCGATATGCGTTATTAGAGATTCATATTGCGATAATGATATAATTTGCGGTATATAAGCAAAATAACCAAAAACATCATTCCCATTTCACTGCAACAGTTTAAAAATCATACTCCAAATGATACTCGTCAACATAGGTGACAAACTTCTAACATAATAGGCCTCCATCCAATTGGTCAAATCCATAAAGAGATTTATTTGGTTCGTTAAATGCTTCAAGCTGCCATAAGATTGTTTGAACACATTTAAGGTATACAATTTTTTGCGACCTTCACCGTCTTTTGCGAAATGCATATTGCAGACCTGGATATTGCGATAACGATAAAGTTGCGGTATATTGTGCAGGCCTTAAAAAGGTGTGTTCTTCTATGACATGGATTGGCATAGCCATGGTGGTCATTTTATGGACTTGGATGACCAATAATGGCCAATAATAAAACCTTGCATTGTGAAGTCAGAGTACACCAAGAAAAGTACAAATACATGTTTATTTAGATTTACCATAAAAGTAATCTAGACTAGGAATGCAGTGCACATCAAACACTGAAGGAAGAACTATCAGCCAGCATGAACTCTTCTTGAGTCGCTGCTAAATGTGACCTTAACTTACTGTTTGTTTGTTTTTTTGTTTTTTTTTATTTTTATTGGGGAATATGCATGTGGAGCGTTCAGGCTTGTTAGCTTATTTTCCAGATCGCCCTGCAGAGTTTGAACCAAAAAATTAGAAGTTACTAATTAAGACATTAGAGAAGTTTTGCTCTGCAAACTCTGTCAATGAGCCCTGCTAGAAGAATCCTTCATCTTGTCCTACTTCATTCTGGTGAAGCTAATTGGCATATTTCCAAGACTGGATCTAAAATGTTCATTATTTTACCATAATGCAAGATAACTTTTTTTTCTATTATATCGGATCACAAGCACACACTTTACACAACCTGTGTTTTCGTGAAGGTGCTCTGGTTGGTTTGTTTTTGTGTGAGCGGCTGCTGCCTGAGAGGAAAAAGGGGAGATTTCATGATGCTGGAAATCATGCTCCTCTCAGGAGGAAATGATAGCGAAACAATGGCAGGAGAGGAAAGAGAACTGGAAGAAGGTGTAATGCCGCTTGATGCACAGCCTCTCTCTTCCTGTTTGATCGTAAACTTGGACTCATTGTGCTGGAGGTGCCCGCACAGACTTCTGATAAGTTTTGTTTTTGGCTTTCAAAGATCGCATTTGTCCATCCTGACAAAATGATGAGCAGAACTTCTGCTTCTGATTCTCTCCATCTTTATTTGCACGTTTTAAAAATACTTTAAGTCCACGAAAGTTAAAGACGTTCCTAGAAATAGGCAGAACCATGTTTTTCCTTCAGCACCCCTTCAAAGGAGCCAGTTAGTGGTGTTTATATGTTAGATGCACGTTCCATACATGCAGCCTGATTGTTATGCTATGTTCACAACCGGCCTGTGACATACTTGAGTTTGAATGTTAAGTCAATATCATTGCTAGTGTTAGTCAGTGATTTGGCGGTTAGGTTGATGCTGCGCATCAACAAATCTGGCAGTCACGTTTAAATAACTTGTGACGTTTTCAGTGACTCAATCAAAGGGTAGAAAAATAAATCCAATATGGCTGCCCAACGGGAGAATGTTCGTCCTGAACTTCCAGACATTTTTTTTTAACTAGCGGGAATCATGGTGTCGCCAGAGACTGTTCCAGTTACTGTTGGGAAAAGGCAGGTACACCCTGGACAGGTCATCAGTAATCGAGCCCACTAGGACCGCACCTGAGGTCTGGATAGACCCTGGGCGCTGGCGGCGGCGTTCGCTAGCTCCAGTTCCATGGACGCTGTCCAGGGTCTATACTACCTTAGCCCAACAGTAACCGGCACAGTCTTCGGCAGTAAACGAGCAGAGGAAGGGAAATAGTGCAAGCAAGCGTTGGTGCCCAGGGTCCTACTGGCGGACCCTGGGGTATGGGCGGTAGAACCGCCGCAGGTTCTGTCATAACGGCCACCTCCATGGGTGAAAAGTGTGAAAATGAAAAGATCCCTCAGTTTTATTTTCCCCTCTTCAGCTAATGCTCAAACTGTGCCACAGGCAGACAGAAGTAATGTCTAAAATGAACGCTACCCAGGTGCAGTTCCCGTGGCAGAAGGGCACCGGGAGAGACTCTGAATGATCTGGTGAACCCACACACGGCGGCGTGCTAGCCGGCGCCTCTGTAGAGCTCTCCTAAACAAATAAAGCCAAGCTACCCGCTCAACATCATCCATGTTTTCCATGATGTGGCAAACAAATAAAGTCGAGAAAATCGCGTCTGGTGTGAATACAACATAACAGTAGCTTGAGCTGGTAAAACGGATCTCCTTTTGTTGCTCAGTGTCTTCCCCTCTTTCAGGATGTAAATTCTTGTTAAGACATTCCCAGCAGGGGGACATTTTCTCCAGAAAACTGATCTGTATTCCTGTATTTGTGTTAAAATGATGCTAAAGCCTCAAGTGTGCAAAAATGTCTGCCCTTATGCGCTCAAGCTCAAAGTCTTCGGTTGAATTGAATAGTTGGCTGGCTGTCTGTCAACATAGAGCAGATGGGCGCATGTTTTCACTACAAACAGCAAAGAAAGCTTTGTTTTTCCAACAGTTTTCCCAAATACTTTCCAATGAAATGACTTCAAGCAAACACATCAGACTAGAACAGACTGGTAAGCTTTGTTTTCCCCCAGTCTGACAGAGAGGACCCGTGATGTTTGCATCAGGACTAATGTCGGGTTTGCACAGACGTGTTCAGTTACTGTCTGACTCAACAACGGAATCAAAAGCAGACAGAATGCCAACTCGCCTAACAAGCAGTTGTTACGATAACTTCATCACTTCCCCTAACTCTTTGGCTCTCAAAAGTGCATTGTGAAAGCAGACTTAGCCAGGTTAAGCTGCCCCATCCAATGGAACCAAGTTCCATAAACTGTAATTGTGCCTCAATGTCTTTTACACAATTCAAGCTTTATGAGGTGAACCAGGACCAAACAAGCAAGTAAGTTTCAGACTTGCAGTCAGGAATCTCGAATTATTGCTCCAATTTCTTTACTGGCCAGGAAGGAATATTGTTGAACCTCCACAAGGAAAGGAAAATGAGCTACAGCTGTTTTCTAGAAAAGACTGTTTATGTTTAAACTTGTTCATGTTTTTACTTTTGATTTCATTAAACCATTAAAACCCAAACTTCCTCTTTTATTTTGGAGTATTTTCTTACGGGATGATTACCGATCTGCTATTTTAGCATCATAAACAATTTATGTACAATGAAATTAAAACAGGAAAAAGTACTTTTGAACATTTTAAAGGTTTTGTTTGATAGGGGGGCATATAAATATTTATTACAATTCTTTCATTTAAGCCACAAATTACCTGTTGAACAATTACCTCAAGACACTCATCCCACATACCAGAACAAAACAGAACAGTTGAATAAGAGACGGCATGAGGGGAAGTTAGAAGCAACGCCGGTGGTTGCAGCTGAATCTCTCTCTTAAATAAAATTTAGATGCTCTTTTAAGTAGTTGTAGTGATGTTAGAGTCCAGACCGATTGCAGGAGTTCATTCCACTAAAATGGAAAACATCGTCGAAACAGAAAACGTATCTTTTGTGTGAAATAATATAAGCAAAATTTAAACGTTTTAAGTCATTTTCAGTGCTAAAACCTGCATTAAATTTGGAATTAGAGGCTTGGATGCAAAAAAGTTTAATAAAAAGTTCTTAATTGTCTTTTTGTACGAATTTAATTTCACTTGAACTTAAAGCCTTGTTGATCCTGTTATGATTGCACAACAAATGTAATGTAGAGTCCTGCCCTACTTTATGAGTTCCCTCAAACTCTCTTGGTGAGGTGTTTCCTTCTTCCTCGTTCTTGGTGGTGGATCCAGAAGTCGGGTTATGTTCCTGGTTCCTGTAGGAAGCTGGTTTAGACGAGGGGAAACAACTAAACTGTTTTATATCAGGTTGTTGAGAAAATCTTAGGTGTGCTGTATGATCATCGGATTTTTTAGCATATATTTATTTATTTCTTTTGCTTTTGCTTTTAAGTGGCCGGGCACACTGTTGCTGTGGGGTGCATGCAGCTAAAATCTTCCGCGTTGTCTGAGTTGAATAGAGTCTCTCAAAAGGATTGCCATCAGGAATTAGGGAATTTACTATGTGAAAACGCAAACATAAAACTCATTGAAGTAGATTATTTTCTTTTCTTCTAATGGACATTCAACTTTAACTGCATCAAAAATAAAAAAAAACCAAAAAGTTGAATTGATCTAGTGTTGAGATGACCTACATCTTTGTGCTTTGATTTACCGGTTTGCCGTCCGCTTTGGCAACAAAAGCATTGTAGTTGCTCCTGGAGGCGTGTCTTCTCTGCTTTCCTCGCCTTACCTGACTCTGCTGCAGGTGTGAGGCACGGCGGCGATGAGGACACGACTGGTGCTAAAGCTGGAACGTGTGGCTTCTCCGGCCCTCTGACTTTGTTTTGTCGTCATTTAAAGAGACGCTCAAAACCCACACAGACGTTTCAAACATCCACGGTTACGTGAACACAGTAGAAACACAGACTCGCTAATGACGCTATGATTCATGGCTGATAATTACAGCCTTTACTCGGGCAAATGGAAGAAAAAAACATTTTTTTTTTTTTTTCTCATGAAGGCGAACAACTGCAGCTCTGCAACAGTCTGCTGGGCTACAATTATTGGCTTACAAGTAATTCCTTTAAAAAATAGTTTTTTTTTCCTCCAGAAAAGCTGCTAATTTACATTTCATTTACAAATGTGAGGCTGTTCAGTGCTCCACACATTTAAACTTGAGTTAGCACATCATATGTTATCCTTTTAATAAGAAGAAAGTAATTTTTAATCTGATTAACCCATGAAACTGCTTCACCGGTGCAGATGCTTGGGTCATGTTTCTGGACATTTAGCAATATTCTGTGAAAAATTAACATGTTTCAAAGACTTATTTGAAATTAAACTTTATACATCAGAGGAATGTTTGTGCACAAATCAGTTGTCTGAGTTTCTGTTATTAAATTGAAATGACTTTGCGACATATTTCTGCCCCCTAAACAGTGAGAGGGAAGAATGCAGGAGCACCCCTGGTCTGAACTCTGGCTGTGACGCAAAGCTGTTTTAGAGTTTTTGCTTATTATGTGTTTGCTTCATCATTACATAAATGGCTCCAATTCTTTTTGTTAGTGCTGAATGCATTTCCCTTTAAATCACCTGCAAAGCAGCTGAGAAATTTTGCTGAGTAAGTGTTTGAAGTATGTTAAGGTCCCACTCCGATCATCTTTTAATCTATTTTCAAAGCGTTCACCGTGGTCTTTAAATTATGATTGTTGTTATTAACGGAAATCAAGGCAAGGCGAGTTTATTTATATAGCACTATTCGTACACAAAGTAATTCAAGGGGCTTCACAAAACAGGAAAATGCATTAAAATCACAATACATAACAGTGCAAAGATTAAAAATCAGAAATAATCATAAATTTGCTTTAAAAGAAAGGAAAGAGAACCTGAACGGCTAAACAGGAATGTTTTGAGTCTGGATTTGAACGTTAGCACAGTGGAGGCCTGTCTCACAACTGTTCCAGCTTTTAGCTGCATAAGACCGAAACGCTGATTCCTCTTGTTTAGTCCTGACTCTGGACACCCGCAGGAGGCCGGTCCCTGAGGTCCTCAGAGTCCAAGATGGTTCATATGGCGCTAACATGTCAGATGTACTTTGGTGCGTGGCCGTGGAGAGACTTGTAAACAAGCAGAGCTGCTTTGAAGTCTATTCTTTGAGCCACAGGAAGCCAGTGCAGAGACCTGAGCACAGGACTGATGTGATGGTACTTCCTGGTTCTAGTCAGGACTCAAGCATTCTGGATGTACTGAAGCTGTTGTGCTGGTCGTTTGGGGAGGCCAGTGAGCAGGCCGTTACAGTAATCTGACCTACTGGAGACAAATGCATGAAGAAGTATCTCCAGGTCTGGTTTTGACACCATGTTTTTTGATTTTGGCAATGTTCTGTAGATGGCAAATTCTGCTGACTTGATATGGCTGTTAAAGTTCAGGTCCATGATGACCCCTAGGTTTCTGACTTGATTTGACGGTTTTAGAGACGGAGAGTGAGGGTAACTGCTGACACTTTCTCTTTGTTTATGTGGACCAAAGACGAGGACTTCAGTCAAATAGCCTCTTATTGTTGTTGTTTTTAAGACATCGTTTCTGCAGAGCGGCAGGAGTTCATCTGAAACTCGCCTACTCGCTTACAGCCCCTCACAACCCTAATCTGTGCAACCAAAATGGGGAGCAATATCTTAGAAATTTGGCTTACAGCTTTGAGCCAGACGGCAGCTTGGACGAGGAAAATGAAAACGTTCATGGATCCATTTGTCTGCAAGCAGGCAGGCAGCTTGTGGCTTTCCCATGTCAGCTGCTGTGTCACAACTGAGAGCTTTTTCAAACTGTGGGTCTTTTATCTGCTCCGAATAAAGAAATACTCTTAAATAATCTTACATTTTTGTCATATTTCCTTCATCGTGAGAAAAACGACACCGGAACATAGTAAAAACTCCAAAAACTCAGATTTTTTTATTGGAGGAAGTCTTTAAGATCTTGCAGCAATGTTGACGGTGAAGGTTCTTATGCAACAATGTTGAAAACCACCAGGACTAATTTGGAAGACAATAATAGGAGTTTGTTGCTGCAAACAGCTCAGGGAGATAAAAATCTTAAAGACCACTGACGAGAACTGTGTTTTTGGTGCATTTCTGAGTATTTCTTTATTCAAACTGTTGTGAATCAGGAGCAGAGGGACAACAAAAATGCAGCTTGAAAAAAAACAACAAAAAACGTATCTGTGACAGAGAAAATACACTGGGTGGACCACAAAGAGACCAGAGGGAACACTTTTGAAATGTATCAAAAGATGATCCGAGTGGGACTTGAACCGATCCAAAAGTCTTACCTTCATTTGCTTCACCCATGAATTTTATTTTTAATCAAATGTACGTCAAAGGCGAGCACACAACAAATCAAGGAAGGACTGATGCAGCTTATTCCAGGAAGCTGAAAAGCAACATAAAGGCTTTAAAAGAAAACTCATTCATAGATTTGATCTCAAAATGTCATTTGGATTCATTACCTACACTAGCTATTGTTAATTTTCCTCACCTCGGTTTTTATTCACCTTTAACCCAGTTAGATTCACATCTTGATCAAAAGGAACATTTTTGTGCTCTTTAAGCTGCAGTGTGCATGAGAACCTTCGGCGGCAGAGAGACCCCAGTCGTTTTAAAACCTTGATAACTCTTCATCAACAATAGCAGGACCCTGTTAACATCTGTTTGGCGGATGTTGAGTTGGCCCACGCACGATATGAAGCAGAAAACCACAGATCTTAATGCAACAGGACTGTTTTTTCGAAAGATGAGTTAGTTATTTATTTAAAAGCTTCTGTAATCTAGAAATATGATTTAAGATTGTGGCGCTGACTCCTTCTGACCTTCTCCATGTGTAGTTGTGTGTTGCTGAGACAAACAATTTCACTTTAAAGGTTTTTGCCCGGCCGGTTGTGTGGTTAGAAATTAACCCCCACCCACCAAACACACACATTACTGTTCCTCCCTAAAGCTGCTTAGCAAAAAAATTCCATTGTTTTCAACAAAGTTGGAATTCTTGTAGGAATTGTCTGCATTAACTTTAACTCTAAATCTCCAGACAAGGCCAGTTTTGTGAGAAATATGTTTGTTTGAACATTTTTATACCCTTTATTTACATTTCTAAGTAAGTTTTTGGATGTCAAAACCACTTGATGCTAAAATCTTTAGGTTTCTCTGATGATTTGATCAAAGACTGATATTATGCATTATTGTTACTGTTATAAAAAAGAAAAATCGACATTTAAATCTAAAAAATGGATGCAAATTAACATTTTAAAAGCATAATTTGATTTAGTTAATTTTTTGCGGTAGAAAACCTGTATAAATGCACAAATTGATTGATGCTGATAGTTTCTTTTTAGTAAAAACAAGTTGTTTTAATTATTTTATTCCAGAACAAATTGGTTGTTTTAAAGATAAAAACCTTTAGTGATTTCAAAGGGATCAAATTTTTCATTTTAATCGGATCATGAGCTTCTTTCCTGTACATCTGTTTACAGAACAACTGAAGTATTCGCTCCAGATTAAACATGCATATTGAACCACATATATAAAAAATTCATGCTTTGGTTTGATTATCTAAGGTGACATAAAAAAATCTCACTGACAGAAATGTTTGCTGTAATTTTAAGTGGGAGGAAGGTTTTTTTTTACCCACAGGGACGTGTGGGATGAACAGACTAGATTACACAGACAATTTATTTCTCTATTCAAAGACAAGTGGACGCATTCAAGACACATGAGTCAAATTATTGATGTACTAACATGAAAACTGATTCTGATCACTTAAAGCAACAGGAAATGGTGCATTTGGAGATACGTTGTTAATATGTTTTAATTTAGATGTTGTTGCGAGAGTCTGAGATCTCATAATTATGCTTATTCCTGTTTTCATAGCAATAAAGACCCATTTTGTTTTACTTCTTTTTGATTATGATAAGCAACTTATGATAATATATATTTATATGACCATATCTACGAAGATCACCTGGCCAAGAAGCAGCACAGAGGTCCGGCATAGGAACAGCATTAAAACAGTGTTCAGTGAGTGACATTCTTTAAACGACAATTTTAGCAAAAATAAGTGATACAATTAGAACAGTTCCAACATGTGCAGTGATCTTTGATAACGGCTTCTAAGGAGTGCTTTAAAGTGCACTCTTGTATGGATGTGTTGAGGAATTCCAGTCTTTAGCAGCAGAGAACTGAAGTGGGGAACGACCAGCAGAGCTCCAGGCTTTTAGTATGAAGCTGCTTGAACAAAGACTTAGATTTCAGTTGGAAAGTTTTTTTCCAGAAAAGGTTTTGCAAAAAATAAAATAATGCATTAGTCCACAGAAATGGAGAGGCAGTGTATTTAAGTAGAGAAGACCTCTAGTGGGTTTTGGTCAGTGACTGTCCAGCTAGATTCCTAATTGCCAATCAATTCCAGAAAACATCCAGGGGAAAGAAGCTGCTGAGAAGAGTTTTATTAAGAAGTTGACTTAGAACAGGATGGTGTCATCAGCATATGGATGAATATGGGATTCAGAAACAGCATTTATAATCTTGTTGAAGGAAGTTGGACTCAACATTGGAACCCTAAGAGACTCATTTGGATAAGAAAGAAAGCTCTCTGCCCTCACGATTTGTACCTAACTGCAGTGGTAGCTCCTGAACCAAAACAAGCAGCTATCAGATGCATTTTGTTATGGTTTTGTCCGTTTGAGTTTAGGACCAGAGAGTTGTTTGTGTGATTGTTGCTGTGCAGGGATCCTGCGTTTCCTTCCCTTGTCTGCTCTCAGACACGAGTTCTCAGGGAGGGCCTCTTCCTCATTGCTGGCCTTTGTTTTGCTGCTTGAGCTTCATGCAAGTTATCCTCATCTGTTTAGACAAGAGACGAGCAAAGAGGGGACTTTCAGAAAGTATGTGGACTACAACTGTCTGCCCCGTGACTTACATATTTAACCCCCTCATCCTTGTATTGCTTTCCAAATTTATAAGAAAAAAATTCTTCTGTGTTTTTCCGTTGTAGGTGCTGCTAAATTTATGGTTTGCTGCAAATTGGCGACGTATGGCATTAAGGAGGAACCTTTTTTTGCAAACCTTTTTAACTTCTGTCTCTATAGGGGATGCATTACCTGGACTAATAAAATGGCAGATTTGTCTTCTGCCTAGAATTTTGCTCCAACATTTATTCTCTTAAAGTCCCACTCCAATTCTATTTTCAAAGAGTTCCCAGTAGTCTTTAAATTATGTTTATGCTCCTTTTCGCCAAAATCCAAAAACCTGTGTTGCTTTCTAGGATATAGTTTCTGCAGAGCGGTTGTAGTTTATTAGAATGAACTGGGGGCAACCCCGCCCCCACTTCCAGTCACCCATAACTGAGTTCTCTGTTTACTCCTCTTCCCCCACTTGGTTACAGTCCCTCAGACCCTCAACCTAACAACCTAACAGCAACAAAAATGGCGAGCAGTATTGGAGCTATCCATCCGTACAGTTTAGATCCAGATTCCAACTCAGAAGAGGAAAATGAAGACGTACACAAATCTATTTGTCTACGAGTGGATGCATCAGAATGGAGCGATGGTCTTAATTCTGATCTTGATTCACAATGATTTGAATTCAAAAATACAAAGAAATCCAATCTTGAGCTTAATCTTAATTTATGTCCTCCATCAGCAAGAAAATGCCACAAGAACACGGTAAAAACACAATTTTCCACGAAGTGGGTCTATTGTAGCTGCAAACCTTTCCTGTGTTTCTCAGTCACAGTACACTCTTGTGAGCACATTTTTGTTGCCCACCTGGAAAATGAGAGGATTTGCTGTGTGACTCGGGAAGCACTGAAGCCTGAAACTTCTCTTAGGATTATTTCTCATTCTTTTTTTAATAACAAGGAAAAGTTGCTGTAACTTGCAGATTCTTTGACAGTTTTTTAAAACTTTTTTTTTCTTCCATATTTGGTAAAAATATTTGGTTTTGTTGTTTGAAGATCTGTGCTTTTATTATTAATAACGGTAGTAGTTAGGCAGAAGAAAAGATCCTTTTCCTCCTTTTCTATGTTGGAATTTTTAAAGCTATTTTTTTTTTTACTTTGTTTTGTTAAAAACACAGTAATGTGCAATAGGTAATAGTTTATAAAAGATCAATTGTATAAAAGTCAATGGAAACACAGAATAAACCCCAATTATTTAATTTATAAACTCACCACAGGCAAGGTTTTTTGTTTTTATAAATAAAGATTTTATATTTGAAGTTTAAAATTTGTTTTTTTCCTTTTTTGTTTAAAATCTCCCTTTTCTCCCAGATGGACAACATCCTGTATCCACCGCCCCCCTCCCTCAGGAAGTGCAGTAACCCCGAGCTGACTCTGGGATTGAGTCCTGCTCTCAAATTCAAGCAACACCTGAGTGATGATGGAAAGTACGTCCGCAGGAGGAGCCTGGGCGGCGGCCTCACAGGTGTGTTTCACTCTGATTCTCATGGTTAATTTTTTAACTGATCGCCAACAGACGGCAGACAAACCTGGAGCGGCTTCTCCTAGTCTGCTTTTTCAGATGACGCGTTCTGGTTTTCCCTGACTGTGGTGACTCACGGTTTTGGCAGACCAACGACTGTATGACGCGCTCTGTTTTTCAAAGGAGCGCTTGGATTAGTTTGCCTCAAACATTTGGAAAACAGTCTTTACAGAACCACTTTTTCTCTTTAAAGTTCCTCATCTTTAAACATGAAGCTGCTCCAAAGTCTATTTCTGAAAGCAAACGCTCTGCGAAAAGGCCTGAAGCACAAATCAAACCTTAGAACTTAAAAGCAATTTTCTTTTATATAGAAACTGACAGGTAAACATTGAATATAAGCAAGTCGGAATTAATTATCTTTGATCAGTGATTCATATTTTCTTTTGCAGAAATGGTCTGAATCCCAAAGCATCTTTAATACCCAAATGTTCCTTATATGGACGATCCATATTCACTTTTAGAGCAATGCTTCTGTTGTTGACACTTGAACCTTCAATTTACAATCCTTATGTTCAATCTGTATAAGTGCAAATATGTTTATTCATGATTTAAAACAATGATAATATGAAAAAATATAGGATCATTATGTATTTTGAACAGTATTTTCTAATCAATTTGGGATTATTTTCAATAGATTTACTATATCTATGTATTTTCATTTTACAGTCTTTTTTTCCTTTGTTTTTATAGCAGAAATGAGCTTGAAATAAACCAAACAATCAAAACTTTTACCCTCTTCCCATCAGGAATCACATGGGACCAGCTGAAGTCTTTTCCTGAGTTGAAGCAAATCATTTTAGAGCTAATTAGAAAGGTTTTGCATTTCATGCAACCGTTGGTAGTTTCTTAATCAGCATGGACACAGTGGGCTTTCCTAACCCACAGATGCAACACGGACTGATGAAAATACCGATTTCTATTCACAAGTTCATTTTGATTGGATTTAACACAACAATAAATATAAATATTATTTTCTAAAACTAATTTGGTTTAGTTATGATGTAGTTTTCACAAATCCAGTTATTTAAACTTAACAAAGGTGGAACTTTAAGTAAAAAAAACGATAAGATATGAAGAGTTTTCACTGAATTTCTTTTAAAGGACATTTGATCCAAGGATTTGACAGATATGTAAAGATTGATTTCAGGTTTTTCTTTTTTAACTCAGTCATAGAGACCAGACATGGTTGAACCTGACACCTTTTGATGCTCTGACTAGTAACTTCTATCACGTTTTCAAGACTTGTTTGGCAGCTTTTATCTTCTCTTCAACACTTTTTCCAGAACTCTGGGTGATGCTGGTACAGACAAACTAACAAAAAAACAAAAACAAAACAAGTCGAGCCATTATTAAATCTCTAAAATGTGTGGATTTTTAGGATTTTTACAATAGACCGTGTTGGTTAAACATGATTCTATACGTCAGGGGTTTGCAACCTTTAATACCAAGAAACATTTGGCTCAGTTTCTTACTGACCAAAACCCATGAAAGCTACAAAGTACCACTTCACCATTTATGAAAATATATTATTTATTTTTTGTGGCCATTAAGCCATCCATTTATAAAAAAAAAGTTTATAAATATTTACAAAAATTGAATTATAACAGTGTTTCATTTCTAATGCATTACTTTTGACATCTACACATACAAGTTCCTTTCAAAATAAAATGCATCGTGCGTCAAAGAAGATCCTGATACGGTAGATTTATTTGCAATTATACTTTGAAAATCTACACATAACCTAGACATGATAAAATATTGAGTTTAATCTAAAAATGAACGCCTATGAAAACAGATCAAAGCATAATTTTACTTAGTTTATCTGATGTTTGCCTTTTGGAGGAATGGTAAAACTCTCAAGACTGTCAAAGAGGGTTAATGTTTTACTCATGTAAGATCCCCTCAGTTTAAATATCTAAAAATAATTGACAACTACTATTTGTTCAGATTATTATTCAAAGCCAAAGAGCCACAATGGAGGGATAAAAGAGCCGCCTGAGGCTCCAGAGCCTCAGGTTGCAGACCTCTGGTATAAGCATCAGCAGAGAAAATAATATGTAACCATATGTCATAATAAAAGAGGAGCAGCACCAGCAGCCTATGAAGAAACCTCATGTCAACTACTTCTCAAATAAAAAAATGAAATGGCACCATTACACATTGAAAGACATAACTTAATCCTTGATTTAACACATTGTTTTTTAGTTATGGTCCATAAATCATAAAAAATGTCACATCAAGCAGGTAAAGTTATTCAGCACAAACTGAAAACTGTTATTTTCTCTGCTCTCCATACTTGGTTGGTTGCATTTGGCTTGTCCTGCTGGAAAATAAAAACCAGCAACTCCGCACAGCTGGTCAGCACAGAGATGGAGTGCTCTAGGATTTCCTGCTAGATGCCTGCATTGACTGTGGATTTCAGAAAACACAGTGGACCAACACATGGCACCCTTAACCATCACTGACTGTGGAAACTTCCTACTGGACTTCAAGCTGGGTTCCGCTTCTCCAGTCCTCCTAAAGGCTCTAGATCAGGCCTGCCGGATGGTTCAATCTGGCCCAGTCATGAAGAGTAAAAATTATAAGGATGTTTAAAAAAAAAAAAAAAAAAAAAAGCACGTTTCTAGTCCATTCCTGTGCAGAGTTATGATTTTTTTTTAAAGAAATAACTGCAATTGCGCAATTCCGCCACTAGGGGAGCAAAGCAAAAGCATTTTAATAGAATTTTTCATTGATTTGCACATTTACATTTTAGGCAGGTGTTTCATTTTTTCCCGTAGCCCCTCTTGAGTTTATCATCAGGATTGCTTCAGTGTCAGATGTAAAATATTCAGCCTGTATACAACTGAATAAACCTTTGCTTTTTTTAAGTGAATTGCATTTAGCTCGAATGGCCTCTGTGAATGAATGTGTAATAGTAAGTGATTAGGCTACCAAAACAAAAACAAAGCTGTTTTTTGCTTTTATGTCCGGCCCACTTGGGATCATACTGGTTGAATTTGGCCCCCGAACCCAAACTAGTTTGACACCCCTGCTCTAGATTTAAAAACAAAATGCCAAACTGTACTTTCATCTAAGAAAGGACTTTGGACAGTTTAACACCAGTCCACTTCCTTCTCTCCTAATCCCAGATAAGAAGCTTTTAACGTCGTCTCTGGTTTAGGAGTGGCTTGACACCAGGGATGCGACATTTATAGCACACGCCTACGTGTTGACTTTTAATGCACCGACTCCAGCGTCAGTCCTCTCTGTGATCCACTCATCCGTCTTCCAAACCCGTTTAATCCCTTTCGGGGGGTCACACGGTTGCTGGAGCCTATCCCAGCTACTGTTTGGCAGTCGCAGGGCCCCGCACGCATTTGTACCTGAGATCCATCAACCTCTGATGCACGGTTCTCTGGATTTTGAGTTTGTACGACCCCTAAACCCTTATTCATCAAAAATGTAAAATGCTCATTCAATTCAATTCAATTTTATTTGTATAGCCCAAATTCACAACAACAGTCGTCTCGATGGAAACTGAAAAAGTAAAACATAAAATCAAAAGAATCATGATTACATAGAATTCAATAGAAAAATACTAAAATGAACTAACAAACTGACTAAGCTAAACTGGTATTATAAAGCTTCACTTTGGGAATTTTCTCTCTCTCAAAAAAACAAACAAACTTTACACCCTTTTTTAAATTGTATTTTTATTTTTTAACTCATTTACCAAAGAAACAAAACGTATCATTTTCTGTGTTTTAGGAAAGCAAAGTTATAAATTGAGCACTTGAGCTTAAACTCGTTAAACTCGTTTGTTTTTTATAGAAAAGGCACATGTAGCTCCAAGTATAAATAAATTCCCCTTGTGGACAAATGAAGCTGAAAGTGAAGCTTTTCTGCTTCTGTTTAGTGAATAAAAAAAAGAAAAACCTTTTGTGTTTACAGCTTTAAACATCATGTTTATTTCACCAACATGGTGGATTTGGCCTCACAGATTAAAAAAATCGACCTTTCCAGCTAATGAAAGAGGCGCCGCTTTGACTAAATGCATTAACCTTTAGGATGGGATCTACAGAAAAACATCGTTTTTACTCGAGTTTCCTGCAAACAAAGCCACAGATGTTTTTAAGCACCTTTTGACATTTTTAAGCAGAAAATGTGTTTTGGTTCATATGAAACTGCAAGGAAAATGAGGAAAAGCGATTCTTTGAACGTTGTAGTTGGAAAGATTTATATTGATTTTATATCGAGACATTATTTTACCCATTATAAATACTGTAAATCAGACGCAGACTACAGTTATACAGATTAATTACTACAGGAAAAAAAAACAGTAGGCTGTCGTCGAACGTTTTGACTTATTGTTCCCATACCCATAAAGATGAACTTCAAGGAAATGTGTCTTTTATGTGGCGTTTTTTCTGATGGACATAAATAAATAAATAACGTTGAAAACTTCATTTCTAAATCTTTCATTATTTAAATTGATATGAATCACCCTAAATTATGCAGTACCACTGCAGAGCTCCCATATTGCTCACCGTTTTTGTTGCACCTGTTATGTTCGGTTGGGATGGTAAGGGGGGTGGGGGGTGGGGGTGCTGTAAGCTAGCAGGAGAGGGTGTAAACAGAGAGCTCTCAGCCACAGGCGGTGGAAGGGGATTTCACCACGGTAACAGTCCCGCCCACATCTCAGAGGCGAGTTTCTGATGAACTTTTGCCGCTCTGCAGAAACGATGTCTTTTGGCTAAAAATGACAATCGTATAAGATATATTTTGGCAATAGTTTTAACGTTTTAGCAATTCATTTAAACGATGCGCTTGATACCATAATTTGTGGTTGACGATGCGATTCATATAGTGGATATTGGTTCATTTTGAACGATCCAATTCACTTTGACCTAAAATCGACCTTTAGCCAAAACTTCAACCGGTGTGACTCAGAGAGAAATACTGAAGGTGAAGTTTTCCACGTTCCATGGATTTCTTGCAAGATGTGTGAGTTAAATATGTGTACAACCAAACAAGTAAACAATAATTAATGGTAAATCCATTCACATTATAGTCTCCTAAAGTTCAGCCCACTGTTGTTTTTCCACATCCAAAAAATTCCAAACACAACTTTCTAGCACACTGTATGGTCGCACATCTTTGGTAAATTCAAAGTGTTTCCCAATGTGATGAAAAACTTTCCTCAGGCAGATTGACAGTAGTAAAATAAATTGATTTATTGATGAATCATTATACCCCATACTTTATACACTTCCAGAGCTTTAAATTGAATAAAAATTGGTTTGGTAGATTTAAAAACTCCAGCTGTGGTCCTTTCTGAGTGATGTTACACTGAAACCTAATTTTCCTCCTCCACATTTCACATGTCAATCTTTTTGTTGACTCTTTTACTGAATTATCACACAAAGGACATCTGTTTAGGATATTATTTATAGGGTTAGATTCAAACTTATAGTACAAAAAAATCTGTTTATTTCTCTTTTAAATGAAAAAAAAAACATTTGCGAGAGACATTGAGTTTGTGGGCAGCATATTGAAATTAAAAAAAAAAAAAAATTTCAGTTAAATTACTTGTTCCTTACAAATGTGCCCCACTTTACAGGGGAAGTCAGGAATAATATCTCCAGCAAAGAGATGATCTCACATTTCCTTTCCTTGCTTTATGTCGAAAAGTTTGGAGTTGATCCGTTGGGAGTTGTGACCCGGGCTGAACCTGTGCTAAATGTAAATGAAAGTCAGCATTTTTACCTGCCTTTTTTAGGGTTGAATGATGTTTCATCTCCTTCCTCTGTGCCAGGATGTGATGCTCTGGTGAGGATGGAACTTTTCTTTTTCTTTTTCATCCTGCTCGCCTCACTCACATTCACTTCTGTGCAGTAATCAAAACAAACCCTAAAAAGTCCGCACTAAAAAAAAAACAACCTGTTAGATTTAGTTCTTCTGCAGAAGAGGTAAAAGGCAAATGTATGGCAGATCTTAGGGATGTTTACTTTTCTTTTTACCAAGATAAGATACTTAGGAGATGCTCGTTAAACATTTGCCATGCTTCTGTATGTTTACCGATTCTTTCTTTTTTTTTCTTTCAGGTTATTTTTTTCTGCTTTCTCACAAAACAAAAGCAAAAAAACAAACAAAATTAAAATACTTAAAATGTTTGCTGATTTCAGGACAATTCAAAGCCTTGCTTACCTCAATCTGGAGCTTAAATCAGGGACAATCAAGAAAGACATGATTTTGATTTCAATATGAACCTCTTTTGTGGATCTTGTTTAGATTAGATTAGATTATATTTGATTTATTTGTTAATGGGAAATTAATTATCTACTGTCTCACAGTAGCATGGAGTTTGGCACAAGTATGTACATCATAATAATAAATCATAAAAGATCAATTCTAACACTTCCTTCTCTTTGTTGTCCTCAGTGCATGAATGTATTCATAAAACTGCTGTTGTTTTCTAGTTTCTAGTTTCAGACAAAAGAACAAAAAAAGCAACTTTTACTGCCATCTAGCGGTGAAGATTTTCATAAAGTTCTCTGAGCTTTGATTCTGTAAACTTCCTCACAGAAAGTCCACAGAAAGGTTCAGTGTTCCCTAGCCAAATCCATAAAATAAAAGTAGGTGTTGCAGAAATTATTTCAATTTTAAAATATTTACATATTCTAAAATAAAATCAACTTTTTCATTGACAGACAACAGAAGCAGTGTGAACAGGTAACTTAAATGTTCTTGTGTGGAGCGCTGTGAGTTCAGATGTATGAGGAAATGCCGACGTTAACCGCGCGTGAAAACACTGGATTCCCCATGTTTTATATTAATTATTGACTTTGAATGTTGGTGGTGAATTTGTTTCTATACGTTAGCCCTTGGTTGAATTTTTAGCCACAACCCAGCTGCTTCTTCTGTAAATTTAAGACCTTAGAGCGCAGAAATGAAAAGTGAGCCTTAAATCCTGTTTAAACAGGAATAAACTTCAAATTTCGCTGTAGACTACAGGTATTTTTCAAAACTCTATGGTTTTTGCTTTGCATTTTTTTATGTAATTGACTCCAAGGTCAATTATTTATTTTTTTTTAGTTTTTGGAAAAATCCTTTTGGTTTACAAAATTCTGTCTGCTTTTCCAGGAAAATACCTGCTGCTTCCCCCCAGCCTGTCGCAGACGCAGGCGACCCTGCAGCCGCCGTACGACACTTCAAACCTTGTTCGGATGCGTTCGCTGAACCTGGGAAAGTCGGACCCCTCCCTCACCTCCAGCTTGGTGAGTGAATTTGCCTTAAATGATTGTTCCTTTACGGTTTCATGTTTCCTTAGTGTTCCTCTAAAGATTAAAAAAGTCTTAATGTTTTTGTGAAATGTTGACTTTTCGAAACACTTGAAGCCTCGTCTTATTTTACAACCAAACTGTCTGAATGTAAAGTAAATGTAAAGACAAAACAGAAACCACATGAGTCAATAATGGGACGTTCACACACAGCCTCTGATCAAGCTTGGTGGTTTTTTTCATTTTTAATGAAAACAAAATATATATATTATTTAGATTTCACTTTTTTTTTAGACAGTCGGATTTTATGTTTTAAGAGCTTCTTAAAATCTTCTTGTTATGTTAATCTAATTCCACACAAACATTTTATTTTCTGACAGAATAAAGATCATGAATCTTTAAGGTGGAAATGTTTGAAGAACATCCAGCTTTGTAATCTGTATTTATTTCTTTTGAAAAATGCATTTATTGATGAAAATCATAAAATAACAAACAGCTGCAGAACAAAATTTAGTTAGATTTTTGAAGATCGATCATAATAAACCACAACTACAGATAAACATTTCCTCACAGTTGTGTTTGCTGGAAAAATCCAGGCTATTTTAGTGTCTCTCTGCTGCCCTAAAAGCTGTTTTTGTAGATGCCTCCTGTCTCTGCAGGTAAAAACCTTCAGTCCTTTTAATGTAATTATTATCATTGGCAGAAAACTCGATGAAGCCTTCGGCTTTTTTTTTTTTTATATCAGTGATGGCTGACTTTGATTAAAAAAACACTACAGGCTGGTTTCATGTTTGGGAGGAAGATAGATGTGGGCTTTAAGAGGAAACGAGTGGCTCCGCCTCGGACCAGCTCATGAGGATGACCTTCAGCGCTCCTGCCCGTTCTCTCAGATCGCTCTGACAGATAGCCGGCTGGGCCGTCGTGATCTTATTGTCCCAGGAGTGAGATGCAATCAAAAGCAGAGGCTAATCCAATGATGTGAAGCTATGAGTCATCCTGCGTGTGCTCCATATGGGTTAGAGAAGGTTAATGCAATATAAAAGCATGTGTGCTCATATGTGTGAGGCTGCTTTTAGAATAACTGACACGGGGTGTGTGTGTGTGGGGGGGGCACGCTGTAACCCGATCCATGTCTGCAGCAGTCTGTGGTGAAAACTTCACCCTGCATCATCCTCTTGAGTCATTTTAGTTTTAAATCTCTTTAAAAAAAAAAAAATATATATATATATATATATATATATATATATATATATATATATATATATATATATATATATATTTAGCACTGAAGTCAACTGGATCAAATCACTTTTACTTCTTTTCTTAATGGGAAAATTTGCCCCAGGATTGCTTTATTTGTGATCTGGCTTCATCCACTTGGTGGCGCTGTTGCGTCTCCGGCCTGTAGATTTTAAACACATTAAGCCCAGAGCTTATAAAAGCCATAAAATGAATCCCTTTGGTTGTTGTGCCCCGCGGTGTAAATGATTACATGATTCCCTGTAACATAATTGTCCTCCAGTGGATAAGTCCTTCAGCTCACGCGTTGATTCAATTTGCATTTCACAGCCTGAAAACCTGAGACAGTCCTTTAGTAGCATTGAATTTCCCACAGATGTAGACTCTGGACTGATTCTCTCGGAGATGAATCTGGAAAACCGCTGCAGGAAGGGTCAGAGCTCCAGAGGTAGAAGATGCGAGGCGACTTTTCTCAGAAGCGGCAGAGGAAACTGTCAGCATCTTTTCCCTCCATCTCATCGGTATAATAGTTGGTTATGAATGTGCAACTGTGTGTGAGTCACGGAGAGCCAGCCGTCTGACACAAATTCCTCTCCATCACGCTCTGAAAGTGTGAGCGCGATTGGGCCTATTGAAGACACTTTAGCCAAAAGATTTCAGAGAAATGTCATTTGACAGAAGCTGCAGCCTGACTGAACTTTTATAGCCGTTTCTGGTTCCCTTAGATCGGATATTAGCATAGACGTTAGCGGTTCCTGTGACAAAAGGGCAGCAGACATCAGAAAACATCTGCATGTTGCTCTGAATCACACTTCTTATGACTGCATTTTCATTTTCTTCAATCTTTTTTTAAGCCTTTTTAGGTCTAAATTCAAATTAAAGAGCCCATGTGCAACAGTTGAGCCTTTTATAGTCAACAATATCCTTGTATATGATAATACATTACCTTTGGGACACTAAAAAAATGTTTTTTTTTTTTAATTAAGCATTAGTCATTTTCCCTGGGGGTTTTTTCAACCCGGAAGAAGCACGAGTCGATCTCTGAGGCTCCGCCTTCCACTGCTTGTGAGTGCCGCCCATTTCATGACGTCATCCTAGCAAGTCTGCATCTCGCCCACGAGACAACAAACATTTTAACTTTTGCAAAGATGGATGTTAAAATAAGTGTTTAGCCAATCACTGGTAGCTCCGCAGAGAAAGTGTGTGTGTTAGTTTGGGGGCGGGGCTGGCAGCGCAAACTCTTCCTGGAAGGGGCTGTTCCTCACTTTGTGATGTCACAATGTAAGATGTTTTCATGGACTAGGACAGGGGTCGGCAACCCATGGCTCTGGAGCCACATGTGGCTCTTTCATCCTTCTGTTGTGGCTCCCTGTGACCTTGGAAAATAATAAGTATTTCATAAAAGTTAAATTTTATTTCAGTTTTTTCATTTTTCATAGCATTTCAAAGGCGCTGCTGGCTCCGTACGAAGCGCGTGCCACGTAGTAAACCGCTTCCTTAATGAGCTCGTATTTATCGGGTGAGAACTGCAGAGCTGAAACGCGGGGCGGCTTCAATAAATTTGCACCAGTGTTGCCAGATAGTCACAGATTTCCAGTCCAAAAGTCATCTGACAACCGCCAGACCCAGCCAAAAACCGCCCAACACAGCTTTTGTTGATGTTTTTTTTCGTACTGGACTGATTTAGCAAAATAAAAGATACCTCAGACTAATAATGAAATGTGTACAGTATTGAATATTTCTTCAGCGGGCCGCCTTCTTCCATTCATTTGCTTAACCCGCTCCATCTCCGCTATAACCTGCGTCCGGCTCTTTCATCCGTGTGCTGCGCTGGATCGTGCGCTATCGTGTCAACCTGCTGCTATGATGACCGTATTTTGCGCCCTCTGTGTAGGACCCACTGAGGAGCGCGGGGGAAACAACTCTCAGCTGCAGAGGATGTGAACAGGTGAACAGGTAGAGAGGAAAAGCAGGTAACGAGGCGGAGGAGGGGCTTTGGCTTCAAACTCTGCCAGAGAGATGGAAACACGGGCGTCAGATTCAGACGCAGCTTTCACTGCAGGAGTTGAAGCAGAGACTTTCTCTGGGATGATTTTATGAACTCAAACATGGAAACATGATTACCAAGTAGAACTCTTCAAAATAATAAACCCGATCTCTCCACATTTTGCGTATTTACCATGCATTGATGAACACATCGCTCCATGCAGCGATCAGACCATAACTTCAGCTGCTAGCTCCGCCCACACGCGGCCGCGGTATTGTCCTTTAAAGAACACGATGTGCATTTGCAGTGATATTTGTTTCAGAGGATGTCTGATTGGCCAATCTATATGTCAATCAAGTCCCGTATTTCTCAGTGAGGATTTTTATTGGCTGGTGGATTTTTAAGAAGTACTTTTTTTTTTTTTTTTTTTTAATCTTTTCTGGCCCGCGATCTGCACTCATGTCCTTGAAGATCGACCGGTCGATTGCGATCGACGTAATGAGCTCCCTTGATATAATATATACATGCATAATATATATAATGATGTCAAAACGTGTTGTGGCTCCGGGTGCTTTCTTTTTTATTAGGGGCGGTCCCAAATGGCTCTTTGAGTAAAAAAGGTTGCCGACCCCTGGGCTAGGAGGGGTTCAGAACGCAGGTTTTAAGAGGAATACTTGAAATGCGTAAACAGACCAAATATACCACTTTTGGGTTTCTTTTTGTTAGAAATGAACATTATAAAAGCTCAATAAAATGATTTTGCGTAGTTTTGACTACAAGATAAAACAAAACAAGCAATAACACTTGGTAGTTGATTTCTGTGAATGAATTATTTTTTTGTCTTTGAAAAAAAAGAATGTTGTTCTAATAAAAAGATTGTTTTAGAAAACATTCAAACAGGCCTTTTCCTTTAATGACGGAACTTGTCAAGAAAATGAAACGTGTGAATAGCTTCTTCTTCACCTCCACTAACCTCAGACTCATGTCCATTAATTATTATTGTGATCATCGTCATTGTTAGTACTATCACAACTATTAATATTACTAGTTCTACTATTTTTTAATATTATTGTAGGGGTGGGATCATGTTGTTTTCCCACTTCTTATCAAGTAACAAATTAAACTTTGTCCAACTTTATCTGATAACCCATATATATATTTAGTCTATCTAATGTGATGTGTGTGTAACTGTATGTGTAACTGTAAACAAGTCCATCTTTATGAGTAATTATATTCTCGGGAGGACGGCATCCATCATTGTATTTCTTATCAACTGAAATGGGTTTGATATATTTGTATTGTGTATGATTGTGTCATATTGTTACTTGAAAGCTTGATTGAACTAATCATATCACATGTATGATAAAAGTTTGACAGAAAAACATGAATTACATGATTATTTGCTTTCACAAGCAGGGAGCTTGTGAGAGAGTATTTTCTACGTCACAAATAAGCTCTTTCTCAAACCACATCTTTTCGTCTGCTCCTGATTCACGACGATTTGCATAAAGAAAAAAGAAAACGAAATGCAATTTTTGAGCTTAATTTTCTTTATAAATGTCCTCCATCAGTAAAAATACTACAAGACCAGAAAAAATACCATTTTCATCTGGGTTGGTCGTTAAGTCAAGCAGAGAATGGTTTGGTTTTGTAAACTGGAGCGCGATGCGTCTGAATACCAGAATCTGAGCAGCTATCTGGCCGTCTCTACCTTCTCACACTGTTTGCATTTCCATTTTGACTGCTCCTAACACCATGTGGAAATTCAAATCTGGTCACTGCTGCTCTCATGCTGTCATGTGTGGACACAAACTGACGCTTTTCTTCATGGAAATTGTATCGTTTGGAGTCGGCTGCTCTGACGCCTCGGGGGTTTATCCACAGCCACCAGATCCCTCCGCCTCCCTGAAGAAGCCAAAGAAAAAGTGTTTTAAGGGGCTGTAAAAAATACACTTTATTGGTACTAAACGGATGAAATCGTTTTGTCAGTTTGAAATTTACTTTAAAGATGAGATTTGCCTCGTTCCGAAAACGATGACTCTTCGTCGTGTCGACGTGACAAATGGAGGCGAGCGTGATGTAAGCACACGGTGCTTGTCAATTACTGTTGGCAGCGTGACATTCGTCACAGTGATTGATATGTCGCTGTAAAGCGCAGCAGCCAGTCGGTGACAATAACTGCGTGGAAAGCTGCCAGCATGCCGGCTGTGTTGCAGCATGACATTACTGTCAAAGCTGTCGATGGTGGGATTTGGTGGATACGTTCTTGTCTAAAGGGATTTTTTGTAATTGGCGTTTTTGCACTTGGTTTATAAAAATGTCTCTGATAGCTGCTTCAGGCTGCTCTAATTTTCAGAAAGCCACTCAAAAAGTGGAGATATTTTCAAGGGGAGCACTGACGGCGCCTCAAAAAGGGATTGTTTTAGGGATGCTTTGACATTTTAGTGTAATGTCGTGTCTACTGGTAATTGAATAAATAAGCATTTGTTAAAATGAGCTTACAGTTGTGTGGAAAGGTTTAGGGCTTGTGTGAAAATAATGCTGTAAACAAAGAATGCTAAATGTTTTTATTCATAAAATACTAATCAAGAAATCAAAACACATTAAAGTAATGATTGGTGTTCCATGGCGCTATCTGCCCCCACTGGCTGAATGGCTGCTACATGCCCCTTACTCTCTTCTTCTGCCACCCTAGTCAGAGCAGATTTGGACAAATTCATGAAAAAAAAACCCCCACTTTTGTCCAAATGTGACTTTTATTTGTTTTTATCTCCATAGCAACCTTTTTATATTTTTTGTCGCCTGGGGGTAACGAACGGGTTTATGTCCTTTTTTAGAAGAATTTGCAAAAGTACGTTTTTTGATTTCCTTGGCAACAGAGGTTTTTTGGTAACCATGCCCACATTCCTAATATGTTCATGTTGAGCAAATGATTCATGTCCTAAATTTTCGGTTCAAAAAAAATACGCGAGATACAAGGAACGCCATTTTTTTAAGTTTGCCATGCTGATGCCGTTCATAACCAACAAACCTTAAAACAAACGTTTTTTCCTCCCCAAGTCACATCTTTATGAAGCTTGAGCCGATAAATAGAAGTTTTAAGAAGTTTAATTTTGTAGAAGGTACTAAAGGTGATTTCTTTATTTGAAAACTGAAGATGGTGGCCCTTTTCCCGAGGTCATAGGTCAACAAAGCTTTGATTTTGGAGGAAGCCTTAACCTGGTTGGATGTGATGATCGCTCTAACAAAAGTTCTTTTTCCCCCCATATTGTAAGAAAAAGAGAAAATCGTGAATGTCGCACTTTGCCACTTCATGTTCGTTAAGCCGTAGGTCCTTTAGCCATCCCATAATAATTTCAAAGCTTCCTTTGAATATTGACTTTTGGTTTTGTTGGTGAATTTGGAAATATTTAATTTTGGGCCCATAAGAGATTTTACCCACATTCTTCTCTTTGTTTGATGGCTTCGCCGGCTGTGATGTCATCTTTTTTTTTTTTCATTAGGATTTTTATTGTATTTATTTTTTGGGTGGGGTTGGCATTCACTATGCCCAAAATTCATATTTTTATTTTTAATTTTTGTGTACTAGGTGTGTGCTAATGAGTTCTTGAGTAGAGAGTCGCAGTAAGAAAGAAGAATTGTAAAAAACGATGTAGCCCTTGCAGTTCCTCATTGATTCAGGCCCTAACAAGACACTTCAACAAAGACAGAAGTTTCAAAGCAGACTTACTTCAGGATGTGCAGTTCTTCTGAAGACGCACAAAGAAACAGAACGCTGAGGATTTGTAGACGCGGTGGTTAGCCAAGGAACCTTGGTGCAGCAGATGATAGACATCATCCTTCCAAATTTAGAAGATGTCCATCAGCGCCATCAGCTCAGAGCTGGCAGAAACGAGTGGTACACAGGTACCAGCCGTCTACTGTCTGGAGAAGTCTGGCCAGAAGTGATCCTCGTGCAAAAGTTGTAGCCAAAAGGCGATGCCAAGCAACTCAAGTATGCAGGAAAACACCCGAAAATGGCAGCAGGTGCTCTGGACTGATGGGTCCAAGTTAGAAATATTCAGCAGAGGCCAGTTTGTTCTCAGACGGCTGGAAAGCGGTACGATGACTGCCTGCAGGCAACAGTGAAACATGATGGAAGGTCCTCTAAACCTTTGGGGGCTTCATTTTTGCCAATGGAGTTGGAGATTTGGTCAGGATTCTCAATGCTAAGAAACACAGGCAGACTTATACCAATTATGCAACACCACCAGGAAAGGTGAACCCAAAGTTACTATGCTGCAGGATGACGATCCCAAATTAGAACTGTATTCAGTATAAAGAAGAGCAAAAAATAGTGGAAGTGATGGCCTCCTCCAAGCCCTGATGATCCTCTGGGATTGCATGAAGAGACAAAGGGATGTTAGAAAGCTTATGTCCACTAACAATCTGTGGTTAGTTCTCCAACATGTTGGAACAACCTACCAGCCAAGTTCCTACGGAAACTGTGTACAAAGAAATACTGATGCTGTCTTGTAGGGACTGCATTTTATTGGTGGAAATTGTTGACACGCCATTGAAAGTTAACCCTGTTGGCGTCTTTCGCCCAAAATGTCTTGAATTCTGTTGGCAGCAGTGCGCCAACAGTCCCGCCCACAACTCAGAGGTGAAATTTTTAATCTACATTTTGTGACTGAATGTCACAGCGACCGAACCCATTATCTATCACCGTGCTGTCTGCGATAGAATAAACGCCAATATCCAATACATGTCTGTCTCTAAATGCCAAATGTTTTGGAATAATCGCTGAAGGCTACTATTAGAAGACATACGGTAAATGGTCAAAAGATGATCGGAGTGGGACTTTAGAACTGTTGAAGCCTCATTTAGCAAAAGACGTTTCTGACTGATATTTACATTTTATGTATACATTGTAACTCTATTATATATTTTACATTTTTACCTTAAAGTTGCTAACAAAGCGCAGTTAAATCTTTAGTCCTCTGTGGCCTTTCTGGACATCTTTGTCCTGCTTATGTCATTTCTGTGCAGTAAACAAAAACAAATCTGACAAATTATCATTCTAGTCATTCAAGTTTTGCCTTCTGTTCAGTCCAAATCAACAGTTGAATGACGTGTTTATCATTTTTCAAAATTGACGCCTAATTAAATTGCCTTAAATTGGTCTTCGAACCAAATCAGTATTGAATAGGTAATTCTTATTGTTTGGTTCTATCAGTGTTTTTCTTTGATGTTGCCTCCATTTCTCTGCAGGTTTAACCTCCCTCAGGTCTGTTTTACACCCCCCCCTGCTTCTCCTGTTTGCTCCTGGGTGTGCGTGGCTCTTCCACGTCCCTCTTGATTGTGATTCCCTTTGACAGAAAATCAATAATTCACTAGTGGGTGTGATATGGAGATAAGACCGTCATAATCCCGATGTTGTGGCTTTGTGGACTCTGATTTTCTCTGGTGGTTGTCAGAGATGTCCTCACTGATATCACAGCTGTTGAAGTGGTTCATTGGTAACAAAGGAAGAAAAAGTAAACAAAAAGAGTTTGAATATGAACTGCAAAAATTGAGCATTTTGATGGAAAATATGTAAAGAATTGGAAGAAATTCTTTAATCTTTTGGTGATTAAAACAGTGGATAAGCATAAACATAAAATGTTTTTTGTTTGTTTTTTTGTCAGCGATCATTAATAAGTACTTTTTTCTGTGTGAAATCTGCAACTAACCCGTCTCCCTGCTTTACGATGGTCATAAACCACTGAGAATCTGAGCCCTACAGGCACGTTGGTGCAGGATGTTGCTCTTCTTCTGAAAAGTGTGACGGTTAATAAATGAATTTGTTTTGCAATCTGTTTAATCGTGCCGTTGATGATTAATGTTCATATTTTCAAAGCAGTTACGCTGCCTTTTTCTCTTCATTTCATGCCATTGTTGGTTTAGACGAGTGAATTAAACCGTTGTGGCGACACAATTACAATATTAATGTGGCAAAAGGGTAGAAATGTGATTTATTTGCTTCATTTAAATTTGCTTGATCATAGATTAAAGAAAAAGTCGGTCATCTTAATAAAAATACTGTTGATTCACAAGAGTCTTTTAAAGATTTAAATATAACCAAAAGTCAGTTTTCTTTTCCTTTTTAGAGGTTCACAAATTTAAAGCATGGCAAAATTGTCAAAGTGGGATTGAAACATAGTTGAAGTCGCTTCCTAAATAGGATTTATTTGTATAAAATCATTTTACTTGTAAAAATCACCAGCCAGCTTTCGTTTATAACCAGAAGTGGAAGCAAATTCTGTTAAATGTGTTCCTTTCATCAAACACTGGTTAAGGCAGTTTTTCATGACATATCTGCTCTATAGTTTTTGGAATAAAAGTAATCATCTCCAGATTTCTATTGTATTTTTCAGGCACCAGATAATCGGATGCAGTGAGCGAAACAAAACAGTTATACTTTACATTAATCCAAAACCCAGGCAAGCCTCAAAATTAGGCTTTACACAACAATACGGTTACATTAAAAAAGATTATTTGGATTAATTACATGTCATGATTAATAATCACACTAATTAATGAATCACATTACACCACTCCGGAAAATACTAAACAATACTCCCCTTTTGGCTGCACCAGGCTCCTGACTACAGTACCCATAATGCTCCATCAATCCATCAGGGGGTGTGGCTTTGTGGTTTACCAAAGTATTACTAAAACATTCGGACAGATTTTTGAGCGCAGAATACCACAGAAAATCATAAACGCACCAGAACAAATACCATCGACACATTGGTGATTTTTTCTTTTTCTTTTTAAATCCAAGAATTTTACGTTTAGCTTCTAATCTGCAAAATGCAACAAGTTGAACTTGAAATCTTGACACATTTTTATACTTGATCAGTGTTTTTGTGCTAGGTCAAGACTTTTGACCTTTTCTTATTTTACTGTTCTCTGGCTTGTGAGTGAATGAATGAATGAATGAATGAATGAATGAATGAAAAAAGATGAATATGCTCTGGCTTGTGATTGCATTGTGCCCAACAAACAAAAGTACAGTCCAGATTTAAAAACATATTTCATGCTTTTTTTTTTTTTAAATATTTTCTGTAGGTGATTTTTATCTCTTAATCCTGTAGCTGATTTTTCTTGAGGCTCAATTTTGTGCACAGTTGGAGGCTTGTTCTTTGATTAGCAGGTCTGTGCTTCAACTTAATGAAATGCTCACTTTGTGTTTCCTATTCATCTCTTTTTGGTAATTTGTTGGGTTGAGTAAATGTGCTGATCCCAACTCAGGCTTCATTTTTGGCATTTAGAATCGGAGAGGATCAGTGTGTCAATGTTGATGGTACCAAACAGCCACTTTGAGTTGGTCAGGATTTGTATCTCAAACATGAAGGTTTGCTTTTTGTACCGTCTGTATCTGCTCTTGCTCTGACCCTAGCCAGTTTCAGGTCAAACCTTCAGTATCCTTTTATAAAATCCTAAAATAATCACCCAAAAAAAATCAATTTTTGCCAGATTGTTTGTTCCGTTTCTGCAACTCAATATATTTCTTCCTTAAAAAAAGAGATTAAGATTCTGGATAAATACATTTCAGTGATGAATGAGACTTCCAAACAATTCTATGACCTATGTTTGAGCTCTGTCGCTGCAGGGAGCATTTTCTAGATGAAAAAGAAACAACTTGATCTTATTTTTTTTCTAAAACACTAAGAGAACGTAATTTCAGTTTACAACATTTAATGTATTCCTTTCAGGAGTATGCAAATGATGCCATGAACTAGAGCTGCACGATATGCGATATTTGGTGATCAATATTGGAATGAAGATATTACTAGCTGTACATGAACAAATAGCAAACCAACCAAATACATCATTTCCATTTAACTGCAACAGTTGAATTTAAATAAGAGTTAACACTAGTCTACATGGGAGAGGCGTACAACTAACATCAAAGAGCTCCATCCGATTGGTCAACAACGTGAAGGCTTTCAATTGATTGGTCAAATGCATGAAGGGATTTGATTCGTTAAATACTTGTATTAGCACATTAAAGGTAACCATGTATTTAACGTATTTTCCGGACTATAAGTCGCCCTTTTTTTCATTGTTTGGCAAGGGGTGCGACTTATACTCCGCAGCGACTTATATTAGAAATAAATGGAAATAAATCCATTGTTAACCCTCCTGTTATGTTCATTTGTGAGGAACAGATATGATGTTCCTGGGTCAGTTTGATGGATGAGGTATGTTAAGTGTTTAGAGTTTGTTAAGTGACTCAGAGAATCAGCAAACTTTTTTTTTACAGTAAGATCTTGAAGGCTAACAACATAATATTCTATTTTCCAATGATTTCATAGATTCAGAAATGCAATAAAATGACAACTGTTTCTACAAATACAGGATGAAAACAGAGTATTAGTTGGCCAATGATGCTTCATGAAAGGAATAAATAAATAAATATGAGAAAGAATTACTGTGAAATTATGAGATAAACAGTCTGCTATGATTGTGTCATATGAGGTTGTGCAAGTTATTAGTTCTTGGTCTCAGATTTTGTCAAATAAATTTCCCGTCAAAATGCGACTTATAGTCCAGTGCGACTTATCTGTGTTTTTTTCTACTTTATAATGCATTTTTGGGCTGGTGCGACTTATAGTGCGGAAAATACGGTACATTTTTGCCATCTTTTGTGATATGCGTATCGGACAGCCTCATCTCGCGATAACGATAAATTTGCGATATTTTTTTGTGTGCAGGCCTACCATGAATGAGTTTTTGTGAATGGACAGCTGATCTGAGATATTTAGCTACGACCATCTGCAGTGCTGGATCACCAACTGTTCTTACCGGTGGATACCTGATCTATCTTATGATACGTGCACACTGTGCTTGTGCGGCACGTTCAAGTATGCACTTGCAACGTATGTTTTTGTGTCCACTCTTAGCATGTTCACACTGTTCTGTCGCTACCCAATACAAGCGCGTGTAGTTGGAAGAGGTTTGGCAAAGCGGTGCAAATCTCCCAAATGTTGCTCCAGGCGTTTTCTTTCACAGCTCTGTTCCGATCCACAAAAAAAGTTGGTCTCCTATATTTGCGGTTGGACACAAACAGCAATTATTAGATCATCTTTCATGATCATTTTTCAAACACTTGGCACCTCCATGTTTCGTAAAGGGCGCCATCCATACGTCACCAGCAAATCCGAGACCCTGATTGGTCAAAGTTCACCTGGTCAAACTTTCAATTAAAATGAAAAACTGATGTAGCGACGCGTGACGACGAGTTTTGAACACTGAAGCCTGAAACGCCCACATTCGTGTGTTTGCATAAAATTTCAAAAGCAACTTGTATATAATGTTGTGATCATTAAATAAAATGAATGTCACCATTTTATTACAATGAAAGGCTATACAATATTCAGGTAAAGGTTATTTTCTAAGCCATACTGTAAAAAAAAAATGTGTTCAGGTAAAATATCACAGTATGTTTTGTATTGTGAGATGTGTGTCGTATTGCCAGACTCTTGCCAACACACACCCTAGTTTCTAACAGTGAAAAAAATGCAGGAATGCTTTGACACATTGCATCTTTTGGTTTGCTTCTGCTTCCATCTTTACTCTTGTTGTCAGGCGTTTAGAATGGAGAGATGGTGTTTCAGACGGCGGCGCCTGTTTCACGCCTTTGACTTTGTACCGCAGCCTTTTTGATTGTACTGAGGGAATGGACTCTTTTTCTCCGTAATGCACTCTTCACAGGCCATGTCCCTCCTCCTCCTCCTGCCTTGCATCTGCAGGTCACCTCTGGGTTTGATAAGGCTGGGCCAAGCAGAGAAGCAGGGCCCATGGGTCACTCAATCAGCTCTCTCTGCATGCTTTCAGAACCCCTTTTTTTGTCTCCAAAGGCGGTGGAAACGACCTCTGCTTCCCCGCCTTCCGGGCAGAAAATGAGTCACAGACCACCTTCTGGACTTTTCCCAGAGGCTTTACTTTAGTGCTGCTCCAAGTCCGTCTGTCCCAACTTTCTGCCTTCATGGCTGCCCTCTGACTTAGAAAAACTCATTTCTGACGTGCATCAATTGAGAAACGAACGTAGACTTTTTGTTTTCTTTTGAAGGAAATCATTTCTCGTGTCATTCAAGTCTTTTTTCTTTGTTCCTGATACCCTGAAAACAAATTTCTAAACCAATATTATTTAATTTTAAAAACTGTCCCAACAAGTGATTTAAACGGAAGAAATGTGAACCTTTAAAACTAGGATTGCACATGTTGACATGTGAAACTATAGAGGAAAGTTGTTGTTTTTGGCCTGATAAAATACAAGAAATGACTTAAAAAATTAATTCATAAATGTAAAAAAATTGATTTTAGGTTTTTTGAAAAAGATATATGTGCTTTTCATTCATCGATTCTGTTTTTTTTTGTTGTTTTTTCTTCAAAACCTAAAAGCAGAAAAACTATATTGTTGACAATTTTTTCACATTAAAAACTGACTTGAAAACTGTTCCCACTTGACTGTGAGAACAGTCAGATTGCAGATTGTCGGCATTCTCATGGAGTCCTAGGGGCACATGCAAATGATATGCAGTGTGGCATGAAGGCAACATACGACAGCCTCACCTGAATGTCGGCCTGTAACTTGGATCAGCATGCAAACGCTTCACGATACACTTACCACACCCTCGACAATGGTACCTTCCATTTTGATGGCGTCCCTTAAGGTGGCTGTACGAAACACACCTGCCCTCTCTCTAAAAGCCGCATTTACACTGCATGGTTCAAGTGACTTAATTACGATTTTTTTTCCTCTCATGTGGCACAGATCGGATATGACCGTTGACCGTGTAAGCAGGACAAAAGCGCATGGATTCCGATTTTTCTCAGATCAGGATACAGGCCTCTCTCATATGTGGATATAAATCAGAAACGAATCAGATACGTGCATTTGCGTGTGCCATGTAAGCAGACAAATCGAATATTCCCCAGTAAATGTGAGTCGTTCGTCAGTGACGTCAGCTCAGGACACCACCAACTGAGATCACATGACTTATTAAAGTGCTTTTGTGCTGATTTTGCTGTCAGCGTGTTACCTTTCAGCCTCAGGGCTTCAGACCGTAGTCAGAAACCGCTGTTATGTCCGGTCCGGTCCCGGTCGGGACGCAAACGGTAACTAATCAAGCGGGACACCATTGCTCTGGAACAGGCTAGAGGCCGTTTATTTCTTTGGGGGGCGTGTATGATGGGGACTGTGTGTGAGTGTGTGTGTGTGTGCGCGCGCGTGTGTGTGTGTAAGGAGAGGAGAGCGGGTGTGAGCGCGGAGCGGGAGAGTGTCGGAGAACCGTAAATTACAAATAAGGTGTCTCCCCCAAAAGTTTTGGAGTCTTTCTTAACCCACTCTGGAGGCTGACGGTTCAGAACGGTAAAGTGAACCCCCAAGGAGAATCTCCCGTGTGTTTCTGACCACGGTCGGAGAGACAAGTCATCGCGCAGGAAAGGTTCAACACTTGGATCAAACTGTTCGGACAGCATACGTCTGCAAAAACTTCCTCATTCAAAACTCAGAGAGAGCAGGCCTCCTTTTTTTCCTCTCCCGTGCATCCCCTCAGGAGCGCTCAAGGCCACGCCTCCTTCCGTCGCCGCCTTGCCTCCATGACAACCGCAGTGACAAAAGTCAGAAGGAGGTCCGCGGAGGGCGGACATGCTGCTACGTAGTCCTCAGAATGTCTACGTTTGATAGTTTCAGCATTGTATAGTGTAACTGCAAAAATTGGATACGGGTCACTTTTAAAAGATGATGTAAGCGGGTCGTCAAAAAAATCGGATATAGTCAGAAAATCGGATATGGGCATCAAGACCTGCAGTGTAAATGCAGCCTAAGATGCAGCCGCTCCGCTCTATGACCCTCCAGGGGCCCGGCGAATTAACACGAAAGCATCTGTGTTGTTTTTGGAAAACTGGTCTGGTTCTGTTGGGTCTAAGGATACACGATATGAGGCAAACCCGCGATATGCGATATTAGAGATTAATATTCCGATAACGATATAATTTGCTGTATATAAACAAATAGCAATAACCAAAAACATAATCTCCATGTCACTGCAACAGTTAAAAATTATTCTCCAAATGACCCTCGTCTGCATAGGTGACAAACCTCTAACACAATAGGCCTCCATCTGATTGGTCAACAACTTAAGGCGTCCATCCAATTGGTCAAATCCATAAAGAGATTTATTTGATTCATTAAATGCTTCAAGCATTTTCATTGACGACATTTAGGGTTTACAATCTATTGCGATTTTTGCTGTCTTTTGCGATATGCATGTTGCAGAGCTGGATATTACGATAACGATAAATTTGCGGTATATTGTGCAGGACTAGTTGGGTCAGAACCTTCCTCCTACAGACTTTTGGGCGGCTTGATCCTTTTTGATTCCTTCGGTTCAGTTTCGGCGGCATGGACGCCATGTCTGTCCTCAGTACTGCGCCCGGACCACCCTGAAGCTGCGGTGAAACGTGTCTGGTGTGACCACTTTCATTGACTGGAACGAGTTTTTCCACACTTTGTTCCCAAGCGTGAGTCAATGTGGAAGTTCCAAATGTTTCAGTTCTTCAAATGCTAATGCTGGTTTCAAAACGGAGCAATTTCCCTTCCACTACTGCGTTAAAAAGACGCCAACTTTAAAAAAAATAAACGTTAGTACAGACTGCTTTTTAGGTTTATTGTCTTATTTCTTATAACTAGGTTTTGTTTTAAATATGAGCCCTTTTATAGCTTAATTTATGGATGTTAAGGGATTTTAAAAAAGTGTTTTCAGTGTGTGTAAATAACTTTTCTTTGTTTGGAACATTGTTAAGGTGATTTCTCTGTTGTTAATGGTTTACAGTATCATCCCTATGCACACCTGAGGCTGATTTTCAGGACTTTACGATGGCAAAGACCACAAAAAAATTGGCCAAATGATGCGCTGACGTCAAGGGACCCAAAGTTTTACAGTAATTGATGTTTATCTTCAGAGTCCAATTCCAAATGAGACAATTCTTTTTAATTACCACAAACTAAACTTGTTTTGTTCAGCAGTTCTTTCTAAAAATTCAAATCCAGGCAATAAAATGAGAGGAAAATGCAGATTATTTGACTGCTATAGCATGTAAACACTTTGGATCTTGACAGTCCATAACGTTCTTGTGTTGTGATATTAATACTTCCATTCATAATGTTCACAACACTCACTTTCCTGGTTTGCATAGGGATTATGGACTGAAAAAAGTATATATTTTTTTAATTTCGTGCTGCTGCAACACATGTAACCAGAATGAGCTGTTTATCGGATTATTGTCTGCATGTGAATAATTGTTCATCCAGTCGGGGGGTGTTTTTTTTTCTCTTTTTACTGCAGTTTTCCACCAAATGACCCCTCCCTGGTGTTTCCGCAGCCTCTCGCCTTGAGTTTTGCTCCGAGCTGGAGTTCTCTTAATTGTTCTTTAAGCAGCTGCGGGCTGAGAAATGACTACAGACCAGTCGGTTGAACAGAACAGGATTCTCTAATCCTCTCAGGTAATCTGGGAGGCATTGTTCAAGCTGAAAACGTTGACTACTGTAATCCCTGTCCTCTGGGAGGGGGTTTGGTGGGGAGCGTGGTGGTGAGTGTCTTAAGGAGTAATTCAAAAGATTACTGTGGCTCTGACACAAGATGTCGGGACTTCCTTATCAGCACAGGAACACAAACGAGTGCCGGCGACACTCGACATCCGCTTCCTGCGCCGCCGCTTGTGGAAGAGGAGGAAGCGTGGCGTCGTGGTCACCTGCCTTCCTGCCTGACAGTCCTATGTGGTGGGAGCAGCTTTGAAAAAAAATCATTTGAGCTTGGCTGGAGATGTGGGGGGGTGGTGGTGGTGGAAAGGGCTCACTTAATATTCACAGAGCAGAGTGAATGGAAATGAGTGAGAAAGGAGGAAGGAGGAGGAAGGAGGGGAGGGGGGGGGGGCTAAGAAAACAGAAACAGAATGTGAAATTACAGGGTGACACTTGGAAGCAACTTATTTTACAGATGCTAACGATGCAGGACGCGGCGGGGGGGCGGGGGTGGGGGTTCCTCGCGGAGCGCCTCGAAACTCATTTCTGTTGAACTGCAGCGTTGCGTGAAATTGCTGGAAATTGACACGGGATGTACAGTTGTGTACCCAACAGGTTTGATTTCGACGTGATAATAACGCAGGATTTGCATTAAAATTGGATGCACCTCCTGTCACAAAAAAAAAAAAAAAAAAAAAAAGTGGTGTAGCACCTCCTGGTTGCTGTCGTCTCCAGGTGTTTGTCAGGACTGCAGCAGAAGGAGCTCCTCTCCTCACGGGGGGCCAGAAGGCGCTCGCAGAAATGAATCCTGGGGCTTCCTTTCGCACCCCCCGCCCCCTCTCCCTCTCTCTTTCCACTCTGAATTAGAACTGCTCCTCTTCTCCGTGGTCCTCCCTCCCCGCTCCCGTCTCTCCTGAAGTTACAGAGGAACAAGAGAGGGGAGGCGTCAGCTGACCGGCCCCCGCCAATCAGATAAGTTCTGATGGAAGTGTTTAGCAGCTGCTCAGACCACATTTAGCCCGAGGGGAGGGAGTGAAGGAGGTAGAGCCGGGCGGCGCGGCGTGGACATGTACCGGTAGGGAGGCGTGAGGAGGCTGTCTGCCATGGACGAGTCCAGCATTCTGAGGAGACGGGGGCTACAGGTAGGAGAGCAGAGGGTCTGCAGGCCCCCGCCGGGCTTTGTGTTTTCCAGTTTGGACTTGTGAGAGCAGACGAGAGACTCTCCAGCTCAGGCAGCATCCACTCAGACATGCTCAGTACTTTGCTTTTTCATTAGAGTCCACTTGTTTTTGTGTTTATTTGTGTTGCTGGCAGCAGAGGAAAGGCGATTCAGGACGGACCGGTGTTTTTATTGACTTTTTATGATAATTGAGGCTCTCAGCTTTTGTCAGAAAAGAGCAGACTGAGAGGTGAGTAGGGAGCAACACTCAGACCAAATCACACAATCAAATCATTTAAAAGTGGAGAGCGAGGTTGTTGAACCGGTTCACGGCTCGCTCCACGTGTCGCCTGCTTTTTCTTTCCCCGTGCCCCTTGGTTCCCTCTCCGCTGAGCCGCCGCGCCGCAGCCGCTCCTCCAGTCAAACCCAAATTGAACTTGATTTATCGCACTGCTTTGGGTAGTTGGAGCCGTGTGTGGGGTAATTGATAAACATGTTCAACAGGAAGCCTGTTTAAGATTCAGCTCAAACAAACGGAATGTGCTCGGAATCACAAAAGCGGAGCACTAAACCAGATCTGAAACCAGATTTAATTAAAAAAAACAAAAGCAGAAACGTTCTCTTCTGCGATTTAAAATGTGTCTCATTTATTTTAGTCTGTTAGAGCTTCTGGGTGGTCATTCTGTGAGGAGTTTCCTCATCATCTCCTCCTTCCAGACGAAAAACGACCAAAAAAAAGGGAAACTCTGAAGTTGGTGTGTGGTTCAAAAGAGTGCAGCCGCGATGGCATCACAACTTCCCGTTGGCTGTCAGCAGGACAGGGTGAGATCACCGCTGCGTGGCCGTAGGCGGTCAAGTGTTTACAGCAGGGCAGATCCTCGTGCGTCAGGATGGAAGATCCGTCAGATCTGAGTGTAGCTGCTCAGGATTTTATGACCTAGAATCTAAAGTTTGGTCACTTCTGTGATTTTGGTGTGCTTACTTCATTTAGCTTACATAAAAAAATCCCACTTTTGTAGTTTTATATATATAAAGAAGAGAAGGGAGTAAACAGATTTTGATTTACTTATTTTCCTAATAAAGAAAATTCTCAACAAGCTAAGAAACAAACATTAATCAACAAAGCATAACCATTATTTGAAAATACAAAGCATTTGTCATCTGCTGTGATTTTCCTGATGATCATTGCAATATCTACACCTTCCTTCAGGTGATTAGCTCAGGTCGATCCGCCCCCAGGTTGTCTAGATGCTAACTATCACACCCACTGCGATATAAATTGTGTGTTTTTTCTGATAATGGAGGACATGTAAAGAAAATGAAGCTTAAAATTGAATTTGAGTTTTTCATTAGTCAAATTGTTGTGAATCAGAAGCAGACAAAGAATCCCCTGGTTGTACAGCTGGATAGCTCTGACATTGCTCGTCATTTTTGTTGCACCGGTAATGCTAGGTTGGGGGTGTGAGGGGCTGTAAGCTAGGGGGAAGGCGTGTCAACAGACGGGAGGTGGGAAAGAATGGGTGAACTTGTGCCGCTCTGCAGAAACTGTCCTAGAGGGACGACACATGGTGAGGTAGAAACTTCCGCTGCTGCCTGAGGTCCACCATCAGCCGCCTTGCAGAGGTCAGGATGCCGTCAGATGTTCCCAATCCCTCAGTTGGAGGGTTTTCCACATTTCATGTCAATGCTGATGATCTCAAGAACTGGGTCATGATACGCAATGTCGCAAAAGTCGGCGAAAATTGCAATAAATGTGCTAAAACAATCGTATGTTAGCTGGAAGTATTTAACGAATCAAATAAATCCCTTTATTGCTCTCAAAGTCCCCTTACCTGGAACATTGGGAGCATGAAGGAGACTCTGCAATGCCCCCAGCGTGTAGGTTAGATCATCTTGGGAGCCTTGTGAACTGCCTGATTAGAAAATTTGATGTGGTGAAACTTTCCAAGTTCCAACTCTCATCTCCCTTGCCTGTGTGTGTCGTCCACGCTCCCTCCGGTTTCATTCCCTCCTCATCTCCTCCACTACTGCTCCTCTTTTACAAGGCGCTGTTCCTTTCTCCTGCTGGTGCCTGCTTCCTTTAAGCTTCCTTGGCCCACACCGGCCTTGTGTGACCACTCCCACACAGCTGCTGTGAGGAAGCTGAGAATCTCCACCTACCTCCACTTTCTGCCAGTCTCCACCTGGATCTAGGCATGAAACCTCCCGCTCGTGTCACTTTGAATTTGTCTTTTAAAGAGACAAAAGTTTTGCCATTTCTGCACAAACACTGAAGGTTTTGAAAAACTTTTTTGCTCCATTCTGACCAGAATAAGACACTTTATTAAAACCTAGATGCTCACTCACTTCAGCCCCTATTTTTTAAAATCTTAGGACAGTTTTCAGTGCAGCCAAAACAATGACATATTTATATATGTGCGTTTTATAGTAGGCAGCTGGGGTCAAATGTACCTGATCCACTGCTTCTCTTCTCATTCTCTATTTTAGCCTTGACCTTTTTCTGTTTTTGATCCATTCCTTTCCTTTTTTCTCTACTGCGCAGCCCCCTTTCCTACAGATCCTCAGGTGTCTGGATTTTAAAAATCCACTCATTCAAGCCATCTTCACTTACAGAAAAGATTACAAAAGCATTAACAGAAAATCCTTGTCTTTTACTTTTTTCCTGCAAAATTGATGATTTTATGATCAAACATTTACCTTAGTTTAGTTTAGATGTTGTGAAGCGAATTTTTATTCAATAAAAATTGGTATAAGATTGTCAATTATTTTTCTTTCATTAAATCCTGAACCTCTAAAATCTCATTTGAGTTGATCCAGTATTTATTGCATTACTCAGCTCTTCTGCGTCATCTAAAAAGCTCTGATTTTTAAGATGCTCATGTATTCAATGAAAATATGTAAAATAATACTCAATTGTGGCCACAAAGGGCTAATTTGCGTACAGAAAATACTAATATGTTCTTATAGAAGACTAAATTGTGGCCACATATGCTAATTAGTGCACAAAAAAGCCTGATTTGTGCACACAAAATACTAAATTGTAGCTCAAAATGCTATTTTGTGCACAATTTAGTATTTTGTGTGCGCAAATCGGCACATTTTTTGTGCATACAAAATACAAAATTGTGTTACTATTGGCCAAAAGTTAGTAATTTGAGTGAACAATTTGTAATTTTTATTTGAAGTCAAGTCCAGGGATCAGTATTGGATAATCTTATTCTTAAGAATACTTTTTTTCTAATCTAGTTGTAATTTGACTCTATACTTCCACTTGCCACTAGTCTAATATATATACCGGTGTGTGTGTGTGTGTGTATATATATATATATATATATATATATATATATATATATATATATATATATATATATAAAATCTAAAATATATAATTGTATTTATTTTTTATATATATTATTGTATTTATTTTTTTATATATATATATATTTTTTAATAAAATTTATAAAAAGGGAAATTTTACTTGTATTTTTCCTATAAAAATCCAAAGTTTAACTCCATCAAGCAATAATTGTTAAAGCTGGTGTTTTTCCAGTTAATCCTTAAAAACTGCTCAGTTGAACTCCCGGGGTGTTCTGCACACTTTAAGGTTTTTCTTGTTTAGCTTTCACGCAGATACGTTTTTAGATGATCAGATAAAGTTGCTATGGTGACCATGCCCTGCAGCTTTTTCCTGTCAAGGCAACAGTGGGATGTTTCAGAAAATGCTCAGATTTGTTTTATTTCACATTCTGATGTTTCTACAAATCTATTTTCAGTCAGATGTGTCTGGGATGGATGGATGGATGGATGGATGGATGGATGGATGGATTCCCTAACATGCTGCTCCTAATGTAAACTTGGTCTTGGATACGCCGTTAACCACTCATTTACTTCAGAACTAGAGGTGGAGGAAACCCACAAGATGATATTTATGAACAGTTGAGAGTAATCTTCATTTATGGAGATGTTTGGTTCTGTTTTATGTTTTTTTTTCCTCACTGCATAATGAATGTACTGATTTTATTTTTGAGTTGGGGAAAAAAAAATCCGTTTGCAGTAGTTTTCCAGAATCAAACCCGTTAATTAGTGCTAGAAATAAACAGTGGTTGTGTTGTTCCTGTCAGTTTATGGTGCCTGGGTCGCATTTATGTGTAGAAATAATTAAAGATCAACAGTGTATGCATTTTATTTTATTTTTAAACCTTTATTTATTGTGGTTTTTGATACATGTTTATTTTATTTGACTGTAAAATATGCATTTTACATAGCAAGCTGTTTAGAAACACTTTTATTTTGGTAATAACTTGGCATTTTACCTTTGACTGTCCCCGTCTTTTTGGGGTTTTTTATATGGATTCCCAGGAGAATCTTGAATAAACAGCAGCTCTTTTCCTTGTTTGGCTGACTTTGAGGGACTTGCATGTGTTTTAATGATGTCAACAGCAGCTTTTCTCTTCCTTCATCTTAATTAGGAGCAGCCTGTCAGAGTGCTGCTTTACGGCGCAAGCCCGAGTTTCTTCTTACCGACTTCCTCAAATGAAAAGATGGCTGCTGAAATGAGTGCAGGGGCATGTTTTGTCTCCAATGATCGTGGTTGCAGCGAGCTGAGGTTTAGTTTGACTGACAAATGTCCCCTTTTTCAGTTTAAACAGTAAAATGTCAAACATTCATTTGAATTAAATAAACATTAAGCAGGATTGGTGCAATTCATGAGAACCAGGTTCATGCAGACTTATTTTAATTTGTGCTAATTTGACTATAAATTACTAAAGCAGCAAAGAAATTCTTCATCTCATTAATTCAGAAGAACACCCCTCCTCTGCTGAAGTGCCCTTGTGCTAAACATAGTTTCTATCAGGCCTGAACTTGTGGTGCAGGAAAAAAATCCCAGAAACGCATATTTTTTATTCACACAGCAGGTAAATATCTTCAAGAATCTGTATTAGTTGGAATATAATAAAGTTTTCTTTTACTGCATTTATTTATTTTTTAAGACAATTTCACTATTTAGGTGACTATAAACCTCTTATTCTAGAAGATATCAGATTAAAACAACTTCATTTTTGCACAATTTTTACATTTTATTATGGTTTGTCTGATATCGGATGCTGGTTGTGTTCAGATTCTGCTACGATCTTAGATTCTAACAATTAACTAATAGTTCAACCAATATTTATATTTAAAGAATTTTTGAAAAAAAGTTGAAAATGTTGTCTCATATTTAGCATTTATATTATTTTGTGCTACAGATTTGAATATATGAGATTTTTTTTTTTTTTTACCAGTTTGCATTAGGTATTCTTTTTATAGTAACATTTACTTTTACAGCAAATCTTAAAATGTTTCTTGTAGAAGATATAATAATCAAAATAAAATAAGTATTAATTTGCCAAATTTTCTATTGTTTTCTGGAAAAAAATCCAAGTTTTTTTTTATTTTATTTAGGATTTTAATTTACCTCATATCAGGTGCTGGTAAAGTTTTGTTTCCCCTGCTTCACCTCTGCATAACAGTATATATATTCTGTATTAGCTGAATTTAAATAAAGTTCAGCATTTTTTTTTTTTTTTTGCAACAAATTCCAAAATGTTTTTTTGCATTAGTTTGAATGATGTCACCTTTTTATAGTAAAACTTGCTATTTAGGTGAATATAAAACAGTTTATTGTAGAACATATCTATAAATCCGATTAAAACAACAATTGTTTTGCAGAATTTTTGTTTGTTTTCATTTAAATTGACCTGATATCCGGCGCTGGTTGTGTTCAGTTTCTGTCCCCGCTAAGACCTCAGACGCTGCTCCACGTCTTGCAGCTGAATGAACATCGATCCGTCAGTTTTTGATCTTTCTCTCTGAGAGGTTGCTCCTACATTTATCTTGTTTTCAGTAAGAATAATGCTTCTGGGTGCATCCATTTCCCTGACCGCACCATTGGTCTTTTTAGATGTCAGCTCACGACTAATAAAAGCCACTTTCTTTTTTTTTTTTTTTTAATTTCTTTTTATAAATGCAGCAGTTTCTGCTCTTCTGAGCACATATTTGGATTTCCCAGCGCGCCTCATCTTAAAAGCCTAAGTGGCTAACAAGCAAGAATATTCAGATTTTTGCATGAAATGATCTAAACGCCTCTCGGTGAAGAACTATCCAGCATCTCTAACATCTCATCTTCATGCACCTCAGTCTCAAGGTCATTTCTCTCTGCATCCATCCAGTCATTAATATGTACAGTTTTCCTCTGATCATTTCCCCCTGAAGCAAATAATGTTCAGAAGGTTCTTCAGATCTCATCCAAGGTGCTTTTCCTTCTTCAAGTAGCTAAAGTCTCTCGTGGAGTGGAGTTATAAGGTCATAAAACATTCGTTTTTGCCACATTGGTACGTAATTCCTCAGGTAAGGTGCTCTAATTTAAAGTTTTAAGTTTGGCCAGAAGATGAAATGTAGCATAAAATTCCAGAAACGTGTTTATTCATCGGCTGCTTCTCTCGGCTTTGCTGCTTTGAAGACAGCAGGCTGGGCAGAGACAAACGGTTCAGGTGAACGGATGTAGATGTTACCTTAACTAAAGTCAGCTGTCTGTTCATTAACTGTGTTTCAGCCACTTTGTTTGCCTCTGAAGGTCAGAGCGGGCTCTGATTGCCGTCTTTGCTACACGTGTGCTGGGCAGATAATTGGCTTTTCTGATCTCATTGACCTTTTCTTATCTCCATAATCACCTCAGGTATCTGACTAGAGGAAGCGTTTAGTCGAGATGATGCCAACATTTCGGTTTGGATTCATCTAACACAACGAAAGCTCCTATTGGCTTTTTCTTTAGGTTTCATCCTCTGAAGCCCAAATGTTCAGCAGTAGATCCAAGCCCAGATAGGAGGTTCTCCTTCATTTTGATGAGACGTGGAGATAAATCGGAGCCAATTTCGATTTTCTTGTCTGTTGGGGATGTTTCGGTGATGTGATCAGTCAGTTCTGCTTTTCTTGTAGAGCTGTAGATGGCAGCATGGACACGCAATTGAGAGTTCAAACATGAAGAGGCAGCTGAATGCCAACATGGCCAAAAGTCATTAAAACATGCAACAGTGTTTTGCTTTTGCAGATGTGTCCCCTTCTATTCTAGGTATGTGCACACGCAACATGCACATGTTTCAAATGTAACTACCAACAAACACGTGTATCAAAAAGCTAAACTCTGATTTATGTGAGGGGAAAAACAACAAAAAAATTCTGTCAAATATCAGTCATGCAAAAATGGAGTATTCCAGGTGGAGTAATGGATTGGTCGACATCGTTGACTGTATCTGAAAACTGGAGTGAGTGTGACATCATCCATATAAAATGACTCACTTCTGGCTCAGTCCAGTTGTAACAGTCAAAGGTCAACATTCATTGAAGGTGTTTTAGATCCACCGTTAAGGTCTTTAAGTTTGACCTCTTGAGCCACAGTTGCAAAATTTAACAACACGATTTTATTTTTGTTCGGTTTATAGTCTGAGAGTCAGAACTCAGTGACATCCGGCAGCTGTGTCGCTGCGTCTGACGGACAACTTCATTTGAACCACTAACTGACAACAGAGCTCTAAACCACTGACTGTATATTACATTCAAAAGTATGGCACATTTCGTGTCGCCCACTTTCAAGTGGTTTCCATGTGGTTTTCTATCAAGCTCACTCCTGATTGGTGAGAGTGGTTGCCATAGAAACACTGACTCAGATTAAGATAAAGCCCCATTATCTGTCACACACCTAGGTGTGTGATATTTGTTCTCCACATCTCACAGCCACGCTCGGGAACCATTTGGTAGTTTAACCCCCCCAATCCACTTAATTCAGGGTAGTAGGGAAGCCTTGGGTCCCATTCTTAGACTCTTTGATGTGACTCAGCTTGGATTTGAACTCAGGACCTTCCAGTCACAGGGTGGACACTCTACCACATGGCCAATGAGATGGACAAATCACTGGCTCCAACGTGGCAGCGTAGGTAATTGCTAAAAATAAGTTGCGACTGAATTGACTTGATTTTGCTGGAGCTGGAAGTAGGCCATTTTTTAAAATAAAAATGACATCACACTGACTCAGTCCAGTTCTCTTTCACAGTCAATGGGCTAAACACAGTAGTGATTCCCTCCCATGTGTGCAAACAGGGGGAAGAATAAACATGGTAGGGGCCATCGTCATTTTTTAGTGCAAGTAACCTTCCAGTGAAATATCTGTACACACAAAAAATAATTTTGCAGGATAATTAGTATATAAGACAATTATACATATGTAAATGTTGTTATTTTGGTTCAGCTAGACATACACCACACTTTATTTTGAAATCAATCAAATCGAGCTTGAAAACCTCACTGAAGGCTGAATTTTCTGATTACTGCTTTTGTCGTATGACTGTTTGGAAAGAACGAAAACATTGTTTTTATTATTTTTCTGCATTCCCTCAGAGGTCCAAAGGTCAGGGTAGATTAAGGAAATGAAGTCTGCAGAAATGTGCCGGTCCTCTGTGATCCTTCTCCCTGAAGTGGTGCTGTAGTGTTGGTTGCCGGGCAGAACAATTAAGAGGTTCAGCTCATTAGCAAGAATGGAAAATGATTAAACATTTTTCCAAAGGCTATTGATGTTTTTATTGTTGAATTGACTTGAGATATTAGTTACTAAGCTTTTTGATCACACGGTTCATTTCTTCTGAATTCTGTGCAGCTAAGAATAAATCAGCCTATTGAAGAGGCAGAATATTTTTTGCATTATTGTGTTTACGTCTGACCACAGCTTAAAGTTGACGGATTCTTCTGGAACTCAACCAGATGGAGAAATCACACAGTAAAAACTAGATGCTAGTCAGCAGTTTGCATCATAAAATGCCAAACGGTGTTTGGTTTTACCAGGCTGTATAAAAAACAATTAAATCATAAATATAAAATAAAAACAAACCGTCCGCCTTCTGTTTTCATAAATTCTCAGTGAAACTTAAAACTTACGGTTTCATCTAAAGCAGAAGAAGGAGATCACAAAATAGCCTGATGTGAGTATTTAATGACATTTTACTTTGCTGACTTCTGTTCAATTCAGTTTATGGCTGAAAGACATTTCATCGCATCTGTAATTATTTTTTTTTAAAGTCAATTTCTGATTTTGTTTACTTTTTGAATAACAATTCCACACTGGTCTGTGTCAAGTCCTGGCTTCTGATCTGTAGAGAACGGCCTTGAAAATAAAATGAACGTAGTCACTAAAAAAAATAAAATGCAGACTAAAAGAAACCGGTGTTTCAGTTTCAGGTTTGGTTTAAAAGTCTTAAAGAGATTCAGGAAATTGTGTATGCAGCTCGATCTCTGCAAAATGCTCTTGAGAGGAGTTAAAAATGTTAAACTTTAAGGTTTTGATGCATAGTGGAAGATTCCTTTACTGATTACACTGTAGTGTTTTCTATTAGAGAGGACACTCAATAAATCATTGATGGTTCTTATTTTCATAAATTCTTATTAGATTCATCCAGAAATCCTACTAAGCAAGGACAAAAAAAAGTAAATAAAAGTTTGTTCTTACTTTCTGTCCTCAAAAGTGGTTTAGTGTCACCTGCTGGATTCTGCAGGTCATTAATAAAGTTTAAAGTGGGGGGAGTGGGCACATTGACCTGAATTTACTAAATCTCATCCAGGTTCCAATAATGGGAACTGAGTTGGTCAAACTAAAGTGGTCCGCCCACAAATCTCTGCTCAAAAATGCACAAATTTGTGGTCACAAATCAAGATGCCTTCGCCCATGAGTGATTGGGACAGGCTCCCCATGACCCCGAAAGGAATAAAATGGATTTAGAAGATAAATGAATCTTCAGACCAACCGCTTTCTGAATTTCAAGTGTAATAAAGCCGTAAACATTGAAAAACTTCAGAAAGTGAATGTTGTAATTTGAGGTGTGAAGTGAAATTTGAAACCTACCCCCAGTGGTCTTTGGTGGAACTGCATTCTTATCAAATCTGGTATCAGAAGGTTGAGGTTTGGTTTGAACGCCATCCGAGGACGTTGGAGTGATCCGCTCGCTTTGTGCTCAACAGGATCAGTAATGAATCAATCAACAGAAATGAATGAAACGATCCAGAGAAAAATGAACCAGAGGAAACTACAAATGTCTCTCTGTCACTCAGATCAGGTCCGGGACTAAACAGGGGGGGGATTTCCTTGGCAGTCAGAAGAAAACTGCAGTTCAGCAAAGCCCTCGTTGGATCCGGAGATGCAGGAAAATCCAAAAGGAATCAAAGGGAATTATTAATGGATCGTATTGCGGAGGCCTTTTTTACAACCCTGTTTTGATGCAGAGTCCTGGAGATGAAATGTTGTAGCACGAAGGCACGCACTGACTTTTACCCCGTGAAACAAAACGCACCCCTGGTTCATTATGTAACAAGTCTTTTCTTTTGTAGTAAATGGACAGCTCGATAAACGCTGCAACGGATGGGATGTTGATGTCTTACTCCAACAAAAGCGAATGAAACAACCTGATTTAAACATTTAGATTACAAGTAAACGAACAAGAAAAAAAGTAAACGTCTAGTTAATATTTTAGAAGCTTTTCCTTCCTTATTTTAATTTATTAAATTAAAAAAAGGTAAATGTTTAACACCAAACTCGATCTGACATTAAAATAAATAAAGTTCAGTTTTCGAATAACGATTTTTTTTATTTAGAAACGTTATTTTTAGATTTTACAACATTTATTTCACCTTTAGAACATTATTTATTGACCAATATTTATCACTGTATTAAAGGGTGTGAGGACCCATAGTTGAATTTCTCAAAGTCTGGATTATGTTCATATCTCATCTGTGATGCGTTTAAGGGCCCAAAAATAAAAAAAAAATAAAAAGGAAACTGTGACAAACATCACTGCAGTGCCATCAGATCCCTCTTCAGGGGTGTTGGAATCCAAGCCGTGAGGGCCGGTATCCCCCCCCCCCCCCGAGGCCTAAAGTTTCACACCCCTGGTTTAGAAGGACAGACGCACGCTTCCAAAAAACAAAGTCTGAAAAGTTTTCCAATCTGCCCTCATGCTAACTGGAGAGCCAGTTTCCATGACAACAGTCAATGTCACCTGCTTACAAGTGTGAGTTGGTGCAGGGAAAGTAATAACAGAAAAATGATACAGTGCAGCAGCCTGTTGCACAGCAGTCCTTTTTTGTTTCCTCGAGAAAACGTCCTGAGTCAGACTCCTGATGAAACCAGATAGCTTTTCCCACATAATGCAGACATGTCTGCCGTTCCCATCCTCTGCAGCTACAATTTCAAACATCTGCACACCAAAATGTCCTATTTTATGTATCCATCCACTACTCTTTGTCTGATGCGTCCAGTTCTAACACTGAACTACAGTCACTATTGCACTATTACTGTCAAATGTCCTTGCAATGGCGGCGGTAACTGAAAAAAAGGTTCCTGCTGTTTGTCAGAGCTGCTTCTCTCCGATAATTGATGTGAGAAAAGCTGAAATGTTTCCCAAAAAGACGCAGCAGTGAAACTTGAACATCCTGTTTGATGCCTTGCAGCCCTTTTAACAGTTTTTCTTTTTTTTTTTTTTTTTTTTTTTACATGGGTGAGTGCTGCAGACAAAATTCCTGATGTCCTTTAGGAAATGTGAGTTGCATCTTTTTTTTTTTTTACTTCGCATTAGAGAAGAATGCAGAGATCCAGAGCTGCCAGGCTAGAGGTCTAAAGGAGGACCAAAGAGGAGGTTTATGGATGCAGTGAACAAATACATGAAAGTAGCTAATGTTGGAGGAGAAAAAATGCAGAAGACAAAGTTAGAGGGAAGCTGTTGAGACCCCTGAAGGGAAAAGCAAAAGGAAAAGAAGAAATAAGAGTAGACAGGCACAGGTGGGACTAAAAAAATGTTATTTTATGGCTTAAATGCTTAATGTTCTTCCCCCTAACCTCTATCTTTATGTTTGTGACTTTGTGTTTTTGTGACGTTTTTGAAGGATCATACCACAAACGTATCCTATTTATATTCTGACCTAAACCCAATTTTGTTGTATAAAATCACAACAAAATCAATTATCCTACTTTGCTTAATCATTTCATAGTAAACTGTATCCATGTATATGATGATATATTCCCTTTGGCATACTAAAGAATGACATTTTTTAATTAAATATTAGTTATTTTCCTGAGTTCTTTTCGAACCCGGAAGAAAGATAACTTAATCTCTGGAGCTCCGCCTATCTCTCCTTGTGAGTCCGGCCCATTTTATGATGTCATCCTAGAGTCGGCCTCGGCAGCGTGTCTGCGTGTCGCCCATGAGAACAAACAACATCCAAACTTTTGCAAAGATGGATGTTCATATTATGCAGTGAAGCTTTTTTTTGCCAATCACCGCTAGTTCTGCAGAGAAAGTGGGCGTGTCTGTTAGTCTGGGGGGCGGTGCTGGCAGCACGGGCTGTTCCGCACTTTGTGACATCACAATCCAAGGGCCCACTCATTGTGGTAGAGCAGGTTTTTAAAAGAATACTCAGAAATGCATGAACAGATCAAAGTACTGCTTGTTTCTTGTGAGGAATGAACATGATAATTCACTTAAAAGCTCAAAAAATTTATTTTTGCATGATCAGTCTGCTTTTTTCCATTTGTCTATCCACTCATTAGTTATTTCAAGGAATCAGGAGTTGGTATGAGAAGATGAAGGGATGGATTTAGGTTGCAAAGTTGCCATTTCTTTTTGGAAATTTCTACATATTTTATTTTTTTTTTACATTCTCTTTGAGGCACAATGTTAGAATTAATTCCTTATGACTTTACCAACATGTTCTAGGTTTGTATGATGTGCTTGCCCAAATTACACACAAACTGCCATCACCAGCACAGGCTGGATGAGCCTTGTTGACTTTTCAGACTCTGTTCCATTTTCAGGCATCACTGTTTCGAACAGAAATTAATTAAAATCATAATAATGGTTAAAAAAAAAAAGAATTTAGTCACACCCAGACTTCTGGACCGGCTCTGCTTTAGCTGTTCCTCTTTTATAGCCTTCAGTCTTTCTATGAAGTGATTTATAGATCGGTGAAGCTTAGATGGTTGGAAAATGGCAGAACTTTAAACTGCTTCCCATTATGGTCATATTTTATCACATGGAGAAAATCATATTAATGAATAAAAGTTAGAATAAACCAGCCTAAATGCATAGTTGAAAACAGAACAAGACCACTCTTATTTTCTCCCATCAGAGGCTGTGTCCAAATTTCCTCATTTCTCCATAACCCCCAAAAGTCACTGGATCAGCTCTATTGCTCTTTTTTGACACCAGCCTCCAGTGGTCATTTGAGGTACTGCAGCTTTTGGAGCGCCCTGGTTTGTGTGAAGTTGGAGGCTCAGTTAAGAAAAAATCAGACACATGCAGAACTGAAGGCCCCTTTAAAGATCGGAAAATCATGTTTCCCACCGGCCTTGTCTAAAGTCTATTCGCCAGCGTTTTTCGCCACGTCTTTTGTGTTTACACCCAGGCGATTTTCGCTGACGATGAGCCGACTGAACATGCAATTTCAGTCCCTGACATTAGATGGCGCTGTACACAAGGTGGTCGCTTTTCACTCAGAAGAAGAGAGCCAGTATTTACGCGCTTGTCAGAATCACACAAAGAAAACATGAATATTTCAAGCACCAGTAGCTCCAGCTCCAGTTCCAATGATGAAGAAATTATTGTTCTGTTGAATGATGAAAGACGCCGGAAAAGACGCCGATTTTGGGTACGTCCCATAGTTACGAGAAGAGAAGAACATGGTGAGTTTTATTGACTGGTACAAGAGCTGAAAATGTATCATGAGCGTTTTCGGGGATATTTTAGAATGTCCGTCATTATTTCTTTGTGGCAGTGTAGACGCTACTTGGCGTCTATCTTCTTTGTTGGTATGTGTGCTCAGAAAGGCAGTTTTGTGTTTGAGCGCCCCCAAGTTGTGTTTTACTGTAACTTCAGAAGCTCCAGACACGTGTGCAAAAGCACCATTCTCATTGGTCGTATAGTTTTTGACGTGCGTCAAACCAAAAAAACGAACTCGAGGCGTTTCTTAAAAAGTGACGCTTTGACGCGTGGCGTTTTTTCGCATCAGTGTGCACACTCACATTGGTGCCCTTTGTTTAGTCAGGAGGCGTTAAACGTCGGCGAATATCGCGCGTGAAATTCGTCCCAGTGTGTACGGGCCTTTAGTCACTTACATCCGTACGGGACAATGGGTGTGTGTGTGTGTGGTGGGATTTTGGGTTGTCCCCATCTTAAGGTGAATTCAGGTGTCTCTTGCAGTTTGTTTTGGTGTTTGGGATGTCATGAAAATGGAATGTACCATTATTGTACATCTGTTAAATGTATTTAAGTATTGGTAAGGATAATGTAGTTGCATGCACTTATGATGTGCAGGTGATGCTGTCATACGATGTCCTAGATTCACACTCTAGTAGTTGGTAATGAGCAAGTTCTGGCACCTTACTGTCTGCGGGCAAAATGGTACATGCGTGGGGTGAGGGCGTGTGATATGCAAGTGCTTGTAGGATGTCTACAAAACTACACTCTATCTAACTTCCTAATTTCTTACAGTCAGGCTTTATGCGATTTGTGCGTACTTACCACGTGAATTGTGCTAACGGGTTCTTAATAGACCTGTATTTGATGCCTGCGTCTCACCTACTTTACCCCAACTAACCTCTATGTGTTCGCTACATCGTGTGGCTTGCAGCATAAGTGTAGAAAAAAATGTGCATGAACATTTTTGCTCTACAGACTTCTGTGCAGGCCAGGTCCATACAGGTTTGCCCATTTTTTGCCCGCAGATAGACACCCATAAGGGCAGTTGTGACTGAGGCCTAAGACGGCGTTTGTCCGACATGTTCTGTGAAACACCCCACTGTACCTGGCATGCTTTACCTGCAGGGTTTGGTGAAAATCTGCGCCTCTAATAAGCTTCTTGCCATTAACGGCGTTCTGTTCAGGGTAGCGTAGCTAACTCCAAAAGGTGTCCCACATCTAAGGCAAAAGGGGACGGCTTCACAAAGGAGTTTGAACTTTATGCAAATGTTTCCCTGAGGCAGGAATCCGTTTTCATCCGACGCCAGTGCTTGTTGCTCATAGTTCACTGTGATTTGGAGTGCTGACCTGGCGGGTGTCACATCAGCGTCAGTCGTTTGTTGCATGGTAATCAGGGACGTGTCTTTCAGGGCAATACTCATGGCGGTGGCGGGGGGGTGCATTACGTCCTAACTGATGGCAAGGGGAGAGTGGGGCTTCACACTTTTCTGCTGAGTGTAGCAGCTGATGCGCGTCCACTCCACGTCCTGCAACACGCGTCGCACAACAGCCTGGCTTTTATTAGCTCATTAATATTCAAGCAGCAGAGATTCAGAGCGTGTGACGCAACAGCACTGATGACGAGCACAAGAACCGACTGGAGTGACAGAGGACTTTGTGGCTGATGATTAACTTTGTTTAGGACAAGTTTATATTAGTAGATGCTGCAGCTGTGCACGTTTGTTAAAGTTAAATTAAAGTTAAAGTTTGTCCTGCACTGCAGCTACAGTGACACCCTAAAGGGCAGCATTTAGGGGTGGAATACTACAAATGCCTCTCTAGAAGTCAGTATTTTCAGTCAATTCAGTGATAAAAATGTCTGCTTTGACCATAATGGTAATAATGGCTGATTTAGCAGAGGTTTTTTCCACATTAATGGGCCTGTGTAATGCTTTTTTTAAGCCTTTCAGAGTAAACTATATACATGTATACATGATAATCTATTTCCTTTTGGTACACTAAAGATCACATTTTTTATGAAATTAGTTATTTTGAGTTACCCACAAAAACAAACAACATCCGAACTTTTTCAAAGATGTTTGTGTATATAAAAGGAAAGAGTTTTTGCCGATCACCACTAGCTCTGTGGAGAAAGTGGGTGTGTCTTAGCCTGGGGGCGGAGCTGACAGTGCAGAGTCGTCCTGGAAGGGGCTGTTCTTCACTTAGTGAAGTCACAATGTGACTCGTTTTCATGGATTGGGAGGGGTTGTAAGTTAGTGCAGTTAGTGGTTATTAGCTCACAAAATTACGCACTTTGATTTAATAATTTAGTTTGATGCTTGTTTGAAATCTTTTTATTATTATTAACATTACAAAATCAGTCTTCAATGAGCTGCTGGTCACAGAAAACTTACCTTTTGAACATCACACCTTTTATCATAGTGTATATTTAACCATATACATTTTTTTTGATACCTAGTAAACGTTTTTTTTTTTTTTAAATCTTTTCTAAAACATAATTTAATTAGCTTGTTAGACTTTTGGTTTCTAAATTATATGAAATATATTCATATTTAGCTGTGATTGTTGTTTTATTAATCGAGTAAAGTATTTCTTTTTACCATAGCTAAACAAATAAAAAACTAATTTAAAACTAAACAGATTACTTGAAAGTGTTATTAAACATTTTAATTTGACCAATTACTTAAGATGCAGGAAAAACCGTTTTTCTGATTTAGTCTTTTTTTAAACCAAGAAAATAATTAATTACTTGGAAATGTATCGTCTATGTATTGTGTCATTTACTTTATTTTTGTTTCTTTCTGGGAATGGTAATGACAGTCGGCTGTAATCTCTGGGTGTATTAGGATGTGAAACTGCAGCAGAATCACAAAGGAAATTGAGATTTGTTACCTTAGCTCACCTGCTAACCTAATTATCACTTTAATATTGTGAAATCCAATTTTGCATGGATGTGGTGTTATTCTATGAATATGATTGTAATGACATTTCTCTATAATATAACCAGCATTCACAGCAGTTTTTTTTTAATGAATAAATTAAAATACCTTTTTATATTGTAGGTTCTTGGTAAATTATATTTAAACTAGGGGCTCATTTCAGTTAAACATTTTTATGACAGAATTGACTTTGATAAATGAAAAAACTGCATAAAAACTGTAAGAACACACCAGAAAACCCTGAACTGATGAAGCAAATCACTACACTTTCTGTTATAGTCTTTCATTTTTCAGATTTACGCACAATAGTACCTTAAAATCAATTAACGTTGACAGAACTTTTGGAATAAAGTCCAGTTTTTGGAAATTATTGCTTTTTTTTTTTTTAGGCTAGTGGAGACATAAAATCATCTATTGCAGGATGTTTAGGGGTTAAAACCCTAACCTCCTACTGTAAAAAACCTCTGCTGAATGCTCCTTAAGGTGAAAATTTGATGTCGTGCTCTTAAATGTAAAGATATATCCACTGCATCATCCCTCCATCCACCAACCAACCACTTTAGTTGTAGAGCACCTTTGATTAACATGCACAGAACACAATGTGCTTGACATAAAATTAACAATAAGGTCATAAAACACAATTTATTAAAAGCAACATCATCAAATGGTAGAAAATGCTGTAGAATACAAGATGAAAAAAGGTAGAAACATGCCTTAAAAGCTAAAAAAGATGAATATTAATTAAAAGGAATTTTGTCAATACTAAGTTAAAGTCATTTAAAAAAAATCTAGGATTCAGAAACTCTCTTTACAGACCCACTCTGATAAAATGGTATTTTTTTTCACATGTTCATTCTTGTGGTGTTTTTCTGATAATGGAGGTCACATTTAATGAAAATTAAGCTTAAAGTTGCATTTCTGAGTATTCATTGTTGTGAATTTGTTGTGAATCAGAAACAGACGACAAAATGCAGTTTGAAAAATTTATTATTTGTGAAAATATGCTGGGCGTCTACTTCAGCATTGAGAAGGGGAAGAGGGGCCGGGGTTGATTTACCCCAACACTCCCCCTAAACAGCTGAGAGGTGAATTTCTAATGAGACAAATGAAACTATGTCCCACAAAACAAAACCTTTTTTTTTTTTAAATTATGGTTAAAAATGCCATAATCCTAAAGAAAAGAACGCAAAAGATGATCGCAGTGGATATTTAATGAATATTGTGAATGGTGAGTTGATTTTTTTATGTCCTGTCGGTGGATGTAAACGTGAACAGAAGCTTTACAAAGCAGTGGATGGTTCTCCCGCCGTCCTTATCTCCTTTTAATGAGTTTAACCAACACCGGGTCAAACGGATGCTAATAATGACTCCTCCCATACGAGGAGGTCATGTACCTCCAGGAAGTTCATTAATAAGCAAGTTGGAGTTCAGCACACTGGAAGGACGGCATTGGACCCTGCACACAAAGACGTTTTCAGTGCTGGAGTTGGCATTTAGCAGTTGAATTCAAAAGCAGAAGAGTGTTTGTCTCATGCCTGTTTTCCTTTCCTTCACAGAAGGAGCTGAGTCTTCCCAGAAGAGGCAGTTTGTAAGTACCGACACGGACACACCTGCACTTTGCTGCTGCTTCTCCATCCGTCTGCAGCCTCGGTGCAAAGACGGCGTCCTCGTGTTGACGGCAGTAATGACTCTGATTCTGATGGGGAATCTGTTGTGGAGGCTGCAGCGTTCAGCTGGGGTCCATTATCCGGGAACAATAATATGAAAGGTGGCTTGTTGAACAAATGAGTTTGAAGTTGAACGTCGCAGTATCACAAACTCTCCACCGTAAGGATGAGGATGCATCAGCACAGGTCTTTGAGAATAATTAACTAAATGAAGGAATTTGTTGGAGATTCTTGTAGGAGCTGAATGTGCTCCAGATTGCATTAAATAAAGTTCAGGGCTCCAGACTGCGACCAATTGGTCGCATTTTGCGACCAAAATTTGAGAGTGTGCGACTGAATCTTACATCCAGTCGCACATGCGCGACCAGTAAATTTGCCTCCCCCACCCTACGTATTTTTTTTTATACATTAAACGTGGAAGGGGCACGTCAATGATCAGTTAAATAATCGATGTGACGCGAGCGCACACGCACGCAGGCAGACACACACACTCGCGCACATACTCATGAAACGCGTGAAGATATGCTGTGAGAAGAATAGGGAACGCCACTGTAAGTGGCTAGAATGCGTGGAGGGGGAGGGGCCTAGAGACAATCGAGCGCGCGTAAACATCTGTGGGAAGGAAACGGAGACAAATATCATCACAACCTGATATGTGCGTCTGAGCTATGAGTAAGTGAACTATTGATTCATTCTTCCAACCTGCGGCTAGTGTACCAGTGACAGAACTACAGCAGGGGTCTCAAACTCGCGGCTATTTGTGGTCTCCAAGATGATATTTTGCGGCCCCCGCCTTAATATGGAAGTTTAATGTTACTGCAGCCCGCCAGTTTTAATGAATGACACTTTTTCATCGTCGTGCACGGAGCTGACCAACCAATCACAGTGGGGTATATGACTCTTGGGGGCGGGACAATGACAGGGCTTTAAAGCAGGACACCTGACAGCCCCCTCCCTCCCCCTCCGCGGACCACATTAAGGAGTTCCTTACTTTCCTTTTTAGAACGTATTTATTCGCTCGTAATTTTCTACATACATGCAGTCCGTGCTGAACTTTTCTCTGGGTCACACAGACCCGGAGGAAGGTTAAGTTTTGGTTATGGTTACGGCGGCGCATCAAACGGTTTATGCGCGGCTGTTACGGCACTCACCGCTCCCGCGGGAGTCGGGTCAGCTGAGGAGAATAAATGTCCCACACCTACATGCGTGACAGCTAAGGGAGCTTGGACATTAAACACACTCGAGCAAAAACAACATTAGTTTTAGACACACTGAAAATACGGGGGGGGGGGGGGGGGGGGGGGGGCTGTGAGATGAAGGCGAATCTGCAGCAAGACTGAAGGACAACAGGAAGTTGGAGTTGTCCTTAACATTCAATTTAGCTTTAATATTCCTCTCCCCCTTAGTGTGATCTGTGTTATTATATATTTTATGATTATTTTAATGTTTTGTGATGTATGTAGCCTTTTTTTAATGTATTGGTATTTTAAATTATTTTAATTAATCACTCAACTACAAAAACCATCAGCACACGTCCCATAATGCATTGTTTTGTAGTCTGTAGGGCAGCTTTCAGTCCAGCTGTGTTCGGGTAGGTTTGCCCCTTGCTCCCACCCCTTTCTCGCGATATTTTTGTGATGATTGACAGGTGATGTTCGAGCAAAAACAAATATATGTCTCACACCAGGTGATCTGTGCAGCGTTGAGTTCACCTGGGTGATCTAAAACACGCTTATTGTGCATCTTGGCTGCACCTATTTGGTGTCACAAAGATAAATTTCCATCCGTTTTCTTTACTATTTGTACTGTCATGACAGCGATGCTGCTGTCAGTTTACCTTGTTGTTGCATCTTCAAAAGTGCAGAATAAAATGTGACACTGAATGTAAAACAGCACATTGTAATTTCTGCATCTATTATTAAAGTATTTAAAAGGGCAGCTGCTTTCATTCAAGGAGATTCAGATTCAGAATTACTTCATTGATTTGTTCGTTAATGTAGCAAATGGCAGCATTGTAAACATAAGAGGAAAAAAAAGGTATAAGAATAATATAAACACAAAAAAAACCCCAATAAATGTAAACAATAAGGTGGTATAATTTAAAAATCTTTTTACAAAAAAGTGCAGGTAAAGAGATGTGCAAAATAGAGAAGAAAAAACATGTGCAAGGTTTATCTGTTGCATTGTGAGGGTTATTGTATTGGGTAGGAAGGATTTCCGGTAGTCCCCATAAAACAAAACGGTCTCATCAAACTCCTTACAAAATGAACAAACAGAAAACAAACTAACTATTTAAAAAATATTATTAAAAGACGGGGAGAGTTAAAGAATTTCTATTAGGAATGTCCAGTTCAGATTTGTTTTTTTGGCCCTGATCCGATTCAGAGTCGTTTGATTTTGATACTGATTGATTCTGATCATTCCTAACTAAATGCAGATTTTTTGTTTTACCACTAAACGAGTTCCTTTTTAAAAAGTGTGTGCGTAGACTGAAGGTAGAATCCATTTTTCTTTGTCCTCTTTTCTGTGAGGTTTTCTCGGTTCTGGAACAAATTGGTGCGAGAACTACAGGAGAAAAGGTGATAAAAGATAAAAACCAAGTCTGGTTGACTGCTTTTATATCTACAACTTTTATTAAAAAGTGGAAAATGAAACATTGGTCTTTTTTTTTTTCATCAATATTGTAACAGAATAGACGCTGCTCTTCAAAAATAACCTTTTATTAAAGAGGGAAAGGTGTTCAGTTTAGGCCAAAATTACCTTATATACTCCAGATTTGAGGAAATTCACTGAACAGTTTTTATAGGCTCTAAATTATGAAAAATGTGTGATCATTAAAGGTGGCGCTCTCACAGGAACAGCTGATCTCTGGTCTATAAAAAAGTGTCTTTCTCACTCCTTTTATTAAAAATGAAATGCTGGTCTATATGAGATACCAGACTAAAGATCTCAGTCCAGAAAAAAGCTGACCGTTCTTCTGCTCTGTGTGCGCACAAATATGTGCACAAACCGAGAAGAGGCTGAGTTTCCTAAACACTGACTGAGCTCACATCTTTTCCTGTGACGCAGAGCCATCTGCTGTAGATTCACTGTCATGATCCAGCTGACTGAAGGACTTCCTCTTCATCACTGCAGGACTCAACCCTTCCCTTCATCACACCTTTCATCAGCTTGCTTGTTTTTGGGCTTAGAGTTGACACGAACGTTTACACAAAGGACAACACTTCTGTTTTTAGAAAAAAAATGACAAAAGACAAACAAACAATGTGGTCAAATGGAAAAAAACATTGAGGTCAATTAGATAAAACAACATACTTTGTTTGTGTGTAATGCAGTAGAGCCTGTTGTGTTGTGCCGATCGTGCGGTTCTGTTTTTCTTTCTGTAAGCGAGGATTCTATTTAAGTAAACCCCTTTTAGTTTTTCTTTTTTTTAAGTTTTGGATTGGACGGAAGCGACAGAAGGATGAAGATAAGGAGTTACTAGCAAGGCAGTGTGTGGTTGGGGGGGGTGGGTCAGTTTGTTTTTTTAATACATAAGGCACACCGGATTATTATAAGTAAAACAAAACAGTCGTCATGTGATTGGACTACACCTCCCAGAATGCCTAAAGGGGGCCAAGAGGCGTTCTATTGGTCAGAGGGGTTGATGGGAAGTTTTTCTAGTTTTTCTGTCTATCTATTTGCGGAGAAAGCAACACAACTTTGAAAATAACACTCAACATTGTTCAGTTCTAACACATCAAATACACAGTACATATCATAAGCACATGACTACAGTACCCATAATGCTCCAGCAATCCATCGAGCAGTGTTTGTAGTTTATCAAAATGCTGTGGAGATTTTTTAGGCGCCTTGTACCTCAGAAAATCTGTTTTAGGTCGCTGAGAAAAACCAGAATTCATATTCATTAGAAAATAATTTTAAGAGAGCCTCATGACTCGACAAATGTGAGTTTTGTTGTTGTAATTCTGGAGTAGAACAGAGAAAACTCAATATTTCTGTTCCTCTCTGCATTTGGGACTCAGATCTCAATTTTTACGATATTTGGATGTAAAACCCTACTTGTTCTTCATGGCTATTCATTTTGGTGCTGCTAAATACATTTAGTAATCTGTCTCAGGGGCTTTCCCATTTTTTTCTGCCTTTAGTTGGCGTTTTGTTGCTGTAAAAGTTTCCAGCACCCGGTTATTTTTCTGCTCCGACGGCAGCAATTTATGTCTTCAAAATCCCTCCAGTTCAAAGATGACAGATTTATGCGTTGACCTCAACAACTGGAAGTCTTTGGCTTTTCAAAAATCTGTCATTTGTATGCGGATCCCGGCGGACTCCGTGGATTTGTTGGCGATTATGTTGGATCCCATTTCCCGCCATCAGCACAGAAACGCAGCCCGCCACTCTCACGCTGCCAAACTCCATCATCTGCTTTTCCATGCAACCGAATCTCCAGGCTGACGGCCGATTACATTACATTCAGTTTAGCAGTTGCCGTCAACTGCGCTTCATTAAGTCCATCATCACAAATCCCCTTCTTTGTCTTCTGTCACCTGCTTTCAGCAAAAACTAACCCTTCTTTTCTTTAAATTGCTTTATTTTCTTTAATTAAGCCTTTTTTAAGGAAACACTTGTATTTCCTTCTTTTTTAGGGGAAAGTACTTAAAAAAATCATAGTAGTGCATAAATCCAATATTTGTTTGAGATCAGATTTAGTTTTCCAGTAAAGCCTGTGTTTAGAGTCGGTATCTTTTTCATAAATCCTAATAAAATTATTTCATGTTGGTAGTGCATGATTTGAAAATATTTAGCATTTTATAAAGATATTTCCGTAAAATGCTTCACAAAGCATTCAGTCTGAAATTTTATAACCACATATGTTTTTAAAAGCCCGTATTGTGCAATTTTTTAAAGCCCTTTCAGAGTAAACTATATTCATTGGTTCACTAAAGAACATTTTTTATGAAATTGGTTGTTTTCACCGATCCGATCTCTGAGGCTCCGCCTTGCGCTCCTTGTGGGTGGCGCCCATTTCATTTGTGACGTCGAGAGTTTGCTGGCTACAAGCTCCCTGCTCCGAGCTCTTTGCAACGGCGAGGGGAAGGGGGGCGGGGTTCATCTGCGGCACCAGTTATCCCCACAACTCGGAGGCAAATTTCTAATGAACTTTTGCCGCTTTGCACCATAACTATGTTCCAGAAAACTGCAAGTTTTTTGATTTGGGCTAAAAATAGCACAATCATAGTAAAAAAAAAAAAAAAACATTCTGAACAGTTTTTACGATAGATTAAAAGATGATCAGAGTGAGACTTGCTGTTTTCTTCACGCGTCAGTGATGTTTAGTGAATTTATGCAACAGATTTTAGTGAGAAAAGTCACGACAAGAATCTATATTCACCTCCTTCAGTCTGCAGTTTTTCTTGCATCTAACAAGGTGAAGTCATCATGTTTTCTGTCTGCAGTACCCTGTCATAACAGGAATAACCTTTTTCTTCTTGTCATTCAGCAAAAATATGTCAGTTTCCTCTCATTTTTGCACAAACTTGGCGTCTCTGCAGACATGAGTCACAAAAAAATAGAATCAATTGACTTTTTTTTTTTTAATTCTGCCTTTGTTTTTAATGTTCATTGACTTTATGATTATACTTTATGTTGCAGTTTTTTCTTTAAACTTAAAGAAATGTAGGAAAATGAGCCAAACTTGACGTTGCCTGTGATTACATTCTTTCAAATCATGTTTCATGCTTGCTCGACGGCTCCCGGGTAGCTGACGTCATGCGGTCACATTGCGATTGCTCAGTGCGCGCCTTGTGCTAGCGTCTTTCAAGGTGACTGTGCCTGGAGGTGTAGGTGACTGCGTGTTTCTGCACGCCTGGCGAATGGGGGGAGGGGGGGTGAGATGGGGGAGAAGGGGGGGGGGGGGTTGAAGGAGCAGGGGGGGGGGGCGTGTGCTACAGGAAGCTTTTGTCCTGCCCTCCAACGTCTCAGCTGAGAAGCTCGTTTGACAGCGTCATGGTAGAACGTGGATAGACCAAAACAAGAGGTGTAACTCCCCCCCCCCCCCCCCTATTTTCACCCCCACCCTTCGTGTTGGTGGGGGGGGGTACCCAACCAATCGGTTTCATCGCGGCGCGGTGGCTGGGTTTGGCTCTTTGTCGGTGCAGACGGAGCAGCAGGCGGGCAGCGTGAAGGCATATCATGACCACAATAGAGCAAAGGAGCACAGTTCAGCCATGAAAGCCCAGCGGGAGAGGCTGAGGATCCCAGGGCTGACGCTGGAGTGAGTATCCCCCCTCCCACGATTTCATGCAGCTCCTCTGCGGCACGCAGCTCCACCTGTCTCTCTGTCATGTTTGTGGCTGTCTGTCTCTGTTTCCTCATGCATTAGCATTAGCAGCAGCAGCAGCAGCAGCATCTGCAGCAGGGAGTCTTTGCAGCCGGGCGACAGCCTCTCCGTCTGCGTGCGCCTGTGTGTGCAGAGTCAGGCTTTCCTGAGTGCGTGACACACACAGATCATGCAAAGGAGTGGCTTTATTTACAGGCGTGACAAAAATGCAGGAAAGGCCATCGCAGCTCGCCTTCTGCCGGCGTTTGTTTACAGGAGGCGGTCTGCGGCGCTGCGCGATTCATATTTTATTTAGGTCAACGAGGCATTTATGGTCCCCTGTGTTTGAACATTGAAGTCTGCTATTGAGCTGATGAATGACGTCGCCCACATGCGGATGCTGAAGTATTTACCTCTAAAATCTTAGACAGAAAAGACAAAAATGTTTTTATGCATTCAATTATTCACATTTTCTCCCAAAAATGGAATAGTTGTTGTTGGTATGGTGATGTCATGTTTTGCGCACTGACATTCAAAAGGTGATTTCTTTTCAACAGATGAGACAATAGTGATTTCCTTCACTTTAAAACCGTTTAATTATCTCTCTATCAAGCTAAATGGCTTCTTAGAGTGTATTCAGACTTGAGAAATCATTTGTTTCCGACAGAGTCCACTTAATGTGTTCCGGATCGAGTCCTGAACCCTGCATGTGGTCCGTCTCCAGACCGCCGTCAGGCGGGCTTTCATGTTCCAAACAAAACCACGTGACTAAAACTCAAAACGACCAGAGAAAGACGGACGTGCTTTGCTTTACAATCCCTATCGGGACGGTTAACTTATCAAAACGTTATACGTCGTTTATCAGTTTTGAACGGCGGGAACAACACTTTTTGATAACAGCCAGAGAAACAACATTAAAAGTTGCTTTAATGAGCCTGCATTCATCCAATAATGTCGAGGAACGTATGAGGTAGCTAGGATGAGACACAGAAAAGCATGTAAGAAGCGTTCTCAGCTGTGTTTAAATAAACCTAACAACAGTTGGACTCTTTTTTCCATTTGATAACACAACAATCACTGCTGTACATTATTATTTTTCGCGGCTCGTCCGTAGCTACATTCCTTATTTGTTTACGTCATGTGACCACTGGCTATGGTGGCCAAGCGCAGATTGGATTCAGACTGAGGAATCTCCGAAGCTCAGTCTGATTGGAAACGAACTGAGACCACCTCCAAAGATGGGTCAGAGAGCGGTTCCGGGTCCTGGTCCAGGACTATTCAGACTGAAAATGTATTCCGGTTTATCAGGGGAAACGAACTCTGGTTCTCCTTAAGCAAACCAAATGTGCCCAGCCTGAATACACCCCAAAAGTTTAACATTTTAAAACCCAACTTTTATCCAGACTTGAACCAGTGGTCATTAGCGTCCTATAACTCAAACACAGCTTTCAAGCTTTTAAAGACTCTCCTGATGAAAATCCTAGTTTTTAGCATTTTTTCTGCTGATGGGGGACATCTATTAACAAAAATTAGGCTTAAATTGAATTTCTGCGTATTAATCTATTTCTTCTCTATTCAAATTTTTTGTGCATCAGGAGCAGACGAAAAAACGCTGTTAGACAAAACTTGGAGCAGTGTTGTAGAAGCTCCAAACAGTCCGCTATCTCCGTGCTCCGCTCCATTCTGATGCATCCACTGTCAGACGAATAGACCCATGAACATCCTCGTTTTCCTCGTCTTAGCTGGACTCTAGTGTTTGGTTTGGGGAATGAGGGGCTGTAAGCTAGAGGGAAAGCGTGTAAACAGAGGAATGATGGTCAGGGGGCGGGCTTACTCCACCTGAACGGTCCCGCCCACAATTCAGTATGTCCTAGAAAACGACAGGTTTTGTCATTTTGGCCAAAAACAGCAGAATCTCAATTATAAAAAAAAACAAAAAACACTAGGAACGCTTGAAAAATAGATGAAAGACGACCAGAATCTGGATTTCAAGATTTATTCTTTGTCAAAAATGCAATAAATGTTAAAATACGGCACTGAGAAAAACAAATAGTGAAAATACATTTGCATAAAAGTTGAAAGAAATAAAAAAAAAAAGTTCTATTGCTTTCATTCAAAAAAGCATCTTTTAAACAGACAAATTAACTGCATTACCAGAACCATTTATTAAATCCAAAGCTGAATTTTAGAGAAAATGTCAGTAATCTTTGTGTTTCCACCATCTTGACCTCAACAATTTTTAAAGAAAGTATCTCTGGATTATTTTCCTAATGCCATTTGTTCTGTTGCCATAGCCAGGATTGGTCCTCATATCTCTCAAAAACTCGATAAATTCGTATCCTTTTTTTTTTTTGAGCCAGAATTATAGTAAAAACAAAAGCCCTCATTGAAAAAGATGGACGTTATGGTATTTGAATGACTCCACTGAAATAAAACACTGAAGTGCTAGACAGTTTATGCAGAAATTATAGCTATTTGTTCATATGTTCAATTTTCTAAATGTTTTGAAAGATTAATATTTTTTCTGAACCTCAAGAATTATTTTAATTTTATTGCTTACTGCATCACAAATAAGATTTAACCTAAAAATAATAATAAAATGTTCCATTTCGGCTCATATAAAGCTATACATTGTTGGTGTTTGTCTTCATTTTGAAAATTGACAAAAATTCCCTTTTCTTTGATTTTTCTTTTTTTTTTTTTTTTTTTCAGGGATCCTTTAGATTCGAGGTTCATATTTTCGGGTCATGAATATCTTACTGACTTTTGGTGAAGGCCACTGCAGTAAAAGCTGCTCACCTTTGCATGACCCTGAGCTCTGCAGTGCTGTTGCTGCTGACTGAAAAGGACAAAAACATGACGTTGCATAACAAACGTCATGCTTTCACTGCAGTCCAGAGCTCTGTTTGCTCACCTATGGGCAATCCGGAGCTCCTTTCATGATCTGCGGCTTTTATTTTGAAGGCTTCATGTCCAGCACTGCAGCGAAAAGGCATCTGACAGGGAAAATATGCATTCCACGTCTGTTGTCGTCATTTGACCTTAGCTGTCATTAGGGGGGTGTTGGGGAGGTTTGTGTATTCACTGAACTCCATTTAACTTGCAGCCTCACTCCCAGAAGCTTGAGCCCCACTCCCACTAGCCCCTGCAGTCCGTGCAGCCCGCTGCACGCTTTCCATTTCTGGAGGTAAGCAAGAGCGTCTTCGGCCGTGGCTGCTTTTGTGTTTTCCGCGCTGTCCGTGCACGTTTGCCCCCCTCTGTGCTGGTTGGTCACGAGGCTGCAGCCTCCTGAAATCATCTGCCATTGAACTGACACCAGGAGAGGACGCGGAGCTTATGTAACGCTGCGGCCCCTCTCCCCCCAGCCCTCCCTGTGCCGTTCGGGGGGGTGGGGTATGCTCCTCTTTCATGTGCTAAGTAGGATTTGTGGCGTTTGCATGACATCAAAGTGAGGAACGGTCTCAATATGCCTGAATTGGGGCTGCAATGATGAGAAATCCCAACATTAAAGGGGAAAATGTGTTCAGGATTCAAGCTTGTTGCCTGGATCTTAACTGGTTTGATGAGCTTTTTTCAACTCTGTGGAGCCTAATATTTGGTTTTGTTGGAATAAAACGACCTCCTTTGTGGATTTTGTGCATCCCTAACATTTTTTTTTGTCCTCCAATAAGAAACGTTTGTGTGAAAAAGCCTAATGGAGCTTTTGCTGGGCTAAATTTGCTACTCTAGATTTTGTATTTCAAAGCTGTTCTGTAAAGAAATGCGTTACTCAGGAGTCGTACCGTCATGAAAAACCCGTGAAATCGAAAAGTAGGTCCTTGAAAAAAACATCTTTGCAGTTTTGGAAAAGTCTGATATATCGTGTGAATCATATTTTGGATGCAAACATTCAAATGGAAACATTCAAAGGTAAAATAATGTAACGTGAGATTAGAACTGAAATTGCGACAGAAGTGCAATGGTGCAATACATGACCATAAAGAAGTGTTCATCAGTTCAGTGCATGGCGCTTTCAGCTCATAACATGGATCCTAAAACGCTCACGCCGCCCTCGGGAACCCACTTCTAGTTAAAGGACGATTCGGGTTTTCGAATTCAAAGCTTAACGGTTGTTTTCGGGCTCTAGGTACAAAACTTTAAAACCCTTTAAAATGGACTGCACGTTGAAAGTTAACACTTCGACCAATTAGGGACTCCGATTTGGATGGCATCCCTTTTTAATTCATGGAACCGTTCTTAAAATTGATGGTGGAGGAGATGTTAACAATTACGGTTTGGCCAAATCTTTCATATATAGGACTAGAGCTGTGAGATAAAAAAGCCTGGAGTTAGATTTACACGGCTAGGACGTATTACACCGAGACTCTTCCAACTGTAGATGACGCACACGCGCTAGTAAACATTAGAAAAAGAAAAGAAAGAAGAAGCCCCTCCCTGCTTGTCCAGCATGAACACCATATGCTGATGGCGTCACATCCTCGGTGTAAACGCAGCTTAACAATAAGTGGCTTATCATCCTGTGGATCATCATCCATCAGCGATGCCCCATACCCACCTTTTTCTTTTTTTTTTTTTTTTTTTTTAGAAACTGTATTTCGGTTTTTGGACTTTTTGGATGTATTTGTTCTGCTTTTTTATTGTCTTTGTGATCTTTAAAATGTTTTGGCGCTGGTGTGATTTGGTCTTCAGGGCCACCGTATGATCCAGCCAAGATACTTTGTTTTGAGAAATGCTTTTTCTGTCCTTTAAGCACTTTGGTGTTCTCGTCTGCCTTGCTCCCTGTGATGAGGATAAGCCGGATGGTTTATCTGTTAAAACACTAATGATAACCGTGTTTGTGTGGAGGAAAAAAACATGATGAGGTGTGCCGGGGATTTAGAGACACTACAGCAATATTCCCACTTAAATCGGTTCAGTTTTGGTCTCGGAAATCCAGGTTTGGTTACGGAAAAGTCATAGAAAAGGTGAGTGTGCAAGCATGTTTCCCGTTCTCGGTCCTGTGAAGAGTTTCCACGTTCTGGATTCGGGGTTCTGTTGGGGTCATCCCGTCTGATTCTCATGCAGACTCTCACTCACAGAGACTTGTTTCCCTCCAGCTCATTCAAAACAATCGCGGTGGAAAACTGTCCGTATCAATGAAAGGCGGGAAACACCCACTCACGTCACCTCTGCCCCCCCCCCCGGCTTTCATAGAGACGAGTGGGCCGGCTTAGTGACTCAGCTTCATGCAGGGATGCTTCTGCTGGCAGGTTATTGCAAAAAAATTCTTGCACAGGCTCTTTGATTTTTGTTGTTTCTGTCAATAAACAGAGGACCTAAAGCAGTTTGCTGAATATTATCTTACATCTTGAAAAAATACTGCGAGACTCATTGAGGATGAGTCAGTGGCTGTTAGACAACACTGCTGCTTCTAAAGCAGATGCTCGTGCTTTTGTTTTTTGTTTTAAATCTCTGCATTGCATGCAGCTGAAGGACATCCACGCTGAAAATCCTGCAGCAGTGGCTCTGAGGAGCAGCAGCTGCTGCCGAATCTGCATTTGTTGCTGAAATAGGTTCAGTTTATTTTAGATTAGATTAGATTAGATTTGCTTTATTGTCATTGTGCATAGTACAATGAGATTTAAGCATCGCCATCAGTGCAAGAACAACAAGGAAGGGAAAAATAATGAAAGAAAACATTGTAATACAATAAAATCAAACAAACAGTATATACAAGTTTGCAAATATAAACTGTGATGAAGAGTGCCGAAATAAATTGCGTATGAAAACTGTGTGTAAACATGTCAGAAGTGCAAGAGGTGGTAATTTGCAGGAAACGCCTCATTCGTTTGCTTTGCTGGATGTTTTTTCAGCATCAGCAAACGAGACGTAGCTGCGTTTGCATTAACTATGAAATTGCACCAATTGGATTTGCGATATTTGCTTAATGGAAACACGACGATTTCGCATTTGAACGTTTTTGCGCTTGAAGGAGGTGGTTTTTAGGCAGATCGAAATTGACAGCTGCAGTGGAAACACCATTTCTTTTTTTTTTTTTAATTAAATGAGTCACATGACCAACAACTCTGCACAGGTAGCCAGTTTGTAGATGGCGATGGCGATACGCTTCTTGGTAGGAACTGGCTGCCTTGGACACGCCACAGCGGGCGCCACAAGAGGTCCCACAGCATCATGCGGCATCATCAAAAGTTGAATTGTTTGATGCACAGCTCCTCTGTAAAATCCCCAACCACCATTTCCCCAAATTGATTTTTTTTTTTTTTTTTCCCCAAAATTGGCTTTTATGTAAACATGTCAGTTGTTGTCAGAAATCAATTTTGTTATTCAGGTCATGTCATTTTTAAATTAAGATTTTTCTTTTTTAATTAAATGTTTTACATTTTTGATGTTTTGTTTTACATTATCTTTTTTTTTTTTGGTCTATATGTATTTATTATTCATGTTTATTTATTTTGTCGTTTTTTAAATGAGCCGCACAGGTAATACCACCAACATGCAGAGAAAACTGTTGTCATATTGTGCTCATCAATTTTCCCATTTAGGATTAAACGGTAATAGAACTGCAGGCAGTGGTCACATTTTTCCGCCTCTTGTCCGATTTCTGTGTGTTGCAGAGTAAGTTTGCTTTTTCTTCAGCTTTATGTGTGAAAGTCACTCCTGGAGTCATGAAGGGACCACACAAAAAATGTTCCGTTTGAATGAAATTGGCAGCTTTTTTTTAAAAATTTACTGTCATGTTAGAAAATCTTTGATGGCGTATTTTTTTAGTGTTTGCCTGTGTTTTTATTTTATGCCGTTTCAGCCAGAAAATCAGTAGGGATGTGAGGATCTGACGTGCTGAAACGTCGGCACATTGCAGGCAGTGACCTCCCCATTCATGCTGCTTTCTGCAGGTTTGACTTTGAACCAGTCTGAGCTGTCGCCTCGTATGTGGAGCACGGAAACAGAGCAGCGCCATAATTAGAGTGAAGGCTGTCACATCGGCCTGCTGGGAGGCCGACAGAGCCGCCCTGAGAGGATGTTCCTGCTCACAGAAACGACCTCTGATTATACTGTACCTCACCAAAAAAAAAAAAAGAAAAAAAAGAAAACCTTCATCCTTTTGAATCCCTTCCTGGCAGAGCGCTTGATTAGACCTATCAGCAGCAGCCTGTCAGTCTGACTGCTGCCGTCCTTCGTTTTCGATCCTCCTCATTACTCACCTGTACTGTTATTGCAACGAGACGGAGGCATCAGGCAGCGATGAGGAAAGAAAAAAAGTAAAACATGAACCTGAAATAAATCTACAGCTATGATGGACAATTGGAGCTTATTGGTTGATTAGTTTTGAGAATGGATCAATTTGATATACTGATAAATGTATGTATAGATAGCTCTTTTTGTTTTGATTGCTAGAAATAAACAACAATCAGTTCCTCAAAGACCCACTCCATTGAAAATGGTGTTTTTCACATAATCTTGTAGGTTTTTTTTTTTCTCATGATGGACATATTTAAGGAAAACTAGGCTTAAAATTGAATTTCTAAGTATTCAAATTGTTTTGAATGAGGTGGCAGACAAAAAAAAAGAGCTCATTTGTGACGTAGAAAATACGCTGGGCGGCTGCGATACTTTTGTCGCACCGAGAATGGTCTGGGGTTTGAATTTGGTTGGGGTTGTGAGGGGGCTGTAAGCTGACAGAAAGTGGGGACAGCCTTGCTCTGAGCCAAAAGCTCCACCGAACACTTATTTTGAAAAGAGGCACATTTTCTAATGTTTACCTTTTTTTTTTTTTTTTTTTACCCATGAGCAGATGGCCTTTTTTTTTTTGTCAGATTAGTTTATCAATTGTGGTTTTTATGATTAAAAAAATCTTACAGTAACATAAAATCATGGAATTATAATATTTATCTGTAAAATGTTCCTTTTTAACTTGTTTTTTTTGGTCAGTTTAGAGCAAATCATTAAAGCAGCCATTGAAAGAAAATCGTTTATTTATTTTTTCATACCATAACCTCATCTCGTGTCATTAAAAACAGCATTTTCACTTTTGCTTAGATCGACTTGACCAAAACATAACCATTAAACATTAATCTGAATATTTTAGTACAAGAAGTTGCTGCCCACAGAAATATTTCTTTGGTCTTCCTGTCAGTATGAATTTAACTTTTAACGCCATTCCTGCAAATATTTCTTTTTTTTATTTTACTCAAGTTTGGCAAATCTTGTAATTTTAATTTGGATTTTAGATTTTTGGATGTCATGACGCTGCTTTGAAACCTCTGAGGTGTTTGAAGATTGTGAAAAACAAATGTGTTTGTCATTTATTCATTACCAATAAGATTTTTCCTTTTGGAGAATTGCTTAGTTTTTAGTAACTTGTGCCTGAAGACATGTTTTCAATAAATAAAAAAAAAAAGAGTTTCCAATCTAAATCTGTCACTAAACATGTATAAATACAGATATAAGGTCAGGAAAATGAACTGGCTCTTTTTGAATGCAGGTGAGTAAACTTGAGCTCAGACAGAATCTCTTTGTCTATAATCTTTTCAGTCGCTTATCTGCTCGTAAAGTCAAAGAGAAAATGAGTCACGGATCAAAGGTGCTTTGGGTTCCATGAATGAGGTAAGCCTGTCGCTGCGGGGTGGAACTAATGCAGGAACAGAGGAATCCATGGAAAAGGGGAACGTTTCCGTTTCTGATGCGTCCCTGTAAACCCGCCGGCCAAGCGGGGGCTCTGGACAGATGCCAGTCGGTGAAAGCCGTGAACTCCCAGCAGCGTCTGCTGATGATGCAGAGCCCCTCACTTTCACAAGCCCCCCCCCCTTCACAAGATGTGAAGTGGTAGATGCCGGCTACATGATACGAAGCATGTTGAGAGCAGGACGGGTGTTTTGGATCCAGGACAACGGTGGCAGTGAGACGGGAATGTCGGCCGGGGTTGCGTGTCGTGTCCCTGCAGCGGATCCGGATTGAGCGTCTGCGCCTTTCAGGATTCCGTCCGGATTAGCTGTTGAATTCCAGGACGGAGGAGGAGGACGGCGTGTCCTCCCTGCCTCTGTGTTTTTAATGCCGCAGCTGGCTGCAGATGCAGCTGTCCAGAGGAAGTTGGGAGCCCAGCGCGGCATCTGTCAGGACTGCTCCGGAGGTCACAACCTGCTGAATCCCCACATCCGACGCTTCTCATCCGGACCTCACAAGCTCCCTCTACACCTGCCACTGTGCCATGACGTAGACGCCATGTCAGACTATAGTCCGTGGACAACTCTGTCCAACTTTAATGTCCCGCATTACTTCAGTGGAGCCCGTCTGCGCCGCTCCAAAAGGTACCGCAGCTCCCCTTGGTTAGAACACTTCGTATGGTGTTTGAAGATGTTTGAGTTCTTCCTCTGTGATCCAAGTAGCATTCGTTTAACTGTTCTCCACCGAAAGGACACAGAAAGGACGAAGGCGTCTACATGTTCTCTCCTTCAGAGGAAACTCTAAACAGTGTTTTGGTTTTTGTCGTCTTGTTAAGCTCCTCCGTTTTATGGCTTCATAAAGCTCCTGTCATGGTTAAAATTTCTTTAAAGATATGTCTTTTTAATCCCTGACCTATTTTTTGGAACAGTGCAGAGCAGCTTATCAGGAAGTGCAGGCTGGTTTTGTGCAGAAATATTCATCAGAACTTTCTTTTTGAGGAAGTCGCTGCTGTTTCTGTAAATCCTTTTAACCCTTGGAGAACCCAAGAGCAGATTTCTTCTCGGATTTAAAACTTAACTTGACATTTTTTTGGGGTTTGTTGGTTCATTTTGGGAAGCAGCCATTAACGGCAGCCAAAAAATGTCAAATGAAAACATAAAAATGCAAAAACAAAATGACCCCTCTTTACACCCTTTGAACCAACCCTTTCTGGCTCTTCTCCCTATTTCCCTTCCACCCTGGTGACAGATTCATGGGGAAAAAAAAACTTTTCTTTAGGAAATGGCGGCTTTTCTGTTAGTTTTGTTTCCGTAGCAACCATTTTATTTTTTTGTGTGTCAACCACGTTTAGGTTCCTTGTATGATTATATCATATGTCGTATTGTCTAGCTCAGCTTAATTTTTTTTAAGGAAAATTCAAGCTGGCAGCCTTTTCCTGAGGTCAAAGGTCAACGGAACTGTGGTTGTTGTTGTACATTTAAGCTGGTGGCTTCTGTGTGAAATTTTGTAAAGATTGCTTGCACAACTTTTTGTTTTTCTTCTTTTTCATATAAAAATGTAAAAATTGTCAAAGTTCACATTTTGCCACAGTCTGGCAGCCAGGCTGTAGACCCTGCGTCCATCCCGACATAATTCTAAAAGTCCCTTTGGATATCCTGACATGTATGTTTTGGTTCTGTTAGTGATTTTTTTTTTTTTTTTTTTAAGCCATATTAGACATTTTGTGAAGGTTTCTCCTTCTGTGATGTCATGACCTTGTGGGCTCTCTGTGGTTAAAATTCACTTAATTTAGTAAAACAATACATTTTTGTCATCAGATTTGATAACAACCCCCTTCTTAGACTGTAAGATAGAACATAAAAAAAACCGTCTCTTTGAAGGAGGCTTGAACAGAAGAGTATTGAGTCAACCTGTCCTGGTGTTCTGATGGCGAGGAGGCGTAGATGCTCCATGCAGGAAGCATTTCTTTGTTGCGGCAGAAGCCAGCTCTTGTCCTTTTCGTCGTGTCGCCCGCCTGCCTCAGAGTCGTCGGCGCCCCGCGGCAATACTCTGCCAGCTCACCTGACAGCTGTGACGTGGCGCCGCAGCTCGCTCCGGTAAAGACGATTGGTGGTGGCTTGTTGTTGACACGGGTCAGGATCAGACCCGAGGGATTCATCTGGATTCAAAGCGCCTGGAGGCAAAGCGTTTATTTTAGCTCCTTCCCGCTGCCCGGATGAGCCGACGTCGGAGAAATTGACAGATTGAGATTCCTTTTGTGCTTTGAAGATGGGGTTAAAAATAAAATGATGGCTGATGTCTGAAGTGAAGTAACTGTCACCCTTTGAAAGTATTTTTAGTTGCTGTTGAAAGTGCTTTGTGTGAAAGAAACTGGCTGGTTGGAGTTTTTTTTTTTTTTTTTTTTTGCATGTAGCAGTCAAGCCACATGAATTTGTTCCAGCGATCTAAAGTGTAAACACTGGCCTACTTTCCCCCCTATCATCTCCTCCCGGGGCGTCTTTATCTCCCTCCTAGGAGCTTCACACCATTGTGTTCTCCTTGTGTCTGCAGAGGCGCCTCAGCATCACGCAGTGAAAAAAAGAAAAAAATAGTGGCCTGCATGACATCACAGCCTGTGGCTGCACGCTCTTTCCTTCCTAAACGCTAATGCGGCCCTTTGAGTTCCCCCGTAAGACGCCCGCTCTGAACGTGACGCGAGGTGAGGCGTGGAGATTGGACCGTGGTCGTGGCAGCGATCCACAGTGAGGGCGTTAAAAATAGATCCCATTAAATCTGATCCGCTTTGACTGAGCACCTGCGCAGCAGATATTATTCGCTCCGTCGTGATAAATGCTCCGCAGCACGTATCCTTCCTCCCGATTGCTCAAGTTAGGTCCTGGCTAAACGAGTGTGACTAGGATTTCTGTCACAACCACGAGGATCATGTTGGAGCTCTTGAGTGTTGGTGCCTCACTCACGTCATCACAGGTGTGCTTCTTGTGACAATGGCTCTTCTATAGGATAAACCCATTTATTTATTTTTTTAGCGAGTCCGGCTTTACTTTTCTCTTAGATGGTAATATTCTTTTTATATAACACTTAATGATCCGGTCACATGTGCAAATAAAGACAAGTGCCACCATCTTCAAGATTAGCCGCCGCCGCCATGTGAGTTTTCATGGCGTGGTCATGGATGTTGATGGCGGACGTCAGTCAGTCAGTCAGGTGGGAATGATGTCATTGATGTTGGGCAGCCACATCGCCGGCCGGCGGCAGCATCTCCTATTGGACGATGTTTAAACGCCTCGGGACGGCGGCTGTCCATATCAAGTGCCATCGGCTGCCAGCAGGTATATAAGCTGTCTACGTGTATATACTGTCCATGCAATACTGCGCTGCAGCCAGACCTGCTCATCCAGCATCAGTGTCCAACCTCACTACTGTGCTTCCAAACAGTATGTGAGAAAACACCCCAATAAACTGTTCTGTGGACGGGTTGATGCTGCCGCACCTGCAAAGGTTGACGGATGGGACGCAGTGCATAACCGGCTGTTTAGTGCCGTTCTGCTCCAAACTGATGCTTTCCATCAGCTGGTGGGACGCCGCTGTGGTTGGTGTTTAAATCTGTCGACTCAGAATTTTTTGCAAAACGGTTCCTTCTTTTGACCGGATCAATGTGCATTTGTTTCAGGCGGCAGTAGAGGAGCTTTGAACTGTTTACTGTGATGTCCTTTTGGAGGGTATAATAGCCTGTCATGGATGTGACTTTGATGGTCTGGAGTTTCGCCTGTGGGAGCGGCTCTGCAGCGGCGCTCAGAGGCACGAGGACCTCCAGCATCACTGCAGAGATCCGCTTGAATCGGATCATTTGAAGGAGCGGCAGCAGATTCAGCTTCTCCTGATCTGAGGAGCTCTGTGCTCCACCTTCATCCTTCAGTTACTGTTTCTGATCGTCATAAAAATAGTTTCACTCTCTGACCTGAACTCCAAAGATGCCTTTTAAAAAAAGTCTTTAACTGCAGCTAGAATTGGTTCAAACCTCGAAGGAGGTTATATAACGCCACGTCACTGATTTGAATCCATGACCTTGACATATTTTTTTTTTAAGCTCTTCTAACTATGGGCAGCCTCTGATCTTAAACTACAAACCCCAAACTTACCCTAAGATACAGCAATGAAGCAGTTTTAACAACCAAATACATCTTCATGACCTTTTCTGAGAAAACAATTGGCTTATCTGAGTCGTGCATCAAAATGACCTGCAGTCATAAAAGCATCAATGTGTTTCTAAAAGGTGGCAAACAAAAAAATAAGAATTGAGTTTGTTGTTATTTGGCTTCATTGGTTATCCACATAAATCTAGTTGGGAATAAATGTACAAATCGGTCAAAGGACAGGATTCATTATCGGAGGTCAGGTCATTATCGGAGGCATAAGGGGCTCCAGGACAGGATCTGGCCAAATCATCCACTACAGAAAATAATATGTAGATGAAAATAGAGGACCTGACAACAAAATGTACATCAGAGCTCCTGCATATTTCAGCAAAAGCCTGATTCTCACGGAGGGTTTGTGTCAAGCTGACAGAAAAAACGTTTGTGAAAAAGCATCAATTTGTGCTTCAAACATGATCAGAGAATCTCGAAAATGTAAAATTGCTTTTAGATCGCTTTAATTGCTTATTTGTTTTTACTTATTTTTTGTGACCTTTTGACTTGTTATTGCGCCTCAGATGTTTTGTTTGTCTGGTCAACAGAAGAAGGGGGATGTAGAAAATGTTTGCTCATCTATGCGGCTTCTTCTGATCCAACAGCTGATGGGAATTTTGTCCTAATTCCGAGGTGTGGCAAAATGTACGCTAAATGGAGGGATGCAGATAGATGTTTGGAAGGAGATGGATGTATGAATGGAGATGGAGTGATCCATGGAAGGATGACGATACATAAAGATGGATGGATGGATTTATATTTTGTCACTGTGTCCTGTGTGCAGTATTCCCCCTCTTATTCGTGTTTCAATATTCGCGGTTTCACGTATTGGCTGATATATTTTTTATTTTTTTCCGTTCTCAGAGGCCCTTCTTAGTGGTTTATTGTTGGAGCCGAGTCTGCTGGACAAAGACTTGTACATAGGAGACGGGAAATGTGTCAGACCCTCCGCCTCTGTTCAGAGAAAACTTCTTCATTTTGACATATTAAAGGCTTCCCTGATTCCTCATCAAATTCTTCTTTGTAAATCCAGAAGATTATTTCATGTCTTTGATTCCTGGCAACAACAAAAAAAAAAAAAAAAAAAAACGATAATCTCTGCTTTGGCCTGTCCTCCCCACGGTTCATCCCATAATAAGAAGCAGGAAACTTAAAGAAGTCCATGAAGGCCTGAAGTGCTGTGATTTTCTTTGAAAGCTTCTTTTTGAGCGCTTCTTTATTAAGAGTTAATGAGCATCAAAATCGAATGCAAATATGGCCGATTATAGTCATAGGCTGGTTTCCATCTGCAGTCTGAAGGCAGGTTGAGGTCGTTGAAGAAGAAAAAAACAGATTTTAGGCAACAGAAACTACACATTAGAATATAAAACAGGTAAGAGACAAAATAAAAAATACAGGATAAACCTAAACTAGATCAAATGTATTAAAATCAATCTGTTTTTTAATAAAATGTTGATCATTAGAGAGTACACATTTAAGATTTCTGAAGCTACCGACTCACCTGTCGTTTGAAGATGATAAAACTTTTTCTGCCAGGTTTTTATGCTTCAACCATTCAAACCTGCCTTTTTGGGTCTTCTTTTATTCTTTGAAGCCTTAATAAAAAAAAAAGTTACATGTTTAGTTAAGACACATCCATCACTGTGGTTCACCTTAAGCCAATTGTAAATGACCCAACTTGGTTGAAGCTAGCTTGTGATTGGACGTTTTTTTGGTTTGCATCACATGTACATCAAAAGGCAGAGGCAGTAGAGAAAACGGACAATATGTACTTCCCAAATGATTTTATACATTTTTACCAACCTAATCTTGTTTGTATCGGTGGTTTTGAACCAGTACTGCTGTCCGTACTAGATTGTTTTTTCGATACACATCTGTTTGACATCCTTACCGTTTAACCCTATAATCATTCGTATCATATTTGATACACACATTTCTGAGACTTCGATCTCATTAGCGTAATAATTTTTACCTAAAAAATCAATTGTCTATAATTCGGCCCAAGTTTTCTGCCTTGTAGTTCATCATCATTCCACTGGGGGCAGTAGAGGCTCTTATTTCAGAATGACTGCTTCCATGAAATTACACTTTTGGCGGGAAAAATATTTTCTAAACTTTATGGTGAGACTAACTCATCTATTGTTCATTTCTTAAACGACTATTTGCTTCTTCTTTATAAAACATGCTAAAAATGTGCGTATCAAATTTGAGACAGTCGGTCAATAAGGTACTATTTTCCTAAACAGTCATGTCAATATTTTGACATCTTAAACTTGCATTGTTTAAAGCAAAAACTAACCAAATCACCCAATAAATTATAATTGATAGTCTCTATAGCTCATAAAAAAAATAGTATTGGAGTTTTTTCTGGATTTTACCGTCTTAATTTTAATAAAAATTGATTTTTTTGGTCATTTTTTTTGTTTTTACAGGGTTATTGACCCAATGCAATGGCATAAGGGTAAAACCATAAAGGACTTTATATACCAGACAAGCTGTTTTTAAGTGTCTAAAATGTTCAAAACGTGGGAGTTTGTATGACAAGACTGATGGTGATGGTAAAAACAAGGATTCTTATCCAGGATTTTACTTTCTCTGGTATTTCATTTTCATACACTACAGATCAGCACTGCCAAATATGCTTAATTAATATGAAATTTTAAAAAGTAAATAAAAAAACAATAACAATAAATGTCAATAATGTCAAACTCAGTTCACCCAGCAAGAGCATTAAACTCATTAGAAGAATAATCAGATAAAGTTTTACCACTTCACAAAAAATATAAAGAGAATCCAGAGTTTTTAATCATATTCAACAGGTCTAAGAACAGAGGAGTCAGCAAATGACCCCATTTTCAGATCAATTTGCCTCATTCTGTTCAGTTTTCTATGAATTTTCTGCCTAAAACCAAATGTCTTTTTGCCCCTGCAGCTGCAGAACCAGCAACAGGAAGAGCCTGATCGGAAGCGGGCAGTCGTCCGGTCTCACCCGGCCTCACTCCCCTCTGTCGTCGCTCACAGGTGAGTTCATCCCCAACACCTGTTCTGAGCAGGCAGGACTCCATGTAAAACACAAGTGTGCAGAGGAGGGTGGGCGGCATTAATGCAGGGCTTCTCCAGCAGGAATGCAGCCCATTGTGTAATGCAAAAAAACAAAAGCAACAAAACTGCTGCCTGTGCAGCGAGAGATACGAGTGCTTGAAATGCCATCTCTTATCTGGGGGGGGATTGGTGCCATTTAATGGGAGAAAAACGCAGTTTGATGTGAAAGTCTGAACAGAAAACCCAAAAATAGTGAACATCTGAGCGTCTGAAATTGCACAGAACTGTGGCAAATTCGACGTTTGATTGTTTCCAAGGAGGAAATGTCGTCCCACTGGGAGGAAATGCAAAGAGGTTAAAGAGGGGTGGCGCCTTCGTTTACCACAGGGCGTTTTATTTCCTGGCATTGCTTGGCAAAAGCGGAGCGCCGGCTCTTTGTTTAGTCTGCGTTGGGCCCCGACGAAGGACGCCGTGGCGCGAAGATGCACTCGGACTCAGAACGGCTGAGCGCTTTCGCCAGCGAGAGTTTGCAGCTCTGGGAGGACTTGACTCTCTGGCTGAGGCGGAACATTGGGTCCAGAGGTAGGAGAACGTCCAGCCTCAGAACCAAGAGCCTTTACAACCAACAGGGAGTTAGAACTAAGACGTTTCTGCAGATTTGTAGCCGATTGGAGCTTTTATTTCTGGATGATCCATTGAAAGGTGTGGAGGGACTGATGATCCTCCAAAGATTTTTTTTCTTTTTCTTTAAATAAGAACAAAAACAGTCCTAAAATGTTGTTGGCAAATAAAGATGAAGGTAAAAGCAAACCTGGATGATGATGATTAAAGGAAGGGGATTTGATCCGTCCAACCTGCTTTGAAGGCGTTGGATGGAGACGCGCTCAGAGCAGATGCACCTGTAGGGCTCTTCTGCTCCCGGTGAGGTTGCAGAGAAGCTCTGGTTGATCTCTGGAACAAAAGGAGCTTGTGTCGACTGGATGAAGGAGAAGTTATTTTCTTATTTATTTTCTCTGCTCTTTATTGGTTTGAAGTGTGTGGAAGGTTTTCTGCAACAATGGTTCCTTGTTCTTAGGACTCAAAAAAAAACCCGTTGTGCAGAACAGAGAATGTTGCAGGTTAGCAGTGGTTCCACTGTTTTCCCTGACAGATGTTAGACTGGACTTTTATGGTGTTATCACATGATTGGCTTCAACACCGCTTCTGTTAATATATACCTCTTTCTTTGATGTGTCCTCAGTTTTTTTATTCTGTTTGGTCTTTTTTGTTGTTGTTTTTTTTTTGTATTTGAGACGTTAGTCCATTTAAATGAAAATGTCATGTAAAATGTCCTGCATTTCTTTAATATGGATGTTTTCTTGTGGGTTCCTCCCATTCAGGGTGGACCCATCACTCAAAAATTTAAGAAAAAAAACCTAACTTAACTCCTGAACATTTTTAAAAAGCTTTTTCACAAATAAAACGGATGAAAAAGAGGCAAAGATCTAGAGTTGAAATTCATAATGTGTGTCGACAGGACAAGAACGTGCAGAATGTTGTGCATTCAATGGTTGAAAAGAACAATGCACACTTCTTTGCCTGGTATTTGGACTGAGTTCATATCAGTAGAAAATAGATGAGATTGTGTGTCTTTCACACTGTGAGATGGATCTGTCTGAGAGTACTGAAAGTTTTCACGCCCTCATTTGGGGTTCATTTACTTTTATAGTTGTCCTAAAGAGAAAACGTTCCATTTGTCCTCTGTCATTTCTTATTTAGAGCTTGTATCTCACCACTACAGGGATGTAATCATTTACTCTCCTCACGGTTTTGGTTCAGTTCGATTTGTGTATCACAAAAAGTCAGAAAATTCCGAAAATTTTTTATTTTTTTTTGCTAAGGAAGTAACGATAAAGAAAAAATGTCAGTGGGCTTACACTAAGCCTGGTGTAATGTAATATAACAACAGATGATAAATCCCAAACTATAACACAACACTTTGAATGTACAGACGGCCGTGGTGCAGCGGTAGGGCAGTCGACCCATGATCGTAAGATTGCTGGTTCGATTCCCGCCTTGCACACCCATATGTCGAAGTGTCCTTGGGCAAGACACTGAACCCCACCTTGCCTCTGGTGAAAGGTTGGCTAGTGTTTGGCAGCATCAGTGTGTGAATGTGTGTGTGTGCATGGGTGAATGGGACTATGCAGCGCTTTGGGCCTTTGAAAGAAGGTAGAAAGCGCTATTTAAGTATACGCCATTTACCATTTAAACACACAGGTATGCCGTTAGGATATAACAATTTACTTTGACCATGATTTGATTTGATTCAATGGTATCAAATATGGTTTTAAAATGAAAAATTGTGGAATAATCACTTCTTTAACTTTTCTCATTGAAATAAGTTATGCTCCAGTCTGGTTTTGTTCCATGAAATAGTGTGCTTGTATTCACACTGTAGTCAACCGCACCAGGGTTCACTTAACCCTTTAAAACTGGGGCTTAAGCGCCGATGTTCTTTGCACTGTTGAACCGTTTACGGGCCGTGGCGCAGAGGTTGGGCGGTTGACCTCTGATTGGAAGATTGCAGGTTCTGTTTGCACCTTGCCCCGTCCATGCGTCAAAGTGTCTTTGAGCAAGACACCCTGGTGTCTCTGGTGGTTACAGGCAGGTTGGCGCCAGTGTTCAGCAGCTGAGCCGCTATCGGTGTGTGAATGTGACTGTAAGGCACATTTTAGGTAGGAGTGTTATTCAGGTGTCGGCATTGACATCTCCAGTGTTAAAGGTAACAGCCACACCCTCAGTTTCAGGTGAACCAGGGTTCACCTGTCTGGACTTTCCCATAAGTTTTGCTGCTAAACAAGGCAGACCTATCTTAGAGAACAAACTGGTCTGGACAAAACAATCCAATGTTACACCACCTCCAAGTCCAGGTGTATTTAAGCCCATTAGGATGACTATTGTTGTAACATTGGGCTATATAAATTAAATATACTCCCATTGACTGTATTAGTGAACTAATAATTTAATAATTGGTACTTTATTGATCCCACAATGGGGAAATTCTTCTCCGCATTTGACCCATCCCCTGGGGGGGCGGTGAGCTGCAGCCTAACTGCGCTCGGGAGACAGTAGCGCTAAGGGCCTTGCCTAAGGGCCCTCACTGGGTGATGTTCATTGCTCGCCATTGATATGGTAATTGACTCTGTATAGCACCGTCCGGGAATCGAACCCAGGATTCCTGCGTCTGGGTGGCTCGGCCCACATATCTTTTTTATATTTATTTATTCATTTATTTAATTATATTTTGGGGCAGGCCGAGTGAGTGTGACGTCAACCAAAGAAAATGGTTTACTTCCAAAGTCAATTCAGTTGCTATTTTTTTGCGCGATGGACCATTTGGGAGCCAGGCGACATCAGCAACCAATGGTTGGTCTGAGGCGCTCGGAGTCGTCGTTTCTATGGTAACCGCTCTCCGTCCGTCAGGAGTCAGCTTGTTGGAAGTCCACATTCTTACCACATCCTGAAGTGGGCTTCACGAAATCTGTCAAAAGCTTTAAACGTTGGATGTTTTTTGCCAGCAGGCACCGCCTACTTTTACTGAGGCATCTGATTGGTCAGTTTATAACTTGAATAACTAGAACTACTGTTAAATAGAGGTATCCGAGCAGAAATAGTTACTCTGACAAATAGTATGACTCGGTCCTAGCTGCTTATTTCTCTGTAGAAGTCTATGGGATTTTGGCTTCTTAGCATTTCCTGTTTGGAACGTTGGGGGGGAGGGGTCACTCAGTCCAGTTTTCATATACAGTCAATGATTACTCCTCTGTGCTATGTGCTTTTATTTAATTGAAACAAAACATCAAAATGTATCACATAATTACATTTCTCATTTTTGTCTTTATCTTTAGAAGAATAAACATTATATATTGATTTCTGGAGTTTTTATGTTCACATAGATTTTTTTATTATCCACCCATCCATTAGTTTTTACTAGGTATGTTTATTCACTCGTTTCTTTCTCTGTAAGATGCTTATCTGATGTATCGCCGTCTGTCTTAACAATAAACTTTTCGACCATCTTCGTTTAAATGCCTTTCATGTGTTTTATGATGCAGGAACAAGCCCACAAGACAGCCCTCGAAACTTCTCCCCCAGTGCCTCTGCTCACTTCTCCTTCGCTCGAAGGTAACCCGACCTGATCTGCTCTTCTTAAAGGACAGCTTTACGTCTAAGCTGTAGCTGATCACTCATCAGAAACAAGCTTTCCTCCTGTAGCGCACAAGGAAAAAGTTCACATTTTTGTCATCAGAAGCGGTTTTTATCTTGTGCCGTTTTCTCAACGTGTGATTTTGTGTTTTTATTATAATCCACAGTCATTGCCACAGAACAGACAGGTAACTTCTAGCTAGGGTTTCCTTTCTTTTAAGTAGCCATCCCCCATATCCATCTGGAGTTCTCTGTAATTCTCTGCCTCCTCATTAGTTTTTCATCCCCTTCGTGTTTTCGTCACCCTTCATGTAGAACCATGTGGTCATGGAGGTTTTCTCTCTTAACCTACAAACAAACATGAGTCTCCTCACAGACCAGCATGTTGCATCAGGATATTGTGTTTGACCCGCTTTTTTTCCACTCAGACGTCTGTTCTATTTAAGGGACTCATCCGTGGATGTTTCTGTTTCAGGACTGATGGCCGCCGCTGGTCCTTGGCCTCCCTTCCCTCCTCTGGATATGGAACCAACACCCCCAGTTCCACCATTTCCGTAAGCTTTACAATTTATTTCAAACAAGGCTTTCACGCCGTTTTGCAGGAAACGATGAATAAGAGGCGCATTCTCAATAAAATTCACCCATAATTGTTCATAGAGTTTAGAAAATCCCTTAAACTGAGAATTCCTTAACGTCAGGGCTGTAAAGATATATATATTTTAACCCTCCTGTTCATTTGTAAGGAACAGAAATGGTGTTCCTGGGTCAATTTGACCCGATGCATGTTTAATTATCCAAAAGATATCTGAACCCAAAAAAGTCCTGCACATCTGCCTTGTTTCCAATAGAATCCAACTTCATTTATAGAAAGTGCTTCTCATGCTTTGAGCAGCACTTTACAATAAAAACAAGATGGAGGCACAGAAAGAAAGAAATAAAAGGTTACCTGCTTCCTTTTAGACTGTCTGAAGGCGACAGAATGAATTTGTCTTTTTGTCTGCAGCAAAAAATGGTTTTCAAACTATTTTTAATTCTTTTTTTACTTCGTTTTTTTTTTTTTTAATTATTCAGGAGTTTTGAAGCTCTGGAAGATCCGGAGCTTCCTGAGAACTGTAACAGCCAGTAAAAATAATTAAGAATCTTTATAGTTACCCAAATATTTTCTGACAATACTTTGGAATCAACTTTTAACGTTCTGCTAAAACAAACAGTCCGACTGTAACTTTGCTGGGAAACAGCAGAAAATAGTCAAATATAATAATACTTTTGTCAAATGTCAAAGTCAAACTACATATTTTTCTACATCAAGGGTGAAAAAGTAAAAAAAAAAAAACAGGTAGTGAGCATGCCGTCCAAATTGCTTTTAAAATTCAGGGCACTACATAGTGCCGCACTGTTTCGTTTTTTAGTAGTTTGGGTGGGAATTCGGACGCAGCCAGTGTCTATGTATCCAGATTTGGGCCCCATTCCTTTTTTTTTTCTTTAGGTTTTTTTTTTTTATGGTTTCTCCCGCTGTGATGTCACTAGTGGGGGCCCAAAATTCCTTACAACCGTTGATGAGTTTTGACTGTGTGACGAAGATAAAATCTTTCCCCAGTAAGAAAGAAGAATTGTAAAAAAAAAACTATCTGCCCCTTGCAGTCCATGACTGCTGCGTGACAGAATGATCCGGAAGAGCGGACAAAACCAATTTAAGAACTTGAACTAGTTAACAAGTTTTGTTCTTTGATTTACATTTTGATAATGCAGAAATTGAATTTTGGGATATGTATGAATATTTGTCATTGTGCCAAAGAAGCAAAGAAAGTATTAGTCATCACAGAAATTTAAGCGTTGTTTTTTAACCTTAGTTGATGTGTTTTTTATGTCCTAAAACACGTGTCAAACTCAAGGCCCGGGGGCCAAATGTGGCCCGCCATGTCATTTTATGTGGCCTGCGAGAGCATAAAAGATTTTAATTTCTTAAAATAATCTTCTTCAGTTGATTACGTATCATTTATGTGTAGTTGCTGTAATTATTCCATGTTTGCAGGTCTTGTGTCTTTATGCAGACAAAATGTTACACGTGTAATACATGTTCTGTCTAGTTCAGTTTTATGATATTTTTCTTTATTCACATGGACAATTTGATCCTTCATTGATTGAGTTATATGGGTTTTAATAAACAAACAAAATGTAAAAGGATTAATACAAACATATGTTTTCTATGCAGCTGTAATTGTCACTTTAAAAAGTTATGGTAAACAAATAAACAAGTTATTTAATTTTAAGGAGTAGTTACATTTATTCATTGCATTTAGTTACATATATAAGTTATATTTGGCCCTTTGGGGGACAGCCGCTATGCTGATGTGGCCCTTGGTGAAAATGAGTTTGCCACCCATGTCCTAAAAGGAAAAACCATTTTTGCATTTTAACCAGTTTTGCTCTCCAAACTGCCGTTTGTGCAAATTAACCAGCTCTCACGGTCAGTGCTACTTACCTCAACCAAGTACTAAATACAAAATTAAATTAAACATATGTATTATTCTGTTGTTCAAACTGCACAGACACTGTGCAAGTTTTTTCTTATTATTTTAATGGAAGTTGAGAAAAAGCATCTTTTTTTTTTTTTTCATGTTGAATGTATATTTGTTTCATTTCCAGTCATCCTGTTCATCACAGGAGAAGCTGCACCAGCTGCCCTTCCAGCCCACCCCCGATGAGCTCCACTTCCTCTCCAAGCATTTCTGCACCGAGAGCATCTCAGGGGATGAATGCCGCCGAGCGACGGCCATGCGACCTCGCTCCCGCAGCCTCAGGTGACCCACCGCTCCTCCTCCTCCTCCCACGCCTCCTCTACGCCTTTCACGCTGACCTGCGTCTGATGTGCGTTTCAGCCCTGGAAGATCCCCGTCCTGCTACGACCACGAGATCATCATGATGAATCACGTCTACAAGGAGCGGTTCCCGAAGGTCGGCTCTCCTGCTGGAGCCCGGTGACTTTAGGAAACTTTGGTTTCACCCGAACTTGTCCTGTGACTTCAGGCCACGGCTCAGATGGAGGAGAAGATTCAGGAGATCATCCGCAGCAACTCCCCAGAGAGCGTCCCGCCTCTGGCGGACGGTGTGCTCGGCTTCGCCCACCATCAGATCATCGAACTGGCCCGCGACTGTCTGGAAAAGAGTCGGTTCGGACACGTCACGTCCAGCTACTTCTGTGAGCTCACAGACAAGCTGGAGAGGCTCGTTCTAGAGGTGAGCGCATCGCCTTGAGGATGTTCACTCGCCTTTACAGCTGGACGATTGGGTTTTCTCTCCATCAATAGTCCAATCGAGTACCAACGCTTGATTGATCCTCCGGTCTAGAAAAGCAAATGCTCCGAATGAGGAAAAATAATCATGGAATATACATATATTTGATATCTTCTGCCGTTTAAAGCCTCCTCCACCATGTTTTCTCTTCAGTCCACAGAGAGGTCAGATAGTGAGGAGGTGAACTTCATCAAAGAGCTGGTGAAGAAGATCCTCATCGTGATAGCTCGACCCGCTCGGCTGCTGGAGTGTTTGGTACGTTTCGTTTTACTGTCTCCAAGAAAGTACTCCTAATTTCTTTTTAAATGGATTTAATATCGTTTTTTGATTCCCTTGCTTTATTCTAATCTTCCTACACTTTTATTATAAGTTTAGTCTTATTGTACTTAAGCCTTTGGTTCTGCTGTTTCTGACATTTAAGGCTGAAGTGGCAACAATCTGTGTATAATGAGACCAGACATTAAATGGAATACTATAGCGTTTAGTAGTTAAGTTAGCTGTTTGGTACAAATAAAATAGAAAAGAAGAAATTCCCAGCACTGGTCATTAAGATGATGTTTGAACAGATTGATTTGTTCGAGTCAAACTTTACTTTGTTTATTTGAATCGCTGCTTGATTTGTGTGTTTGAAGGAGTTTGACCCGGAGGAGTTTTACCACCTCCTGGAGGCAGCTGAAGGACACGCCAAAGAGGGCCAAGGCATCAAGACGGACATCCCCCGGTACATCATCAGTCAGCTGGGGCTCACCAGAGACCCCCTGGAAGGTACACCATCATCATCATCATCATCATCATTGTGGATGCTGATGAGAGGTTTGGAACATCTGTCAGTGAAGGAATAATAGAAGTGGTTTAGTAGCAAGACACTGTTGACTGAAGTCCTGATCTCAACAGATTGTCGGTTTAATGACCTTCTGTCTGCAGATTTAGAAAGCAGCAACATTCATTATGAGTCATTAGAAAAGAATGGCGCCCCAGCAGACTGAACGAACCCGGGCTGGCCGGCCGTCAGCCTGTTTCTGCGCTTTGTTTGCTTTGAGCAAACCCCTAAGGAGCGACAGATGTTAAACAGCAGCAGACGTGTTTACAGGCCCTCTGGGGACCCCCCCCCCCCACAAGAAGCTGGGCTCATGACAGAAGCCTAAAATGCAAGGTGGTTTTTAACGAGCACTTGTTCTGGAGTGCTGGTTTTCAGGAATTAGCCAGATTCGCTTTCTCGCTTCATTTATCCTCTGGTCGTGTTTCGCCTCAAGGCCAAATCTCGGGTCTGCTGTTTTTGTGTTGAAGCTGCAGAATAGAAAAAGGTGAACATTTGTTCTTCTTTTTTTCATTTAGAAATCGCCCAGCTGACCAGCTGTGACAGCGGTATTGCAGAAACCCCAGAGACAGATGATTCTGTAAGCGCTCAAACTTGTTTGCCTTATTGATTTAAGTCTCTCTTGCACCACTTTTTCATTAGTTGTGTGTCTGTCGTCAGTCTCAGAGCATCGGCACCGCACTGCGATCCCGAAGGAAACCCTGTGAGCTCGACTTTGAGATGATAAAACTCATCAGCAACGGAGCATATGGGTCAGAACTTTATATGACATATTGGTCTGATAGCATGCGAAAAGACATGTTTTCAAAGACCCGGTCGAGCCATCTTCTATCCTCCTCTTTGCTTCACAGAGCTGTTTATTTAGTTCGACACAAGGAAACCAAGCAGCGATTTGCCATGAAGAAGATCAACAAGCAGAACCTGATGCTGAGGAATCAAATACAGCAGGCCTTCGTGGAGAGGGACATCCTCACCTTCGCCGAGAACCCCTTTGTTGTGTCCATGTATTGCTCATTTGAGACGCGCCGGCACCTGTGCATGGTCATGGAGTACGTTGAAGGTCTGTCTGAGTGCACAGAGCTGCAGAACGTCCCTGGGATCTTCTGCATTTGCAGCATGTTTTCGTTGTTCTTTGCAGGGGGAGACTGTGCCACCCTGCTGAAGAACATGGGCCCGCTGCCTGTGGACATGGCCCGCATGTACTTTGCAGAAACCGTCTTGGCTTTGGAGTATCTCCACAACTACGGCATCGTCCACAGAGATCTCAAACCTGACAAGTAAGGAAGGATTCTTTGACATCATCATTTACACATTTGATGGACTTTCTTGCATTTTTAATGGGGTTGAAGGCCGGTGGAGACTAAAAAAAGACCAAAAAAAAGCTTGGCTGCAGTTAAATATTATGAAAAATATGGTTCTTGTAGAAACACCTCAATCTAATGTTAAATTTATTGCATTGAGTACATGAAACCACTAAAATTAGGTTGTTGTTTAGCCCTTATACACTTCCCACCCTTTTCTTTTTTTCATTATTCTAACCCTCGCCACCCTTCTGATTTTTTCACCTTCTGATCCGCCCTCACTGACTTAGCAACTGCTACACCCCTTACTGTCCTTCCCTGCCCCTGCCACCCAGGTCAGGGCTGCAAAGTCATGAGGAATAAAAAACGCTTTTTTCAAAATGTGAGCTTTATGTTGGTTTCAACTCCATAGCAACCATTTCATTTTTTGGTCGCCTGGGGCTGACGAACAGGTCTATGTCCTTTTTAGAAGAATCTGCAAAAGTCTTTTTTTTTTTTTATTTCCTTAGCAACTGAGGTTTTTGTAAACTACGCCCGTATTTTATAATATGTTCATATCATATGTCATATCATTTCATTCAGCTTGAGCCAATTTTTTCACAATATTCTGGTGAAAGAAAATATGCCAGCAACAGGGAAACGCCACTTTAGCAAGCTCGCCACGCTAACGGCGTTTAAAACTTGAAAACTTAAAACTCCAACTTTTTTTCCCTTAATGATTACATTTAAAGTCCATCTGTAACTGATTCTAAATGGACTCGAAAGCTGAAGATCTTTTCTGCCCTCCCTGCAGTCTTCTGGTGACGTCGATGGGGCACATCAAGCTGACGGATTTTGGTCTCTCCAAAGTCGGGCTAATGAACATGACCACCAACCTGTACGAAGGACACATTGAGAAAGACGCCCGAGAGTTCTCCGACAAGCAGGTCAGCGCTGAAGGGGAGGGGGGGGGGGGGATAGTTACCGTGCTGATTTTTATTTCATTTCTTTTGTCAGAACTCCTCGTGTTTTGATGATTATTTTTTTCCTGCTCTGTGCAGGTTTGTGGAACGCCGGAGTACATCGCTCCTGAGGTCATCCTGAGACAAGGCTACGGCAAGCCGGTGGACTGGTGGGCCATGGGAATAATCCTCTACGAGTTCCTCGTCGGCTGTGTGCCTTTTTTTGGAGACACTCCAGAGGAGCTGTTTGGACAAGTTATCAGCGGTCAGTTTTCCTTCTGTCCACAGTTGATTGCTCTGTTGTTGAATGTGTCCTAGCATGCCGACCGCAGACACATCATCTCTGACATCCTTTTGGATTCTGCACAAGAAATTGAAACCCAAATTGATCAGAGTATACTCCACCCATCTCAAAGTACCGGCAAAGTAAGTTTTAGGTCCCGCCAATCAATAAAAGTAAGTATTTAAGCTGTAACAAAATCAAAAACATCCTAAAATGAAATTGGCGTAAGCTTATATAGGGTATGATTAATAGCATGTGTGAAAACGGAGATAATGATTGTTTATATGTACAAAAATACAAATTTATTTATTTTTATACTTTTTGCAAATTCAACTGTTTTTTTTTTCCCATGAGACTTTTGAGGCTTTATCATCACTACTTTTATTTAGAAAATATTCATAATCCCTCAGCCATAACTTTCTTCTTATTTAATGCTTTTTTGATAAGTGTGGCCCTAAAAACAGAATCATTGCATTGTAAAAAAAAAAGAGTAAATATAACTTTTAGAATTTGAAATTTCATAAGAACGAATAAATTTAGCTGAAAGCAAAACATCCTCGCCCCGTTTTCCCGCAGTCACCTTGATGCTGCGAGCTCAAATTGTGGTTTGAAAACCAGCTGGGACTGGATTATGCAGGACCTAACCAAGCGGGATTGCTGGTAGATCCGGCCCGGCTCATCTGAAACCAGCCTTCTGCGGGCCGATCTGTTTCTGCAAACCAGAGCAGATCCAACAGATTTCTCCGCTGATTCAAGCTCTGAAAGTCAAGGTCTTATTTTTTAATGATTATCTAAATTCCCAAACTTCTTTGCATTCTTGGATCAAAACCCTGCTGCTCTTTCCGTGGAGACGACTGTAAAGTTTCTCTGCATCTGTCGTTCAGCTGCTGTCGTGTGCACATCGGCACAAATCCCCAAACCTCATTGAGATGTGGATGTATCGTTTGCATGGCGACCACATGGGTTCCTCTCTTCACCGCTTAGATTTCCCAGAAGGCCGTTAGACAAACAGATGGCGTCGTGCGTGTTTAGCTTTCTGGGCTCCATAAGTGACATTTTTTTTAAAGTCGCGGAGATGCTGCTGACAGCACCGAGGGAACGGAGGGAATCGTCTCCCTGAAGGAGTCGTCAGCTCTGATGCCTGTAGAGGAGGAGTTTCTGAATGAAAGCGTCTACAGAACGGCAAATATTGGGTTTATTGTCAATCAAACGGCTGACATTGATTAATTAAAAGACCCAAACACTTGATGAACACCACAAAGACATACGTGCACAAAGGCACACATGTACAGTTATAGTTTGTAGCTAAAATGTAGTTAAAGTGGAGGCCAATTGTTCCTCAGAAGCAAAGCCTGTTCTCCTTCTGGATCCACGAAACTGTTCATCTGTATTCCCTGTTGTGGTCACTGGATTGCTGGAGCCTATCCCAGCTACACCCTGGACACTACACCCGTCAATCACAGGACTGCTCAGACAGACAGCCCCTCATCCAGAATTAAGGGACAATTTAGAATCATGGATTTGCCTGTGAAGCATGTTTTTGGACTGTGGGAGGGAATCTCAGTGCCTGGAGAAGACCCACACATGTATAACTCCACACAGATGAGACCAAGCTGGGATCTGAACCAGCACCTTCTCTCTGTGAGGAAGGATGGGTACCCGTTGGGTTTTACACAGTGCCAACATGGCGCTTTTGAAACGGTTCTGGTTCCTAAACAGCACTTGAACCAGTGCTTTTTAAATGGAAAAAGCAAACAAACATGCAAGCCATGTTCACGCCAAGTATGTGACTCGCGTTCTTGAAAATGCTTGAAAGTGCGTGTCCTTGAGGTTTGGTGCGAAATGTCTGACAAATCTTTCAAGTCTTGCTCCAGACTTTTTTTCCCCCTAACTGCTCTGTTCTGATACATGAAAGACTTGGTGTCAATGACTCCAGTCAGGCACATGGCACAATTATTCATTTCTCCTCCGTGATCAATTTTCAAGCGGTTGGCATTACCTTGACTGAAGAGACGCCACCCATACGTCACCACCAAATCCAAGTCCAAGAGTTAAACCTGGTTTGACTATCAGCGCGTGTTTTTTAGTTTTTTAGTCCTTTACTTATTCTAATTTATATTCCAGACTTTTTCATGCACCAACTTATTTTATTTTAATGAATATTTTCATATTTGACCTCTTTTTATATTTTAACTTTCTTATTAACCTTCTGTTTTCTCACCCTTGGCCGGGGTGTTTGTGTTCGGGCTCCCAGAGATTTTGGCCATGCTTGTCCTCTGCCGTCTCTTGTTCCAGGTCCTCCGGGCTGCCGGGCCTGGTGTGCCCATGTTGGGCGCACTGGACCTGGGAGTTGGGGGGGTCTCTGGCGCTGAGTTGTGCTTGTGCTGCAGAGATGCTGACACCCCGGCCAACAGGAGGACAGGGCGGACGGCGCCTTCTGGGTTCTCTTTTCTTTAGCTCTGTCCTTTCTCTTTTGTTTGTGCTTGATTTTGTGTATTTTATTATGACGGGCTTATTTAATTATTTTATTACATATGTAGGGATTGGTTTTATTGTATTCCTGTTTGTTTTTGTATGGAAAGCACCTTGAGCTGTCTGTTTGACATGAAAGGTGCTTTATGAATAAATCTAATTTGAATTTGAATTAAATCCGAATGTTCCCTTTAAGAATTAACATTTACCAAAATAAAATCACTATAAATAAGTAAAAGAGACACAGTTGCAGTGCTAAACGTTGTGATCACTAAATAAAATTATTTTATTACAATGGTAGAGGTATTAATATTCAGGGGGAGTTTTTTTCTTTCGTACTCTTTAAAAAAATAAAAAAAAAAATGGTAAAAAATAGTCCTGGTACATTATGTAATGTACATTATTGAGTACATTACACGCATCTACTCTATTTGCAACCTAACTTTTGCTCATTTCAGTTTTTACTGAAAAAAAAAGTGCGTTCTACAACCTTAACATTTCCTGCACGCCCCCTAGAGGTTTGCCCATTTTTTGGCCTGCAGACGGCCTGATTCCACTCACAAGGGCAAAACATGTCTGGCATAGCTGGGAGAGTTTTTGTTATTTTTGGATTAAAAGCAACTTTTTTAGCACCAAAAATGGAAACATTTGTGTAATTGCTGGTGATGACTCTCCACACGGGAAGCCAACATATAAAGCCTTTGCAGGTTAAAGCAGCGTTTTTTAATGGATGGATGTTTTCTAGTCGAACGTCGCTCTGAAAGCCATCAAGCCGCCAGCTCTCATCATTGCAGCCTGGCTAACTTTCACGCTGCACTTGTTCAACCGTTTTTTTGGGAACATCCAACATCGCGGCTGGAGGTTTTTTGAGCTGTGTGCACATTTATTCCGTCTAAAACACGAGACATTGATTACAGTTGAACTATTAGTTTCATTGATAACACTTCGCCCTTTCTGATGCGCATCGACGTAATAAATTGTATTTTTTTGTCAATATTTGATTGAAGATGATCTAAATATGCAATGATTATTTATTCATTTTAATCATCAGGTTTGTACTTTTTTTTGTGTTTGTAGTTACAATTTATGCTTATAAAGACCCAACTTTTCTTTCTTTTTTTTTTATACAGTTTTTTCTGGGGTTTAGATGAAGATCTGAATCATCATTATTTTATACTTTCGGGTCGTTTTTTTGAGAAAAAAGGGAAAAAAGGGATGGAGAATCGATGTGTGTCTTGTTTATTTTTCTTTTCTAGATGAGATCAACTGGCCTGAAGGGGAGGAAGCCCCCCCTCTGGACGCTCAGGAGCTGGTGGCCTTGCTGCTCAGGCAGAACCCTCTGGAAAGGCTGGGCACAGGTGAGAGCGCGGATCCATTTTCCAGCTCCAGCATGAATCCCATTCCACGCATGAGGGTCTAAAGTGACCCGGAGCTGGGGACGCCGTCGGTCCGTGACGCCACGCCACAAACGCCATTCTGTCCCGCAGCGCTCCTGACTGGAGGACCAGATTGTTGGGACAACCTTTTCCTTCTTCTATTGAGAAATATTTTTCACCCTGCCACATATTCAAAAACTCATGCAAAAAAAAAAGAATTTCAGGCATAGTGGACACCCCCCCACCCCCCACCCCACCTCACAAAAAAATAAAAAACAATAAAGATGACATCATCATCAGTGGGAGAAACCATCAAAGATGAACAGGGCCATAAATGTCTTTCAGTATCCACTAATGAAACCACAACAGAAACGAGAGGATATCAAAAATAAGTTGTAAAATTATGGGATGGCCACACTTGTTTAATTAAACAACACAAGTCATCAGGTTGAGTCTACAACCACAACCGAACTTTTGTTGACCTTTGACCTTGAGAGGAGACCACTGACCTACTACAAATTTAAACTCCTCCTATAAAGAGATTTAATCTATCGCCTCCCAACTCCTCAACCATGATTTTGGAAGAAAAACATTTTTGATTTTGACTAGTGTTAGCGTGGCGAGCTCGCAAAAGTGACGTCTCCCCGTTGCTCGAACATTTTTTCCTGAAATACTTTACGGGAATACTGTGAAAAATGAATCCATGAGTCACTGGCTGAAACGTAGCAGAACAATATGACATAGGACATGGAAATATTAGAAATGTGGGCGTTGCCAAGGAAATCCCAAAATGTACGTTTGCCGATTCTATTAAAAAACTGTGTATAGTTGTTCGTCACCCTCAGGCCACCAACAAATAATATGGTTGCTATGGAGATATTACCAACAGAAAAGCAAACATTAAAAAAAAAAAAACAAAAAAAAAAACAAACGTTTTTTTTAGCCGATGAATTTGTCAGAACGGCTCTGGGCACGCTCCGGCAGAGCCAGTGAGGGCGGGAAGCACCTGTGGGCCGCTCAACATCGCTCCTGGCTTTAGATTTCCCTTAAGGTCCCCGGCAGGAAGCGTGCTGCTAAATTCACATCTGCAGGCACGAAGGGGAGGAGGAACCAGGCGGCCGTTTCTTTACCTAGCATGGTTTACGTTTTTGTCATGATTTCTGCAGACTTTTGACCTGGAACTGTTTCTCTGCCTGCAGGTGGCGCTGCGGAAGTGAAGCAGCATCAGTTCTTCCACCACCTGGACTGGAACGGCCTGCTGAGGCAGAAGGCGGAGTTCATTCCCCAGCTGGAGTCTGAGGACGACACCAGCTACTTTGACAGTGAGTTTTTTGGTCTTTGATCCAAACTCGTCCAGTTTCACAAAATAAGATCAAACCCAGCTCAGCCTGATAAACATCATTCCAGACTTTAAAGAGTTTCACTCTGACTCCTCCCCCTCCAGCTCGCTCTGAGAGGTACCACCACCTGGAAACGGAGGAGGACGACACAAACGATGAGGACTTCAGCGTGGACCTGCGGCAGTTCTCCTCCTGCTCCCACAGATTCTCCAAGGTTGGTTACAAACGAACAGCCCCCTCCCTCAGTGGAGAAGAGTTTGTAACCGGGATGATCCCTGTCAGGTTTACAGCAGCCTGGATTTGTCCCGGGGGCATCTGGAGGAGAAGGGGGAGGCGGAGGAGAAGAAGAGCGAGAGCCCTCTGACGGTGGACTCCCTCAGCTGGACGCCAGACTTTGCAGACGTGTAAGACCCCCCCTCCCACCAGCTGTGAGGAGTGTTTGAAAGCCCTGATGGCCCCCTCCCCTCACCAATGGCGTTTTGTCCTTGAACCAGGCCGTCGCTGTCCCACTCCACCGACTCGGACGGCCTGAACCACGGCCCCCGCTCCAGTCTGCTGCCAAAGTTTGCCATTTCCGCCGAGAGCGAAGGGGACGACACCTCGGGGCTCGGGGACCCCAGCAAGGCCTCCTTCTCCGTCGGGGAGCTGCCTCAGGACGAGGCCGACGCCACCACGCCCGGCAGCAGCCACAGCGGAGCCACGCTGTCAGGTCAGAGGTCATCCCAGAAGTCGCAATTTTTCTTTTGTTTTTTATTTAAAGAGCAAAAAGCTTAATGAAGCTGAAATAGTTTGACCTCATTGTGATCTGAAGATTTGGAGTTTTCTGATTTATTACTGTTCCTGATTACATAAAACTATTGGCAGCTAAAATGAGGCAAAATCCAAACAACTTTGAACTTTCCTTTAGGGTTTTAGTGAGACAGAATGTTTTTGTTGTCTCACCATCAATCAGGAACTAAGAAACCTTTACGTTTATTCTTTCAAAAAAGATCTTTTCTTTAATTGTTTTAAAAGTTTTACAAATTCAGTCCGAATTCCCAGAAGGATTGTGTTTGTTAATCCCATCCTCGTTCATAAACGGACCTTTTATTCCAAAGGTCCTGCAACGATTGGACTTTGTTTTTCTGGTGTCACTGAGGCCCAAACATGCACATAAGTGGCGTGAAATATGGTTTCTTTCCTGGTTTTCTGACTGAAGGGCAAACCTGCCTCATACTCACACCAGCAAAGCATCTTGTCCCACTTTTTTCCCCAGAAAATCAGCCATTTCTTGTGTTTCTAAATAAAATTGTTGCAAGAATTTGTGCAGAAGCTTTTATTTTAAAACTACCGTATTTTCCGGACTATAAGTCGCACCGGACTATAAGTCGCACCAGCCCAAAAATGCATTATAAAGTAGAAAAAAACACAGATAAGTCGCACTGGACTATAAGTCGCACTTTGATGGGAAATTTATTTAAAAAATCTGAGACCAAGAACCTTGAAAGGCAACTTAGGTTGGGGGTTAGAGAACAGGCTAAATAGCTACATGACGCACAACAAACTGAGTACGTACCTGCTTTATTAACATAAAACCACTGCGTGAGTGGGACTTGGACTTTAAAGGGCTACTGGTAAGCTCAATGCTGGACTTTTTTAAATATGTCACGTTGTTGTATTGGGTTAAAAGAAAAAAAAATAATTACCGGTAAATGTTCTAAAATGTTATACAAATGTTTGTATTAAAATGATACATATTTGTTAACCTGAAAAAAGATAATTATTAGTAAAATACTACTTAAATTAAAATAAATTGTATTTAAGTGTGGGAGCATGCAGGTCACAAACACACTTGACAGTATAAAAGTACCACTAAGTACCACTCCGAGCCTGGAGCGCCCTCTTGCAGTTGTCAGTGAAAATAACGAACATGTGAAATTATTCAAAAATGTAATTTATTTCACATATAAGTCGCTCTGGAGTATAAGTCGCACCCCTTGCCAAACTATGAAAAAAAGTGCGACTTATAGTCCGGAAAATACGGTATATATATTTTTAATTTCACTTAACAAAAAAGTTTAACAAAACAAACTATAATTATTTTTAAATTCTGCAATAAATACTCACATTTTTACCTTTTTTGATGAAAATAATCATACTTTTTTTTCCCCCTAAACTGCTTCATTTTCCTGCAGGAAGTTTCTCTGAACATCTGGATCAGCTGACGCCCAGAGGTGAGGACGCCGTGAGCCCCGACAGCACAAGTCCCGCCTCCACGGATCAGCCTCCACACGTGGAGAGCGCGGCAGCGGAGAAACCGTCATCTGTGGCGAAACTGCCCAAGTCTGTGTCCACGGGGGCTCTGTCTCTGATGATCCCTGCAGGTGAGAAGACCCTGCAGATCTCCAACCTACCACCATTTTTTTGTGTATGAGATTGACAATAATACCCCCTATTATTTAAGTAAAGGTTGGAAAAAAATAAAAGAAACTTCATAAAACCACCTTTTATTGTGCCACAATGTCAAAAATGTAGAGGAAAATACCTCAAAATGAGGCTTTTCACTGCAATTATTAGGTTAGATTCAAGAAGATTAATCACAGCTCATGATTAAGTTAACCAGACAACAAAATAATCGCAGGACTGGTGGGTTGAGCAGCTGGTCTGGGGTTCAACTCCCAGGTCGTCCCCACATTTCAATCATCTGTGAAAAACGTTCGTTTTTGTTTTTATGTGATCAATTTACAACCTGCAGGATTTTCTCTGCACACAGTTGAGTAAATCCTTTGACCAAAAAGTTAGATTTGAGAAAACGGATGTTTTATTTTTTTTACTGCTGCGGAGATCAAATCTTGAACTCAAAGCAGAAAGATGTTTTCCACAGATTTAGAGTAGAAGAACTGACAGGAACTTACAGCTCTCTGAACATTTGGAACAGAGGTGGTCAAACTACCGTCCAGGCCCACGTGTGGCCCATTAAATAAATTATATTCGTAATCCTTCATGTTTTATTTTCCCTGTAATTCTGCTGTCTGCCCATAGGTGGTGCTCTACAAATAAGTTGATTTGTTGGTTTGTTTTTTACATTCATGTGTGTTTTCCGGGTCCATCCGTCTTTTTGCCGATCATTCCATCCCCACACGAGCGCAGCATCTCTCTACGTTTTTGACTGAGGATCATCGACCTATCGGTGCAGCAACAAAAGGCACCGTTTTGAAATGAACAGTCCAAAATGTTCTGTTTTCAAATATTATTATAAGTATGAATACATATTTAGTTTGTAAATGAGGTTTTCTGCCAGATTTTTATCTTCTTTCTTTCTCTGAGGTGGATTGATTTCCAAAACACTCCAAAAATCTGCTCCTGGTCCGGCCCTCCTGTCAGATTTCACAACTTTTTGTGGACCACGAGTCAAAAAGTTTGCCCGCCTCTGGTTTAGAGTTTTCTGGGAGCTCCGCCCTGCCTCCAGGCGAAGCTCCAACCGTCAGAAGCATCCGATTCCCTCTCAGGCTTCACAGCAGTCTTCATGGGGGGGGGGGGAAGAGGGATGACTCCATCATAGAATCTGCTCAGCTGCTGGTTGTTTCTCCTCCTTCCAGATATCTTCGGCGTGTCCCCTCTGGCCAGCCCCCTCTCTCCGTACTCCCTCTCCTCTGACCCGTCCTCCAGAGACTCGTCTCCGAGCAGAGACTCCTCCCTCTTCAGCGCCAACCCGCGCCAGCCCGTCATCATCCACAGCTCGGGGAAGAAGTTCGGCTTCACGCTGAGGGCCATCCGGGTCTACGCCTGTGACGGCGACATGTACACCGTCTACCACATGGTCTGGGTGAGGAGCTTCAGAAAGCCAATGGAGGTGGTGAAGCTCGTCGGCAGAGACGGGCGGAGCCGCTCTGATCCCTAAAGGATCTCCGGAGTCGCTGCTGTTTGTGGGGAATTTCCTCCGCCTGTTAGGATAAAAAAGAAGACGGAAGAGAAAAGATCTCTGCTCAGCAGCCCAGAGCTTCTAAAGTAATCTGAGATCAATTCAGAATAAATGAATTAAAAAACACATTTTCAAATTTATTATTTCAGAATAAAGCTAATTTAGTAAATCTGAAGAATTAATCAAGGCTAAAATGTTGTTTTTTTTTAATTTCCTGTTAGTTTTGTACTTCAGAAATACCCACAAATGTGGACACGTTTTGATCTAAATTAGAATTTGAAGTTGGTTTGTGAGAAAACCTAATTTAAATGTATACTAAACATCACTATGAGTTATAGGATTTCTCGTTGATCCTTCATTTATACCAGGAAAAAGAAACTCATAGAAGAAAACCTCCCTAAAACCTTCTGACTATGCAAATGCATCCTCTGTGGAGGACTTTTCCAAACCTTAATATCTCCAAACCAGTGCACACTAGTGAATAAAATTCCTTTTGGGATCTACAGAGCATATTTGGAGCTTTTCAAGGATACCTAACGTGAAGGGGCGGGGCTCTGGGAATTGTAAATAAGCAATTAAAACAGCAGTTTTAGAGCCGAGGGGCTATCGCTGATACTTAAAGAAGCAGATGAGTTCTGATGATGATCTTTGTCAACAATGATCCATTATCACACAGCGACTCCCCTGTAGATCCGCCTCTGCTTTAAGAACCGGAGTTACTGGATCATCGATGAAAATCACAAAGACGACAAAGTTCTTTAGAAATCGATGCATTTTCTGTACATATTTTTGATGAAATCAGCAGAAAGGTTCAGGAAGAATGTTGATTTTTTTTTGTTTTTTTTGTTTGTCTTTTTTTTTTAACCAGCCCAGATTTAAAATCATGAATTGCAAATCTAAAGATTAACATGTGATGCGTTTGTGTGTCAGAACGTGGAGGAAGGCGGGCCGGCGCAGAAAGCGGGCCTGAAGGCCGGAGACCTCATCACCCACGTGAACGGAGAAACGGTCCACGGCCTGGTCCACACTGAAGTGGTGGAGCTCCTGCTGAAGGTAACCAGACTGTGACTGCAGCGGCGCTTCGGATGTCTTTAGAGCTTAAACAGTTTCTAACTTCAGGAAGAATTGATGACCAAGTTTTGCTTAACATTTTTTTTCAACAGTAATAACGGTTTTTCAGTGATTTACATGGAGAATAAGAACAGAAAACGTGCAACTGCACTGCAAAAACGAGCCCTGGAGAAATAGTTTTATGTAAAAAGCAAAACAACAGTGTGAGAAAAACCGTATTTAAAAAAGTCAGTACAATATGTTAGATGAAAATTGTGTTTTACAACAAATCAAAACGACAGAAAATGAGACAATTTTTCTTGTAAAAAATGGTCTTTCTACTTTCTAAAGATTCAGTTTTTGTCCAATTTGAACACGAAAACTGTGTTTCTCTCAGAGCGGCAGCAAAGTGGCCATCTCCACCACCCCCTTTGAGAACACGTCCATCAAAACCGGCCCGGCCCGGAGGAACAGCTACAGGAGCAAGATGGTGAGGTGTGGAAAGAAGCCCAAGAAGGAGAAGACGCCGGAGAGGTAAATGAACGTTACATGCACAACAAAAATCCCAGAAAGTCTCATCTCCGTCGTGAATACAGAAAATTAAGCAGCACAACACAATGCAATCATTCAATTTAGGCAGGTAAAACTCAACACCAAACCCCTCATAAGAGTCCTCCTTTTGCACAGCTTATAGCAGAATTGCTGGCATTTTTTATTTAAAGCAAGTTTAAAAAGTATATATATATAAAGTATGATTCTCTGGATTTGGAGAAAAATTGAGAAATTACAAAATAATCAGGTTTAAGTGGAAAACATGACATTCATAAAGAAAAATTCAGCACGAGGAGGAATCGAGTCACCAGTGAAGTTTTTCCCCATGAAATTATAGAATCCTCAGATTTTATAAAAGAAAAAAAAAAAAAATCAAATATTGAGGCGTCGTCGTCGAAAAGCAGCAAATCATTTGTGAGGCAAACAATGTAGAATCTGATTTTTTTTTCTTTTTTGTCTTATGCTTCTTTTTTCATATGTTAGAGAGATTATTTAAAGTTTTGAATGTTTTTTTGCAGAAACACTAAAGAAACATCGAAAATGTTCAAGTTAGATTGTGTTTTGGTTTATGTTTATTACATTTCTGTTTTATTTATTCATATTTTAACTGTGTTTTGGTTTCTGGCATTTTATTTTATTATTATATTAATGGCAATTTCTTTGTCTTATTTGATTTGTTGATGTGCTCAGGGCAACCTCAGGCGCTTTTCTCCTGTCGTCCAGTAGGGGGCAGACACGCGCCGACATGTGATCCTGGTTTCTGTGTTTCTGTCCTCCGGTTTCAGGCGGCGTTCTCTTTTCAGGCGCTTCGCGATGCAGCCGTCTCCTCTGCTGCACACCAGCCGCAGCTTCTCCTCCCTCAACCACTCCCTTTCCTCCGGTGAGAGTCTCCCTGGCTCCCCCACCCACAGCCTCTCCCCTCGCTCCCCCACCGCCGCCCTCCGCCCCTCACCAGACTTCACCCAGTCAGGTGGAGATTTTATCTTCTCGTGATAAAATCTGATCCAGAAATCTTTCACAGAGCTTCTTGTGCAGCTGTTAATTACTTTTTTTTTTGTTTGTTTCTCCGTCTTCCCGCAGGGGGGAACTCGTCGCAGAGCAGCTCCCCCAGCTCCAGCGCCCCCAACTCCCCCGCGGGCTCGGGCCACATCCGGCCCAGCACCCTGCACGGCCTGGGCCCCAAGCTGCCGGGTCAGAGGCTCCGGCAGGGCCGCCGCAAGTCCGTCAGCGGCATCCCCCTCTCCCCTCTGGCCCGGACGCCGTCCCCCACCCCCCAGCCCACGTCTCCCCAGCGGCCCCCCTCCCCGCTCTTCAGCGGACACACTGTGGCCATCTCCAAGACGACCCCGGCCTTCCCGGCCAATATCCACTCCCCCCCGACGATCGTGCGCCACATCGTCTGCCCCAAAAGTGCGGAGCCGCCCCGCTCCCCCCTCCTGAAACGAGTCCAGTCCGAGGAGAAGCTGGGCCCCTCCTACACAGGGGACAAGAAGCACCTCTGCCCCCGCAAGCACAGCCTGGAAGTGACTCAGGAGGAGGTGCAGGATGAGGAGCTGAACGATCACAGCGCTGACGAGACGTCCAGCGAGGCGCTGCCCGTCTCACGCCTCCGGCCCGTTGAGCAGGGCTGTCTGAAGCGGCCCCCCAGCCGGAAGATGGGCCGGCAGGAGTCCGTGGAGGAGCTGGACAAGGAGAAGCTGAAGTGTAAGATGGTGGCGAAGAGACAGGACTGGTCTGAGAGGAGAGAGTCTCTGCAGAAGCAGGACGCCCTGCACGACTGCGACACACTGCCCCCCTGTGGCGAGGACAGGAGCGACGCCTTTCTGATCCGAAGCAAAGCCAAATCCCAGAACGTTCCAGAACTGAGCCCAGCGGACGGCAAAGCAGCCGGTCCCACCCTGAAGGACGTGCTGTACAAAAAGCTGTCCTCGCGAGTGTCTGAGGGCATCTCCGAGGCTTCCAGCAGCAGCAGCTGCGACAGCGACGGCGGCCCCGCCCACCCCCGACAGGTTAAGGACACTCTGAAGCCCGAGCGGCTGGACTTCAAAGCCCCCAACATGGAGTTCACCAGGAAGAGGCTGTCCTTCGAGGAGCGGGACGACTGCATGTGTCGGCTGTCGCCCGGCATCCACGAGAACCTCCACTTCGGCTCCATGAGGTCCAAGAGCCTGCAGCTGGACGAGCACCTGAAGGGGGGGGCGCACCCCAGCCCCGACGGTGTGAGTCCCAAGCTCTTCTCTGGGAGGGGGGAGAGCGCCGTGGAGAAGCTGCAGCTCATCTCGTCTGCAGAGTCGCAGCTCAGAAAGACGTCGTCCGACTACAAGCTGGAGGGGCGCCACGTCTCCTCGCTCAAACCTCTTGAAGGAACTCTGGACATCGGCCTCCTTTCAGGTCCCAGAGTTTCCAAGACGGAAACTTTTTTCCCCAAAGTGACGGACAACGCGGGCGACGGCGCCGCTGCAACCTCCCCCGTCCGGCTCCAGAGCCCGACAGAGCGACAGAAGAGCCTCGCCTCCCTCAGGGGCGCGGACAGGATGAAGAGCCCGCTGACCTCCTGCCTCGGCGCCGAGGTCGCATGTTCGGGAAACGGCTCGGCGGTTTCCAGGGAAACGGCGGGAGCAGCAGAGGGAAAAAGCTTTTCTGAGAAAGCACAACCCAGAGAACCGTCGAAGGCTTCGCCCTGCAAACCCGAGGCCTTCGCCGTCAAACAGGAGAGCAGGAGCGGCGCCAAGGCTGAGCACAGAGGCCCACGGCACGCCTCTCACTTCTCCTCCTGCGGAAGAACTCCCTCCATACGGGAAGTGAGCAACGAGGACCAGGAAGAGGAGGCGGAGCAACAGGAGGAGGAGGTCGCAGCAACACGACGTCACACCACAGCAGAACAGAGGAGTCTTTGAGTTCTGCAAAGCTGGCGGCGACTGCGGCTGCAGCTGATCCATCACCAGAATCTGCTCTGGATGCAGGACAGCCTCCCAGCTGCAAGGGGGCAGAACCTGCTGCTCAGAACCGAAACAGAACCTCCGGCTCCACACAGCAGCAGCCCCACGTCCCAACCGCAGGATCTGCTTCTGAGCAGGACGGAAAAACCGCAGACAAAGCTGCTGCCAGGGTGCCACAAAACATCGCCAACGCAACACAACCTGGCGACAACTCTGCCGCCGCAGACGACAAGAGAGGCCTAGTGTCACCCAGAAGGAAAGATCCAGAATCCAACGAGGATTCAGGAAGAAAAGACGAAACTGTCAAAAACCTTTTTGCTGCTGCAAACCTGCAACTTACAGCAAATGCAGCTGTTTCCAGTCTGAAAGGCAAAGCCAGCCCTGAACCGCAACCTGCAACGCAAATCGCAGCACACCTCACAACACAACCTGCAACCAAATTTACGACACAACATGTAACACAACCTGCAGTGCAATCCACATCACTACTTGCAATACAACCTGCAACAAAGCATACAACACAAACTGTATCGCAGCCTACATCCCCACTTGCAACACAACCTGCAACCACCCTTGCAACAAAACCTGTAACACAATCTGCAGAGCAACCCACATCCCCACTTTCAACACAATCTACAGCACAACTTGGTAAACAACAGTGGCAACCTGCAACTAAACGTTTAGCACAACCTGCAACCCAAACTGCAGCACAACACACAGTTCAAACCAAATCACCACTTGCAACCCAACTTCAAATGCAACCTGCAGCTCAGTCCACAACAAAATTTACAACACAACCTGCAACACAGCCAACATTGCAACCCAGCTCCCAACTTTTAACACAAATTCAAAAGCAACCATCACTGCAACCTGCATCACCAACTGCGGCACAACCCATTGTGCAACCGAGATCACCACTGGCAGCACAACTTCAAAAACAACTTGCAGTGCAACCTTTCCCACAAACTGCATCTCAGCTGGCAGCTGCGCCTGCAGCAGCTGCGCCTGCAGCAGCTGCGCCTGCAGCAGCTGCGCCTGCAGCAGCTGCGCCTGCAGCAGCTGCGCCTGCAGCAGCTGCGCCTGCAAAGGAGCGAACCGTCAAATGCAGCTCGATCCTCAAACAGCTCCAGGAACCTGCAGCCATTAAGCAAACGCAGGACGAAGCGGCTTTTCTGACGCCTGAAGAGTCCGTGCAGCTCAAAGATCCTGCGGCAGAGTCCAAAGCCAAAGCCCCGCCCCCTAAAAGTCTGAAGGCTGCGGCTCCATCAGCAGCCGTCAGACCTAAAGACCTCACGCCCAAGACCCAGACCCATCCGGACCCCAAACCTGCAGCTCAGCCTCAGCCGCCTCCATGCACCTCTCAGCCTGACCTGCAGAAACCTGCGGCAAAGAAGGACTCCAGCCTCAAACCCGACAGCCAGAAGGTCCCAGAAACCAGAACCGGCGCCCCGGACAGGCAGCCGGTCTCCAGCCGGAAGGAGCCGGCAGACAGGAAGAAAAAGGAGGAAGTCCCGCCTCCACAGAAGAACACTAAACGAGATTCGAACCGGGCGTCTCCGTCTGCTGACAAAGACAGGTGTCGGCCGCAGAAGGAGTCGCCGCGCAGCAACAGGAAGTGACATCACATCCAGTTAAAAAACAAACAAACATGAGGCACATGTCTCAGCATCCCCGCGCTTTTTTTTTTGTTTTTTTTTTTTGTTTCAGGACCGGGCAAGCTGTTCCACGCCGATGTCTGTGCTCTGAATGTACCGTCTGTTTGGGAATGTTTGGTTTCAGCCGAACTTTGTGCAATCCGTGATCAGCGGCTCCGAGCCGGAAAACCGCCGCCGTAAGAAGATTTGAGCTGCCAGAGGTCTTCCCACGCAGGAGATCTGTGCTGCGCTGAGGAAACGGCGTTCCGTCTTCTCCAAAAAAAACAAAAAGGAAAAAGATTTCATGTAAATCCAATATATATAAGGGGCCTTAGATTCACGGGGAATAATTTGCTCACATTCCTTTGACATCTGTACATATTGATTTTTAAGCAATATGCTGTAAATAGAACCTTGTCCAACACGGAGCTGACTCGATTGTCTTACATGTGAAGATTTTGCTGCTCGTGGAAGATGTGAGCCACGTTTTCTGGTGTTCTCAAAAAGCGTCGAGCAGGAAGCTGGAGGGTCTTTCTGAAAATGTAGCACGAGATGAAGAATGTTTGCCGGAGGCAAAAAAACAAAAACTAGAAGAATAGAAGTTTCATGAGGGTTCCTGAGAGTTTGCATGAAATCCACCGGACGAACCCCCCCTGCTTGTGATCGTATCTCCTGCAGCTCTTTCCCCCTTTCTGGGTTTTTAGAGGCCTTTTTTTTCAAGCGACGTCCAGAGCCTGTAGTGTTAGCAGAATGGGAAAAAAAAAAAAAAAAAAAAATCCACTAAAGTTGATTCGCTGTGATTTAAGAGGTAGTGACTGACTTCAGTCTGAACTGTGAGAACAGAAGCACCTTATCTGCGTCTTTTCTTTAGTCCGCTGATCAAAACCTCAAAGCACATCAGTGTTTGTTTACAAAGCATCATGGATGTATATTTTGTATATCGTCGAGTTGCCAAAATCTGTGTGAGATGATGTCGCTTCTAGCCGTGTTGCTCCTTTGGCCTCTGGGACGTTTCGTTCGTGCCGTAATCTCGGTGTCTGCTCTCCGTTTTCTTCCTTCCTGTGTGCAAAACTAAAAGTGTTTTGATGAACATGGTTTGTCTTTTAGAAAATGTGCAATAAAAGTGTTCTGAGTTTTTGTATTTTCCAAGAAGCAAAGCTCTATGGATGTCATAGATGTTGTATATTAACAGATATTTATACTTATGTTGCGTAAAATTGAAAATAAAATGAAATTCTGAGATTTTGTTTGGATTTTTCTCCGTCTCCGTTCTTGTAAAATCTTTAAATTCTCCTCAGATAGGATTAAAGCAGTTTTTTCCCCTATTCTGTAAACTTCACTTAATTATTTAGTTAAAGAGTCAGAAAATACTTCACTAAACATTTCATGATTGCAGCTCTCAATTTTTATAAATGAATAGAATTGACCCTTTAGCTTCTGACTCACCGCTGTTTGCCGGTGACGTGGGAAGGATGCCGACCTGCCGTCAGCTTATTTGCATTCCAAATTTAACCTGAAGGGTTCAAAAAAGTGCGTAACTTTTAACATTTTAGGTTAAAAAAAACAGCCAGATTTATGACCCATAATTGTGAGACCCCTGTGGAGAAATCCTTGGAACATTTTCTAGAGTTTCTTGGAAGCTCACCTGCTTTTCCTACTGTTTTTGCCTTGGCTTTGCTTTGTTTTTGTTTTTTTTTTAGTTTCATCGTTTCACTTTAAACACTTAAGATCTTTGTTATAAAACATAACAAACATTTTAGGGTTTTTATGTTTTTTATGAAAACATCTACAGCTACGAGTAGCCGGGATGGCCCTGTGACCCCAAAAGGGACATAAACGGGTATAGAAGATGAACGATGAATGAGCTTCTCACACCATGATGTCATCCTTTTTTTTTTTTTTTTTTTAGTTTGAGGGAATTTTGAGTTGTCAATGAGAAAAATCAGTCCAGTCAAAACTGCTGCAAGACAGGTTTACTAGAGCAAATTGTAAAATAGGGAAAAAAAAAATGTTCAGAAAGGGCCCCAAACTACGAAGGCTTAAGTAGAGAGGTCCTCCTCGCTGCTGCAGGCCCTGTGGTGCCCCGCACCACCAACAGGGGGCAGCCTGTCTCTGGTTGTTCAGCAGTAAAGCAGGCCCTCTGTTGTTGGAGCTGCAGAGCAGTAATGACAGGGCAGCATGTCAAGGCGTGCCGGCTCCCCTTTTAGACGTCAGCAGCCCTAATGGGGGGGGGGCTCCTGAGGCCCCCCACCACTCTGTAGTTCAACGTTGTTACGGGTAACGGTGGTCGGGGTCCTCACAATACTTGATTGGAGGAAGTAGAGCCGCAGCTCCTGCTGCTCCAGTGCAGAACTTTGCTGTGACTCATTTATTAGCATTAATTGGCTCTGTGTTTCATCTTCACCCCCCCCACCCACCCCCCACCCTCCAGACTGGAACGATTTTCTCCCCTCGACACTCTTCCCTCTCATGTATTCATCACAGCTGCAGACCTCAGTCGTCGTAAAATAAAGCAGACAATGAAGGAAACGTATCCACGCATGCAGCCGAGCCACCGGGGGTGAAGGCCGAGGATGTGACCCCGCCACGTGCTTTGTTATCAGCAGGGTGGGGCGTGGAGGGCAGGGAGGTGCTCAGACCTGTGTGTACGTCAGAGAAAGTGAAAGGGAGGGGGGGGGATTATCAGTCTGCCTCCATTTCACCTGAAGATCAAAGATCAGATTCAAAAGCTGATTTTTTTTTTTATTATTATTGTTGTTTGGGAAAAAGCAAACTAAAGCGGATTTCACTGCCGAAAACATCGTAAAAAATCCAGTTTTACTTTTCGCATTCCTGTTTTTACTCCGTGGCCTTAATTAAAATCTTCTGCTGCTTATTTCCTGCAGAAGTAACATAATTACTGCAATTAAACCCCCATGTGAGTAATCTAATTCTGGTCTTGATGTTCTCCGTGGAAGAAGTGTTGTGACCAGCTGGAGCCGACGCTTGGACCAGCACAGATGTCTGAAATCTGAAAGGTTACAGCAAACCTACCAGAAAGCAACAGAGCTCATTAATCAGAGAAGTGAGCGGGCCGGCGGGGTCCCTCCACCGGACTGCAACACAAAGCATGACTGGAGTTCACCAAGAGGGGAATGGAAGCCCCTCCTGCATGGTTCAAGTCCTTTCTCACAGGGACAGACGTCCGACTAGGCAGCAAATCCTGAAAAGCTGGTGTCTTGTCTGAGTTTACTTTCACACTGTGCCCATGAGAGTGGACTAGACCACCTTGAATTATCATGCGGTTTCAGCAGATGCTAATTTGTGGGGGCTAAGCTAACGGCTGAAACATTGGCAGAATCTAAATTCATTCTCTACCCCTATAGCTTCTCCCTTTTTCTTCGATAGGGACATTGGAGCTGTAACGGTGTCCCAACATGGCTTTTCTTTTTTTTTTTTTTTTTTTTTAAGGAGGAGCCGCAGTGACTCGGGGCCGGCTACAGTGGGACGCAGCGGGTGTGCTCAGAAGCACAAAAGTTTACATTTTAAATGTAACTACTGAGTTTTATGTCAGTTACGCACTAACATAGGTCAACGTTTTCAACCGGTGTGCCGCACCACACCTGACCGTGAGACATTACCCATTTTCACTGATCTAAAAATCATTTCCCATCTCCAGGATTTCAGCTCGTTGTTCATCCAAACAGGTCCTGATAGAAACACTGAGTAGTTAGGAATATAACAGATCATAAAATACCACGATTTAGCCACAGTTTCAGCTGTTTTCTGAAAAGTCTCGCCCCTTTAACTGTCTCCACCAATCATTCTTGGAGGTTTAATCACATGTCATCAGTCTGACCAATCAGAAGTGGTTAAAGTCTTCACTTCCTGGTTCTGATTCTGCTCATAAAGTCTCTCAGTTCCAACAAAAATACCAGCTAAAGCTTGTCTTTAGCGGTGTAGCTTTCCACAGAATCCGGTGTCAGACCGTGGAACAAGAGAACAAAACCATGAAGCTCAGAGACGCAAGTCTGTCTGCATTCGGCGTATTTTTGCACTACATCTCCCATGATGCATTGGGTTAAAGTGACAGCGTCTCAGCGCACAATGAGTCTTTCCTGCAAAACGTCTAGAAACAACAACGAACACATCAAACAGTTTTTAAATCTTCTAACTTAACTTTTATTACATCTTTTAGAAAAAAAACAGCTGCAGCTTCCAGCTTTTTCTGTCACAATGATCTCAAACATGCATGTGAGATAATTGAGGGACTGTAGATCAATACAGACTGAGTTTCTCCTTTTTTTTAATTTTTAGATGCTGATATGCCGCGGGATTTTTGTCATGGTTAAAGTGTGCCGTGGCTCAAAAAAGGTTAAAAAACACTGACATAGATAACACGCGACTATTGATGATGTCATCAAGTGGTAGTAATGTCCAGATTTGACACTATTTTCCCATAACTCTCCGCTTGGAGGGATAAACGTAGGGGTACGGAGGAGCCGTAGGGGTCGCGAATGAATTTGGATTCGGCCATTGACTGTACATGAGAACTGGACTTCATCCGTGGAAAATGGTTTACTTACAGTGTAGGTACCGTAACCATTCGGCCTGACGTTTTAACGTGAGACCACCTGCTTTAAATCGGGCATCTGATTGCCCAGTTTATAATTTGAATGACACATTGTTCCTGAATTCCCTTACTAGTCCATCCTATTGGGCATTTGACATATTTTTGGAGTGTCTCAATCTAAAATACTAAAATCAAGAGCCCTTGAAATTTCCCAGAAGTCTCTGCAAACAGAGTGCACCAATGCTCACAAGATTGGTGAATATAGACCACAATGCATTGCGTTCGAACGATTTTTCATTTGTTTTTTTTTTACAAACCATCTACATTTTCATCTTCAGATCACAGTGGACTCATGATTAATCAATCATAATTATTAGGATTTTACTTCGGGAAATTGGTGATGTCATATTTGGCGTTTAAAAAAAAAGTTGAGTCCAAAATGCATTAAAATCCATATCATTGGAAAATCCTGCACTATGTCTTTAGGGGTTAGAAAGTAGTGAGGGAATTTGGACATTAGGTGTTGGCATTAAGCAACCCCGCCCCCTTTTCCCTTCTTTTTGCTGAGGGCTCTGTATATCTTACAGCCCCTCACACCATTAACCTAACATTACCAATGGAACAAAAATAGTGATCAATATTAGAGCTTTACAGCTGAACAGTTTTGAAGCACATGAATTTTTTTGTCAACAAGCGAATGCATCAGAATGGTCATATTTTCCACATCACAAAAACAAGCGTTTTCAAACCGCGTTTTTTCGTCTGCTCCTGATTTACAAGGAAGTAACACTTTGAAAAAGCAATTTTGAGCTTCATTTTCTTCATGTATGTCTTTTGCCGTCAGAAAAATGCCAAAGAACAACAACTTTTGTAATGTTTTTGTTGTTATAATAAACCTTAAAAGGACAGGAAAATTGCTCTTTTGTTAGTTTACATTAAGGTTGAAAACTTTGTCCCTCCAACATCTGGTGGGATTCCGCTTTGGTCCTCGCTCTGCCTCCCTGTTTGTTTTCCAACTGCTGCTTAGCTGGATCAGGTGACTCTACGTTTTGATGGACTGAACACACCTGATCCAGGTAAACAGCAGCAGGTAGGATGTGGATATTTGGGAAACTGAGAGCTCTGCAGAACCTCACTAATTTTGGAGATATTGCAAATAAAAATATTACATTTCAGAGCACGAATCAACACAATACTTAGAAAATTATTTGTTCTTTACTGAAACAAAACAATAGTTTCATTTATATTTCAATAATCCCAGAAGGGAAAATTAAGATTTGAGCTCCTTGAAAAATGCAATGTGCTGTGTCCGTCCTGGAAAACAGCAGCAGTCTGTCGTTCACAGATCAGTCCGTGTTTAACAAATCGCGTCACCTCCTAAAATTACAATCACTTTTCCAAATACAATAGGTGATCTGCTAACTGAGATGCAAGTTGAAAAAAAAAAATAATCTGACGTCTTTATTTTGAGGAAACAATAAAGAGAAAAACTTGAGCCAAAAAAAAAGCAAAAGTCTCGTTCTGCAGAAGCTGAAGCTGCAGGTGAGGAAAGCCTCACACTCACGTGTGCACACATCTCACATGCACTTCCATGGAGAGGGGCTACAGGAGAACCCCCCCAAGGCAGGAAGATAATGATCGGGATTTTATTAAAATCCTGCAGTTTTCTGCAGACTCCAGGAGGGGGCGGGGCTTCTGCCTGAACCGGTTGGTTAGTTTTTGTTTAGTGTGCAATGTTATCGGCCTCTCAGATCGCTGTGCAGGAATTTCGTTCCCTTCTTTCCATTGTTTCAGTGAGGTGTGCAGGCGGCCGTTCACGAGGGCTCCCTTCAGGTGTGGCCTGTCTTCGGCTCCGCTGGAGTTTCGTCGCTTCATCTCCACACTTTGTGTAGCTGCTTGACTTTTGTCCAAAGTTGTCCCCTTTTGACGGAAAGCGTCATGTTGGACTCTGGTGTATTAAGAGTTCATGACAGACGCTGTGACCTCAGATTGTTGCAGAACAAGCCCACACAATCAACACTCCTCCCCCATGTTTGAAAGCTGGCATGTTGTTCGCTGATGAAGCATATTATGACAGCGCTCACCGCAAAAATGAAGCTTCTTCAGTGTTTTTCTTAACATTTAGCTGATGTTGGTCTGAGATTGAGCTCATGGGTTGACGTCTTTTTTTGAGTTTTTTTTAGCAGCACGGTTCACTTTAAAATCTGAAGTTTCCCAGAAAGCCTTTCAGACCATGTAGGCCAAATGGTAAAGAATCTGAGATCTTCTCTGGGGGCTATGCTTTGGTCACATGCACCGGGTTTTTGGGTTGTCTGGCCCGTGGAGGATCATAGAGAGGCGCGGCTGCATCTTAAGGGGATCGCAAGTATGTCTTGCAGTTCTCTTAAGGCTCGTACTGCCACCTTAAGGGATGTCATGAAAATGGAACGTACCTTTGTCTGCGTGTGGTGAGTATTCGTAAGGCTAATTGAAGTTGCATTCACTTTTGACGTACGGCGCATGGTGTTGTACGTGCCCTTGTGCCAAACACTAGTTGTTGTGTAAGGTGGCCATACTGACTTCTTGCTTACCGTGCACAAATGGTGCAAGCATGGCGTGTTCACGTGACACCCAATTCCCCTTAGGACGCCCGAGGGACACAGACACCAACTACACTGATTGTCTAACCCTTGTACTATCCTATGGGGTCCAGATGACCCAATCCTTACATTGACGTGTTATCCCTACCACGACATGTCAAAGTGCCTAGGATAGCACAAGGGTTATTTTCCTCATTTCTGACAGTCAGACTGCACTGACTTGAGCAGTACTGACAGGCTCCTTGTACAGAACTGGGGGGCTTGAAAAAATGAAAAAACCGGATGACACACCAGTATGTCACCTACTTCCCCCTTATGTGTCTACCAAGTGTTCACTACACCAGCAGCATGCCTATATAGCAAAATATGCACAAACATTTTTGCTCTACGAGGTCACCGAGTGGTCTGCGATATTTATATCTTGTGCGGGCCACCTGCGTGCCCCCCCTACAGGTCGACCCATTTTTCCCCCCATAGATCATATCCACCATTCAGGGCAGTTGAGATTAAGGAAAAAAGTTGGTTGAACTGGCGTCCAGTTCTCTGTTTTTAGCAATCATTCCTACTTGGAAAGCCCCCCCCACTCCACTGTGTCCCCAACAGTTTAAAGTCACCAGATCCATTAAATTCCATCTCATGTTTTGGGAAATTTTGAAAACTTTCTTCTGGATTTCTTTATTAAAAATCATCCCCAGCGGAAGAAGATGGATGTTTACATCGATTTGTTTTTCTTTTTTGCTTTACTTCTGAATTCATTCACTTGATTTTTTTTTTGTTGAGTGTTGACGATGAGAAACCATTCAGTTTAGGCTGTCATAGATGTTGTGTGTAATCCATCCCTACAACTGCAAGACTTTTACAAGTTTCCAATGTACTGTAAAACAGCTAAGTTCTAAATGTATCCATTTTTGTGCTATAAGGCGCACAGTAAATACGTTAACTTGGCTAATGTGTCGCGGTGTCGGACTGTGATTTTTATGTGTTGTAAGCAAGGTTGGGAGTTAGCGCAGTTACGTTTACATTTGTTGAAACAGTATCAGTCTTTTTGACGTGTTTCAAAAAAGGTTGGGAGTCACAGATTTTGTAAAAACAATAACGCGGCCAACGCTTCTAGCGTGGCTAACGTGTAGCCACTGACCGTCATAGTTTCACGCCATCCTTCTGGTTCCAGTCAAATGAAGTCAACTTCATAACATGGACTTCTCGATGCTGGAACCAGATGGTCAGTCTGAGTCAACATTTCTATGGCATCTACTTTCGCCAATCAGGAGTGAGCTTTTTGGAAAACCACGCCCCTTCCACTGAGAGTAGGCTACACAAAATCTCTTAACCAGTCAGGCACCACATGCTTTTGTTGAGACATTTGACTGGCCAGCCTATAACTAATGATAAAGAAATAATAGTGAAGAAAAATTAAGGATAATCGAGAACATGTTATTAAAAAAATGCACCATAGCAAGAATGGCTATTCTGACCAATAGAATGACTAACAGCTGTTTATATCTATATAGAAGGCTCTGGAACTTTGGCTTTCTGGTACCAGTGGGTACTTCCTGTTTGAAACGCCAGGGGGGAGGGGTCACTCAGTCCAGTTCAAGTGTACAGTTTATGTGTGTAGCATGTTGCAAACAAGTTTTTAGAGTTTCTTTGAATGCACCTTATAAAGTTTGACTAACTGACAGGTTTATCTCTGACTCTTTTGTCTCGGCTTGCAGTTCGGCGCGCCTTTGGTGAGGAAAATCCAGTAGTCGCAAAGTTTTTATGATTTTAGACTTACAGACACTAATTTGAGAATACTGTGGGACACATTTAAGACAAATTAAAGAAACTCTTAAAACTTCGTAAACTTTTTGGACCTGTGCAAAAAAAAATTTTTTTTAAATCTAACCTAAAGTTTTTCTGTAATGTTTTTTGCCAATTTGTAGCCGCAAAGTAAGAGGCAAACGATTAAACCAGTCCCTACAGACTTGCTGTACATCCAACGGTATCGTGGCTGTTTTATGAGGTGTCAAATGATGAACAAACGGCTGCTATAGATTTGCACTCAGGATTCTAGAAAAGGCAAAACAACAACCAAAGTTTGGGATGAGGAAGAACATTTAAAGCTGAACCAGACAAAACAGTAGAAAACTTGCTCAGGGAAATGAGTTTGGCTCAGACATAACACCTCTGATAATGAACTTAGTGAAAGTGAACGCATTTCTGGTTTTGTGTGCAAACACTGAAAGGGACTAAAGTGCAGGTAGGGAAAACAGCGGTGGGAAGACGGCTTGTTCCCGCACAGCCGTGCAATCGGAGACGCAGATAAATCCACTCTGTATTAACTTTGCTGCTGGAATTTGTTCGAGTACACTCTGTGACTTGGGGAGCAGCCAAGACTTCAGCCCCGCTCTCATATCTCATGTTGCAACTCATGGCTCGGGGCCGAGCTGGCGTCCTCAGCCGCTGGGCCGTCACGCACTGGGGGGAGGAGCTTCGTGGATGTGGAGGAAAAGAATGGCTGCTTCTGTTTCAGAAGTGACAGCCGTCCTCCTTTTGTTCTGGACTCTGAGACACTTCGCCCCGTCACATTCTCTCAGTTTGCTTTTTTTTCCCCAAATGTAATCAAGTGTTTCAGCTAATTGGTGTCATTGGTTGAAGAAATGGAGCAGCAGGGAAATCAGTGCTCACAGTTGTGCAACAGGCGGTGGCGTCCGTCCTGTGACTTCTTCGCTCTCCTGATATTTTGTCTGCTTCTCGTGGATGAAGCAATGTGGACAGAAGGAAAAGAGTCTCTCCAGCGCGGGTGGAGTCTGCCTGAGCGTGGGCGGGTAAACACAACAGCAGCCTCTCATGGAGGTTATGATCGGGGCAGGATTTCAGCTTTTGAACTCGTGAAAGTGGAGCATTATTGAAACAAATACACGGCGACTTTCCTGCAGCTGCGTATGAAGCAGCTTCAGGACTTGAGGGAGAAAGACAAAAAAAACAACAACTTGAGGTGCCTCCTTGTGTGGCCGAACACAAACGATGAAGGCCTCTGTAGTTAAACACAAAGTGATGCTCATGATGAAGATGATGTTTGCCTAAATGCTATTGTGGTTTCTGTGTAAATATTGAGTGTGCAGACACGCTGCAAGTTCCCAAACACTATCGCTTTGGTTTCATGTTCTGAGCTGGCGTCTGTTTGAGGACAGTCGAGTGTTCAGTCAGGTTCATTCCAGTTCTGTTCCTGGGCGTCGGTCTGAAGAAGGAAAAAAACAAAACGTCCAAAGAACACGGTTCCATTAAACGTCTAACTGTAAACAATTAGGAGAAGTCATGCACCAGATGAAGTGGAAAGTAGAAAAGTCGATGTGACAGATCAGAATTGCAGCTGAACGGCTTGCTCTTCATCTGCTGCAAAGGCTGGAGCTCCCATTTTCATTCATTTGTGTGCATTTGATGTGTTGAGGTTGTAAATGATTCCCAGTTATTGCATGTCCTTTTTCTTACTTTAGTAAAAGAAGTCGTAAACAAACAAAGAGAGCTTGTGTGAAAGCCAGTCATGAAGGCATTTAAGGTTAAGGCGACTGGACCCAGACACAGACGCATCAAATTTAGAGAGTTGGCAACAATTTAACCTTATAAAACTTCACAGAATTATGACTTTTGAAGATTAAAACTCATGGAAATTCTCATCAACATCCCATAAACTCAGCTTTCAGGCTCTTTTTTTAAACCTCAGAGAATCCTTAGATACATCTATAGAGACAACTCTGAGAATAAATGTAAAATACCAAATTTAAAAACTCAGTGACCAACAAGTGTTTCTGCTTGTACGTTTTCCGCAGAGTGGGACCGTTGGCATAGAGCAACCCCGTGCCCCCTTTCCGTCACCCATAATTGAGCCCTCCGGTTTCATGCTTTCCCGCTAGCTTAAATCCCCTCACACCCCCAAGCTAACATTACCGGTTTAACCCCCCCCCCCCCAACGTATTTTTTACGTCCCAAATACGATCTTTTTCAAACAGCAATACTCAGAAATGCAATTAAAGCAAATTTTTCTCGATACGTGTCCTCCATTATTAAAAAATGCAATTTAGATGGAGTTGGTCTTTAGGACCCAAAGTGATTTACAGTCACAGTCGCACACATGCCCTTACACACTGATGGCGCCAACCCATAAACCACCAGCTGCAATGTGGTGTCCAGTTTTATGGCCCTGCAATCTTCCAATCAGTCACCACTACATACGTCTAAATAATTAAGAAATTCAACTTTGTAATGCTTTGAGATGCATCAATTCATTCAATAGCTTTCTAATTCATTCAGCTACATGCTCTGTGACGTTAAGGTGTTAATACTGTATTTGATATTTACTTAACACTCAATAATGCGTTAACTAACATTAGTAAAGGGATCCTAATTGACCCCTATTGTAAAGTGTTACCATATTAGAACAAACAGCAAAACAATAAAAATAATCATTTGGTTAAGGAAATTCTGTCACCTGACTAAATTTAGACGACATCTTCTTAAATGTATCCAACAAACTTTGATTTCTGATTATTTTAGTCCTTGACTTCTGTTGTTACAAGCCTTTATTTGCAACCCATTTTACAAAAAAATGTAAAGTCTGCCACCAGTAAACATAGCCTGCAACTTTAAAATAGCTACAACCAAATTTAATCTAAAAAATAAACATTATGATTGTTGTTTTTTTTTATTGTGATTCCACATTTGTTCAATTATTGTTTCAAAATCTGGAGAAAAAGGAGCTCTGATTCTAACACAGACATGGGATTCCACCTTAAATGCAAAAAGATTCTTCAAAGAATTCTTAAAGGTGCTGCCTTCATCTGCTGGAAGCAAAACCAACGTTCAACTGAAAGCCCCACTATCTTGAAACAATGATACTAACTAGTTAATCACCAAGGGCAACCTCTTCTGTCTTACACTTTAAACCAATCCCAACATCCACCCCGAGGTGCAACCACTAAGCCGCTGCAGACAAAGCTGACAGAGCAGGTGAAGCGCCTTGAGTGTGGGTTCATGTGGGTTAAAAACTGCTATTTAAAGCAGGAACTCAGCACGCTATCGTGACAGCACATGTCTGGAGACAAGACTGAAAGTTGGAAAAAGAGAGAGCTGCATCATCTGCATAGAAGGGCATTTCAAGTATAGTTGCAGGGAGGAGGAAGGGGAATTAAATAAGGTGTTCAAAAAAAAACCAGCAGCACAGAGATGCATCTTTGATGTGGTTGGATGTAAAATTGCAGCTGCAAAATGCAATGCTTAGACTCAAATCATTCAGGAGCTTTATTGATTGTAATTAAAGTGATGTCAGCAATAAAAAAGACAACTCCACAGCACAGCTGATTGGTAATCCCTCTTCCTGCTGCAGAGAGAATGAGTGTGAAAGGTCAAGCATGGGACTGAGCTTAGAGTCAGGGGTTAAGAAGAAAAAAAGAGGATGAAGAGGACGATGGGGGTAAAGCAGATCCCTCTGGTAGACACATCGCCGGGGTCTGGGCTTGGATGAGTGACATGACCCCAGTGTGGTCCCACACCGAGCGCATTATTGAGCGTCTGAGTGGGATTTAACGTCCAAGACTTAACACAGATCAGCCTCTGATTCCCTGCCTCAGGAAAAGCCCGGAAGGGGGGAGGAACGAAGAGAGAAGCATTAATGAGTTCTCTAATGAAAGCTGCACCTGAAACATAAAATCTCCAAAAGGAAAAAAAATCTATGATTGCTTCTGTATTAGCATGCAGAGAGAATTCCACTTTTGAATTTTCGTTTGACCTCAAAGCTAAGTCACCTCGGGCTAAATGTTAACTATCTGGACATCGTCATGAAGCACGAAAGCTGCAGAGCCATTTCCATTCTTTTAGGTGAATATTAACCCGTTTCCGTTTGTTCCCCAACAAAACAAACGCATTTCAAATGAATTTCTGCATCAAATAATGTTCTCTGGGGAGACTTAACCATACTTTAAATAATTATGAGGAAGGCGATAAATATCAGAGTGCAGAGGAGTAGAAAGTGCAGCGAAACGCTTCCCCCTTTCACCAGGAAAAAGCTTAAAATAGAACAATTCTGTCTGCATGTTTTTGGATTATTTAGGACCTGCGCTGTGAAGTGCAAAACCCCAATGAGCGTTATGTAAACACATTCTCTGCACGCACAGCCCAAACAGCCACAGCTGGCTGAACTTGCGTAAGAGGGCCGGGCCGGGCTCAGACCCTGTACGCCATCTGGGTTTGTAGATCACTGGAAATCTGCTTTAGTTCAGGCCCGTGTCACAGGCACCAGCTGCATGGTCCTGCAACGGATGGATTAACATAAGTGCAGGATTGAGGCTGTCCCAGATAACTAGAGCATCAAAAGAGACCTTTCGGCCTGAGTGATTTCCAAAAGTGTTCATGGAACTTTACAGAGGCGGCCGAGAGGTTTTGAACGTGGCTGCTGACGAGCAGACCGGAGTTTTCCTGATTCACCTGAATGCATCTTCATCAAAAGAAGGGAACCTGTAATCTTTGACAGCTTGGCAAAGCTGCTTCTTCCAGTTTGTCCTCCAAACTTCAACCCAAACGCACATTTACAGGGAGAGAGTTCTAGTTTAGTTCAAAAGAAACATGGCAGCTTCTCTAGGCTTTTTATGCTTGTCACTAATTATTCTTGGGTCTTTTGATTATTTAGGATTAATTTATCTACCGTGAATATTTTAAATTTGGATCTTTTTTTTTTTTAAACTGACACTTTACTGAATCTGTTGCAAGAAAGCCGCAGAAATATTTGCAACATATTCAAGTAGCAACGTGAAAACCAAGAATATGCCAGCACTGGCTGGCGCTGGAAACATCTCCGACCTACTTTTGGTGGTTTAGCTGACTCACATCTGTGAGCCGAAACTCAAGTCTCATGAGCTGTGACTCAAGTCTCAAGGGTCGGACTCGAGACTCGTTAGTCGTGACTCCGCCTTTTAGCCATCTTTGCTCCGCCTCTAAGGCTTCTTTGCCCCACCTGAGACGTCATTTCTCCTCCTCTTTGCCATCTTTGCTCCGCCTCTTAGCCATCTATAATAATAATCAATACTTTATTTATCCCACAATGGGGAAATTCTTCTCTGCATTTTGACCCATCCCCCTGGGGGGAGCGGTGAGCTGCAGACTAGCCGCAGCTCGGGGGGCGACAGCTGGCTGGGGAGAGTGAGGATCGATCCGCCAACCCTTCGATGGTTGGACGACCTGCTCCACCGCCTCAGCTAAACTGCCGAGCTAAACTTTGCTCCGCCTTTAGCCACCTTTGCTCCACCTCTTAGCCCTCTTAGCTCAGCCTTTTAGCCATCTTTCCTCTGCCTCTTAGCCATCTTTTCTCTCCACCTTTGAGCCCTCTTTGCTCCACCTCTTAGCTCGGCCATCTTTTCTCCACCTCTGAGGCGTCTTTTTCCGCCTTTTAGCCTTCTTTGCTCCGCCTTTAGCCATTTTTGCTCCGCCTCTTAGCCATCTTAGCTCCGCCTCTTAGCCATCTTTGCTTTCCCTTTGGTACTTCTTTGCTCCGCCTGACGCGTCTTTTCTCCTCCTCTTAGCCGTCTTTGCTCCGACTTTTAACCATCTTTGCTTCACCTCTGAGGTTTACGTTCTCCTGCTCTGGGAGAACTTTTTTCTGCCTCTGAGAATATTACATTTAGCCTCTGAAGCACCTTTGCTCCGCCTTCCTGAGCTATGTGAAATGGCTCAAATCTCGTGGGTCGCGGCTCAAGTCTTGTGGCTAAAACAATCAACATTTTTTAAATAAAGCTTCAGAGATGGATTTTCATTTATTAGTTACTTTACACTTTTGGGACTGTCACTGTGGAGGATTCTGCATCTCTGCTGTGGCTGAGCTCCACGCCAGCTATCTGCTGCCCTCCCACTGTGTGTCATGATTCATAATTTATACCCCGACTGTCTTTAGGTGATGCATCTCCTATGAGGCAAACAAGCAAGGAAGCCAGAACATCTGCCCATAGACAGATGTTTCAGCCTGCATCCTTCCTCATCCTTCACTTCACTTTTTCAACACCTCTTACTATTCGTTTTTAGTCCAATTTTGTCAAAGCCCTAAAAGTTTTGGCCTGGCACTAAACTGTCACTAAAAAGTTGTTTTTTACATTGATTTTATTTTAGAAAAACATGAGTGTTTAGCATTCTTAAGCACTCTTAAGTTTGACCTTTTCACCAATTGCCTTTTTGCACTGATTTTTTTTCTTTTTTTTTGTGTGTGTAGAATTTCAAAGAGGAAGTTGTTGGAATGAATCCCAGCTGCCGTCCAGTAAGGAGGCAAAACCAAAAATCTGTAATTGTTGTGGTCCAGCCTTTCTCTCAAAACTCAGGTAAGTGTCATCTTCCTTTATTGCTCTACAATCTTTTTTTTTCTTTTGCTTTAACCTCCTGTTAATTTTGTCCGGTCAAAAATGTTTTAAATCCACCAAAAACTACAGTTCCCAGAGCCCCGCCCCTTCACATATGCATACATATGCCCCAAATCCTCTTAGGAAACCTAAAGGAGTTAATGCAGTGGTTTGAAGTAGAGGCATTCGAGTTTAGAATTATCCTCTACAGAAGACAAATTTGCATTGCTGGTAGTCAGGAGGTTAAGTTCAATCCTAAAACCTGACTTTAGATTTAGGTTTCGTTTCATTGCATTAAGGATTGACCTGCGACTATTGATGACGTCACTGAGTGGGAGTGACGTCCAGATTTGATGACACAATTCCATACATAGGGGTACGGAGAAGCCGTAGGGGTTGGCAATGAATTTGGATTTGGCCATCGACTGTACATGAGAACTGGACGTCATCCATGGGAGATCGTTTGCTCACGGCTCCATCCAAATCCAGTCAATTCGGTTGCCATTTTTTTTCCGCTATAGGGATGCCGCCATATTGCAGCCAGGTGTTGTCAGTAAGCAGTGATTGATCCGAGTCAGTCTGAGTTCTCTTTTCTATTGCAACCACTCTCACCAATCAGGAGGAAGCTTGTTAGAAGTCCACATCCTTCTTGACCACTTGAAGGTGAGTAACCACCTGTTTCAAATCAGGCACCTGATTGGCCAGTTTCTAAAATGAATAATGTGCATGTTGTTTCTGAATTCCCTCACTACTAGTCCATAGTATTGGGCATTCGCCTTTTTTTTTTTATTTTTTTTTTTTTTTGGAGTGTCTCAATCTATAATCCTTAAATCCAGAGGCCTGGAAATTTCCCAGAAGTCTTTGCAAACAGAGTGCACCAATGCTCACTAGATTGGCAAATAAATGAAGGGGTAGAGAGAAGCCGTAGGGGAATTCAGATTCGTCTGTAATATTTCCAGTTATCAGATCAATATGCAAACATTTGAGTCTGTAGATAACTTCTAGATTTAACTTCATCTCAAAAGAGCAGGATGTCTCAAATTATTCTAAGATGTCTTACCAAGATATATTCTAATAGTTCCATTGACAGATATTTATTTATTTATTTATTTATGCAACCTAAATTAAGAAAAATAAATTTTATATTCTATATTTTTGGACTTGTGTTGAGAAGATTTGTCTAGATTCTTGCTTTTAACTTCCCAAAGAGAATAACACCTGTGGGGCGGATACAAACAGCAAAGAGTTTGCTCAAATGTTTCATAAAGTTAAAACTATGATTGCTTTACCAGAAACTTTTACCTTTTTGTTTATAAAAAATACAAAAGGTCATGCTCTAACAAGTACAGCCACGCACTGATTAGAGAGTAATGCACTTAAGTGGAGTAAAGTGCCGGGCTTCATAATTGGAGCAGACTGGATTTGCCTGCCCTGATCTGCCAGCATGGCGCAGTCTTAGCAGTCACAGGAACACACAGATTACAGCTGCTGATTTCATCAGCTCAGGATCTGGAGCCAGAGCAACAATGAGACCCAGTGTGACAGAAACCTGCAGTAATTGTCCCATCTGAGCAGGAGGGATGCTCACGGCTGACTCAAACGGAGGCCTTTGCTAAATTATTGAAATATTCAGGTAAAAGTGATGTGTTGGAGCAGCTGACGCGGCTGCTTCTGTTGGCTCGCTACCCAATCATGAGGAAATGCTTACATATTCAGGTTCTTGTTTTTTTATTTTGCAGTATTGATGAGGCTTTTTTTTTTTTTTGCTTTGTTATTTTTGCTCCTGCATTTGTCTTCTAGGTCTGTTGATGTTTTCACTGCAGCTTTAAAGTCCCACTCCGATCATCTTTTAATCTATTTTCAAAGCGTCACCAGTGTTTTTTTTTTTTTATTCTATTTATGTCGTTTTAGGCCCAAATAAAAAAAAAAAAACATGTCGTTTTCTAGGACATAGTTTCAGTAAAGTAGCAGGAGTTCCCTAGAAATTCAACTCTAAATTGTGGATGGGACAGTTGGCGTCAAGTAAGCCCGCCCCTACTTTACCTGCTCTCCAGGTAACAGCCCATCACTGCCCCACCCGACATACCAGCACGTTAAGTATGAAAAAGTAGGAAAAAGAAAATTGATTTGCTTTGATTTGATCCATCCATAGGGATGCTGGAGCCTATCCCAACTACTAAAGGCGAGGAACACCCTGGATGGTTCGCCAATCTGTTGCTGAGCCACACAATCCAACATTCACACCTAACGACAATTAACCTATGAAGCATGTTTTTGGACTGTGGGAGGAAACCAGAGCAGACAAACCCATACAAACCCAAGGATAACATCCAAACTCCATACAGAAAGGACCCAGCCGGGATTTGAACCTGAATGAAGTACATTCAGTCGCCATTTAATCACAACACAGACGCCATTTTGGCTTGATTGGTTAGTTTATAAGTTGAATAACTTGCAACGAAGAAATAATAACATGAAAAAAAAAAAAAACTAGGATAAGCAAAAACACGTTTAAAAAAATCAAGAATGGTTATTATGACCCATAGAATGGTAAATGGCGTATACCTGTGCAGTGCTTTTCACAAGCGTCACAGTCCCATTTACACATTCACACACTGCCAGTGGCCCCGCTGCCGAACACGGGCACCAACCTATAACCACCAGAAATGGGGGGGAGGGGGGCAGTGTCTTGCCGGTGGACATTTAAACACATGGGCAGGGAATTGAACCTGCGCTCTTCCGATCAGAGGCCAACCGCCCTACTGCTGCACCACAGCCGCCCCTGTGACTGTGTGACAGCTGTTTATTTCACCATAGAAACTTTGGCTTTGTGGAACCAGCGGATACTTCCTGTTTGGAACGCCAAGGGGGAGGAGTCATACAGTCAATGGGAGGAACCAAGAAAATCTTGTTGTTTTCTGATGTTTTGAACGGATACAGCTGTTACTCAGATTGATTTTTCCGTTTGTTTCTGTATGAAAAAGTTATTAGATCATTTTATGTTTTTTTCTTAAGGGTGAATTTTTATTTTAGTTTTAGTTTGGAGAAAACTAGAATGTTTACAATTCAAAGTGCACATAACCTTTTAAAAGAGAAAAATTAAAAAGGAGGAACATTTTTGTTTGTTTTTTCTTTGACACGGAGTTTGATTCTCTTCAAAGGCAGAAGTCAAGCAAACTATTTTCCTTCATACATTTTTAGTATGGGATGATATTTTTTTAAGAAGATATGGATTTTTTTTTATCACATTAAACACGTTATTTTTCAAGACTAAAAAAACAAAACAACCAATAAAGTGTAATGATGCAGAATTCTTATGAAAGGCCTGTTTTTGTATTAATTTCTGAAATATAAATGAATTATTGTTATTCAGAGCAGATGCGTTCTGCAGAACAGAAGGAAAGCTGAAGCCACCCTCCTGCTCAGGTGATGGTTTGATGTGCAGGACCGGCCAATGGCGTTCTTGATACAATGCTGGGCTGACAGCAGTACAGTGAGTCACAGATTATTTTTGAATTAAGCCTGATCAAGATGGCTTTATTATCGACCTTGTCACTGCGCTGAACTTGAGCAACGCTGCGTCTGGGTCTGAACCCAGGTCATTCCCTCCAAACGAAAGTGGACAAATCTGCTGTTGGCAGAATTCTCACGCCGCGGCAACCGGTGACGACAGGGCAGTCAAGCTGCAGATGTTCACAGATTAGAGGCTTGTGCAGTAATCAGCTTGGTGGAGACGTGTTCGCTCTCTCATTACCTGTGGCCTGCAGTGTTACAAAAAGATTCAGAAGGGTTTGACCCTGTTCTCTGGAAACGCGCTCGCTTCAGGAATGTGTGCTCATAAAAACTTCATTTACACATTTCATGCCTGTAAGCTGCAGCACACGCTGACGCACGCATGCAGGAGAAAAGGCCAGCGAAGGCCACCTCTGGTACCATGCGTGGGAGCTGTGCTCACACCGGATCAATGGCTGAATGATCGACAGCTCCCTGAAAAAGCAATACTTTTCAGAAGTGGTGCAGGATAGAAAGAGAAGAGCAGACGCACATCGATCTGATTTAGTAAAAAAACAAAACAAAAAGCACCTTTAGCAAATGGGCTGTTGCTACCCGATGCTAGTGCATGTCTTTGGAAGAGACTTGCCAAAGCGGCGCAAATGTTGCTCCAGGCTTTTTCTTTCACAGCTCTATTCTGATAAATAAATGACAGACTTGGTGTCATGGAATTCCAGCTGAACACAAACCGCAATTATTAATTCCTCCTATATGATCCATGTTTGGAAATGGCTGGTACTTCCGTGACTTAAATAAGAACACTACCAAATCGGAGTCCCTCATTGGTCAAATTTCGACTGGTTTAACTGTGAACACGTATTAAATGTCCACGTGTTTTGAGCGTAAAGCCTGACTTGAAAACTTGCAAGAGTTTTGGAAGTGGTTGTTTAACCTTCGTTGGCGAGGCGATGGCGTAAACGTACTATTAAAGTCCCTCTACGATCATCTTTTGATCTTTTGTAAAAGCATTCCCTGTGGTCTTTTAATTATGATTGTCATTTTTATCCAAAATAAAAAAAAAAAATCTGTTGTTTCCTAGGTTCCTGCAGAGCCGCAGTAATTCGCCTCTGAGTTGTGGGCGGGATTTGGTCCCTTTCCCATTGATAGGAGCTCAGAGCGGGGAGCTTTTGCTCCGCCCACCACATTTTCTGCATCACAAATATATCTCTTTCAAATGACACTTTTTCATCTGCACCTTATTCACACCGGTTTGAATAAATACTCCATCTATCCATTTTCTTAATCCGCTGTATAGCGAAGCTAATTAAGTTGATATTTCAGCAAATCGTGTATCTTGTGGTACAAGCACTAAATTTGACACCAATGTACCTTACGATCCCCTGTATAGAAAAGCACTCTAGCCGGCGAAAAAATCCAAAATGGCATCCATTTGTAAAAATGGCGGACATGCACTCAATTGTGACAAAATATTCAATGTCTGTCTGCCCCAGTCTCAACAATATGGGCTGTTCATGAACAACATGCAGTCTTAGCATGCAAATTTAAGGAAATACATAAAGAAGATATATATATATATATATTCTCAGATACTGTTGGGTGAAGGCAGTTTTCACCCCGGACCCATCGCCAGCCTGTCGCAGTGCAAAGAAATACTCAGAAATCCATTTTTAAGCTTCATTTTCCTAAAATTTGTCCTCCATCGCCAAAACAAACAAACAAAAAAAAAAAAGGCCAAAAGAACATGTTAAAAACACCATTTTCTTCAGAGTGGGTCGTTTACCAGCTGCACTCTTTTTCTCATCTCTGTCCCTGAGCTATCTTTACTGCAGGCCTCTCAGTTTGGGTTACTAAGCAAGCATTGTGATGTTTGCATGTGACATCCAAACGCTTGAATGTGTCCATTCATTCAGGAGTCAAACCCAAATCACTGCTTCACCCAGATTCACTCGGGTGTTTCCAACTTTCCAGAGCTTTCACTGGACTTAAAAGCACATCAATTGCATCCTGTTATGGTCAAATGCCCCCCAGATGGAACATACAGTCAAAAAGAAATCTGTTCTTATCCTATGTAGCCATAAATCCATGTCTTATTATCCATAAGGATAAAGGTTTTCTGTGAGAAGTCGTGAATAACCTGTAGAGCTTGTGGTAATAATAATAATCAGAGGCTATTTTGGACTGCGCTTGCAGGAAGCACTTTTCTTTAATGGATGAGTCATCGCGCTTGTTGACAAGAACACGGCCCAATGTTCCCAGAGGATTTGTGCCGAAAAGCCTCTCGCTCACATTATCCATTTGAAGGTTCCATCAAGATTCAGGTTATCAGATGAGGCAAATGCCAGGCGTTCTTCCCACTAAAACTTCCTTTATCCCTCCTCATAAAAACCTGTTTTTCTGAGGAGCGGGGCCGGAAAATGTACAAGAATTGATTCAGGACAAGTCATTCCGAACAGTGGTAATCAGATTCTACATGGAGGCTTCGCTCCACGTTGCAGCGATTTCAATAGCAATTTGCTGCAGGGGGGAAAACGCAAACGACAGACTGCTTGAATATTTTTTATAACGAACGCTAGAAGTCAGCGTATTGCATAGTAACTGGAATGCAAATCAATTTCTTCCCTCCAGTTACTGAACCGCAAGCGCTCAGAAAATGCTATACCAATGGCTGAAAATAGCTGAAGAAAATGCCGACAAAAGCAGGAAAAGTCACATGTTTAGCAGTCATCGCAATGATGTCATCCCTACAGAATGAGAGGCAATGCTTTTAACTAAAGACTGGTCAACTGGAGCCAGATCAGTTCAACAGCTGACCACCGGAGGGTTTTTCTCTAAAACCTACAACAGAAACAAACTTCTGTACACTGTGGCTCTTAAACATTATTATTTTGGGTCCATCAGCCTGCAGCGCTGAGGAATCTTTTAGGAATCTCTTCATTTATATTTAAACAAGAAGTCTTGCTTAAACGGAGTCAGATGAAGACGTCAGTTCCAGAGCAACCTTTATATTTGTGTTCATTGACTGTATATGAGAACTGGACTGAGTGACCCCTCCCCCCTGGGATTCCAAACAGGAATTACCCACTGTAGACTTCTACATATAGAAAAATAAATGGCTATTACTCAGTCATTCTATTTGTCAGAATTACCATTCTTGGTCTGTTACCTTCTTTTTACATGTTTTTTTTTTTTTCCAAAATATTTTTTCAGTAGTTCCAGTTGCAAACTGACCAATCAGATGCCTCAAAAAAAGTAGGTGGAGCCTGCTGGCCTGCACGTCTAACACTCAAAACATTTGACATATTTTTCTGACCCTCCCCCCCCTTTCAAGTGGTCATCAGACAAGCTCACTCCTGATTGACGGAGAGTGGTTGCCATAGAAACCTTGACTCAGACCGACTTCGACCAACCACTGCTTACTGAGGATTTGTGGCTCCAAAATGGCGTCTCTATTGACTTCATTAGGTTGGAGTGGCTCAAAAATATCACAAGGTAAAAAAAGAAAAAAGGGCAGCACAGGAGTGTAGCGGTTAGCACTCTCACATCACAGCAAGAATGCTCTGGTTCAAATCCCAGCTGGGTCCTTTCTGCAATGTTCTCCTTGCGCACGTATGGGTTTTTCTACTCCGGTTCCCCCCCACAGTCCAAAGACATGCTTCACATGTGTGATTGTAACAGACAAGGGTGTTCCTCGCCTTTTCCTAAATGTAGCTGGGATAGGCTCCAGCATCCCTGTGGATGGGTCAAATCAAAGCAAATCAATTGTTATCTTTAAAGAATGCTGCATACTTAACGTAACCCAAAGTGTCCCCATCTCCATGCTGAGTCATGGTAAGAAGCGTCACTCCTTTAATCTTCATCTACATTTTTAAAGGCTTTGAACAGCAATAAACCAATTCCATTTTATTTATACAGCACAATATCACTGCAATAGTCATCTTAACAGGCTTCATACCGGCAATTGCTGGATTGTAATCAACAGCTCATTCTATTAATACAAATGTGTTTATTCTGAATGTAGTTTGAAATACTTTGAAATACTTCAGCTTTGTTCTTTGTCACATTGAAATACGTTGGTTTGGGTTCACATCCAGGCTTGCTGGAGTTCCGTCTCCTCTGCAAAAATGCTTTGACCTCTAACTTTTCGTTCTTTGAAAGGGATGGATTGGATTTTACGTCGGGATAAAATCGTGCCATGATCACTGAGAACCTGATGCGGAGTCGTTTGGACCGCTGGGCTGTGATCATGTAACAGACGGCTCTGCTCCAGGAAGCAGGAATGTTTTAATTGCCTCGTACGAAAGACCGTCTAATATTAGAAATGTGTTTCTAAATGAGTTTGGCAGGGAGTGGAAGGGACAGGATGTCTGATTCTAAACACTGACTGGAACTGTCTAATACCCCTCCCGGTGCTGCTGAATCAGATTGGGTTCTGTCTCAGGAGAGGGCTGAGCACAGAAACCAAACGCGTTCGTAAGCACAGAGAAGAACTCCGCTAAAGTTCCGGAAGTTACATTAATATTTAGGATTAAAGGGACGCCATGGCCTACTTTTGGTGGAAATCGGTGTACATTTTTCACAGCTTAAGTAAACATGCTGTAAATGTTTCAAATGCAAAGTGGTTTTAATGTTTACACCAAGACAGTGGCAGAGGACTCGAGGTTCAACTGTCAGCAGAAACAGGCTGGGATGGGTTTAAAGTTAGCAATGCTGGTCAGTTAGTTTGTGGGAATGAACATATCCAGACTACTTCCTTATCTGTCTTCCTTTGTTCAGATCTGCTCTGTGACTGTTTCAGTTTCTCTATCAGTATTTCCATCCGTATAATCATCATGTTTCCTGTTTTTCCCATAGTTTCCTTGGTGAACCAGTCAATGAAGTTCGAATGAAGTTTGTCAAATGCGTACCAAACCCTCATCATCACTCAATGGCATTGCGGCAAAACTTACGGGAAACCCAAATCATCACACTCCCACTCCTGTGTTTGATAGCTTTGGGTTAGCTTACCCTAGCCTAAAAAATATGATGACATCACACCGGGGGGAAATGTAAAAAAAGAACGGGGACAAATAAAATGGTTCAAAATCAAAGACTATGTGTTGGGGATATACAAAGGAAGTTTTGAAATTGTTATGGGATGGCCGCAGGATCTATGGCTTGGCGGCCATTTTGTGTCAAACTGTAAAATTCGGATACAGTTGCACAATATAGGGAAAGAAAACTTTTTTTTGCGTAGTCTTCACAAGATTTCACAAACACATGCCGTCAGGTTAAATCTACAACTACGATTGGAGTTCCAATGACCTTTGACCTCGGGAAAAGGCCACCATTTTGATTTCTAATGAAAAAATCCCCTTTGACACCATCTACAAATTTAAACTCCTTGGGATTTTGAATGTCTGTCTAAAAGTTGATTTTGTACAGCATTAGTCAGTCGGGATAGCAAAAGCAGTGTCTCCACGTTGCTCTCACGTTTCTTACCAGAATATTGTAAAAATGTAATACAGGAATCCTTGGCTCTAGCTGAACCTAACAATATGACATACGGTATGAACATATTAGGAATGTGGGCTTGGTTAATTTAAAAAAAAACCTCAGTTGCTAAGGAAATCCAAAATTTTACTTTTGCTGATTCCTTGAAAAAATCACATAGACCTGTTAGTCACCCCCAGACAACAAGAAAAATCAATGGTTGCTATGGAGATAAAACCAACAGAAAAGCTGCCATTTTGTTTTTTTTCCAGGCTGGCAGGGGCAGAAGGGGGAGTAACTGCTCAGGTGGTGAGGGCAGCTTGAAGGGTGGGCAGTAAAGATGGGGTCGGGTGGCGCCTGTGAGCATACAACGCCATTTACAGCTTTAATTATCTTTAACTCCACATAAGGCATGTAGGTCTATATTTTCTCTCCAACACTTAAAGTTTTCAGATCATGTAAAACAAGCCCTAATCATCATACTCCCCCCACTCCTGTTTGTCACTGCCATTGTACTGTTTGTTCTGGTTTTTCTATCAAGGTCATGCAGGGCTTTGTGTTGGCCAATCATCCTTTTTTTCCTGTCTTTTCTGTTGCTACAGCCTGAAACTTGGACTGCACTGCCAAAAAATCCTGAATTCTTTCTAAATTCTGTGGACTTGAACTGTTGCTCCTGGGTCTTTCTGCCATCTTTTTCTGGGCACTGAACGCTATGACCTTAAAGTGAACTTTCCGGAAAGTCCGTTCCTAGAAAAGACTGATCTGCTTTCATGAAAAGTCTCTTTCATTGTGAAACGATAAACTGCATCTTGTTAGAAAAAGACCTCTTGACTCCTTCTAGATCAGTTCTGACCAAATATCACTGCCTTCTTTTTGTCTTAAAGCTGTGTTAACGCATACCTGAAAACCCTCAAGATAAACCTGTGCTTTTCTAATAGATGCTCATGTTTGCAATGATGGCTCCAGGCGAACATTTGATAGATTCCACCTTGGATTGCTTTGGAAAATGTGCAATCAGTTTTTGCACTGGATGTCTTATTTTTGTTCTTCTGATGAATCAGATTAAGACAAAACCTACCTGTGAAATCCCACAACTGAAGGGAAAGATAAAAACGTTTGGATACAGATGTATATCCTTTTGTTGTCTTGATTTGACTGGGATTAAGTTGGGGTGAACCCATATCTGTGAGGCACAAGCAGGCTCTGAGGCCCAAGTCCTCCAGAGAAGATGTGAGATTGCTGCCATGATCAGGCAAGGAAGAAAAAAAAAAACCCAGATGCAATAATCTTTTTTACATCTCTTCCAGGAGTGATAAAACGTCTCAGGGCTATGTTCATAAAAGTGAGTCATGCCCTGGCAGGGAGCTCTGCTGCTGAATTAATATTATATGTCAAACAATGCTCAATCCACTTTTATTGGTTGGTTCTGGTTGCATGCACAGTCTAAGCCTGCAGCTATGCAGAGCTGTCCCAGCCTGCAGGCTGAAGCCAGACTAAATTCTGGGAGAGCTCTCCGGTATTAGGCTTACAATGGCTGGGAAAACGTTTAATGGATTGCATTAGCAGGGCTTTTACCCTCACAAAACATTGTGTGTTTGCAAATGCCAATCCTAGTAGTTGATTTCATACCTGCTACTTTTCTTTCTTTCTTTCTTTCTTTTTTTTGGGGGGGGGGGGGTATGACAAGTTTTGATATTCTTTATGTTTTCATGACTGATAACAAAGTACAAAAAAAGCTATTATTGGACAATAGTTCTGCCCTGAGAAGACTGAAACCTTTTTTCAGTTGAAGGTTCAGGCCGGTTGGAGACGCTTTTTAAAGGTGACTGGTTTCCACAATAGTAAATCATTGAACGATGCCGACTTTCTGCTGGGTTTGAATGACATGTGGCTCCAAGTGACGATTAGTTCTTCAGCTAAATCCAAGGTTTTCTTCACTTAGACTGCAAATATTTAACCGGTTGTTTTTGTGTTGAAACCGCTACTTGGAACATATTTGCCTTCATACAAAGGATGGTTGGATGAAGTGGTAACGCTTTATAATCAGTGTCCTTAATAAACCCTTTATAAGACATTAACAAGCACTAGTAATGTTTTAGTAAATTGCTTATAAGTACATTAATTAGCATTTATAAATGTCTTACAACTGACTTACAAGTTTAAATAAGCTGTTTATAAGTACATTAACATATTCCTTAATAAACTACTTATAAGACATTAACAAGCATGAGTAATGTGGTATTAAGATGCTTATAAAGACATTTATTAGCATGTGTTAATCCTATTCACAAGATATTCATAAATTGCTTGTATGGGATTAATAACAGTTTTCTTATTAAGTGTATTGTCTTTTGCAGCCCCCCCAATCTAAAGCGTGACCAAATAGGGGGTGATCTTTACAAGCCATTGCTTATAAATTGCTTGTGAACAGTTACTGCCCCTTGGAAAGGGCAGACTCAGAGTGCAAACATTTTGAAATTTATTCAAATTTGTTTAGTTCGAAATGTTATAAGGCACTAAGGCACAATCTGTAAAGGACAGTATGTGTGTTTTGTTCTTTCACATTGTTGTTGTGATGTGTTGAAGAGTTGTTGTATGTTTGTGGCTGTGGTTAATGTTATAAAGGTCATTGTTCCTATTCTGTACTTTGTGGTTCTACGTGGTAAAACATAGCCCACAGCTTAGGAGGGTGGACTTAAAAAAATGTAAGTTCAGCTTGACATGGGAACTGTTCATATATTTATTAATCCCATACAAGCAATTTGTAATTTTTTTTTATAAACGTTATTGCACAGTATGCCATTTTACTAGGATTCACTTTCAGGTATGCCATAAGAACATAATTCCAAATGTAAAATACACATATGTATTAAAAAAAATAAGACTATAAATAGAAATAAGCCAGGGGTTAAACTGTATGAGAAAATGTTGAATCTATCTGTCAGGACCAGGTCTTGAGGACCAACAAAATATGACAGACCCAGGAGTAAGAACTTCAGAGTTTATTTGAGGATCAGAGCAGGCAGGATGATGGCTGGAGACTTGTGGGTGATGAGGTATGAGAGGAGGAGGGGAACAGAGCAGAGTCCAGAGCCGGTATTGGAATGAGGAAGTCCGTGAACACAGAGTTTGTAGATGAGGAATGTCTTACTGCTTGGTATCTCGAGAGACGACTTGGCAATGTGTAAATGGAGGTCACAGGCAGGTAAGTTGATAGTTGAAAACTTGGAATTAAGGGTAGAGTAGAGAGGCAGGCAGGCAGGCAGGCGGCTGAAGGTCAGAGCTTGAGAGCATGGAGCAAAAGGCAGGTTTGCAGACAGGCTGAAGACTGTAAACACAGAGCATGAGTAAGCTGGGAATCAGGCAGAAGACTTGACTTTCCAGCAGTGAGTGGAGCTGCATGGCAGCAATATATACTCAGGTGAACAAGTGGAGTGAATCAGAGGTGATGAGCAGCAGCTGCTGTCATGACACTATCACATACAGACAAGGTTTTGATTGCTTTTTGCTTCTCAGAATTATGAATACTATTAATATACTGATTTAACTAAAAAAAGAAGACAATGAAACAGAGTTTTTGACCAGAGAATTAACATTTATGAATATGAAATTTGGCCAAAATAAGCAAAAGATTTAAAAGTAAACCAGAGTCCTTTTGTATATATGTATATTTTTTATATTTAATTATATTATACATCTTTGATTCAAGATATCTTTCCAGAAGAAAAACAAACAATAATCAATTTTATCGTCAATGAAATCACACATCTTCTGCCAAAACACTTAAACTTGAGGACAATGCCTGTCTGTTTCAGGAGAATTACAGTAAAAACTACAGAGTGTATCAGTGTTTAATGTAAGTCTATTTTGAATAAACATTTTAGCTGGGTAAATTCTGTAAGCAATTTATAAATGGCTTGTAAAGATCACCCCATATTTGGTCACGCTTTAGATGGGGGGGGGGGGGGGGGGCTGCAAAACACTCAATAAACTGTTAATAAAAACACTGTTAATATGTTTATTAATCCCATACAAGCAATTTATGAATAGCTTGTGAATAGGATTAACAAATGCTAATAAATGTCTTTATCAGCAGCTTAATACCACATTACTCATGCTTGTTAATGTCTTGTTAATGTCAAGGAATATGCTAATGTACTTATAAACAGCTTATTTAAACTTGTAAGTCAGTTGTAAGACATTTACAAATGCTAATTAATGTACTTATAAGCAATTTACTAAAACATTATTAGTGCGTGTCAATGTCTTACAAATAGTTTATTTAGTATTTTGGTATCTGGCGCACTGTTGTTATGTATTTTCATCTTTTTTACAGAGATGCTTAAAAGATACATAAGAAAAGTGGTTCATCGTTTCCTTTTTAGAAATATCTGACTACACAAGTGGTTCCTCAATTCTCCGAGTTATTCCCGAGGGGCCTCTCTGCTCCCAGTTTCTCTGCACGAAGCCAGATGGACAGCCTTAAACACGATACCGAGCCCTTCTCGCTGTGTTGGGTGGGTGGAAGGTGGTGGGGACTGAACGTGTCATTGGGATGGAAGGAGCTCTGACGACCGGCTGGCCTCTGGAGTGCAGATCCTTTCTGTCAGTGACGTATGTTAAAGCCTTGTTTCTCTGTGCCACCTTTAACTCTCCTGCCATCTGTTGTGAGAGTTTAACAGATGCTATGATTGGCCTTTATGTCTTGGATAGTTCAGCAAAACTACATCTTCTATGTATAAGGTTTAACTTTGCTGCATTGAATGTGTCTCTTGCAAAACTCCCAAGAAGCTTTCAGTCTTTACATCTGGCTAATAACATTCAGGTGACATTAAAAGTATAGAATTGGTTAAATGCAAAAGGAAGCTGCAGACTTCCTCAAAGTGCAAACTGTCTAAAAAGTGTCTGAAACTGCATCGGGGTGGCAGGTGGATGGACCAGGATCTCACAGCCCCCACCTGTAATTCAAACGCACAGTTTGATACCTTGACTGTGCTGACACGGAACACCCTCGCCTCGCGGCACAGTGCTCTGTATCCCTCCACCACCAGGGTTTCCCTTCAAAAAACGATTTCTGACTCCGCTAACCTTCCAAATGTCGCTACGATTGGAGGGGTTAGGACAGAGTTCAGATTTGGTCATAGTCTCTATTTTTTCACTGTTAATATTTCTATCTTTAGTTTTTACATTTGTTTATTTAGTCCCACCCCTAATAAGCAACGATGCACAAATTGGCAAATTGAAACAGTGATAAAACATAAAAAATAGGATCAAAATATAAACTCACCCTATCTATCCAATCATCCATCCGTCCATCTTCTTCTGCGCAAAATTTCTGGGATGAGGCGTACAGAGATATGACCACCTTTACCGCAGCTTCAAAATGCATTACAATTAGATGGATGAAAACAGAGCCCCCCCCTCTCCAGATACCTGGATCCAAAAAGTAGGAGAACTCTTTCAAATGGAAAGAAGAACTTTCCTACTAAGACGTTGAATGCACAACTTTAACCTAGGATGGAGCGCAGCAAAACCCTTGCTACTGTCATTAGCCTAATAATACCTATGGCTAGTCAAATGCTGGCATATTTAGATTTTGTATTGTGGTATCTCAACTTCCTGTGTGTGTATCTTGTTTGTTGTACTGTATTTAGGTTGATTACTGTGGATAATGCTCTGGTGTAAAAAGTTTGAATAAACTAAAGTTTAAAAAAAAAAAATCATCTTCCGCTATAAAATAATTTCAGTTTTGCACCCTATATTGTTGTATCCTAAAATTGCAACAACAAAAAAAAAAAAAGCACGGGCAGTCATAAAACTACTTCAGCATTAGCGAGACAAGTGCAGCCAAGAAACACAGTTTTTCGATAGAATCAACCAGACCCTGGTGAGAATATTCAGTAAAAAGTGATGCTGCAGACTGTTTCCATGCAGACGGATCTTTACAATTTGATTAGATCTTAGTGATGTTTTGTGAATTCTCCTTTTTCTTGTTATTACATAACAGTTAAACTCCTCTGAAACCAGATCTGGCCAGCGTCCTGCTGGTTTAAAATAAAAATAAAAAAGCCCAACCTGCTGCTGGTTACCTCTACCAGGTGTGTTTTGCCAAAAGGGAGCAGGAGTTTGACACCTGTGGTCTAAATGGAAATACTTTTAAGTGAAGTTCCACTGGCAATGCCAACAAGACTCAGTTTAACCGGTTTATCTAGTCTTTGTGATTTATCTAGACAATTAACTTTGACCTGAAGTTTATTTTGGCCACTAGCCAACTGTTTAGAAATACATTTTTAATAAACCGAGACAATGGCAGTAGAAGACGTATAGTGGAAATAAGGTTAATCGCATAAAACTTGGGGTTCTGTGAGTGTTATTAATGTGAAAAGGAAGAGCTGGAATCGCCCTGCCCCATCTTTGCGAATGATTTCCTCCCCTCTCTGGGAGAGCTCTGTGGCAAACGCATCAAACAAGATTACATATTGAGATCAAGGGGGTATATTTACTCCCCGCTGAGATGTGTTTCATTTGGCTGTTGCCGTGGCAACGCGGATGCCGCAAAGAGAGGCCGTGGGGCGAGGTGTAATTACAGAGTGAGGCCTCTTCATCCCAAGCTCTAATTAGAAAAAATGAATAAGCTCCGAGCGTTTTCTCGGAGACTCGTGGCTGCCGACCTCAAACACCACGTGGAAACCAAGCGTTTTAGCCAAAAAACCTCCAGGTACTAGCAAGACGCTCCCTCCTTATCTAATGAGCCACTTATTGTCAGTTTCCTTCTTTTAGGTAATTCAAAAAACGATGATAAAAGCTGCACTGCACTAGCTGTTGACTTAGCAAGGGAGCCTGATGCATTTGTGTCACATTTGGGGGGGAGGATAAATAATTCAAGCCAGCAAAGGCAACCCCCGCACAGGCACTTAGGACTGCGAACGCAACCAAAAGATTTCTGAGAGGACGGTTATTTTTAAAGAGCCTATAACTAGCTCACATACAGGCTGTCAATTTTTAATGGATCCACTTAAACGGGTCTCCAATGTTGGCCAAACTACTCTGAAAATGCAGCGAGCTAAGCTACTTAGAACTGTTAATTAAATGAAGTTTTCTGCCCCGGGGCTATATACACTGCTAACGAAGCTCAAAAGTAGCTCAGCACTTTTGAGCTTTCAGTCATTCTTTTAATCAAACTCACTCCATTCAGGACGAATCTTTGTCTTAATTTTGAATTATTAGAGTTTTTGACATTTCAAATATTAGTACAGCGATGTTCAAAAGAGTTGACAAAAATGCTGACAGGACATTTTTTAAATAAAGCACACAACATCAAAGAATTTATAGAAAATTCAAATTTTTTTGGAAGTAAGATGGGTTTTTTTTAAAGTCTTTTGAAGAAATGGACAAAAATTCAATATATATATATATATATATATATATGTGTGTTTGTGTGTGTTTTTAGATACAGAATTCCCTCGTTTTATTGCAGGGTTTGCATTCTGAAGATAACTCACAAAAGGTTAAAATCCACAAAGTAGGATTACAGGCTGTAAAACTCCTCACTCCTCGCCTATACTTTTCTCAGACAGTCATGGACATTTTCACACTTTTCTCTCTTATTTAAACTTTTAAAGTTTCATGGGGGGAAAAAAAGTCAAGTATTATAGAAGAAAACCAAAGATCTGATTGTGATTGAAGATTTGCATAAATTTGACAAGCTAAACACATTCTGTACAGGAGATGCAACCTGGAGACTGACCGCCAAGTTCTACAGCCAATCAGGACCCAGAACACAATGGGCTGTTTAAAAACACACGTGCAAATTTGCACTGAAAAAAACTGTCAAAGCTGAATCGCGATACAGCCATTTTGGAATCGGCAGGAAAAGCCCTGCTACTGCCCCTAGTGGAATGATTATGAACTACGGGGCAGAAAACGCAGAATACCAGGGGTTTTTAAGGGTTGATATTGGTAATGAGATAGTCGTCTCAGAAACGGATGAAGGAAAAATGCCTCAAATGGTTAAGTAAAGGACATCACAAATTAACGCACACGGCGTGGAAGCCTGAACCGTCCAACGCAAACTGCGAAATGCGTTAAGTAAGGGTTAATGGCCGACGAAGTCTGCATTATCACTTTTTAACGCACGCCGTGGATGCCTGAACGGTTGCTTCCACGAAGTGCGTTAAAAAGTGATAATGCATACTACGTCGGCCATTAACGTGCTTATAACATTCTCACTTACAAAAGCAATAAATATTAACCAGTTTTTAGTCCTTAATTCTTGTTTTTTATTTTTCCAGTTTGAGTTGCTTTTCTCACAAAAAGTGGACTATTTGTTACGTCGCGCCGTACCACGTAACAAATAGTCCGCGTCGCGCCGCACCTCCACTGCAGTCAAGATTCGGCGATGTAAAGTGATATATATGCTGATCTTTCCGATGGGTTGACTAAAGCATCAGTTCAGAGAGAAGGTTCTCTTCTTACCGCTTGTTTTTGTCCAAATGATGAAGCAAAAGGTTGTTTTAAAGAAGCCGGCGCAGTAATACAAAACATTTAAGCTAGGTGACCGGAACTTCTTTTATCACCGCGCGGTTATCCCATGGTACATCACTTTTTAAGGCACACCCAGCAGCCAATCAGGATTGAGTATTCACCCGGACCATGATATAAAAGTGATAATGCACGCCTAAAAAAGAATTTCAGGTCACATAGCTCCATGTTCCATACACACTGCACTGGCTTCTGTGAAGTGCGTCAAGTAAGGGTTAATGGCCAACGAAGTCTGCATTATCAGAAATTAACGCTCACAGTAGAAGCCTGAACCGTCCGATGCGAAGTGGAGGACGGTTGCTTCCGCAGCGTGAAACCAAATTAGAAACAAATAGATCCATTAACATCTTCTGAACTGGCATTTGTCTCAAAACTGTGTGGCTAGATAGCTCTGATATTGCTTGCCTTTTTTATTTTTTATTTGTTTGCTAAGCTAATGTTAGCTTGCTTGTGAGGTGCTATGAGCTAGCAGGAGAGCGTGTAAAAAAAAAAACAGGGCTGATGGGAAATTAGCGGAGGCTAACGTCCGTGCCACCAGTCCTGCCCACAACTCAATTTCTCAATTTTTGTTTGTTTTTGGCTTAAAAAACAAAAACAAAAACAGGAATAATCAAAATTAAAAGACCCGGGGAACACTTTGACAATATTCTATTCTTTCATTAGAAATGGCATCATGGATGACGTTCAAGCAAATATAAAACGTTAAAAACTTTACGAAAAATATAACTAATAAAAGAGAAGCTGATGAAATACATCATGAAGACAAATCACAGCACGCCATTCAGGAGTGCATTGATACTAATAGTCAACAGCGCATGCGCTGTAGTTCAAACAAAATAATGAACAAATATTTTCTGGTACTTTCTAGCACTTCTCTCCACGTCCAGTCCAAAGCCCCGCTCCTTCTGGTGCTGTCTCTTTAAGGACACCCTTCCGCCTGCCCTTCCCGGTCCACGCCCACATTCTGGAGAGAGAAGCTCCGTCCCGATTGGTCAGAAACGGTGGAGTGAGGGAGAACTGCTTGTTCTTTGGAGGTGTGTCAAAATAAGGTTTTCATAGGAAGCATGCCAGTGCATCTTGGTGATGATAAGGACATGAGGAAAAGTGTGGCCTTCAAATGAGATGTTTCAGAACAAATTATTTTTTTCTCTGCAGGCGTAAATATAACTCCTTCTGATGTGGAGCTTAGATTTATGCATAACATTAAACACCGCAGGAATGGGAACATTTCAGCCATATTAAGAGAGAGAAAACAACTTAAACTCATGGTAAACGCAGGTAGAAGTCAAAGGGAATAAAAAGTAGTTTAACTTTTGTGTCATAGGACGCGTTAAACTTAAACTAGAAAGTAAGAAATCCTATAGTTACGTCTTTTTACTATAAAATTAAGTACCAAACTATTACTCTTAAGGCTCAAAAATGGTGAAATACAGCAAAACTTGAAGTAGTGTTGGGCAATTGTTTCTGCCAGAGCAGCAACAACAACACACAACTTATCCGAAGTCTTGATGTTGTTTGTGGTTTGCAAAAATTCAATATTTTTTTTTCCACGTAGGCGTCAGAAAGTCGCCGACGTCGTTAGCTTTCATTACCTCTGTAGGGCTGATTTTCGTGCCAGATGTTCAGGAGCTAAAATTGATCCTCTAAAGACCATTATTAAAGTTTAATGAAAACAGATACTCCTGTCTGGATGAAAGGGGATAAACAAACAAGTGGACAGATGTTGCCTCATCTTTTTAATGTTTTTTTGCCCTTTTAGGACGTCTGAAATGCTAGAAGAGACGGTGCGGCAGCAGAAACGCGGCGACGCGGTTCAACGGAGGAGTTTTCGGGTTTCCATCCAGCAGGAATCATGACTCGTCTCTCTCAACGACTTCAAGCCCAAGTGCTGCAAATGAGAGGGCCCTGAAGCAAGGGTGCAATCTCTGCTCGCTAAATCACTGGGCTGTGCTCATCGGCCATAAACATGTCACTGCTGAACTGGGTCATTCCTCTCCGAGCGTGCACATCAAAGCTGGCTCTGTGAGTTCTGTGCTGCACTTCTGCACAGCGCTGTCTACCTTTCTGCTGCTTCTCCTTTGGTTTCAGTGCTGCAGCTCACCACCTTTTGCCCTTACAGCCACAAAAGACCAACCATGCTCGAATCAGAGAGACTTCTTTAAGACCCACTCCAATCCAAATTGTTGGGGTTTTTTTTAAGTCTTTTTAACATGTTTTTGAGGCATTTTTCTGATGATAGAGAACAAATATAGAGAAAATAATCAGAGTATTTCTTTATTCAAACCGTTGTAAATCAGGAGCACGCAAAATACATCGTATTAGTTAAGTTAAAAATACACTGGGCTCCCCGCTCTGCTCCATTCTGATGCATCCACTGTCAAACAAATAGATCCATGAACGTCTTTGTTTTCCTCGTCTAAGCTGGAATCTGGATGTACGGCTCGATGGCTCAGATATTGCTCACCATTTTTGTTGCACTGCTAATGTTAGGTTTGGGGTTGTGAGGGGCTGTAAGCTAGCAGGAGAGAGACTGTAAACAAACGGATGATGGGAAATTAGGGCAGGCTTACTCTGTGCAAGCAATCCCCCCCCAAGTCAGAGGTGAAATTCTGATGAACTCCTGCTGCTCTGCAGAAATTATGTCCCAGAAAACAACATAGGTTTTTAATGTTATGGCTAAGAACGACATAATCATACTTAAAGGTTTAATGGGAACGCTTTGAAAATAGATTAAAAGATGACCGGAATGGGACTTTAAAGAGCGATAGCTTCGAGGGGCCAAAAGTAAGGAGTAAGGAGTTTTTTTTCTCTTTACCTTTACTTTCTAGAGCGCACGCAATAAACGACAGGTCTTGTTTCTGTCTGTGTCACTGATTTCCCAGAAGTCTCCCCTAAAGCTTACCAACATTACTCATTAATCACCTTGCTGGGCTTTTTCCAAGATGCCTTGTTAATGTGAGGCAGAAGTCGGAGGATTTTTTTTCTTTTGTTGCTGTTGTTTCTGCAAAATATCACAAAGTATTTTTGTGTAGTTTCTAAGTTTTAATACCTTCTTATACTTGACATAAGATAAAATTACTTTTCTACTAAGCTTTGAGGGAGATGTAACAACATGCATTTTGTATATCTTGAGTCATATGATCTTGAAAAACTTATTTTTAAACAATCCTTCTGATAAAACTAGTTTATTTGAATCTTGAATAAATATAATTTCCACAACTTTATCTCAAAAAGCGTTATTTGAGTCTTATTTGGTCCAGAAATAAAGATAGTTCGACTGTTTGTTTTGTGTTTGTGTAGATATAGAGCTACTTCAAAGACATAAAACTCTTATTTTAAAACATTTTTCCAATAATCAGAGCAGTAAGCTTAAGTACGAGTGTTTTTTTTTAGCTCATTACAATTAGCTACAAACACTTGTATTTAAAAATAAATTAATTTCTTGGTATTAATATTATTTTTAAATCTTTTCCTTTTGGCTTTGCTGTTTCTCACGTTTTTCCTTCGATCTTCTCATTACGATTGCCTTTTACCAAAATACATTCTTCTCTCATTAGAAGAAATTTGGACAGTAACTTTTGTTTTATATTTTTTTTTTAGAAGAAAAGGGGATTTAAAAAACAAAATCATTATTTTTAGCTAGTTTTTACAAGTTATAATATAATTTTTAAGTTCAGTTAATCGGTTAGAGCTGGAGGACACATTCAATTTTGTAATAATTATAATTACAAAATATCATATTTTTGTTACTTTTTATAACTGTCAGATATTTTAAGCCTCAGCAGCATTCCTGCAGTACAATTAGCTTAACGTTGACACACTTGTCATCTTTTGTGTCACCTGAAACCGTTTAAATGTGATAACTGTTCCTTTAAAGATTGCATTTGTTAGAACTTGAGGAAAGCTGAAATTTTTCTTTTTCCTTTAAACCATTTGGACTCCCTTGAGTGCTGAGTCTGTATTTTCCTTTACTGCAGCCAGAACATCTTGTGTGTAACATGATTGCACATTTCATTTCCTGGGTGTTCCACTGCTAAAACTTGCGTAGCACAGTTTGCAACGTGTTACAATTCACGCTAACAACCTTTTTTCTACGGACCTGATGTTGCTGTTCTCTTTTTTGTTTTGTTGTTTTGCTAAAAGTATTCTGTATCTCATAATGAAGAAGAGCATGATGCAAACTATGAAGAAGGCAGAATTTAAAACATGCAAGCACACAGTTGCACACGGTGCAGCATGAAAAAGCTTAAAAGACTGACTTGTAATTTCTTTTTTTTTTTTTTTTTTATCGTTTTGAGGATTCTTTTTTCTACTTCCTGTTCTGAGGTGTTAAAAATGCTGAAGCAATAACAAAAGCTAGCTCCACACGGCTGGAAAGCGTTCTCTCTCGTCAAAGTTTCAGATGCAACATTAATGTTTCTGAACAGACTCTTGCAGAAACTGTCTCCCAAGTAATAAATACTTCATAAATCCTTGGATGCATTTGATGAATTTGTGAGCAGGCACTTTCAAACCGAAAGGCCCAGAGTGCAAATATTTTATAGACAGATCAAAGACCCATTTAGGCTCAGTTGGGTCAACTTTTAAGCTCAGTGGGTCAGTTCAGGGATTGGGTAAAGCTGCAGGGGTCAGACGTCTGTTGGGACGAACTGGGCCATGCGTTATTTGCTGATTGGGTTTGATTTGGCCCAAAAGCCCAAATATTTTACGTGGTGGAGTTGAGGCAGCCAAAACAGCCCTGAGTCTGTGTTATCATTCAAGGCCGAGCCGTGGCTGTTCCACTATCAACTTGGAGCTTCGTCTCACCAAACCAATGACAAACCACGAGATGCCAACACGTCTTAAAGGGCCTATCACGCTGTTCTTAAGCCTTTCAAAGTAAAGTACATACATATACTGTATTTGATCATATTTGGCACACTAAAGATTTCATGACGTCATCATAGACTCATCCTCAGCAGTGTGACGGAGTCTCGCCCACATAACCAAACAACCTCCAAACTTTGATGTTCCTATTGTGAATATAAAACAGAAGCCGATCACCGCTTGCGCCGCGGAGACACTGAGTGGAGTAGTTTGGGGGGCGGTGCTGGCAGCGCAGACTCTTCCTGGAAGGGGCTGTTCCTCACTCAAGAAGATCTTTGTCAAAAAAGATGGGAGAAATGGACTATCTACTAAACGACATTATAAGGACTTATACACGGACGAGGTCACTAAAAACTATATAGTCAAGGCAACCCAAGGCATTTCTTGTTTTTTTGTTTTACTTTGTGAACCTATTTTTATTGTTCCTTCTGCCTTTTTGTTGTGTTTTAAATGTGTATAACCCTTGTGCTATCCTAGGCACTTTAACATTAGGAGTTGGGTCATCTAGACCCACTAGACAGTGTGCTGAACCATTTTTTTTCTTGATTTGTGATCTTCACTGGTGTCCATGGATTGCATGACATTTTTCCACCTTTATCCACCATTGTCATGGTAGGGAGAACACGTCAATGTAAGGGTGGGGTCATCTAAGATAGCACAAGGGTTAAAAAGCAATAAAAAGAAAGTTAAAAAAAAAGTTTGTATGTCCGTTTTTCTCGTCTGGATCTAAACTGTATGGCTGGAACGCTCCAACATTGGTCACCGTTTTTGCTGCGCTGCTAATGTTAGTTTGGGGTTGGGCTGTAAGCTAGCGAGAGAGAGTGTTAAGAAAAGGATGGTGGGAAATTAGGCCAGGTGTGTGCAAGCAATCCTGCCCACAACTCAAAGGTGAATTTCTGATAAACTACTGCCGCTCTGTAGAAACTATGTCCAACAAAACAGCACTTTATTTTCTTTTGACTAAAACTGGGAATGCTTTTTTAAAATAAATCAAAAAATGATCAAAGTTGGTCTTTAAATATTTTCTTCGTCCTCTTTTGCATCGCATTGATAAAGAAAAGCCAAACATCTTCCTACTTTTGGTTCATTTGGTTTGTTTCCATGAGTCAGCTGCTCGTTTTCTCCAACGTGTACTGACCACAGAGAGAAACATTTGCAAAAGCTGGATGTTTTTCAGTCGACGAAACACTTTCACCTCCTCACTACTCCCCATTTACCCACAACACCTCTTTTTTTTTTCAAGGTGTTTGGTTTTCCTTCACAATCCAGAAGATCTTTTCATGACGGCAGCACAACCCAAGAGCCAAACCCCCCAGACGGTAACTGATACATACTTACAGCATTGTGCTGGTAAGAAAACACAAAAAAGAAGAAGTGAGGAAATCTTTGTGTGACCTCACCAAACACTCTGACGTGCATGCAAGTTGGATATTGCAATTTCAAGGGCAAGTCCAAACCATGAACGGTAAACAATGACCAAAAACTAACGGCCAGCACTGTTGATGTGGAGGAAGAAAACCGGTGCAGTCAAAAATCTTCCACTGCCCGTTTCAGGGAGGTTTGAAGAGAAGGAAGCCAACTTACCAACAGGTGGCTTATGGAATTCATTCCAATGGAAAACCAAAACAAACTGGCATGGCGAAACAGTCTGAGTTCAAAATGTCTTTTACATTGTGGTTTACTGTCTATGACACTTCTACGGGGACTAATCTGTGTGAATCTTCGCGAATGTTTCTATATTTATGATTAAAATTGTGTTTAAAAAGGGACTCTGTCTCTTGAATCATCAAACAATCTTACCGGGCAAGTTTCAACAGTTGCCAGGATTGTTGTTCTGCTGATTTTGCCTTTTTTGGGAAAGGTTGGGGATTCTGTTAAGTCAAAAAAATACCTTTTAGGTTTGGAGTCTAACTGATTACGCATGAAAATATTTTCTGTCGCAAACCATAGTACACTTGAATTTTATATTATTAAGTATACTTGAACATCAGTACAGCACATATGCTGTACCTGTAGTGTGGAAAGTATACTCCCACTGTAACGAAAATTATGTTTTTGGTGTTTTTAACATGTTTTTGCAGCATTTTTCTAACGACGGACATATTTTAAGAAAATTGAGCTTAAAATTGCATTTCTAAATCTTTTTTTATTCAATTTGTTGTGAATCAGGAGCAGACATATAAATTCAGTTCGAAAAACATTGTAGGTGTTAAGTAAAAGTACACTGGGCGGGTCACAAGCTCCCTGCTCTGCCCCATTCTGATGCATTCCCTTCCACGTACGTTTATGTTTTTCAGAATTGTATGGCTGAACGGCTCCCATATTGCTCGCCATTTTTGTTGTTCTGCTAAAATTATGTTGGGGTTGTGAGGGGCTGTAAGCTAGCGGGAGAGAGTGTAAACAGATGGATGATGGGAAATGAGGGTGGGCTTAAACAACACCAACAGTCTCGCCCACAACTTAGAGGTGAATTTCTATTGAAGTACTGCTGCTCTGCAGAAACTACGTCCTAAAAAACAAAGACACAGGTTTTGGATTTTGGCTAAAAAGGGCACAATAAGAATAAAAAGACCACTGGGAACGCTTTGATAATAGATAATAATAATAACAATAATAATACATTTTATTTATAAGGCGCCTTTCTGGGCACTCAAGGTCGCCGCACAGCATGTATACAGTCTAAAAATTCAGTAAACAGTTAACGACAATTTAAATACATACACAATTAAATAAAATGTATGTAAAAAGATGATCAGAGTGGGACGGAGGGGGAAAATGAATGCAACAATTTAGAAAAAAAGTAGCCCGTGACGAATGTGAAACGCAGCTCATTTTGGCGCTTTTCTGTTTATTCTCACTGGTCAATGAACACTTGAACTGTGACTAAAACTGAAAAAGGAGGATTTACTGGCGATCCAGCAAAGAAAATCATTGTCTAATGAGTCGATGACTGAGTAAAGACCCGTCTTTCACACAACATCACTTACAAAACAGAAGAGCGGAACTTTCTCCAGGCCTTCTGAGAATGAAAGAACAGGAGATTAGTAGCAAGGAAATCATAAAAGTTATGCAACAACGAAGAATTTCTGCAAACACTGTTATTTATCAGTTGATCCAGATGTGTGGAGGTTAGATGAATGAGCCTGATTGGGCTGTTGGTCTGCAGTCTTGCGTCTGCACTTCCTTCATCTGAAGTGACTTTTATGCTTCAGCGAGGCCGCGCTCAGAGGAAGCGTCGTCTTCTGTCTTCGTGTTTTTTGACAGGAGTCGGGCTTGTTTGAGTAAGCCTTTGTGGGTGATGCATTTCACAAGTTTGTCTTATGTGAGCGAGCATTATGGGATTACCCATGTGAAAGTTCTCAGCTTATTCACAAAAGTAGAATAACCTGTGAGTGGTGCCATGGGGCAAACGGAGGGGGGAATTGGAAACCTGAGAACTCAACACATTCAAGTAAGCTAATTTATAAAATCTCCTAAATTAACAAAGATTATTGGTTTAAGGGGCCCTTCAGTGGCAGAAGGAATTCTTCAAAAGGCACGTCCATGGCGGCGGCATGAAAGAAGCCGCAGCCATGTACTTTGAGCTTAGCGTCATCATCTGAGCCCCAACGCAGCATTTGAGCCATCAGAGGCAGATTACTTCCAACCGATTCTGGATGATAACAGAAAAACATGTTTTTCTTGTGGCAAAAGAATGTAAATCTCACTCAAAAAAAGAAAAAAATGTGATCGTCTTTACCGTTCTTTGCATTATTTTGACATGTTTTCCCGAATAGTGGTAAGCATTAAGAGAATCCTGCTTGAAGGATTTTCCGAGCTGTTCCGATCAGGAATTGTAGATACTCAACTTGTTCAATTCTAAGAAATGTTCCTGTTTTGCATGGAATTCTGACATAAAGATCAAGTGACCTGTGTCAGTCGTCTTGCGACTACCTGTCACACAGAACAAAGTGGCATTTCTTTGTGATAAAAAGCAACTGAAATGGGAAAAAGTAGCAACATAACAATGATGTGTAAATCTTTCTTTTTAAATGTGGCTTTTCGGCACAATGCAGGCCGCAGAAGACATAAACCCTAGAAGTCGTCATCTGACTCGCTTGGTTTCATTTAAAGCCCACATTTTAGTCAGGTGGTTGTTTGTCTCCGTCTTTGCAGGATGTGGCCTCCGCCAAACAGTTGGTGAGACTTCCTCTCGAATGCTGTCAAGATTTGATCTACCGTTGCCGTGGCAACACAGGTGTCTCAGTTCCCATTCATTCTGAACAGGTACAGTCCAGTCTGGTGTAGAATGGTCCAGGCAATTGTGGGGAGCGTTTCCACTCAAAGTTGGACCGTCACGCCGCATGCGGGGTGAAGCAAACAACAACAACAACAATGGAGGTCATCCAGCGGCTCATTTTTCCCCGCTTGGCTTTTGGTTCTTCGTATAAACAAAGCGTTTTATGTTGTTTGAGTGGAGATGGCGAGCAGAGAAGGTGATCACAGACGCTTTCTTGGAGCTTTATTTTGTCGTAATGACCTTCAGCCAATCAACCGGTTTTTAAAAGTAGCTCCGCCCTAACTGGTCCATCCATTTTTCTTTGGACCTACAACCAACGGGAGCCCAAAAATGGTAGGATTCAGTCCAGTTCAATGGGTCCATGTTATAGTGAAAGCGCTCAAAATACCAGACTGGAACGGACCGCTCAGTGGAAATGAGGCTTAAGAGAACCGGACCAAGTTGTTTAATTGCGGCTCCAACCAAATTAAATCAAATTTAGTTGCTCTTTTTAATTCTTGTTATATCACCGCCATGTTGGAGCCAGAGGTCGTCTGTAAGCAGAGAATGGTCCGAGTCTGTCTGAGTCATTGTTTCCATAGCAACCACCCCCACCAATAAGGAGCGAGCTTGTTGGAAGACCACACACTTAACAATAAAATCTGTCAATCAGATGTTTTGAACCTTGCACGTGGGCGCCAGCAAGATCCATGGACTACTTTTTGAGCCATCTGATTTGCCGGTTTATAACTTGAATAAATTGAACTACAGAAAAAAATATGATGATCAAGAATATGATATAAATAATTAGAAATAGCAAACAAAAAAGGAGGGCCTGTGACTTTTCTCTGTTGGGTTCTGTAACCTAAATTTTTTTAAGTTCAACTGTATTTTATTGTTGGAGTTATTGTTGGAGTTTACAGGTGGAGTTCCATAAAGGTGGTTCATCTCAGATCACTTTGGTCAACAAAAACACGAGTCCAGATGAGTTTAGTCCTGTGAGCGTTGTTATTGTGGTGTAAGATGACCTTGTGGTGAACGGCAAGAACCAAGTTTGTGCTTTTATTTTGGGTTGATTTATGAAATCCATTTACCTGCGAGAACAGATTCACATGTTCAAGTCATTGTCCCAACTGCCCGTACAGGTAGATATGGGGCACATGTGGGCAAAAAATGAGCAAACCTGTAACGGGCGTGTAGGTTACCTGCAGGAAAAGACCACGCGGTGAACCCGTAGAGAGAAAATGTTCTACGGGCGGCTAGGGGCGGCAGGTCATAGAGAACACTTAAACAACACGAGGGGAAGTGAGGATGAAGTAGATGGGACGCAGAAGTGTCAAACTGATTTTCATTTTTTCAAACCCTCCAAATCCTGTCCAAGGAGCCCGTTAGTGCTGTTCATAAGTTTGCGCTCCTTGCATGCAGCCTGATTGTTAGAAATGAGACAGAGTGTAGTTTGTGTGGATGACCGACATGCACTTACCCATCACCTGTACACCCCCTACGTCCAGCACTCCTTCTGGGTCAGTCAGGGGGGCAGTACTCTCACCTCACTAATGTCTAGAGTTTGGTGTAAGGGAACTATGCGTCATAAGTGCGTACAACCTACATTTTCTATACAAATAATTCACAATACTTGCCACACACACACAACAATGGTACTTTCTATTTTCATGATGTCCCTCAAGGTGGTCTCATGAGCCTCAAGGGAACTGCAACTGAACCCCTTAAGATATGGCCACTCTTGTCTACGACCCAGCACTTTGTTACAACCCCCAGTATGAGCGCATCTGACAAAGTCTTTACCTGCATCAAACAAATATTGACTGATGACAGTAAACCACAGAAACCTTGTCTACTTAAATAGTAAAAAGAGGCCTTTACTGAGAGGCGCCAGCTGAGAATGTGTTTGTGTGCTTTCGACCACACATGTTTTTGTTTTGTTTTCTTGTATGACGTCTGGCAGCATTTGTACTTTCGGTACTTTGTGTTCAACTTATTTTGGTGTCTACACTAACCAGTCTCATAGTCTGAAAATACTGCACCCAGTTATTTTTACCACTTCTTTTAAAGCAGTTAGGTGTTGCAATATGTTCACAAATGGAGACGTAATCCCCTTGTTTTTGAGTTTTCTTATATTGATTTCTCATTTAATTAAGTCTAATACAGAAACCATGAGCAACAAAAATCAGGTCAAGCATTTCAAAAGTAAAATCCAATTTTTATTTGCTGTTTTTCAGGTAGATTTTTGGTTTCTTGTTTGCATAGATTAGTGTTTAAATTATACCATGTATTGGTATTTTTTAGTGTTAGGAGCTTAAAATTTTAAAGCAAACTCTGTCAACTCTCACCTATGTTTTATTTTTTTTTTATTTATTAATTTATTTATTTTTTGCCAAGATGTTTCCAATGAAACATGGAGCATGGTAAATGGCGTATACTTTAACTTTACTACCTTCTCAGAAGGCCAACAGCTCTGTACAGTCACAGCCGCATTCGCACACACATGGTGGCTCTGCTGCCAAGTCTTGCTCAAGGACACTTCAGAACATGGGCGTGCAAAGCGAGAACCGAACCTGCACCCGCTCTACCTCTCAACCGCGGCAGCCCATAGCATGTTCGAACAAAAACATGCAAAAATCAAATAAAAGAACAACTTGTGTAAATCATAAAAATGATTTATTTATTAGAACATAATCATTTTGTTGCCACAAAACTTTTAAAGCCGCACTCCCATCATCTTTTGATTTATTTTTAGCGCGTTCCCGGAGGTCTTTTATTCATGACTACGCCAGTTTTAGCCAAAATCTTCAAATCTGTGTCAGTTTCTAGGACATAATTTCTGCACAGCGGCAGTAGTTCATTAGAAATTCACCTCTGAATTTTGTGCGGGACCATTGGTGAGGAGTAAGGCCACCCCTACTTCCCATCATCCTTTTGGTTTACACTCTCTCCCACTAGCTCATAGCCCCTCACAGCCCCAACGTAACACTACCGGTGCAACAAAAATGGCGAACAATGTTGGTGCTATAACCAACCGTACAGTTTGGAGCCAGATGCCAGGAAATCAAAGACGTACCACTCAAAAATGCCTTTGAGCTTAATTTTCTTTTTATATGTCCTCCATCATGAAAAAAATGTCACAAGAACATGTTAAAGGTGGAATATTTATCGGAGTGGGTCATTAAAGTGAGTCATAAATTAAACTGTGACAAAAACACAGAGACAGTAAAGGCTAAACAATAGTTTAGATCAACAGAATTGGATGTGTTGAGTTCCTGATGGGTTTTTTTTTGTGTCACAGATTTATTTTTGAAATCTTGTTAAGCTTTGATTCCTGCGCTTCTTTCACACCGGGTTTCAGTTACTGATTGCTGCACGACTGCGCTGTTACCCATCATTACCCACAGTGTGTATTCTATCAGATTTCTTTTTGTTCCGAGCGAGATTCTTGTCTTCCCAGCTATGTTATCTGTATTGCATAACTCTCTGCGTGTGATGCCTTTGTAGGTTTTATAGCCTTCAGGGCAGTTCTGATATCCTGTCCCGCAGCAACTTATGTTTGGTACATTTTTGTTTATTAAAGTCTTTTGTGTGACTTTGACTTGCCTCTGCATGTAAGCAACCATCAGGGTTCATTGAACTTGAGTGTGACATTTTTCATAACAGAAGACAATATAAGTCCTCTAAACACATGTACGTTGACCTTTTTTAAAGTGTATATTTATGAGATTGAATTCATTCAGATCATCAGACTGATGATCAACCTGTTGCCCAATGTTTACTTCCATCAGTTAAAGGGGTGTGTGTGTGTGTGTGCTCTTTTTTTATTTATTTATTTTATTATTTATTATTTATTCAGATGTACAGCACTCAGTGTTACCAGGTATGAAAAGTGCTGTAGAAATAAAGATTGCTTTGATTTATGTAGAATTTAATTGCCACACCTCAGCTGCAACCGAAGTTAAGCTTTTATTTAAGGGTGTATATTATTCTATGCTTAAGCCTTTCAGAGTAAACTCTATCCATATAGATGACTAATATATATATATATAACCTTTGGCACAATAAAGAATAATTTTTTTAGATGAAAAGTGAGTTGTTTTCGGAGCTCATTTTCCAATCCAGAAGTAAGACGACTCGATCTCTGAGGCTCCGCCTTTTGCTCCTTGTGGGTGCCGCCCATTTCATGATGTCAACCTAGAGCCGACCTAGGCAGCATTTCTGCCTCTGCCCACGAAAACGAACAACATCTGAACTTTTGCAAAGATGGATGTTTATATTGTGCATAGAAAATGAAAATTAGAAAATTGGCAGCGGAGAAAGTGGGTGTGTGTGTTAGCCTGGGGGCGGAGCTCGCAGCACAGACGCTTCCTGGAAGGGGCTGTTCCTCACTTTGTGATGTCACAATGTGACTTGTTTTGGTGGATTGGGAGGGGCTGGTGCTCAAGAGCAGGTTTTTAGAGGAATACTCAGAAATCAGTTGAACCGATCAAAAATACCACTTTGGGTTGTTTTTTTGTGTGGAATGAACGTTACAACACGCTTAAAAACTCAAAAAAAATGAATTAGCATGATATAACCCCTGTAAAACTAGCATTTTTTTTTTACTTTTTCTTTATAGAACAGCTTTATTTCCAGGCATCACCCCCAAGATCTGCCTGCTTACAGCCATGCCACAGCTTTTCAATGAGATGCAAGTCCTCACACCATCATACTGCCACCTCCATGTTTCTAACATGCATCATACAGGTAAGTCTATAATTGGATGCACACCTTTCAAATGCTCCTCTTTGCTGACTCATAAAATATCTGTCCAAAAGATTTAAGAGTAATTGCGATATTTGGTCAAATGTTCATTTTGACTCTGGGATGTGTTTCTTCTTCAACTTTACCATGAATCCATGTTTATTTTTGTAGTTAAATCATGAAGTTTGACCTTAATACAGTCAAATGAGGCTGGTTGTTCAGATTTTCTGAAGGCTTCTTGGGTGCGTTTGGAGTTATTTTGTCATTGTGTGCTAATGCTACTGAACGTTTTTGATATTACTCTTAAAGGTTTGCTTCTCACAAATTTAAAAAGTGTGTTTTTCCTCAATTCTGATGAGTTTATGCTTGGACATATGATGCATGAATGCAAATGATCTCTAAGCTGTACATCCCTGATTGGATGAACACAACCTGAATGCTAACCTAAAACAGGAAAAAGCTTTCTCTGTTTGATTTGTGTTACTTAGAAGCAATATATGTCATATTTTAAATGATTTCGTTTACAATTAATATATAATTTGTTCAAGCAGTATGAAAGTGTAGCCTGTAACACTTCCCATTTTATGCTGGGCTAAGCGGACTGCTTGCTAAATATGAAAATGTTTATCTTTTTAAAGAACTGTTTCTTGTGTAAATCTATTGTAAAGTATCTCTAGACTATTCAACAATAAAAAACACTCATTGTTTGCAATAACTGACAGTTTTTAAAGAGGTTTGGTTCACACCCCCCCCCCCCCCCCAATAGAATTATAACAGAAAATATTCTAATTATCAAGTAACTTCATTCTTTGAGTCAACGTATTTGATGTATTTTTTATCTATTTATTTATTATAATACATCCATAACCCATTAGTTGAAATGAGTCTGGTTTGCTTTGTTTGCAAATGAAGGGACCGCCTCATTCAAAGTTTAAAACTTTATTTGAACGTGTGTTTGATGACGCTGATAAAAGCAGGCGACAAAATTAAAGCCTCGGCTTCGAAAGAGAAACATTGATCTCACTGCACCTCAAGTTATGCAATAAGTAATTTAAACTCCTCAATCAAAGCACAGTTACTAAGTTTAGTCTTTTTCTTTTTTTTTTAGTTCTGTTTGATTGAACAAGCAGCCTCACTCAAAACCACACAGCACAAATGCATTTCGACCTTTCCAAGAATATGTATTTGAAGGAGCAAGTCAGCCAGCGTTCATGTTTTATTCTGAATAACATTTTCCCCATTTTAATTTGCAAAGTCCAATCCAATAAATGTTTTTGTCTGAGCACAGACAGTGTGTGGAGAGCACTTTGAGTATGTGCAGGACGGCAGATGGGTCAGCAGAAACTGACTATTTAATCAGAGAGGGGGGGGGGGGGTAAAACAGTGCTGGCAGAGTTGGGAGGGGGGGGGGATTATACTGTACGGCTGGGTTGTTTAAATTTTCATTTCCATCAGCTGCAGCCAATTCGATGGCTTTCAGCTGGAAACTGTGACGTCTGGCATCTTGGAGAGAATAAAAGTTTTATCTCTGGTGTCGCACTTCTCCATGTCTCAAAGAAGAAGTCGGGGCCCAAACCAGGAGATGCTATCTAAAGACCATTTTTGCTCAACTGTGACAGTAAACCGCAGCATTGTGTTGAAGTTCCTATATTTTGCGTGCCGCCGTTGCTGTTGTTCCCCAACTTTTCTTCCTCTTTTGGTGTAGACGATGCTCGCTGGTGTCTGTGGAGGAGCTCTGACATGGGGGCCAGCCCTTCACAAAGCTGCTTACAGTTTCTTTTTAGCATAGCCAGGACAGTGTAGGGGATTTCTGCAAGCTAGCACGGTTTCTCAGCCATAATTAGGCCACCCACAATCACAGCCATGCGCCTCACATGGTAACTCCAACATTCCAGGCCTCTGACAGTCAAGGGGATGTAATGATTCTTGGAGAAAACGGAGAAAACCGTGGTCTGGAATGGGTTTACGTGCAGAGCTGAACGTATTCTTTTGCTTTTGTTGGCACACCTTAGTGAACTATGAAAAGAAATGCAGGAATGCAGGGAGTTTGATTTACTCTCAAATACCTAAAGAGAGGGGTGGGGGTATGTATTTCCGATTTTTGTGTGCTGTAAAAAGTCATCTCATCTTTATTCGAGAATGCTGATAATAAAATCAACAAGAATCCTTTGGGATTGACATAGAAAGTTATGTAATTTCCAAAGGTGTTTCATGCTGCATGCAGAAGGACATGGAAAGGGGTGTGGGCCGCGTTGAAGCAACGCCATTGGTCCAAATCTGTGACACGGATGACTGACAGGATCTCCGACCAATCAGAGAGCGCGCCTTTGTCTCGCCCCTTCGGCCAAAGGGGCGACGTTGAAGGGAGCGTTTGTTCGGGACGGGGAGACTGTGCCGTTATGCCGTCTGGTTGTATTTCGTAACACTTAGTACTTGTCATTAAATCGGATTTAAACTCGAGCGGGGGATCTTTGGTTTTGTTTACCCCTGCAACCGAGCAGTGGCTGGATCCGTTCGGAGTTTTTTATCGATCGTTTCGCGAAGTTTGACGAAGTGGAGGCGATTTGTGGGAAGAGTCGCTGGAAGCGTTCGTGGTTTCGTGCTCCCCCTCTCTCTCTCTCGGTGAGTTCCTGCTGCCTCAGCTCGACACAACTATGCTAGCAAAAAACTTTTTTTAAAATTTTTTTTAACGCAATATTAAAAAAAAATCTCAGAGTTTTTTTTTTTTTTTTTGTAGCCGCGCTAAACCAAAAGTAAATGATTAAAACTTAATTTATCATCTGCTTAAACACATTTAATTTGGAAGTCGGCTAACGGCTAACGGCTTCTTCCTGAACACGTTAGCTAGCAACTCTAAAGCTAAAAAAAACTTAATGACCACTTTAGTTTTTTTAATGACATTTTAATCTTTATACACGCTAAAATGCGTACAAATGGGCGGTTTTAACCCGCACAGAAGCGAATTTCTCCCGGCGGAAGGAGGAAGGACTAGGAGCTCATGATGCTAGCAGCCGTTTACCAGTAACTGTAAAGTAAGTGGCTCACATAATTATGAAGTGCAGGACAGTGAATCATTTACTTTTTTTTTGCAGTCACTTTGAGAAAAAAAATACCCCAGAGTTGATTTAGTGGTGGAATAAATAGTTATGGTTAACAAAGAAACTTTTATATTCTGCTGGTAGTTTATTTGTTGTTTAAAAGAAGAACAAAAAATCTTTTAACCTTTTAAAGTTTATTTTTCTCTTTTGAACAGAACTCAATACCTTTTTGCTTGTTTAATTGCATTTTTTTTAATGTACGTTTTTATGAAACTTTTATTTTGAAAGGGACCTTTCTTGTTTTTGCCAGGATTTTTTTTTTTTTTTTTTTGCTTGTACTTTTTAGTCAGTTCCTCTGGTTGAAGATGGCCCCTCTCCTCTCATCTTACAGGTCTGGATAAGCACTCAGAAGATCACAGCTGCAGGCCATTTACTGATGGGTACATACAGTGGGGCCATACGACAAAAGAGCTGCAGTTTATTGCCAAGAGACGAGAAACTGCGGGAGAACGTTAGTCGTCTCCATAAAACGGCTTTTATAGGTTAGTCGTTATTGACAGATGAGCACCTGGAGCCAAAAGCACCGCCGCTGATTCCAGCCTGAGAAAGCGCCTCAAAGCAAAACGATCAGTATGAGCGCCGAAGCATATCAGTACAGAGCGCTTTATGACTACAAAAAGGAGAGGGAGGAGGACATCGACCTCCACGAGGGGGACGTATTGTTGGTAAGCAGAGGAGCTCTAGTGGCGCTTGGGTACACGGATGGTCTGGAGCAGCAGCCAAACAAGATTGGCTGGCTGCCGGGCTTCAATGAAACCACTCAGGAAAAGGGGGACTTCCCGGGGACATATGTCGAGTACATCGGGAAGAAGTGGATCTCCCCCCCCACTCCCAAACCGAGGCCCGTCCGACCTCTACCTGTGGCTCCCAGCCCCGTCAAAACCGACGCAGAGTCCGACTCGGAACAAGGTGAGTTTCCCAAAAACCTGGTTAAGTTTCAACAGCAGTTTTAGTTTTTGACATTTTGTTCTCAGCCAGAGTATTTGGGTCAATACATTTGACGCCGATTTAATGGCGTCCAGCTGCAGTGAATGTAAGCTAAGCTTGGTCCCGGAGGACAAGGGTGCTGGTGTGTGCCCCGGGCTCAGAACAGGCCGTATGGTACCAGTGGATGTCATCTGTTTTTCTGCTCAAACAGCATCCAAAGGGACTGTTGTTCCCAAATTAGCATCGAGATGGGGGCCTTTGATCCCGACGCAGTAAAAGCTAATTTCATGTTTTCATTTATGCATTTTCACAGTTGGAAATTCAGGGCAGAAGGTGGTGTCGAGCGCTAAATATTTTAGCTTTCTGGTTTCCGGAGGTATTTTTAAACAAACCTGCCTGAGCTGTTTTTATCAGGCGGCAGAAAAACCTCTTCCTGGTTGAAACCCAACAGTTTCAGATGTGCCAGCTAGAAAACCGACAAACCTCTGCTTCTGTCGAGGATGGTTTCGGTGGGATTTAATGCACGCTGCATTGCTTTCTCGCCATCTTCCAGCTCCTGCAGCTCCTTGGCCAACAAGACAGGCACTTTATGAGATGAGTGGCGTGATACTACGGCGTTTCCTGCAACGGCCATCGTTGCATAAAAACCTCGTACCATTCCACGCATGTTGCACATAATTGGGGGCACGGAACGTGGAGCTATTTTGGGCCGTTGGTGCTGATTCAAAGCATTTTTCTTCCCCTTATCGTTGTGTGGAGCCAAACTAAACACCAATGCAGTGTTCCGGTAATGTAAATGTGTTTTATGTCGTGAAGGCCGTTGGTGCGATTAAAGGGTTTTTTTTTCTTGGGAGGGGGTTACAGCTCAAACAAGTGACTCCTGGTTTCGGGGAAACGAGGACCCTTTGAAGTCCGGGGGCAGAGTTGTGGGTCAGGCCACAACTATGAGGAGCAATCAAACTCCCAGCCTTTAGAGGAGGCGCGGGCCGCCGCCGACGTGCACTTCCAGCTCCGTGCACTTCCAGCTCCGTGCACTTCCAGCTCCGTGCGTGCGTGCGAAGAAGCAGCTGGAGCTGCCAGGTTTCTAGTTTCTGCCCGCCGTGGTTCGATTGTGAAATTCTTTGCTGTGGTTTGCAGAGCAGGGGCTGTTGAGGGGAGGGGGGGCAGCTGTAGATGAGCGGCGGCGGCGAACCCGGAGCGAGTGTGAATGTAGCACAGGGAGAAGAAAAGTCTCTGTGTCCCCGGTCTGAGAAATGGGTGGGGGAGCCAGGGGCCCCGGGGTTATGGCCAAGGCAGGGTTGCTGTAGAGGATAGTGTGCAGCGGATTCAGGGCTTGGCGGAGGGGCTGAAGTAAGATTGGGGGGGGCTTTGAAGAGGGTCTTGTTGCTCCCAGAGTGTTTGTGATTTATTACCCACCACCAAGGGATCCAGCTCCCTTCCTCCTTCCACCGCAGCTTTTTTCCTCCTCCTCCTCCTCTTTTTTCTTTTTCAATGTTTTGATAGTTCCTACAGTCGGCGAAGAGGCGGGGGGGGGGGGGGGGGGCAAAGAAGGTGGAGAATTGAGGCACGGGGTGGTGGGGGGTTACATGAGTGCAGCAGATGTGGAGAGGGAAGCAGAAAAAGAAAAAGGGCAGGGCTGGGAAACTATTCCGATTCATTCCAGCTCTTTTCCTTTTTTCTTTTTTTCCCGGCGCTGCTCCTGCGCCGGGCCTCTGAGCTTAGAACAGAAATGTGTTTGGGCTCGCCAAGAGGGAAGAACGCTACATTTAGGGAATTTTGATCTCCAACATCTCCCGTTTAAACACACTTCAAAAGACTTCAGGACTTTCAAACTGCAAGAAGAACATAGTTCTTACAGTTTATGTGCACGTTTTAAGACCCACTCCGCTGACAATTGTGTTGGGTTTAACGCAATTTCAAGAAAGTTTAGCTGAAAATTGCTTTTATGACCATTTCTTTTTTCCAATGGTTGTAAATCAGGAGCTTGTGAGGTTCATGCCACAACCTCCCGGCTCTGCTTTATTCCGATGCGTGAACGTCTTTGTTTTCCTCGTCTGAGCCGGCTTCTGTTTTACAAACCCATGATGTCGCTCGCCACTTTTGTTGCAGCGCTGACGTTCGGTTGGGGTTGTGACGGGCTGTAAGCCAGTGGGAGGGAATCTTAACAGATGGATAGTGGGAAGGGGCGGCATTAGCATCCCAAAAAGTCCACTAGGAACGCTTTTAGAACAGATGAAAAGACAACTGGAGCTGCTGGTTTTCTGTTTTTTATTTTGTAACTTTTTTGTGTGCGTTTGTGTAATGCTCTTCCGCTCGCAGCAGTCTGACAGTCTGAAGTGTCCTGCAAACGCATGCTCAGTCTTGTTTTAGGAAACATTTGATACTTTAAGTTGCGGTTGAGTTTCATCACTACCAAAACAAGAAGAAAGAGGAATATGTTGCCAGAAATCCGTCTGCATTGCACCCGTTCTTGTGGGCCACAGCGGCCTTAAAGTTGCTTCTGGAAGGAGGAAGAGGAGGTGCAGGGAGAGGACTCCACATAGCTGGAGCGTCAGATAGTGCAGCTCTCCTTCTCTTGGCCTCTTTAGCACTCAGGCTGACATCTGCTCTATTGAACGCTCTCCCCGTCCATTCTGTCACTCCCCTCCGTTTCTGCTAAGACTTCACTTTTCGGATAAATTATGCATGGAGTGACTTCAGCGATGGCTTCGGATCGGCCCGTCAGATCAATACGGAGGAAACACCGACGCGATGCCCCTCTGTGGGCAGGAATGCGTTGGGGCTTCTGCAGTGCGTGGGGGGGGTGCACAGACTGCACGCTGGACTGATTTGTAGCTTTGTGATGAATCAGTATTGTGCTAAGTGCTGATTGCAGTAACACGCCGCACAATGCAACGGGACAATAAAAGGCTGGGCTAAACAGCCCCCCAGCGATCGCTGCCCCCTCTCGGCCTTATCGCCCATGTTGCCGGGGAACTTTCTGAATCCACGAACACGTCGGACATGTTTCCCAGCCCAGGGAGGGGGTTCTCCTCTCTGGGCTGGGAAACTTGACAGAATTTTGTTGCTGGGGGTTTTTGTGGCTTCCACGTTCCCGTTCTGCATCCATGAGGCGGAGCGTTCAGGCAATGTGCGTGTCATCCTTTCATTATCACTGCGTTTGTTTCCGGGGGGGGTCACGCCTGAACACAAGGGGATTGTTATTGCAGCATTAGCAGGAGTCTCTGCAGGGCTGCTGGGAAAACTCCTGTCATTATATCACTGAGCTAAATAGCAGGTGAAGTGTAAAACCTAAATTTGAATTTATATTTACCGAGACAGAGGAATTAAGTGAGGTAATGGTGGAAAATGGTGAGCAGGCAGGAAAAAAAAAAGAGATCCCTTTGAGGTTTGCTGACATAAACTGCTGGTGTTGTTTGCACACAAACACGGAGCATGGAGGCCAAACGCAGCGTGGTCATGTTCAGACGCCGACGTCTGAATCGGCGAATCTGCTTTACTGGAGTTGAGACGCGTCTGCGAAAGAGAAGAGAAATGAAACGCCATGAGATGAAGGTGAGATTACAGACGGATGTCAGGAAGGCCCAGGAGGAATTTGAAAAATGTGATTTATTGAGAGATGCGTTGACGTGTTTGAGCGGCGGCGGTGGCCTAGTGCACGAGGTGGGGCGTTGCATCATGTGCAGTTCTAGCATTATATATCATATAGATATTAATCCTCCGTAGAACGAGCCGTTTTAGTAGCATTTTTATTACGCAAGAGAAAAGAAAATCCAGCTTCTTTTTACAATCTGTTTGAAGGAAAGTCATTCTTATAAAAGGCTGAGAGAGTGTCCCCTTATGAAAGGTTTGCTTTTTTTTAATCTTTATTTCCTGCTGAAGATATTGATCATCAGGAAATGGTGCTTTTATTTCATGATAGCCATATTTAGGGTTAAATGTTGGGCTCTAGCAACAGTCCTCTCATTGGCTGCTGCTTCTCCCCTGCGCTGCGTTTTCCGGCCAGCGGGAGGCGCCACCGCCCGGCCTTTCTCCTGCCTCGGCGGCCGTCTCTCAGTCCGTGCAAACGCAGCACACACCTCTGCAGCTTTGATGCACGTCTTGGTTGTGTGTTTTTGTTGTGTGTTTTTGTTGTGGGGGTTCCTTCCTGCAGACGAGAAGAAAGGGCACAACCTGAAAATGCCGGTTACTTGAGCGGCCTTTCTAAATTTACTCAAAGTGGGTGCTATCTTTGGTGCGTCTGTGGGGCCCCCCGGCTGGGTCCTGCCCGCAGTCTGCAGTTCGTCGGGTTCAGACGGACCATGTGAGCTGACGGGGCCGTGTCCCACGCCGCGGCGGTCCCAGCAGCAGCTGCATCCACTTCCTCCTCCACCTGCGGTTTTTCTGACTGACTGGCTGAGGTACTTGAGGATCTCGTGACGTCTGCCAAACATGCAGACATGTTGAGGCCCGTCTTGAGGGGCCCCCGCTGCCTTACTCTCCTTTCACGGGTTGCCACAGAAACCAGCGTTCTTTGAAAAGTCTTGATTTGCAAATCAAGACTTGAATAAAAGATTAGAAAAAAAACTTTACACACTCTTTTATTTTTTATTTTTTTTAAAGTGGCTGTTGTTTGTGGTTCCACTAGACTTTGTGTTGAAACTGTCACAAGAGAATGCTGGGAAATCCGTCTAGATCTGTAGATCCGTCTTTTAGTGTTGCTGTAGTTTCACGTTGTGGCCAGTAGGGTGATCATTCGATATCGCACCAAAGCATCCTCGAAATCATCTCTAAGCATTTCTGCCACGTCTCTTCTGACACTCGATACAATTCCAGCAACATCAGAGTCGTCACATTGTTGACAGTACCGGGAAGCAACTTTATCTCAAAGCGCCCGCCGCGGCGGCGGCGTGGAAGCGCTGCAAATGAAGGGTTTGTCTCCATTTGGGGAAAGTTTCAAACGCGTTTTGAAGGTGCGATTCCATGATAAAGAGGGGGGCATGTGTCCCATGCCGTTGTGTAATCCCGGGTCGGGTTTCACGTCACTCCTGGCTGTGAAGGGAGTTTCTCAGAAGAGCGGCCGGCCGCAGAACGGGTCGTGTCGGATGTCTTGTCTTAAAGAACGCTTGCACTTTCAAGGTGTGCAATGGCATCTCCGCCTTGTCCCCACCTCTATTTAAGGAACCTTTTTCCATCTCAAAGTTAGTTGGTTCTGAGAATCCCCCACCCCTGCCTGGCATTTCCAATAACGTCCTCCAGATGAGCAGATGTCCTACAGCAGGTCTGCGTGTTCTGGGCTTTGCTGAGCCCGGTTCTGAGGCGACTCGGGGGGATAAGGAGCTTCTTCTTTAGCCTGCTGGAGCCTCAGTTTTCTGTTTTACTGTGGCTCAGAAGTCATTCTTGCGTGGAAACCTACCGAATGTTCAGAGAGAGCTTTCCTTTCATGGTTTCCTCAGCATTTTGTGTCTGCGTTGAATAGTCGGACCTTTCAGTAAAAAAAAAAAAACCACCTTCTCCAAAATCCACCTTTTCAAATAAAACCCTCGCCAACTCCTTTCATGTCCACACCTGGGCGCAGAGTTCTGAGGGGGGGGGGGGGGGTAAAAAGTCCTGGAGCCTGGCTTCCCTCGTGTCACAGGATATTTGCTGAGTTTCTTGGCCGTCCAAACCCTAACTTTAGAACCCAGTGCCTCCCACTTGAATCAGGCTTTTGTAAATACTCTGCTTTAAAAGTGGTTTCCTTGGTCGTTTACCTGCTTCCTTTGAAGGCTGTTTGTCAAACATCTCCTCGCCTCTGCTGATTCAGGTCACATTAGAGTTCTGTGCAGCAGCTCCTCGCACAACAGAAGGAAAGCACCTGAAACAACCCCGAGTTTGGGGTTTGAGCCTGAAGACAAAGTTCTTCTGTGCTTTTACGCTTCAGTCAAGTGTTTCCTTAAGGAACGGTTCTTTCCTCAAAGATCTGAAGCTAAAAAAAGACCCGCTCTGATGAAAAATGGGTTTTAGTGTTTGTAATATGCGCATTTTTCTGACACGTAAAACGGAAGGACCTTATTGATGACGTAGAAAATACTCTGTTCCACTCTGATGGCTTCCCTCCCTTTTGTTGCACCGGTTATGTTAGGTTGGGGGTGGGAGGGGCTGTAAGCTACCAGGAGAGCTATAAAGCAGATGGGTGACGGGAAGTGGGGGCGAGGTTGCCGACGGTCCCGCCCACGAGTCAGGGGTGAATTTCTAATGAGCTCCCGCCGCTCTGCAGAAACTATGTCCTAGAAAACCACAAAAAGTATTTTTAGGTTTGGTATAAACGGCCAGTCATGATTGAAAGCCGCTGGCAACGCTTTGAAAATGGATCAGAAGATGATCAGAGTGGGACTTAAAGAAAACATTTTTTTTTCCCCCCCCCCAATTCCCTCCAGGCTCCTGTTTGCCGGACCTGACGGAGCAGTTTTCCCTCCCGGACACCGCTCCACCCATGCTGACCAGGCTGCTGGAAGCCATAGAGAAGAAAGGTGAGCTCACCTGAATTCCCTGTGTATGCCGCACCCCCCCCCCCCCCCCCCCCCACACACACACACACTCCTTTCCTTTCGTTCCCTGACCTCTGTTTTACTGCCTGCAGGTCTGGACAACCCCACCCTGTACCGAACCTTCACTGCAGGAGCTGGGCTGGAGGTCAGGCAGTACTTTGAGTCAGGTGAGTTCCACCTTCCTCCCCCTCTGACAGCGTGCAGCGCTCGGCGTTGTCCCAGCACCAGAAGCTTTGAAGCACCAGAACCAGCCGCTAACCTCAGAACCCGTGCTACAGATCCTCCATCCGCAGATCTGGATCAGCTGGATCTGCCGGTCTTGTGCGACGGCCTGCGCCGGTACCTGCAGGACCTTCCCCAGCCCGTCATCCACCCGGCACTACAAGTCCAGATGGTCCACACGGCCAAAGGTGGGAGCCGTGACGCATGCCGACCCCACTTCTGCTGACGTACCGCGGCCGCCTGCCGAACACCGCCCACTTTGAAGACAAAACCACAGGAGTGCAGCTTAGCTTCTCAGAGCCGGCTCTCACGTTAAAGCTTTTTTTCCCCTAGTGTAGTTTAAAACTTAAAAAAAAAAAAGAAAGCAGCAGACTGAAGCACATTTTGTCTTTGCCCCCCCCCATCCGTTCTGTTGCTGCATCTTGCAGGCACAGAGAGTCCTAACCGCAGCCTCTGCTGCAGCTCTACAGTTTTTGTGTCACACGGCCAGAAACAGGATATCTGTGGTTAATAGGAACTCAAACAAGCTTGAGGGTTTATCTTCAGCATCTCTGAGCAGCCAATCACCTGCCGGCGTGCTGTACGCTCAGTCAGACACGGTGTGTCTGTGCGGTTTGCAAGACTTTGCTGCACATGACGCGTTTTTCCACGCCGCTTTGTGCCTCTCAGCTGAAAAAAAAACAAAACAAAAAAAAAAAAAAGAAGGGTTCAGTCTGTTTCTTCCTCTGACCCTTCCACCGCTCTACCTTTTTCCCCTCACCAGAGGTGGCGAACCCTGAAGAATGCGCCCAGCTGCTGCGCCGCGTGGCCAGCACCCCCAGCCTGCCCCACCAGTACTGGCTGGCCCTGCACTGCCTGCTCACACACTTTGCTAGAGTGTGCCAGAGCGGCTCCAAGAACCTGCTGAGCCCCAGAACGCTGGGCGAGATCTTCAGCCCCGTCTTCTTCAGACAGCAGTCCGTCAGGTGAGCAGCTTTGACTCGTGCAGACGCGTGCATGGGGGGGGGGGGCTGTTTCAGACGTTGACTGTAAACGTGTTTCCTCGCCCTGCAGCTGTGAACCCAGCCTGGACGCCTACATCAAGATCATCGAGGTTCTGGTGACCACCGAGTGGAGCGAGAGTCAAGCCGCTCCAGGTGAGTCTGCTTTCTGCACGACCGCCTTTAGCCGCTGTTGCTTCGGGTGATTTACTATGGGATGCTCGCCCTGCCAGGGCTAAAGCGCTGCACAGACAGACAGACAGACAGACAGACAGACGGTTGAGTCAGAAATAGCAACACAGCGGTAAAGAGGTGGGACGTTCAACCACTGCAGCTGAAGCAGAGCAGCACATGCAGATGAAGATTTCTGGTTCACTTTTCCAACACTATAACTTGGAGGACAGATTTGTGTCTCACTCGGACGGAGCCGTTGTGTCGTGTGTGTGTGTGTGTGTGTGTGTGGGTGTGTGTGTGTGTGTGTGTGTGTGTGTGTGTGTGGGTGTGTGTGTGGTGGGGCAGTTTTATTGGTGGTTCGTACTATTTATGGAGCAGCTGTCAGCCCTCTGGATGTGCAGAGTAAAGGTGGGAGCTGTGGCTCCGGGACGGATGACGGACGCAGATCTGGGCTCAACGTTATGAGCAGAGGACTTTGCTTTGTCTTGTAACTGTGCACGTGTGTGTGTGTGTGCGTGCACGTGCGTGTACCTCCTCCCAGTTACTGCCTGCCTATTTTAAGAAAGCGACAAAAGGCCCACTTAGATTTGGTTGGCTGGAAAGTCGGCCCGCGCCACAGAGCTCTTCTTGTTAACGGAGGCCTGCTCCCCCCCCCCCCCCCCAAAACCACTGGATATCCACAACTCCTGCCCCCTCGGTGTGCTCAGTCAGCAAATATTTGAAACTGTGCAAGTTAATCATAAGACCGAATCTCTGCCCCCTCCTTTACAAACAGAGACTGGGGGAGTGGCGGACTGGGGGGGGGGCGTGCACAAACGCAGCTGGTGTTCAGAACAGGCTGCGGCGGAGCGGCTAATCATTAACTGCGCGCCTCCACGTGAGCAGACAGGGAGACTTGAGCGCTCGCAGCAGGAAGTGAGCCCGTCAGTCTGGAGCGGAGGCCGGTCGCGCCTGAGTCACGCCGAGCGGATTACCCTCCAGGATCTCTGAAGGAGAGGCGCACCAGTCCGGGAGCTTTTAGGAACCCAAACGCCAGGCGTGAAGCATGAAATGGAGCGGAGGACTTGAACACAGCTCTGTTGGATTTACCGCGGCTTTTGGGAATACCGGAGAAGCTTTCAAGAGAGGACGGATTCAGGCAAACATGCTCAGCTCTCAGAGTAAGTCTGGTGGCCGTTTGTTTCCCATCTTAGGCTGAAACCAGAGCCTCAGAAAAACCCAAACTAGAGCCGTTTTTTGTCCCCATGCGGCTCCGGGCTCTCGGGGAATCTCTGGGGCTGCGTTCAGACGTGGTTCTCCGCTCTGGGATTAACCTCTCAGTCCAAAAGTTCTGACTTGGATGTAAAAAAAAAAAAACCTCCTTTCATAACCTGTTTGGCGGCGATCTCTTGATCAGGCTAGATCTCTGGTTGATCAGCTTTCACCGAAGCTTTAATTCACTTCCAGGAAGAGTTTCTATTTTCACCCCCCCACCCCCACCCCCCCACCCCCGAGGTAATCAAGCGGGCTATCTGTGTCCCGCCGAGTGTCATGCTGCAGGATTACAGGCATCTTTTGGAGATGTGGGTGCTGCTGACCGGGCCGGGCTTTACAATGGAGCTGCGTACGTGCTGCTGCAGCACAGCCCGCTCTGCCTGCGTTGCCAGCAGTGGGAGGAGCCAGGACACGCACTGGGAGGGAGGGGCAGAGCAGCCTGCAGGAGAGCAGCTCAGCAGAGGAGGAGGAGGAGAGCATGAGAGAGGAGGGAGACGCGTCAGGGTTTAGGTTGAGGAGACGCGAGCGATGCAGGACCGGTCGGTGACAGACCCCCCCACTGTGATTGGCTGCGGTGAGTGATGCAACGCGTTACCGAGCAGGCTGAGGGCGGGTTTGTGCTGCGCGGACGCCCCCCGGTTCCTGCTTTCATGCGAGCGCGGCGCTGTCACGGACCAGCGGACGTGTCTGTGGGGGGGTTTTTTTGTGAACCCGGCGGCAGTGCAGATTTGCACTAAACAGACCGACTCCCTTAGCGCCGCCGCCGCCACCGCTAGCCTCCCTGTGACCGTTGGCTCCGCTCTCATTGATCCTGAATCCAGAGAACAGAATCCAGAGAACAGAATCCTGCATGGAAGCTCTCTTGATTTTCCTCCTGGGCTGCTCCAGACTCGTTTCTCCTCCTCCTGAATGAGATCCCCCCCCCATCCTTGGGGCTTTTAAATGTAACCGTGAGCGCGTTTTGTCCCTGCAGCTCTGCCTCCGAAGCCCCCGAAGCCCGCCGCTGTGATTAACAACGGAATGAACAACAACATGGCTCTGCAGGACGCCGAGTGGTACTGGGGGGAGATCTCCAGGGAGGAGGTCAACGAGAAGCTGAGGGACACTGCGGACGGGACGTTTCTGGTGCGAGACGCCTCCACGAAAATGCACGGCGACTACACGCTGACTCTGAGGTGAGCTGCCCCCCCCCCACACACACATAGAAAGCCTCCTTCCTGCCGCTGTCGGTTTAACTCCCTGCTTTGCTTTTAGGAAAGGAGGAAACAACAAGCTAATCAAGATATTCCACCGGGACGGGAAGTACGGCTTCTCCGACCCGCTGACCTTCAGCTCCGTGGTGGAGCTCATCAACCACTATCGCAACGAGTCTCTGGCTCAGTACAACCCCAAGCTGGACGTGAAGCTGCTCTACCCCGTCTCCAAGCAGCAGCAGGTGAGGCTCCGTCCCAAAGCGCCGTCAGGCCAGCCGCAACCGCGTCCTGACGCAGATTCTGTCCTCAGGACCAGGTGGTGAAGGAGGACAACATCGAGGCGGTGGGGAGGAAGCTCTGCGAATACCACCAGCAATACCAGGAGAAGAACAAGGAATACGACCGTCTGTACGAGGAGTACACCAGGACGTCACAGGTGAGGAGCTCGCTCGCGTGCCGAGGTCGGTTCTGACCCTCTCGCACGCCACTGAAACCCCGCCTCTGCCTGCAGGAGATCCAAATGAAGCGCACAGCCATAGAAGCTTTCAACGAAACCATCAAGATATTCGAGGAGCAGTGCCAAACGCAGGAGCGGTACAGCAAAGACTACATCGAGAGGTTCAGGAAAGAAGGAAACGAGAAGGAGATCCAGAGGTGAGACGCCGGGCGCAAATCCTGAAAAAGCATTTGATGGCCAAAACAATCACTTACCTTTGTTTTTTTTGTTTTTTTGTTTTTTTTAATCTTTTCAGGATCATGGGCAACTACGAGAAGCTGAAGTCTAGAATCAGTGAAATCGTGGACAGCAAGCGGAGACTGGAGGAGGACCTGAGGAAGCAGGCGGCCGACTACCGAGAGATCGACAAGAGGATGAACAGCATCAAGCCGGACCTCATCCAGCTCCGCAAGACCAGAGACCAGTACCTCACGTGAGTACCGCCCCGCCACCGCCACCGCCGCCGCCACAGCTACCACGGCTGCACCATCTCTAACCCCCATCTGCTCCCCGTCTGCAGGTGGCTGACGCAGAAAGGAGTGCGGCAGAAGAAGCTGAACGAGTGGCTGGGAATCAAGAACGAGAACACAGAGGAGTAAGTTTTCCAGGCCTCCAAGTGTCCCGGCGCTTTGATGTTCTCAGCTGACGCCCGGCGCTCTTCTCCTCAGTCAGTACTCGATGGTGGAGGACGACGAAGACCTCCCTCATCACGACGAGCGCACCTGGAAGCTGGAGAAGATCGACCGGCTGGAGGCTGAGGGCCTCCTTCAGGGAAAGAGAGACGGCACATTCCTGGTTCGGGAAAGCAGCAAGCCGGGATGCTACGCCTGCAGCGTGATGTACGTGTCACGGCCGCGCGCCGTTTCTCCACGCGTGCCGAGCGCGAGCAGCGGTTGATGGTTGTCCTCTCTTTGCAGGGTGGACGGCGAGGTGAAGCACTGCGTCATCAACAAGACGCCATCCGGCTACGGCTTTGCGGAGCCCTACAACCTGTACAGCTCGCTAAAAGAACTCGTACTTCACTACCAGCACACGTCGCTGGTCCAGCACAATGACTCTCTGAATGTGACGCTAGCGTACCCCGTCTTCACCCACCAGCTGCGGTGAGGACCCCGGACGCCTCCTCACGGACGCCAAGACGCACGGCCTCGCCGGATTTGGATGCCTGAACCATTTCAGAGACACAAGCCCGAGCCTGAATGTAGATCTCCTGTTTCTTTTCGTTCTTGTTTTCCGTTGGGAGCACAGAATCCAGCCGACTGCTGACCTCCAGCCCTCCCCGAGCGAGCGAGCGGAGAACATTTGAGGCCTTTTTCCTTACAGTGCTTGTTCTTTTCCAGAGCTTTACCAGCCGGAACCGGAAGGACTCCTCTCACCGGCCACGACTTCCTCATCTGCGTGTTTTTCTTTGTACGACTGCCCACGTGACCAAAACTCATCCAATCAGGAGAGTGTGGGAGGGGCTTGCGTTGACTGTTCAGTAGCAGACCATGGATCAGCTGACAAATGTAGCAAAACGGCACTTTTAAAAAACAAAAACTCTATTTTTTGTTTGGAAACAAGCTCACGTTTGTGGAGCAGAAAGGACTCGACCCACCCCTCCCCGGTTGGACTTGCAGAGACAAACTGGGATCTGCAGGCGAGTCGAACTATGAATGGACTTGTGTACATAAATGAAATTGTGCAAACTCGTGAATCAGTAAGTACCAAAAAAAAGAAAAAGGAAAAAAAAAAAAGATCAGCTCCTGTTTTAGTTTTATTCTGATCTGCTATGCAAGTCTTTCTCCATTTTTACTGTTGCAACACGATATAAGCTTCGTTTTTGCTTGAAAATCTGTTCCTGTTTAAGGATCCAGGAGGATATTTTGTTGAAAATGCCAAGATACAGTTAAAGAAATGCGTATAATTTTTAAAAGAGAGCATAAACTTTATTATAAATGACTTTAACAGCTCCTATGGTGGAAGATGTGAGCGTTTTATTAGGTTTTTTTCCTTCAAACTAAAGTCCCTCTCAGGCGTTTGAGCTGCTTCGGTCACAAGTAATTTTTTTTTTTTCTTTTCCGAACATGCAGTCGTGAGTTAAAGCGCTCAGAACGAGCTGATGGGACCGTACGACCCATATCACCACCAAAACAACAGTATAGATTTATTTTGTTATAAAGAAAATATATAATGTTCCCATAAGAGAGAATATAAGCTCACTTTACATTTTACACTTAGTATTTTTCTGTATCAGAAAATCACTGTTTACATGGGTGGATCAGCTCATTTCAGAAAGCGATTTCTCATTTCGAAATGAGAAATTTCAATTAAACGCAGGTTGCCACGGTTCAACTCGTTTCCTTCGACAGCTTTTTATTATCTTTTTTTTTTTTTTAGTTTAGCTGTAATGAAGTGGCAGAAACCACTGAACGTGTATATTTTTTTTTTTTTAAACGGGCGTTTTTCCGCGCGATACGAGGAGGAAAAAAGACGGCAAAGATTCAGACGTATATTTTGGTTCTTATGCTCGGCCAAAGTGAAATCTGTGACGAGAGAGTTGTAGAAGACTTCAGCTGCTTGTTTTGACTGAGCGCGTGACGAGGCCGGCCGCGGTGCAGCACACCTCAGTATTAGCTCGGTTCACCTGACATGACGGTACTAAAGGGTTTTTGAAACGATCAAATCGATCAAATATTTTTTTTTCCTGCTTTTCTTGATCAGATCTCTCCAAATTCAGAACAGCAGTGAACTATCCGGCACTTAACCCCCGACAGCTGCTGGCACAAACCTTGTGGTTTTGAAGTTCTCAGATGATGTGCACCATGTTTTTTGTTTTTTTTTATATTGGTACCCCCTACCCCCTCACACCCATGGTTGGATTGAAATCAGACAATTTTCCCCTGTTTGGCTTCAGATCTGTATTGGGGCTTTGTTAAACATGAAATAAAACACTTGTTTTTATGAATTTCAAGTCGTCGGTTGATTCCTTTGCTGAACTCGACACTCTGTTGACTTGGGTTTTTCCCCCTGCAGTTTAACACTCTGTAAATTCAATTCAGTTTTATTTATGTGGCCCAATATTACAACAATAGTCGTCTCAATGGGCTTCATTCCAGTAGGTGTATTAGAACACAAAATCAGTCACAAAATGTGAAGGGTAGTCGCTAAACTAAACTGGGCATCCCTGCCCTTAGACCCGCCTCCTTGGTAAGGGAAAACTATAACCCTTGTGCTATCCTAGGCACTTTAACATTGACAGTGGGGTCATCTAAGATAGCACAAGGGTTAAAAAAAAAAAAAAAGGATTACGGAGGAAAAAAAAAAAGCAGAAACCTCAGGGAAGTCCACATGAAAGAGGGATCTTCCCCAAGGACGGACATGCGATGTACCAAAACAAGTTTCCGAGTTTCCAGGAATTTTTCTGTACCTAGTTTGAACTGGAAATGTCAAATTTTATACAAGTCATTCTCTCTCAACAGTCATTGTGGCTAAACCTTCAAGTGTGACGACGTATGAAAGTACATGCAGACAAAAATGAGCATCTGACACATCCACCTCCACCACCAGAGAAATGATGTGTCGGGGTCATGCTCCACTCCACCTCACAAATATTAAAGCATGAGCTCTAACATAGCTGAAAATAACCTCCCAAACGTCTGTCTGCTTGTGGTAGATTTGTTTTTTTTTTTTTTTTTTTAATCTCAGATCAGTCACCGTGTTGAGTCAAAGGTCATCACTGCTGTCACAAGATTGGGACATTTCTCTTGATAACTCATGACAGGCTTCCACTTGCGTTGATTGTTCAGTAGCAGACCATGGATCAGCTGACAAATGTAGGAAACAACACTTAAAAACAAAAACTAATGTAATTTTTTGTTTGGAAACAAACTCACGTTCTGCTATCAGGCTTTTCTTCTTCTGCTTTTGATGGCTTTGGTCAGCAAAAGCAGTTGGAAACTTCAAAAAGGCTGTTCAGTTTGTCTTCAGTTGCTTAAAAAAAGTTACGATTTTTGCTCATAATTTGCAGTAGGTGTATGTTCTGATGGTACTACTTGAAAATAACTTTCATTTCAGTTGCAACATCTTAATCACAACATTAACTCTTTAGTTGCTCATTTAAGGTTCCCGGTTCAGTCGGTTGACTATTGTTTTTTTTTTTCTTTATCCCTTGTGCTATGCTATGGGGTCCAGATGACCCCACCCTTACACTGATGTGTTCTCCCTACCATGACAAAGGTGGATGAAGGTGAAGAGGATTTCATGTAATCCATGGACACCAGTGAAGATCACATATCATTGAAGAAAAAAGGTTCAGTTCACTGTCTAGTCTAGTGGGTCTAGATGACCCCACTCCCAATGTTAAAGTGCCTAGGATAGCACAAGGGTTAATGGAATAAAAAAAAGTCTGGTTTCTCCATTATCTTAGTCTTCTGCTCTCTGATTCAAAGCCAAATGCAGTTCCCAATATGACCACTGGAGGCTGGGGCAGATTTTCTATTGACTCTCATGTTAAAGAGTGACTTTTTACTCCACAGCTCTCCACATTTGACCATCACATTGGTCTTGGCTAACGTGTTCTGCAGCAGCGTGTGGCCGTTGAGAACAGCACCACTGGAGTGGTAGATAGGAGTCGTGGTTCCCCTTTTTAAGAAGGGGGATTGGAGGGTGTTTTCCAACTACTGGGGAATCACACTCCTCAGCCTCCCTGGGAAAGTCTATACCGGGGTTTTGGGAAAGGAGTTTCGAACGATAATCAAACCTCAGTCATATCCAGGAACAACAGTGCTGTTTCTGTTCTGGTCGGGCAACAGTGGACCAGTTCTGCGCCCTCTATTGGGTGCTGGAGGGATTGTGAGAGTTCACTCATACTGTCCATATTTGCTTTGTGGATTTGAAGAAGGTTTTCGACCACATCCCCCTGTGGTAAGTAAGTCAGACCTGTTCCTGGTTAATGTTGGACTCTGGCAGGGCTGCCCTCTATCACTGGTTCTGATAGAAGAACCCTTTGATAGACCACAGGATTTCCTCACCACTCTATGCAGATGATGTTGCCCTGTTTGCTTTATCGAGCTGGGACCTCCTTCTCCTTTCTCCTTCTCAACTGGAGAAAGATAGTTTGCCCTCTCTTGGTGGGTGGAGTGCTCCTGCCCCAGGTGGAAGAGTTTAAATATCTTGGGGTCTTGTTCATGAATGAGGGACGATCTGAGCGTGAGATGGACAGAGCTGAGCCAGAAAGTAGAACTCTCAATTTACCAGTCAACATTCCTTCCGATACTCACCAATGACCATGAGCTCTGGATCATGACTGAAAGAATGAGGTCCTGAACACAAGAGGCTGAAATGAGGGTGGCTGGGCGCTCCCTTAGAGATAGAGAGAGAACCTGGAGAGAGCTCAGAGTAGAGCCGCTGCCCCTCCAGAGGAGCCCGTTGAGGTGGCTCTGCCATCTAGTCTGGATGCCTCCTCACCTCCCTGGGCATGTCCCACTGGGTGGAGAACCTGGGGAAGACCCAGGACACTCTGGAGAAACTTTGTCTCTCTGGACTGGCCTGGGAGAGGAGCCCTCCTGGGTCCTCCTGGGACCCCCCCAGAGGAGCTTGAGGAAGTGGCCGGGAAGAGGGAAATCTGGTTATCTTTGCTTAGATTGGTGAGCGGGAGAAGATGAAGAAGATGGATAGATGGGGTGAGTTTATTTATTTTTTCCTATTTTAAATCATTTTGATTTATCACTGCTTTAACTTGTCAATTTGTCCATCATTACTCATAGGACTAAATAAAGAAATAAATGTTTAAAAAAAAAGTGAAAATAGAAATATTAAAAGTAAAAACGTAGTTAATTACATTTTTTTAAAAAGGGAGCAGAGTTTGTTTTAACTGAAAGGGTGGTTGGACTCAACAAAACTTTGTATTGTTCCGCCCTATCAGCCGGGTCGTAGTTGGGTTGTGCAGACAAAACTTAAGTGAAAGTGTTTGTTCCACTTTAGGTTTCTGTGGTTCAGAACCCTGTTTGTGACGTAAGTGCATGCACCTCTATTGAGGCGTCTCTGTTCTGCCATAATCACAACTTTGTGGCTCCTTTGGGGGTGTTGTCGTTAAAAGAAACTGAGCACAATATTTAAAAAGAAGATAAAAATTGACAGCTGTCAGTAAAAATAGAAAATGCTCAGACCTGACATGAAATGACCTTTGCTCTGGCGATGTGTGGTAATCCGTGTATTGCACTGTAACTCCATCTCCGTGAAATATTCTTCCCTTAAAATGCACACATTGTTCTGCTGGAATAAAGCACGCTACGGTTCATTTCAAAGATTGTCTGTTCTTCGGCAAGTTATTGGATCTTGTCAAAGCTGATGGAGTACATTTCAATTTATGAGTCATCTAACCTTCTCCGTGTCATTCAATGCTTCTTTTGGCGTAAAATAACTGAGCCTATTTGGTCAGATTGAGCCTCAAAGTGGGTTAAAAGAGACAAAAGCATCAAATAAAGAAGAGTTTATTCGATTCTGGCCTCCTAGAACAAATACAAGTCGATTTGGAGCTCTGAGATGTGGAATATTACACAGTTGAAGCGAGCAACTTAGTGGAGTTTTACAAAAACGCAACCGTTTATAAACCAGTTCTGCGTCTTGTCAAACCTCCTTGATGTGTCAAAGATACACACCACGTCGACGGGGCTGTCATACCTCATGCACAACAGGTCGAGAACACAATGTCAGCCTTGAAATGTGAACCACAAGAATGGAACACAGTGACAACATTAAAAAAAAGTCTTTCATCAGATAAAATAACTCAGCAAGTCTTCTATGTGTGGAAATGTACAGACGAGTTTCTCAAGATCCTCAGATCACTCTTTGTTTACATAGATTATTTACAGAAGTAAGGATGTCAAAGTGTATGTATGCATGCAAACATAAGCTACCTGGTGGAAGTTTGGACAACCTTCCAATCTTTTGACTGGAAGTGTAAAAAACCCGACCAATGAAAACACTCATTACCTGCACGTTTGCACAAACGAACTCTTTGAATGCACGCATGGACACAAGTTGATGTATTTGTGCATTTATGGGCTTTACCAAAGAGTTGAGTTTTGTACACAACACACAAACACAAATTTAAAGAACTGTAACTGCACCAACCTTCTCACAAAAATGTCCCTCAGAGAGGACAAAAATTAACCTTTTTTTTTTTTTTGTATCATGTTTCTAAACAAAATTTAAAGACCCACCCCGACCATCTTTTAATCTATTTTGAAAGCGTTTTCTGTGTTTGTTTGTTTTTTAATTATGTCGAAGGCGTTTTTGGCCAAAATCAAAAACCTGTGTCATTTAATAGGGCATAGTTTCTGCAGAGCAGCAGTGGTTCATTAGAAGTTCCCCTCTGAGTTGTGAAGGGACTCCGCCCCCCTTCCCCTTGCTATTGCTGTTTACATTCTCTCTCTCCCAACATTGGTGCAACAAAAATGGCAAGTAACATTAAGCTGTACAGTTTTCATTGGAGTGGATCTTTAAATGACTTAGTTAATAAAAGCAGATTCCTCAATATAATTAACATTTTTTTTTTATATCCTGCCATGTCATAAAGCAGCATAAAGCATCAAGTTACTGGTTGTTTATAATCGTCACGGTCAGATTTAGAACTAGAACAAATCTAAAAGGGGCGGGGCCTGTCCACTCACACGTACTCAAATGTTACAGACATACCTGTTGGCTCCAATAATGTTCACATACAAACAAGTAAACATGTACACAATACAAATAATGCTCACACACGCATGCTTATGCATTTAGACAAACACACGTGAAACATTTCGTTCAGTCACGCTAACTGCAAAGGTGAGAGAGAAGGAGGGAGAGTGCCCAGTCATCCCCATCCCACACCGGGGCCCCCGCCTTAGCAGCAATGGCAGCCAGGATCCCCCCCCCCCAACACCCGCAGGGTAGCAGATAGAGGAAAACCATCCGCAGGGTAATCACATCAGCCATCCAGTCCAGGGCCAGCAGGACCGCCAGAGGGGCCAAAGAACGGGGAGGCATAGGGGGACAGAGAGTGCAATCTCCAGCCTGACCAGAAGAGCGTACGTTTTGTCCCCCCAAGAAACCAAACTTCCCTTAATCTCAAATAAATTAAGGAGATATCACTGAAAAGGCCAAGATGTCCTCTTTAAATGACATTAAAAAGTTGTAGAATACTTTAGATCTGTGCTTTACGACCTGTTTGACTTGTGTAGCGGCATCATGCCACTTGTGTTCGATTAGTAATGCCTAGAACAGGGGTCGGGAACCTTTTTGGCCAAGAGAGCCATAAACGCCACATATTTATAAATGTAATTTCGAAAGAGCCATACAATAATGTAGCGTCCCTTTCCCACACTGAGGCACGGAGACTTAACTTCTTTTAAGGTTCTTTATTCTGGTTACTACAGGCCGGAGTAAACGCCGTAAAATTAATTCAGCAACTCCTGAATCTCTCCCGCTGAGACGAGAGCTCTTCTCCCAACTTTATATTCCCCTCCTCCCGCTCCAGCCCTCCTATTTCCCTTATTCGGCCCATAGCTGAACCCCATTGGTCCAAACTACCTAACAACAGGCTGAGCGACAGAACTGAGAGCCAATCAGATCTCTGCTTGATGCGTTCATGCGTTCCAGAACTTTTAACGTGTCCCAACAGCGGACCCAACTCAGTCCGCAACAATATGTTTAAAACTAAAAATACAAGTGAATGTGAGCATTTGATGTAATTTCAACATTTTTAAAGTACAATAAGTCTGTGGATTCTTTTTAATAACATTGTTATGCTGTTGCTAATAAATGATGAGTATTTCTCGTGGTGGTTCTGCTGATTGTCTAGTCTGGTTGATGATACGTGGTGAGTTTCTGCTTCATTCAGGCGTTGAGACTTTAAACGTGATCGTAGGTCTGAATGTTCTGTAGATGTGAGGAAGACTCACATGCAGACGTGGAGACAAACACACACTCACACACTGCAGTGAGTGACGGGCAGCGTGTTTCACGTTATTACAATCCCTGCGCGATTCACCTGCTGCCTGTGAGGAAGAAAGCAGAGGGTGGGGACACCCCCACCCTCTGCTTTCTTCCTCACATCCCGTCCCCTCATCTGCGCGCTCTTTCTCAGAGACGGGAGCGCGCAGGTTTAGGCACGGCAATTAATAGGTTTCCTGCTGGAATAAACTCTGTGAAATAGTAGATAATAGTAAACTGAGTGCTGGCGCAGGTTTTTCTCTCCAAGCACCGCTACTACTGCGCGCCCCTCTGGCATCGCATCGCGCACGAGAAGGACTGGTCTAATGAAAAAAAAAAATGGTATAAATAAAGATTTGTCTGCGAGCCATACGTGACCATCAAAAGAGCCATATGTGGCTCGCGAGCCATAGGTTCCCGACCCCTGATTTAACCCCTGCAGGGGTGGAGATTTATTCTAAAGCTCGAGCAATGTAGCATTGTTTTGGTTGTTTTTTTGGTATTCTATCCACTTTGTGAAAATGAGCGTTTACAGCTGCAATTAAATGATTCCGGTTAAGGAAGGAATATCTGAAGACAAATCAATTCTCTGTTTTGTCTACTTATAATTTGAGTTTTAATTTTGGGACAAAGTGGGAATTTTTGTCAGCAGACTGAGGAGCAAAAATTGTCCAAATATTAGTTATCAGTTTCACTACAGCCAGGGTCCTATATGTTTTCCAATCAAACTGCCTTTGAAGCTCCTTATTGGTTAAACACACCTGATCCAGGTAATCAACAGCAGATGAGACAGGATTTCTGGAAAACCAGCAGGTTGCCGGCCCTTGAGGCCTGGATTTGGACCCCCCCTGGTCTAAAGCTTGAAATCGTGGTTTTCTCTCTGCCGTGCTTTCATCACACCTGGCTTTCAAGGTGTGAATCCTTGGCTGCAGTTTCCCCAGAAGAACAGCAGACCAGCAGCAGACTGTAGGCTAAAGAACATTAGGCGAAATAAAAAAGAGTTTGGTTTTATGGCATTGCAGGGCTAACAAAATACCAATTTTTGCCTCATGTTTTGACATGTTTGATTGTAGAACATTTAAATCTTTTGGCAGATTAATTTAAAACAAGTATTTGAACTGTTTTTGTATTGGGCTTCTTCGATTTTTTTTTTTGTGTGCTTCTTTTTTTTCACTTTCTTGACCATATTGTTTTTTTGTGTGTGGTTTTAATAACTTTTTTAATAAACTTTTTTGAATGTCTGGTTTCACCTTACACTGAAAAATAACTTGTATTTTGCATTTTAGGGGCGGAGTCACCTTAAAAGCCGTTTCCGACAAAGTTTCATTGTCGATGTAACCAGAACTGCTTAGAATTTCTATCATTTGTTGTATTTTGTCGAAGGACCTGAAGAAAACATCAGATCTAAAATGGATAAATGAACTTTTACTTTGTTTAAACAGAAACGCGTGAGAGAAAAACAGATTCATTCATGAAAAACTGGAAATGAGTAAATGACCTGGGGGGTATTCCAGAAAGCATGTTTAAACTACCCTGACTTTAACCCTGAACCCTGGCTGAAATCCGCCTGAACTTGCTTACTCTGGGTATGTCGGTTCCAGTTGGCATCACGCGCTCCGACTTGGTAACCCTGGGTTAGTGCACGTGCACAGCAAGTACATAAAGACATTCTCAATGGATCGCCGCATTCCGGAGTCACCATGAAAAGATGAAAGGATGAAAGGAACCAGAGCTGCTGCTATGGAGACAGTAGAGCAAGAAGGTGCTGGTTCAAATCCCAGAAAGCACCAGATGGAGGACAAATGGTGATCGACAAAGTGCTGACTGATGTACAGCATAGTGCGATGGAAGTGACTTGCTCTCCAAAGCATAGAAGCGCTGGTTCAATTCCCCGTCTCTGCTTTTTTTTGTTGTTGTCAGTTTTTGCCGCTCCTTGACAGTCATCAGCTCAAAGGAACAAAGCAACTCTGTTCTGATGTAGACAGGATAGCACAGTGGGAGTGTTTCTGTCCTTAGAGCGGGAGAGCGCAGGTTCAAGTCCCAGTCAGGGACATCGAGGCGTTCAGTCGCCTCACAATTCAAGCTGCGGCTAGGAGGAGTCAGGACGCCAGGAAAGGGGGCTTCATCTTTGCCCCCCCCACCCCGAGGAAGGATGACCAGGAGAAGAGGATCCCAGAAGAAGATGTGCGTTTAGATAGATTCAGAAAGCAGCTTGGATGTGTAGAGGGTCTGAGCACCGAGATGCAATACAGGTAGAGCAACACCTGGAGGTGGGGGCAGGTGAGGGAGGGAGGGATGGAAGTTGTAGGTAAGTATAAACTTTTATTTATAATTTATAGAGTATTAATTAATTAGCAACAACATTTCTAGTCTTTTATATTTCTACAAATAATTAGTAATAAGAAATTAATAATAAGAGCACCAACATTTGGAGTTAGAAAGGTCAGATTTATAGAAAGTATAAGAAAGTATTTTACCATGATGTAGTGTGAAGGTACTATCATGATCTAGTTGCTGCTTCTAGGTATTAGAGGAATCTACCCCCCCGCCCCATTCATACTACACAGTCTAGTTGGCTTTCCTGTCGGTTCTAGTCTTCTAGGTACCTGTCTCACTACCAGTTAGCGTAGCCCTAATATCCTCTTCATCCTCTATCTTACAGCTAAGAAGTCGTTGATCTCCTTGATCGTCAACCAGACTAAAGTTGAAGCCGCCCTCTTTCCCAGCATCCCTGACTCTTCCTCACCCCAAGCATGAGCTGTGATGCAACTAGCTAGGGACTTGAACCTGCATCTCTCCTGCTTCAAGGACAGAGACACGCCCACTGTGCTAACCTGTCCACAGCAGAACTGTGTTGCTTTGTTCCTTTGAGCTGAACGCGCTCCACATGTTTCAAAAATCAACAATCAGGTTTAAAGACAGACTATGACATCTACTTCCTAAGGACCCTTATTCTGACTGGGAATCGAACCAGCACACTCTCACCGAAAGCACAGAGACACTGCCACTACACTACTGTATCTGCGTCAGAGCAGGGAGGTTCTGGTCCATGAAGGATCTTCACGCAGAATCAGCTTTTATAGCCACGGTTTGTTAACGAGTCGGGAATTGAACCAGTCACTCCCGCTGCACTATTTAAAGCACCACAGGTCCAAAAAAATGTTCTTTATCAGTTTTTAAACTCATTTGGATTTGTTACTACATGACAGTTGTTTTTCTTACTGGTACATCCTTTTATCCGTTTGTAACGTCACACTTAAAATAAAAAACAAAGTCAAAGAGATTTCATCATTACACACAACATTCTTCTAATGTTTTATTTCTGCTTTAGCTATAAAAAATGCCTTTATAAACATACTTTGTAAAAATTTCAAAGCATTCAAGGCACGACCAAAGGTCGAAAGCTTTTATCAATTTAGTGTCTATCCATCTTCAGAACCAACTGAATCCTTTTCAGGCCCACATAGTTGCTGGAGCCTATCTCAGCTGCTTTTGGACAAAGGCAGGATACGCCACAAAAAAACCTCCCTTTTATGTTTTTGCTTTCATGTTGATGCTAAATTTGGGTAATTTTGGAGCCAAAGAATGCGCATTTATTTTTGATGCATATTCATAGGCATTAAGGTATTAATGCATTGTTTTTGTCTATTATTCAGAATATATATTTTTATTTATTTACCTTCTGGATGCACGAGCAGCATTCCAAGGAAACTGATATCCAATCTGTTTTGGAAACGTTCTGAGGTTCTGCATGGATTTCAGTCTGACTTTCAGGCAGCAACACCAGCTTTACATGTCCAAATTTAAATTGTTTTCACTTTTCTACTCACAAATATCATAATGACACACTTTGCTGCCTCCAAAACAGTTTTTGGAGGTTAACTGTATATATTTCATACTGAATGCAGTTAAAAAACATTTAGTCTCCAGTTGTTCTCAAATAAAACACTTAAATTTTACTTCAGTTCAAAGTTTGTTTTTTTACTTGTTGGTATTTGCATTAAATGATGCCAAACAACTCCTTTTTTTTCCAATTTTATTTGAGATGTATGTACATAATATACAAAGTTTGCCAAACAATAAGTAAAAAGAAAAGCAGAAGAATTTATAAGGATATGAAAATTACAGGCAAAAACATTTGTATTAAAACAGAAACAATTTTTAGTTTCCTCACAAACCAACAACGGTTTTGTTTGATTCACACAAAGAATAGAGGATTAACTCCTGAGGACCAGACTGCGTGGACAACCTAGCAGCCCCTCCCTGAAGCTCTTACATTTGAGTTCAAGTTGGAGACTTGTGTCATAAATAACCAGAACAAAAACGATTTTTAGAATGCTCTCTAAAATTTGTGTTAAGAGGAAATGGCCGTCCCTGGTACTCCTGAGGCGCTGTCCCCTAATGGGCAACGCTGGGATGGAGCGGTGTGACTCGGACTAGGCGGGACAGTCCAAGTCGCAGCCCCTGGCTGGCTGACTTCACCGGTGGAAGTGTGACGATGAGACGCTTTTACCAGCTGGAATATAATATAATAAGGAGGGATGCCAAGATTTCTGTGGCATTATGGTTTCCCCGGTTGTTTGTCTTTTTCAGAAGTGGGAGCTGGTTTGATTCTGTCTTTGGTGGAGACTTTGTCCTTCTTTGTGGTCTTTGTGGGTTTCTTGACTGTGAATTCTTCATCCTCACTCTCAAATGGCCCAATCTTCATCACTTTCTGGATCTGGAAAAGCAAAGAGCTGTTACACTTATGACAACCAAGAGAACCGTCTTTTATGGAGCTGTGGAAAAAAAATGTGCTAACCAGGTGTAAGTTTGGGTTGATAGTCGTCATTCGTATCTTTGCGTTTTTTTCACTAGAGCTGTTTTAGAAGAAGTCTTCTTTGAGGCGAATGATCTGATCCAAAAATTGTTTTCTTTTTTTTTGCCTTTTATGAATGTCAGTGACATTTATAGAATATATTTAAAACGTGATTCTGATTTTTAATTTATTTTAGTTTGAAGGTCAGATAATTCAATTAAATTTAATTCCCTTTTATTTGTATAGCCCAAATTCACAACGACAGTCGTCTCGATGGGCTTTGTATCGGTAATTGAAAAAGTGAAACATGAAATCAAAAGAATCATGAATACATAGAATTCAATAGGAAAATACTAAAATAAAATAAACTAACAAACTGACTAAGCTAAGGTGGCACTAAGATGGCATCCCTGCCCTTAGACCCCCATTCGCGGTAAGGAAAAACTCCTAAAAAAAAAACAGATTCCGGAAAAAACGAAGAAACCTCACATGAAGGAGGGATCCTCCCCCAGGACGGACAGGCGATTTACCAGAACTCTTAGAGAAGAATCAACTTATCTAACTCTACAACTACATATACAAAGTCCAGCCGTGGTTGGGGGGACAGTCAGGGGCGCGAGTCGAGCCGGAGACAGGAACCACAGCCAGGTGTAGGAGCAGAGACGAGCCAGAGACAGGATAGGCCCGTTTATAACTTGGCTAACTTCCAATAAAGAAAAACATATCATGAAAAAAAGCTGAAGGTTTTGTTGACCGTACATTAAAAAAAAAAAAAAAAAAAAAAAGGTCACATCCAGAGTTCAGATAGTGAAGATGGTAACGGAAATCTGGAAATTCTGACAAAAACGCAACTTTTAACTTTAACGCATTTTAAAAACTGCACTCAAAGTAAACAGACAAATGCAAACCGCTGCAGAAAAACAGGGATTGGAGCCTCAAGCTTCCTTGGATCCAGACTGGAGGAGACTCTAAAGAAGCTTGACTTGTTTAAATTCTTTGTTTTCTGTTGCTGTTTGGCAAGGAATGTGTGCTTAAGGCCTGCAGGGGGGGGGGGGGGGGGGGGTCACGGAGTTCATTTAATTTCACCATAGATAAAAAAATAACAAAGCGTGGAGGCTCCACACTAATTCTGCAGAAGCGACTCCATGCAGCAGCAGCATGCAGCCGTGCACAGCCTTCATGGAGCCTCTCCGAGACTTTGCTGCAGCTGCATGAAGCAACACCAGTTGTGCAAGAATGAAAGGTCACACGGTGTCGTGAGGAAACCACACCTCCTGCAGTCCGTCGCGGCATTTAGCCAAATCGCATCAATGAGTTCAGAGGAGCTTATCCTCACCGTCTCAGAAACGTGAAGTTCTGCCGTTGCAATTCTGCTAAATACGGACCTCTGGAAGCAGCTTCATCTGCCAAAGCATATCCCATGAATGCATTTTGTTTGTTTGTTTGTTTGTTTGTTTATATGCAAGTAAATAAAGTCAGAACATTTTAAAATGCATACGCTGCCATAAAAGCTTTAGCAGATTCTTTGTTTGGCAGTTCCTCAGAACTGTCCCTCCTCTGGGTCAGCCTCACTGTAATGCAGTCACACCAGTTAGAGCTCAAAAGGAGGAGGTTTAAAGATAAGGAAGTAGGTTCAGACAGATTATCTGTAAAGCCCTGGTGGAGGGAGCAGAGGCTGCCGCATTGCACTGCTCTCTGTTAAATATTAACACTTATATCTGAAGCATTGATGAGCAGCTCTTAGAAAGAGGGAAGTAATTAGAGACCAGAGTCCATCAATCGACCCCCTCAGGAAAGATGAATAAGCTTGTCTTGATCAGCGACGCACATTTTCACACAGGCTGCAGCTTTATTCCCAGTCAGACAAATTAAAGTGAACCGGCTTGAACTGCCCAGAGCTTCGCCTTGACACTTCATTCACATGGCATGCCCGAGCAAAGACAAAAGGAGCTCCACTGTCAGATTTTCAGATAAAACCCCGTCACAAGCACCTCATTCAGTGGAAATCAACAAAAAACCTGGAACCTGCTCTGCCGTCCCGACTGCCACATTCTGCGTTTTACCAGAAAAGATTACTCAGACCCAGGGTTTCCCAGAACCAGACAGCGTTAACCTTTACGCAAAGACCTCAGCTTCAGCTTCAGCTGGGGTCAATTACAGCCACAATCATCAGAGCGCTCCTCGTCACATCTGTCCTCGGGAAACATGACTCTCACAAAGAACCGAGGGGGGGCTGGACATGGCTGAACGACCACATCTGCTCAATCAAACTAAATGATTTTGGAAACTGACAGACGTCGAGAACTTTTGGCTCATTTAAACTCCTACAAATTTCCATGTATTTGTGTTCAGGTATTCATTATTTTAGTCGGAGTGGGATTATCATCTCATTGTATGCCTGATTCCTTCAGGGAGCTGTCCATATAAGGAATTATTTCAGAAATCTGCATAAACTTCCTTCTAAAGGCTGATTAAAAAAATAATAATAATTTCAGCCAAATCAGTTCACCAAGTAACCTCTAGTTAAACCAGCATGGAAATCAAAATCTACTCCTACTGTAAAATGCTGTTTTTTCGCTGTTTTGCGAAACTTGTATGCAGTTAATTTTTTCCTATTTTTTACAGTGCTTCCGGTTCTGATTGGCTTTGGACCATTGTCAGATGTGTTCAAATCGACATGAATACATACATGCCTTGAGAGCATGAAGGTCAGAGATCATTGCCACCATGATCTATAACATCTTAATGTTAGGAGTTTTTGTATTAATGCGACAGACTGGCGACCCGTCCAGGACGTCCCCCTGCCTTCGCCCACAAGTGGCCGAGATAGGCTCTAGCAACCCCATGAGCCCGAAAGGGACAAAACGCAAGAAGATGAATGAATGAATTTGTATTAATGGATTCACGGAAAGGTTAATATTTGGATGTTTATGATTGTCATTTCACACATTTGGTTCTCCAAAACTCTTATAAAAATAAAGCAGTTCAGGTGTTATAAAATAAAACCCCAACCCCCGCGGTTTTATGAGGACGCTTAAACACAGAGCTTCCAGACCGAGCAGAATGCAAATTTAAAGAGCTGCTTCCGGCTTGTGTTTAACTCTAATGGCCCAGGCGAGGAACTAAACTGCTAATGTGCAATTCTTGTCTCTCCATTATTGACGAGGCAGGGCCCACGCTGCCGCCGTGACATCGGCTCTGATAAGAAGAAATATGCAGATGGAGGTCACGGTTCTGAGAGCAGAGAGAATTATTCATTCCACAAGTACACACAGAAAAAAAAAAAATCTACCGCCTTAAAAAACAAGTGAAGGAGTTTTTATTTATAAAAGTTGTTGAAGTCCCACAAGAGTAATTACCTCTGCTCGTTACTGTCAGGGATTTTCTCGTTCACTACGGCAGAAGTTAGGCCATGGTGGAAAAAATGTGAAAAAGCCCAGATGACCTGTTAGGTGAAACACGCCAAGCGCTGCAATCATGCAGAGAAGCCTGCTAGAGACAGGCTTTGTTCAGTGTCAATAATGTGCGTTCACCTGCCAACGGCTGCCCATAAAACTTCAGCCGAGGTCTGACGGATGCCGTTACCGACTGAGGTATCAGCAATTTTTCCCCGAGGCCAACCTTCAGGTGTTCACAATCTAAGATCTCTAGATTTGGGTTGGAACCCCTTTTCTGTTCGCTTTCAGCTGTTCTGCTGCAGATTTGCCGCTTTGCATGAGATTTGCCGTCTTGCTGCATGACCCAGTTCCAGCCGGGCTTAAGCCACCAGGCAGATGGCCTCGCGTTCGACTCTACCGGGTACAGAGTTCACAGTCAACTCTGTGACCGTTGCTGCAGAACCAGCCCAAACCACGACTTCTCCACCGCCGTGTTTGGCTGTTGACAGAGAAGCTCAACAGACGTGTGGAGGTGTGGTGGACAGTTTGACTGCTTGTCTTTGTCCAGGTTTTTCATGGTTTAGTCAGAAGCAACTACAGGTCTGATGATGGAAAATAACTATCAGGTGCTTTACTTGTAATTTCACATTTTTTCTCATGACTGATGGATTCTGATCATTGGAGTTGCTGTCACCTACAAACTGGAAGAAATTTGTTAAAGAAGAACCAACAGTTTTATTTCTGCCGTTACAAACTTTTCAAGAAAGGAAAGCTGAATAGATTTCCTGGTAACCATGGTGATGGCTTTTGTTTCTGTCGTTCTTAGTGATGTGTGGTGAGGTTTGTGGCTGGTGAGACACTTTCTTGCACTTTCAGAATCAGTCACCAATATGTGCTGTCAATATATTTGCCATCTGCTGATGGTGTTTATATCTCATTTTAGCATTCTGTCCATACACATGGTGGGTATATATTGGATCGAGAAAAAACGTAAACTGTATAGCGGGTTCAGTATGCCTCCCAAAAAACACCAAGCTACTGACAGACTTTGACAATTCTCATACTGGTCGCAAATTAAGTTTCAATGAAGTCTATACGCCTGTCCCAGACAAAAATCTCCACAACTTTGTTGTGGTCTTTGTGTTGGTCTACCATTGGTCATCCATGAATTATTACTTCACGTTTTGATTCAAAGTCCAACTTTGAGACATTTTTGGAGATATGTCACTTTATTAGCAATCAGCGGAAGAACAAATGTTAGAATATATAAAAACATTTGAATAAAGCATTACATTGCTAACATACAGTGAGTTAGCTAAAGGCACACTCTCAACCCAGGTTGCTAGGTTTTGTGCCGTCTGCTTTACCTCGCGGTTTACGCTGTAACCGGAAGCATTTTTACAATGATGCAGAATTACAGTTTTAGCACGGATTAGTGGTCAAATTTGCATTTCATCATTAGTATTCATCTCATGATGGCAGATGAAGATGACAGGTGAGGCCCTGCCTTCCTTAACCGTGTGTCTTGATAGTTCTGTTCTATTGCAAGTTAGCAGCTAACCTAGAAATTTGCCGTGTCCTTTGTGTTAACCCTTGTGCTATCCTAGGCACTTTAACATTGGGAGTGGGGTCATCTAGACCCACTAGACAGAGCTCTGAACCTTTTTTCTTCAATGATTTGTGATCTTCACTGGTGTCCATGGATTACATGAAATCCTCTCCACCTTTATCCACCTTTGTCATGGTAGGGAGAACACGTCAATGTAAGGGTGGAGTCATCTAAGATAGCACAAGGGTTAAGCATTTCCCTTGTGTGGAGCATCTTCTTAAAAATAACTTTTATACCTAAATTTTTTGACATATTACGAAATCCATCACTTCTGCAGAAACAAAGACTTTTAAAGGCGAGTTATACCCAGATAGAAACCACAGACCTTTGGAAAAAAAAAAACTTTCTCCTAAATATTAATTGTCTAGATTGTCTTAATGAGGAGAAAATAGGTCAAAGAAATTATTTAGAAAATCTATGTAAAACCCGTCTGTAAAGTGTAATTCCTGGTAGACTGTTAGAGGACCAACATAATCTGATGGTTGTGAGCAAAAAAGAGATTTTAGCTGAAGTGTGGCGGCTGATTTCTAAAGGTAGATGCTGCGGATGAGATATTATGGTCTGTTGTGTTTACTGATACTGACTTTATCGGGAAATCAGTCTGCAGCCTCCGTCACTGCTGGAAGACTCGCTCCACCCCATTTCCCCCTGGAAAAACCCAAAGAAAGGTTGGAAATTTGAAACTGTCAGCTGACAGCGGAGGAGAACTCAGATTTTCTTTCAGCGATGAGGATGAGTGTTTGAGTACCTTCGCAGAGGACGTTTGTGCACAAAGATACCCGGCTCACGAGCTGTTGAGGCTCAGATTTTCAACCTCTTGTCGTCACTCCCCCCCCCCCCCCCCAAAAAAAGTGTTTGTTAAAAGACAAAAGAATGCAATTTATACGGCTCACAAAGCAGCGTGCGTGACACACAAGGCCAGGCTGCTGGCTATCACAGATACACATCAGCGGTTACATGCAGCAGTGGAAAGTTTTACCTTCCTCCGGACTAAGACATTTGAACAAACGTGCAAATCAAAGTGATTTATGCAGAGATCTGGGGTTATATAAAGGTAAATCTCTTTAACTTCTGCAAACCCGACCGTTTCTTTGGTGCTGCAAGATTAAAATCACAGATATTCATGTTTCCCAGAAGATGAGTTCTAACGGCATCAGTTATCCTCCTCCGGTTTCCATCAATGTAATGTTTCTGTGAAATGCAAATCAACTTGATGGTGCCAGTGTGACAAAAATGTAGGATTCAGTGACATTATTGGTTTGGTAATCAGCTGAAATCAACTGAAATCTTCTGTAGATTCAATAAAGAAAAAGGCTCAAATCATTTCTCGCATCCAGACAATGTTTTACTTTTTTTTTTTCATTAATCTGACACATTTTCCTGCTTCAAGAATGACATTTACAGATTTTCTACTTTGAATTGACCCTCAAAAGTTAAAACAAGAGTGTGTGGATTTTCTTTTTGTTTCAAAACTTGTTGGAAATGAATCCTAGATTAGTGTAACTCCAGCTAAAAATCCTAAAATGAGTTTGAAAGGATGTTGGATGATAAAATCTGATGCTCATAATGATCTTCTGTTACCCTCAGGTGCTGACAATCGAGGGTTTTAGTGGCTCCAGATTTTGCGTTCCTCAAATTGAAGTCCTCATCCGATCTCAGAGGTACCTGGTGTGAGTGTTCTTCCATTCTGTCACTCCTTTTTATGGCTGCCTTGTTCTGTTTAGTCAAAAACACCAAACAGTAGCCAGTTACCAAAATCAGACGTTCAAATTGGCTCAAAGGATTCAGCAACATTTTCGTGGTTTCAACCTAAAAACTCAAATAAATGCTTGTTCCTCTCCAACATGGCGCTAAGAAGGAAAAAGGCACATTTGTCTGAGTCGGCTGCAACACACAAAGTGTTACGATTAAAATTAGGTTTAAGTATTTTTTTATTCAAATCGTAGTAAATCGGGAGCAGACAAAAAACGCAGTTCTACGTACAAACTACAATCCGCAGGCTGATTCAGATCCACTGAGTTAATGTCTTTTTTTTCCTCACAGGTGAGCATGTAAACAAAGGGATGATGGGAAGGCTTTTCCCCCGCCAGCGCTCCATTTAGGCCAACGCCGAGGCAAATTTCTGATGAAACTATGTTCTAGAAAACGACTGTTTTAAAAAGAATTTAGGCTAAAAACAGCATAATCGTTATGAAAGAGCACTGGGAGCTCAATCCTTTTTTTTGACATGCCAAATAAATAAACCCAATAAATATTAACATTTTACAAAAACTATTTATGAATCCACTGTGTTCTGGTAATGAAAACTTGATTAGTTATTGAAAAAAACATTGCACACATTTTGTTCAGATGAATAAATCGTTCCAACACAATGCATTGTGGTCTATATTTTTCAATCTGGTAGTTTTCCACAGGGCACTGGTCTAATTGCCCAATATATACTAGACTAAGGGAGGGAATTCGGACACAACCAGTTTGTTGTGATTTTAACAATTTTTAAATATATCCTTGTTTTAATGACTTTTTAGTTAGCTGCTAATTTATGATAATTTATTTTAAATGACTAAATGATGGCCCATTTATTTATTTTTCAGTTGTAAATTGTTTTAATGAATGAATGATGCACTGACCAAAGAGAACCTTTTAAAATGTCTTTGTACCAATGACAAATAAATGTGTCTACCTACTCAATACAACTGTGGGACAAAAAATAACCTGAAAATTATAACAAAAGACTTGTCAAGTAACTTGGATTTGTCACCAACTATTTGATTTAAGCTTCAATACAAAGACTTCAAATATGTCATGCAAACCTTAACCCTTGAAGCCATAAACAGGAGGGCCACATAGACTGAAGTTTGCTCCACCCACTTCAGCCTTTCAAAATAAAACGATAAAAAGAAGTTCACCTATCCAGCTCAGTGGTAGATAGATCAATCAATCAATCAATCAATTATAAATGTATTATTTGTATAGCACTTATACAAGCAGAGGCAACCAAAGTGCTTTACATAAAATTAGAGACAATATGATACAATAAAAAAACAAAGAAACAACAAAAGAATAAAATTAACAAGCTGACCCACTAAAACTGACTAAAAATACGAGTTTTTAAAAGTGACTAGAAATCGCTGATGGTTCTGACAGGCCTCACAGAGAAGGGTGGAGCATTCCAGAGTTAAGCAGCTACAACTATAAAGGCTCCGTCTCCCCCGAGTCACAAGCCGAGTCCTGGGAACCATTAAAAGCATTTGATCTTCAGATCTTAGGACTCGGCGTGGACGATAGAGTATAGTAGATAGAGTATCCACCCTTTGACTGGTAGGTTGTGAGCTCAAATCCAGGCCAAGTCATATCAAAGACCCAATGCCTCCCTGTTTGACACTCAGCTCTGAGGGGTTGGATTGGAGAGTTAAACCACCAAATGGTTTTCAGCTCTAAAAAAATCAAAACAGCTAATTAAAATAAATTCATTTTTTTCTTATTCATATTGTTTTACAAGTATGCATCCTCATATTTTGATCCTACGATTTGTCAAAAGCACACAGACTGGATGATTTTTTATGGGACAATAAAAAGCGTTTTGGAAAGTCAAACTAAAACTAAACTTCTACGTAGTACGAAACCCAACTAACATCAATCTGAAAGACTACTAGGAGCTGCTGTCAGAACAAGTCCGGCCACAAAACGGGTCATTAAACAGACTTTGAACCTGGCCTTCTGTGTTGTCCTCAATGCTTTCACACAAGCGAGGCCCATCACTGATTAACCTGGACTTTCAGTAGCAGCGCTGGATTACCCAAGAAATGGAAGTAATGCTGCCTAAAAAGGACTGGAGACTTTCAGCACCTCCTCTTCCATCCAGAAGGCCTGTCTGTATGTGATCTCCAGAAGCTGCAGCAGCGTGCTAAGAAATGAAAGCTGTCACCAGCCGAAGGAAAACCTGAGCTGATCAAAAATGGGCACCTCGCTGGAATGACAGCTCATTAGATTCATGTTTAGCCATCACAACACAGATGGGGATTATCAAACATCTCAAAAGTCAAAGGTCACAGAGGAGCTGACCTCTGGGTTTGAATGCAAGCAAATTCATTGTGATGCTAATCCTGTTTTATCCAGTTGGACCTTAAAATAAACCCAGCGCTCTGAAGAATGAGCCGTAATCCCCATCGCCAAGCCTGTGCGCTCCCGTTTCTGAGCTGGGGTGTTATGTCACTGCGTTCAAAGCTGCGGCCGTAAAACCATCAGCACATCACATAGACGGGGAGCTAGAGCAGGTGCTGCAGATCTCATAAAGGGATTTTCAGAAATGATTTGAAATGTTTATGAAAATCCTGTAAAAAAAAAAAAAATAGAAGAGTGTTATTGCAAACAATAAGTCGTGTGTAGGAACAATCACAGGAATTAAAGTCAATGTCCAGTGCAAACAAAGGATGATGCAGAGGATCAGGGCGCTTGGAGATTTAAAGTAACCAACCATAAACACAAGAGTCCATAAACTTCTAGGTCAGACCTGAAAGCAGTTTCATTTCTGCTAACTCACTTCAAATACTTTTTTTATTTTTTATTTTAAAGCCACAAATATCAAACTTTAACCAGCCTTTGAGCAGACATAATCGTTTAGCTTAAAATAGGATAGAAAAAGTCTGGAAACGCGCGTTCATAACTCTTTTAGGCTTTTTGTCAGATAGTAGCTGCATTTCAGAAGATTTTTTTTTTTTTTTTTTAATTGAAAACTTAAGTAAAAAGAGATCGTTTATCTTAAAACGTGATATTGTGCAATGAAACCTCCAGAAAATATCCTTGATTTGAATCAAATCTCACACGTTTTGTGCATTTAAATTGCGCTTGGAAATGTAAAGAAAACGCAATACAAATATTTTTTTCAACAAAAATAAAGAGTTTAAGTAGTATAGTATAGTAGTATACAACATTTCCTTTGCAAACGGAGTTTAAAATGAAAATTACCTTCATATATTAATGAGGCTAAATGAGTTTTTGTGTTGGGGGGTTTTTAGGCTAAACACATGTAGATGAGGTTACGACCCGTGTAGTGAAACAGCTTGAGCTTGTCATACGCAGGGTTCATCATACACAGCCTTAACACAATCCTCTTAGGCTAAGGTCCAACATGATGGGGGTCTGCAGGGATCTGATGAAATGTGTTTTGCTTTTAATGCGTTACATGTAAAGAAAAGTACTGCGACCATGCACCGGTTGGGATTACAAGACACTTCATTTAGGCCAGGCTGCAGGAAAAAAAGAGATTGACTTGAAGGTTACGAGCAAAGTAAGTCTCAGTGATTCTCTCTCTGTCTCTGTAAGAGCCTGATGTCCACAACCACAGAGGAGGGCGATGCCACCGCGTACAGAAAAAGAGATTGACACCAGTTTGACCTCTGATTAAAAGTCAAGAAGCTGGCAGCAATATTAAACTGAACTATTTAATCAGAGGTGAGACATCTGGCCTTTCGGATTTCATGTCGTTGTTTTTAGAAACAAAACAATAGAATAAAATCTAGGACTTTATCAAATCCTCTGATTAACTAAATAAACTCCACTGTTAATCTTGGAAACAGGGATCCATTAGAGGGGATCACTCACCCTGCTGTAAGTTAGACCCCCCCCCATCACTTCAGTGATGTCAGAGGTCGCTGACATTAAGCTAGCCTGTCCCCGTCGTTTTAAATGCTTTCATTTTGATGAGACATGGCCACGGTGCCTCCACTGCCTCCACATTAGGAGATTATCAGAATGATTGACGAGTATTAGAACATTCTTGTTCCCACACAGTGAATTTTATTGACCCGCTGACATGCCTAATGAAATTTGTCTCTCGCATTCCATCTCCGTCGGGACGCGTCGGGGTTAAACGCCCACTTTGTTCAAGGCGGTGAGTGCTTCAGGATAATGTAATGATATCTGTCTGAACATTGGAGAAATTAGATCATGCGCAGAGCGCACAGTTTGTTCTGACGGGATGGAACAAAGAGCGAAGCAGTGCTGGAAATCAAACGCCGACATACCTCAGACGCTAAGAGATCAGATCGTTTCATTCAGTGTTGGACCAAAACGCTGATTAATTGATCTTTAAAGGCTTACTTGACTGAGCCAATACAGCAGTCGACAAAGATAGAAGCGCACTGAGAAAAATGGACTGAATGAAACAGAGATGAACAATTTTTTTTAACTCGATTTCTGATAGGTTAGAGCTTGAATTTATTCTTACACTGACATTATCAAAAAACAACAAAAATGTATTTTTTTTCCTGTCGTCACTCATCAGGTATGAACAGGGTTGTATATTACTTCCAAAGTACTTCAAAATAATGTTTAACATTACTCTTAGAATTACAATTGTGATGCATTACTGGACTTTAAATTACTGTCTTTGTAATACTTGAAGAAGGAAATTATAACAAAGTTGTTACTGATTTAAAAAGCAATATTTTGCAATAAATACAAAGCCCGGGAAGCATAGTTGAAGGATTAATCCTCAGCTTTAGTCAGTTCAGTCCATTAAAGTTAGAATAAAGCCTGTTTATGTCTGTGAAGACTCTCATTCATACAGGTAGATTCCATCATAGTAGGTTTAAAGGTTGTCAATGGTAGACAACCTTTAAACCTACTACTATGATGGAATCTACCTGGATGAATGAGAGTTTTCATAGACATATTTCTTCTAATTTTGGGAACAATACCCTTCAGCTGTTACGTGAATTGGAGAAGACAGCTAGGAAACTGGCGGACTACAAGAACGACCTCAGGTTCAACATGAGATGCAGACAACGCAACGTGATCCCCAGGAGCCAACAGATGGGTAAAAGGGTTAAAGGACATCGAGCTGAGAACATCATGCACAGAGCCCGAACCCAACAGGATCACAACCTAAAGAGTAAAGTGAAGAATCTACAGGACAAGTTGGCCACAACTGTTACTGAAGAAGTTTTCCATGAAGATTGTCGGTTTTAACCCAGACGGCACAACTGGCCCAACACAATAAAAAGCAAGCAAAGGCAAATCAAGAAATTTCAGTCAACAACAGATCCTCAAGGACAGTCTCAGCAGGAGGAATAGAGAAAACAATGCCAATGCACTGATATACAGAGAGAGGTGGATTAAGAATAGTTCCAACCGCGAGCTGACTCAAACGGAGAAAGAGGTACTATCCAAGGGGCTGAATTTCTCAGTTACACCCAATCAGATCCCCATGGTAGACCTTATCACTGCCACAGAAACGGCCATGAAGAGGAACAATTTGACTGAGTCTCAAGCTGAAGAATTAAGGCTTAAAATTTCGGCTGCAATGTCCAGTGCCAAACCACCACCTTCCAATCTTTCCACAGATGAAAGAAAGGCCTTAACAGCTCTGGGGAAGAACCGCAGTATCAACAATGCCTTTTGGAAAAGAGGTGAAACGTCTTCAACTTTAAAGACCAAGTCCAGATGACAACCTTTAAACCTACTACTATGAAAGCCAGTTGGTTGGGTGTAGGACTAGTGTTCAGGAAACCCTAGGTTCATTTCCCAGGATGTTTAATGAGCTAAAAATGTGTTTCTTCAGGCAACACCCACACTGAACTGGCTGATCCTCAGACAGTTTTGGGCTCCTTGGAGACCCTCCTATTGATCAATTATGGCACTGCTGCCTTACTACCACCACTGCCCGATGTCAAAAAAAAATCTTTCTATCACCATAAAATAGTAAAATGTTTTCTTAAATCGGCCACTGTGTGGTGTGTTGACTGCGACTGCCGCCTCCCAATTCCAAAAGCAGCAATGCGGAAACCTGCTGAACCGACTGAAAAACGTTGCGGTTGCCACACAGTGTGACCAAAGTCTCAAGAAGGTAGCCAATACTAAATACAGAAAGAGAAACCAATCCTCACACTTCACTCTTGAAAGGTTTTCCAACAATATTCTCACCATGCAGCAAACAACCAGCAAAAAATAGTAGAACCAAGCTGGGAGTTCTCATTATTCACCATTTGAGAAGGCTTTGGAGGAGGAACTGGAACCAAGAGAAGAGGCTTATGGATTTTTATCAGAATAGTTTAGAAAGGTTTTTAGACATGCGGTGAATGAGGAAAATGTAAAAAAGTTAATTGTGCCCAATTGCAATGAGGCCTAAATTGTACATTTTACAATTTATACTGCAAATGTACAATGTAAATTTGAGAGAGAGCTTTGTGCATTGTTCCCCAGTTTGTTTCATGTCTCTTATTTTTTTAGGTAAAAATCTCTACCTAATAGACATATTTCCTGTTATTGACCATCAAAAATACCTTAAACAAGGTTACAAAATCATTACAGGCTCTAGTGCAGGTATTTTATTTACCCTACACACATTAGCAGTTCATTCACACTGAAAGGGAAGACAGAGAAATGAAAATAGCTGTTTTTCAGACGCGCATGTCCAACGAAGGAGTGGAAATTATGTGGCGCACTGACAAGGCCGAGGCAGATGATTTAGATCCATATTCACACACTGCCAGGGACCCGGCACCGAGAGCACAGCCAATTCAAATATAGCACAGACTCTTGGGAAAAAGTTTCCTTGAAAAACATGATTAATGGCCGTCCAGTGCGTTTTAGTCAGCCTGCATGGCGTGACCAATGCAAACAGGTTTTCTTAGGCAACTACAGTAACCTTTGCTCAGCTGGCAAATGCAGAAATCAGAGGATGCTTTCGGCTTTCGCTTTGTCCCATTAAAACACAGGCTTTATCTTCACGCAGCTCCTAGAAAACATCCTACGTCCATGCTGATTCCTAGAAGAAAACCAGAACCACATGATTAAGTTTCAACCACTGCAGACAGAACGTTAGAGCATGCAAAGTTAATTTAACTAAATAGAAACTGGAGTTTGGGTCATTGCATCAGGAGGAGAGAGTTGGCTGAGTAAATTCGAGGCAGAGCTTTGAGCAAACAGTGATATAACTCTGTGCAAACAGTCAGCGTATCACAATGTGCAGCAACTCAATGACAGTTCAGAGAACTGTTTGCTAATTTTGGTTCACATGTATGCAGGCATGAACCTTTTGACCCACAGCTGCAAAGGTGGTGTACACAATGCTTGAAGTATAACAGCACGCTAAACACTTATGCTCTGTGTCCGATTTCGTCAAGGGGGGGTGCAGACGAACTAATCTTGAAAATGTCAAAAATGAGATTTTATCTTAAGGGCCTTCCTGGTAAAATAAAATAAAAAACATGATTCCAACGAAATTACTGAACTATTATAATGACACGGTGGGGCAGCGGTTAGCGATCTTTTCTCACAGCAAGAATGCCCCACGGTTCAAGTCCCGGCTGGGGGACTTGAACCGTGGGGGGGGCCTTTCTGTGTGGAGTTTGCATGTTCTCCCCGTGCATGCGTAGGTTTTCTCCGGGGACTCCGGCTTCCTCCCACCATCCAAAAACATCATTGGTCCTATATGTTTTCCAATCAACCTGCCGTTGAAGCTCCTTACTGGCTAAACACACCTGATCCAGGTAATCAGCAGCAGATGAGGCGGGGTTTCTGGAAAACCAGCAGGTTGACGGCCCTTGAGGCCTGGATTTGGACACCCCTGGTCTAAGTTGTCCCTAGGTGTGAGTGTGAGAGTGCATGGGTGTGTGGTTGTGGACACTCTACCCTGCGACAGACTGGCGACCACAAGTGGCCGAAGCCAATTGACAAGCAATGTGACCGATCCCCATATCTGCACTCATGGGCCTATGCGGCACTAACAGGTTTTTGTTTTTTTGTTTTTTTTAAATTAACCTCCTTTTCGTTTCATTTAACCGAGAGAAAATGTCAGAGCCAGCCAAACCTAAGTACTGAACAGTAACAGAGGTTCCTATAGTCCAGTAATTGTGATTTATTACGAAATTTGAACTGTAACTGTAACTAAATGCACAAAAGTAAATTACAGTAATTCGTTACTTTGTAATCAGTTACCCCCCAATACTGCCAACAGGTATCGTCTGTACCAGTCCTTCAAATTAAGTCTTGATAAAAAATTTAGGCCAGCAATTGTCTTTACTAAACAAATTTTGACATTTCATCAATATTTTCGGATAGATGATTTACACTCAAAAAGGTCCCAAACTCTACAAAGAAAGTTTTTTTTTTTTTTTACATAACCTTCATTTTTCAACTGACTGAAAAACTACAGACTTAAAAACAAGAGAAAGGAAAATGTAAGTCAGTGCTATAAAGACTTTACGAGCTCTGAATGCTGCAGACTACATAAAAGCAGAAGAAAAATACTGAGATGGGTTTGAAAATAACAGCCTCCCTGTTTTTTAATGAATATGAAACTAGGTCTTATTTCGTCTTTCATTTTTAACCATTTAATAGGCTCATAAGTATATCCAGTTTAAAGACGAGAGCTGTTAATGCTAATAGCTGTGAGCTACAGCAGTTGCTGTGCCATCACAACTAAAAGAAATATGGCAAAAAGGTTGTATTAGGATTGTTTTAGTTCACTTTTGTGATTCGTTTAATTAATACGAATGCTCTACATGACAATACAATACTTACCTATTTTCCCAAAAAAAAAAAAGGGTTAAAGGTTAAATTGTACAACATTGTTTCCCACGCCTGAAGAATTTTCCGTTTCAACACAGATTTGATCCTTAGATGGTTTCATGGTTGAGAAACTTTCTCAGAATTGAATTCCTGTTTTATCTCAATAATTTCATAACTGCTAAGGTTGGAGGCCAAGCATGAAGCAGTAGGTCAGCAGTGAGAGTCACTGCTCTGCTGTCCTACAAGAACCCCTCCCAACCGACAGCCTCTGCGTCTCAGAGACAAACCAAAATAGCCCCCGAGATTTTAAGGCAAGAAGTGCTTTTTCTACGACTGAAAAAGAAGAGACAAGATGCTGGAGATTCTGACTGCACTGAAAACTTTACTGTGTACATAACTCAATATTTTTTACTCTTTTTTTTAATCTTTTTTAGGGCAAAACTTTGAGCCACAAGACCCCTGAAAGCAAATCTGCTGGGGTGTGTCATGAGTAATAAAAGTTTTAGCAACACAAAAATCCAAACCTACTAACCTTAAGTTCTAAAACTGTTATTTACGCATTAAATAATGAAAAACTCCAGTTTTTTAAGGGTGTATTTAGACTGGAAATGACAGTTGGTGTGGACAGAGTCCGCTTCATGTGGTCCAGATCGAGTTCTGAATCTTGTTTGGTCTGTATTCAGACTGCTGACATTTCCGTTTCAAACCAAAGCTTGTAAACAAAACCACATGACTAAAGATCTCTTCAGTCATTGACCAGGAATTACAAGGATGGGGCAAAGCACCTAGAGAAATAATCTCTACTATCCCATGTAGGAATAGTTCACCTATTCAAACTTTCCATTTAGCCCTTGTGCTATCCTAGGCACTTTAACATTGGGAGTTGGGTCATCGGTGACCCTTTTTCTTCAAAGATTTGTGATCTTCACTGGTGTCCATGGATTACATGAAATCCTCTCCACCTTTATCCACCTTTGTCATGGTAGGGAGAACACGCCAATGGTTATCTTGACCCCATAGGGTTAGCCGAACAATTTTGAACAACATTATCAACGTCAGGAACAACATTTGGTGTTCCTGGCGTGTTGCAGTACGCCTTTGCAGTACGCAAAGGCGTACTGCAAAGGCGTACTGCAAAGGCATACTGCAAAGGCGTACTGCAAAGGGGGTTGAGACGACAAAGAAGAAAAATGTTTATGACATATAGATTGTCAGGAAAACAATACGAAAATGTGTGTATCAAATTAAAAGTTGTTTTAAAGAGCCCACATAAAGAGACCACAGTTCACCGAGTTGCAGTGAACGATGAGTCACCACCGTTTACTTCCCATGATGACCGGCTATGGTGGCCCTTAAGTCCAATTGTTCTACTCTGAGCACGGATCCTATACAAACTGAGCAATCTCAGAGCAAACTGCAGCTTAGTCCGCTTGGATACAAACCAAGACCACCTCGACAGATGGGTCTGAGAGCGGTTCCTGGTCCTGGACCAGAGTTCACTTGGATGTATTCAGACCAAAAATTTCCTTCAGGCGAACCAAATGTTTTCAGTCTGAACACACATTTAAATATACTGTATATTATGTATTTGTATTTACTTACCAACAAAAATTACATGAAATCAAACAGATGAAGCATAAATGTATGCAAGTGCTATTCGTTGGTGTGATGGTCAGATTGTTGGGTGCGTACAGATATTTCAAGCTGTTTACCTTATAGCGCTTTGAGATTTTTTTCAAAATGTAAAGTGCATTCTTTCTAAATAAAATGTATCATTATTATTATTATTTATAAAGGAATTTGATTGGTCTGTGAATTGATATGCTTTTAATGAACAGATAAGACTTTGACAGTCAATGACAGTTTCAAGCATCCTCAGAAAAGTAGCTGAAGAAAATGGTTTTTCTGGGTCATCTTGGGCTTAAGGACAAGAAAAACCAACCGTGTCAATAACTGTCACCACAGACATAAAGACTGAACGGGTCATTTCTGATTTCACCCACAGTCAGAAGTTTAACAGGAGTACTGAAGCGAGTTTGCTTCAACAATTTACCTAAAGGGGCAGATGGGCTGGATGAGAGTTTAAATGATTTTCTTTCCTGTTAAGATTCTGGTATTGATTTTTGTTCCGGAGGTTTTACATTGCAGTAAATGGTCATCACTTTAACCTACCTCGTTAACTGATTTCAATTACTTTAGCTCATGAACCAACAAGAAGAAACGGTTCTTCAAACTCATTCTCTTGGCTTACATTGATGGAATCTGTTGAATATCAGCTACTGCAGACGCAGAACAACGGTTCATTTTTAGAATGATTACCTGGCACTGTTACCATGCACAAAGGGGCGGAGTCTGAGGGGTGGGGCTTCAGATCGGTCATATTGCTCTTTGGCATTAAAAGTAAAAGAATCAAGAGTAAACTGACATGGTCAAAATAAAAGTCTAAAAAAAATCAAGGAAAGAGAAAATTGAAAGGGATATTCATTGCAATTATTGTAATTTGCGGTTTAAAATGCAATTCTTCTGATTATTTAATCTTTTGTTTTTTCTATGCCAAGTTTGAGTTTCAATGCCCACTGGGGTCATTGCAATGCCATATTTCTTGAAGTCACCCTCATCAGAAACAGCTGGACTGAGCAGTGTTGGAGTTTAAACCCCGCCCACATTTTTGGCACACCTGCCGAAACAGCTTGAATATTCCAATCGTTATGGATTCCAAAAACCATTTTTCTCTCAGGTGGGATGGAAATGACTAAATTGGTAATGACACTACTTTAGGTTGCAGACAACTAGCTTCCGCCTTCATGTACTAATAAGAAATGTTTTTTGATGGATCTTAGCTAATCGAGGTTAGCTTAGCTTCAAGTGGCCAAAGATGCTACAGTTTGAAGTTCCCTCTGCTGAGTCCATGTCCTCCGTTTAAACCAGGACGTTCACACACAATCACACTGGTGCTTTTCCCAGAGTGCATCAGGGCACTGTGGGGTCCGGTAATTTGACCCCACCCTTACTTTGACGTGTTCTCCCTACCATGAACAAGGTGGATAGGGGTGGAAAAATTTCATGTAATCCATTGAACCAGTGAAGATCACAAATTATTGAAAAAAAAAAAAGGTTCAGCGCACTGTCTAGTGGGTCTAGATGACCCAACTCCCAACAGTAAAGTACCTAGGATAGCACAAGGGCTAGGTACCACCTCGCACATGGCAGGGCCACACAATTCACAAAAACGAGGACAAATATAGACCCCTTTCATGCCAGCCATTGCAATGGCTGGAACACTAACCACTGGTAGAATGCGAATAACTGGAGCTCCTCAACCGCAGGCGGATCCATTCAAAGCATCTCAACAGCCATTTGTCTTGTTGGCTCTGTGAAATGTCTAACATGTTGAGAGGTTTGATCCCGCTACAGCCAAGAGCGAGAAAAACCAACTTCTGTGTTTAATATTCCAGATATTCTGACCTCTTTCGGGCATGAATAAAAAGTTCTGCAGGTCCCATCTTCAAAGAAAGTGTTTGTTTAGAAAAAGGGGAGAAAATTCCACACGAGTGGAGTTCCCGTTTAGAAACGTCTCGGAAGGAAATTGGACCTGGGCCGCACGCATTGATGGAAATCCAGGTCAGAAGTTATTTCCACACCTTAAGCTTAATATAGAAAACACACAGCTCTGTGCCACCAAGAGTCTCATCATCCTCATGCTTCATCTTTAGACACAATGTTCCTTTGGCAGAGAGCACCCTCTCATCATGTCCAGAACCAGAACCGACACAAAAGCCGAAACCGATAACCGGAGAAGAGCAAAATGTACTTAATCAAACAAGGCTGCCAAACAAACAAACGGCGCCCCCTGACTGCTAAAGAAAGACCGACACAGAACAACACGAGAAATAACCCAGATCAATCATTTCTATCCAAATTGGCCCTCAAGCGCTGATTTAACCCTTGTGCTATTCTAGGCACTTTAACATTGGGAGTTGGGTCATCTAGACCCACTAGACAGTGGGTCTAGTGCGCTGAACTTTTTTCTTCAATGATTTGTGATCTTCACTGGTGTCCATGGATGACATGAAATCCTCTCCACCTTTATGCACCTTTGTCATGGTAGGAGAACACGTCAATGGTTATCTTAACCCCATAGGATCAAGGGTTAAGTTGTCAAACAGTCTTGGCTTCAATTCACAGTTGGATAAAACCTGCTGAACGTGTAGATTTGGTAAAAACTGAAGTTCAAAAAAGATAAAACTCACTTGAAACTTAGTAAAGATGGACAAGCAGCAGCTACCACAAGAGGGACGCTCCCCCTGCAACAACTGTTCTGTCAAACAGGCAAAATGAACACATTTCTTCTCAGAAATTACAAAAGTAGTTTATTTGAATCTGTTCTCAACAATCTAGAAAGAATTGTTCTTTCAGACTAACTTTAATTAATGATTGCAATGGTTTAACAAAAACATTTAAACCTTTAAAAATCTTATTAAGCTTATAAACAAATAAAAGATCGTCTTTGAAAATGTTACCTTCGGTTTCAGAAGAGTTAAAACAAAGCAAACACTGCCTCCTGCTGGATCAGAGAGAAACTACAGCCGCACATTTAGCAAACAGGGTTTTATTTGTAGTAAAGGTTACAGAGCACCAGATGTTTGATCTGCCAGAAACCAGCAGCTCAGAGGTGGAGGTTCACAACAAGCACGTTCGGTGGATGTTTGTACAATAAAGACTTCATTTATGATCACTAGAACCAAACTTTTCTCACGAAGGATTCATTTAATTTAAAACACGATTCACCTAAAAGACACATGAAAGATTCAGGGGGCGGGGGGCAGGTTCCCAGTCTTCCTGACTTTGGGCGGGGCAGTCATATTGACACACAAATGTCCAACCCAAAAAGGAGAAAACAGCTCTTTTCTTTGGGGAAACAGTCACACGGCGACAAACAAAAAGGCTAAATTCTGCACCAGTTCTTTGGCGTGATGTTCTGGACCTTAACGGAATTAGAACCAGAGCTTAGATGTGGGGAAAATGAGGGTTTGTCGGTGAGGTGCCGCACAGGAGAGGGGAGGCTCACGCGACTACGATCGCTTTTTCCTGCTTTCTAAATTTCGAAAGTTGGCCGGCCGGATCTTCATCTCCGCAAACTCGATGGAGTGTTCGTGTCCTTTCCAGTGGAACCAGTTGATCCCCTGCAGAATTTTAAAAATACATGCAGACATTTGTTGAAAAAGAACTCAAAGTAGAGGTGATCTAGTTGATGAGAAGAACCAATGAGTCTCCTCTGACAGAACTTTATTCGAGTTGAAAGAATTTTTATGGCAGCTGCACGTACCTTACTATGACTGCTGTCCCCGTATTTCCCCATTAAGTTGACACGATGGCAGTTTTTATACCAGAAGGCACCTTTGTAGGACAGGGCGCAGTTGGTCACGGCGATATCATTATCATTATCGTAGGTGGAGAAGGGCCGGCCCTGGTGGTAGGTCATGGAGTCACCTGGTTGGAGGCGTTAAATAGAGGATCTAGTTACGGTTCTGCACGCTCACTGATGAAAATCTGAGAAAAGAATTGCTCGTTTTTCCTAGGATTCATTCAATGCTTCATGATACTTCACCTTTAAAACGCTTCCAAGAAAAACCAAAGACATTAAGCTTGGAGTCTTTCTTTAATGAGAACTGAGGAAATGTCAGCATTGATTTGTACTAAAACACTCTAAATGAGGGATTTTCGCTGCAAAAGACTGACAGACACTGAAAAAGAAAGGAGATTTATCCCTGGTAACTTAAAACAGACCAATAGGACATTCTAGTGAATGATGTTTCGAAGAATATTTTAATTTCATAGTTTCCTATAAGCCTTTTCTTCTCTGTTCTAAGGTTGAGAAGTAAACTGCCTGTGAAATTATTTGAAATAGTTGAAAAGCTGAACTGAAAGGGAAACCTCTGAGCATGGATGTGATCCTAAATGACAACAATAGACATCTGGATCTGAAAAGATTTTTTTGGACATTTTTTTTCCCTTTTTGTTGCCATTTTCTTCCTTATTATTCTTCCATTCTTTATGATTTGTACTTGTTTGTTTTCCAACTGCAACTCATAAATAATAGTATTTAGAAAAAAAAAAATGATAAATACTCAGGTCACTTCCTCATTGGAAATACTGTTGATTAACCAATTCCTTAAAAAGTAAATACAATGTTGATGCAGATTAGTATTCTTTTTGTTTTAGTGCATCGCTCCTGCACAAATGTGATGAGGCTGCAGTTCAGCTTATGACCACCAGGAGACAGTTTTCTTTTTTTTGTTTTTTAAAGTTCACATGAAGGTTTTCAGCAGATTCAGGGATCACAAACTTGAGTTCACCTGAAAAGGGAATTACAAACATTATTACTAGTTTAGAATGTCGTAATGTGTCTTATTTTTTGTGTAAATAAAAAAATGTATAAACATTGTTGAAGCAGATCTTTTGCTCCAAAATTCATAAATATTTATGAAAACTTTCCTGTTGTAAGATTTCCTCATAAAGCATTTAGTAAAACACATTAGAACAAATTCCCTGTTTATCATCTAGCCATCTTCAGATGTTGTTTCCTGCATTCCTCACTCCTAGCCCACTTTGTATGATTATGACCGTTAATGGCATAAAAAGAGAATTTACCTTTGATCCCTTGTAACAGAGACGAGCCAGTTTCCTACACTTTTCCCAAGGGAATCATGGGTAAAGTTGAAGGAAAATCTGTGTCCTCTAATGATGGACGTCATTGGAGACTTTTTGTGGTTTTGATTTATCTGCTGCACAGCTTAAACCTGCAGGTGGGGCTTTCTGTGATCCAATCAGCTTTCAGAGCTGATCACATCTAATATATCTAATTATTTCCAGGACTTTCCCAACCAAGTCAACTTACATCTGCATGTCTGCAACTCCAAAATGTTTCAAATTTTAACCCCTTGAACACCACACGCTCTTTGGCATAGCGGCACTCTTCTACCGTTTACACAATCGATGTGAATCCGCCCATTCAGATGCAAAATAAAGCATCTTTGTGTACCAGCTTTGCACCGATATGCAACACATTACTAACAAAGTGCTGCATAACAGCATACAGCGTCTCCCCACAACAGAATCAGCTGATTTACGTTATAAGCGTAGGCACTTTTCTACTAAAAAATGTTGCATATCATCCACTGGAATTTTGTTAATGACGCAAATAGTTGAAGAGTTACACTAGTCTAAAGAATGAAAATCCAACCGTTTTCTGATCACAGTTGGTTTAGGATTGTTTATATCTTCTCTGGTTTAAGCTGGACTCTATTGTCCCAACAAACCCAAAGGTAGAGGCAGCTCCTACCCGCCGTTCCGCTGTACGCTCCTATGTTGATCTTGTAGCGCGATCTCGGCTCTGAAAGCGTAAACTTGTCATATTGGGCGTAGGCCGACTCCCCCTTGTCCTTCAGGTCCACTCGAAGCTCATAGTGTCCCAAAGCTGTGATTTTGTGTAAACTGGAGAGACCTGTAACCCAGGTTCAGAGCTGTGAGTGATGGGAAATGCGATCAAGATAAAGCTGTGGAGAAGCGGAGCCGCCTTACCCAGCCAGAACTCCTCGTTCATGTTCCCAAAGCCAGCGGTGTAGTTTTTCCAGTTCCTGAAGAAATCCAGCCTTCCATTCTGACGTCTGAGGAAAACCTGAGGAGGAACGACGGATGAGCGGCTGGCTGAGGTGGAAAAACCAGGGATGCACCCAAAAAAATATGTGTGGCCAAAGCAGAGTAAAAATTTAAAGGCTTGGTCAAATACAGAACAGTTACGGAATATCAGGAAATGTGAGAGTTGAGTTTTTTTAAATAAACATTTTAATATGTCATAAATATCCTAGAATTTTTTTTTTAATTAATATTTTAGACATGTTCTTCAAATAAATTAAATGTTTATTTCATAATTTCATTATTCCAGTCACATTTCCAGCAAGAATGCCAGTGGTTTTCATGTATATTAGGGCAGGTCTTCTATCAAAACATCCATTCGAATAGACATGTTATTAATATAAACAGTATATGGGCTGTCCAGCTGCATATGGAACCCTAAACAGTTACACAACAAATATCCCAGGGCCAGAACAGATTTGTCCATAACAATACTTAAGCTTTGAAATAAAAAGAAAGAAACATTGACTTCGTATAAAGAAATACCGCCTGCTTGGTATCGTGTAACGAGGTTCAATGTACTGCACAGGCCTCTGAAAGCCAATGTCTTCCACAACATTAAAGGCACGGGCCTCTACAGCCGTGTACTTCATTACTTGGCTTACTTGCGGTTCTGAGTGTTTGGATTTCAAATAGCATATTAACACAGAGGTGATAAAGGATTTAACAAATGAAACCCTTTCTTGATAACGTGGTTCCACATTTGGTTATTTTGTTGTTCTCAATCCCTTTCAAATGCCGCCATTTTTCAAGAAGGTGCAAGGTCATTGATGCATGTTGGTTAACCAAAGTTTGATCGCGTCACACACTACTATTCGGCCTCACTTCAACTCTCTCCTGTTGAAGGCTGAACGTGGCTTTTTTTCCCCAACATTCGTCCGAATATATTCAGTTGCTGAATGTTTGGTGCGTCCTTAGGAAATACAGGAGCTGCAAGTTCTTCTACACATGAATTTTGGCATGAGAGCGTCTCACCATCCAGCCGCCCCCGTCTGTGCTCATGTCGCAGTAAACCTGGATGGGAAGGCCCTCCTCGCCTCCAATGTAGATGGTGTAAAGACCAGAGGTCGTCTCTCCGTTCAGTAAAATCTGAGCGCAGTCTCGCGGCCGTCTGTATAGCTGACCAACTGAAGGGCCCAGATTCAGAACAGAACGTCCAAAGTTTAGAGAGCAGATGTACCACCTCTAAAGATGAGACAACAAAGGAAATGTGTGCTTCTTTCCGTCCTTACACGTGGAAAAGACGGCAGTGACGAAGCGACTCCTCTGTGGTCCGGCGATGGCCTGCAGGCGGACGTTGTACTCTGTGGAGCCAGTCAGCTGGGACATGCTGTAGGAGGAGGCTGTGGGGCTCAGCATCACCTCCTGTAAACAAACATCCGTTCTCAGCTGAATTACACTTTTAAATCCAACCTAAAGCTGTTTCTAATATATATATATTGCTTTGACAATCTAAACTGCACAAATATGTATATATTTTTTAAATCAGGCTCTTATGAACTTGCTCTAGAAGCTTTGATTCAGACGTACGCGCTGTTTCTATCTCTTTAACATCAGTGTGATGTGTTTTTAATCAGTATTTGTTGCTGTATTGGACATCCAATTATCCAATACAGCAACAGTGTTGGCGAAAAATAGCAGCTAGAATGTTACTTAAAAAAATGTTGGTTGGGGGGCATTTTCAGACTGAGAAAATAGGACACCTGGTTTAAAAATGTATTAGCTGCCAAGGCCCCAGACCAGGAAGCACCAAATGTTGCAGTTCCTTAAAAGAATATTGGAAGCAGGTTGCAAAAAAGGAGCAATTTCCCACCAAGTTGGATGTAAAAATGTGGTAAAGATGTAATAAAGGTGTTAACGCCAACACTTAACTCCCAAATTTGAAGTAGGCCAGGAAGTACCAAAAGTTGCCGTTCTTTAAAAGAGCACTTTCAATGTGTTCTGTTCTGACGTTCACAACGGAGCCATGTCCTGCAGACGTTCACGTTAACCCTTGTGCTATCCTAGGCATTTTAACATTGGGAGTTGGGTCATCTAGACCCACTAGACAGTGCGCTAAACCTTTTGTCTTCAATGATTTGTGATCTTCACTGGTGTCCATGGATTACATGAAATCCTCTCCACCTTTATCCACCTTTGTCATGGTAGGGAGAACACGTCAATGGAAGGGTGGGGTCATAAGATAGCACAAGGGTTAAAAAAAGAATATTCCACATCAACACTTTTTTTCTTGCATAATTTTACAGCTGTGATAGTTTTTGGAGTTGGGTAAGTATACATATATGTATATATATTTAAAAATTATGTTAAAGCTTATATTTGTGCAACTTTAGGGGCACAGCATGAACCTCTTCGTGCCATATGTCGCCAATTCACAATGTACGATTTATTCCAGGTCTCCATTTAATTTAGCGTCACTTTGAAAGGACTTGGTTATTACATTTTATTTCAATCTTATTGGTTTTTTTCTTCCAGGACATAAAAAAAAAATCTACAAAATAATAAACTTGTTTTTCTTTGGTAAAGGTGCTAAAATTTGGAATAGTATTAAATAGTCTGGAATAGCAGCAAAAACTATTTAGCTCCAAGTTTAACAGCTGCAGGTTGAATGGAATTAGAAGTCATTAGTTGAAGCCACCATCCCTCGTTTGAAAGGCCTGCAGTGTTTGTGCTGATGTACCCTGATTACGGCGTCGGCAGAGGAAAAGCTCAGCATGTAACCAGTGATGGCGGCCTGAGGAGGTTTCCAGGTCAGAGTGGCGCTCTCGATTTGAACATTGGTGGCTGTCAGGTCACGAGGAGGGTCCACGCCTGCAGAGGCAGAATGGGGTTTGAATGCGGCCGTCGGCTGAGCTGCTTCGCCTGCGTGCACACCCACCTGTGGTGAACTCTGTCACCGCAGAGGCGCTCTTCCGAGCTCCTTTCACACCATAAACTCCAACCGAGTAGGTGGTTCCTGGAAGCAGTGAGCGCATCTGGAACTCCACCGTGTTCCCAGAAACATGCTCCACCACCGGAGGAACTGCAACGGGAATCCAACCGTGCAATCAGAACCGGGTCACGTCCACAGAGCTGGTTTTATTCATCAAGAAACACACCTGACTCAGCGCTCAAGGTGATGATGTAGCCCTCCACCGTGGCTACAGATGGTTGCCACAGCAACAGGGCAGACACGTCAGTGACGTTTACGGCGGCGAGACTCTGGGGGCTGTCCAGCGCTTCAGGACACAAACCAAAAAAAGTTGTTTTTCTTTTCTCTGTAGGTTCTTCACATTGGACAAAAGAATCAAACCTGTGGTGACGGTGTCTCTGCTCGGCTCGCTCTCCTCCAGACCTTTCACGGCGCTCACGGTCACAACGTACGTTTTTCCAGGAATCATATTGACCAGCAGAGACTGGGATGCGCTGCCGTCCGCCGTCACGATCAACGGGCTTCCTTTGAAGGACAGAAAAACAAATGAGAGGTTCAACAAACAATTTCCAGAGAATTCTGACTGACTGTGATTTAGACTTCCTGAATTCAGAAGGCACAACAACCTTACAAGTTATTTCTTTGCAATCTGCAATCCATTCACACATTTTGCAACCGAAGTTTTGTTGAATTGAGCTGATTTGACAAAACCTAAAGACAAAGTCAGATCTAAAAGTCTTGTTCAAAAAGCCTTTGTCGTTGTCACTGCACATCAGCAGCGGCAATATCAGATTTATCCAGCTGCACAGTTTGGAACCAGATGGCAGCTCCGACGAGGAAATGAAAACATACATGCATCTATACGTCTTCAAGTGGATCGTTTAAAATTGGAGCAAAGGAAGCGAGATTTTGCCCCCCCCCCCCGTGGCAGTTGCTGTGTCATAAGTCTGAGCTTTGTCAAATGTCCGGTTCTGCTCCTGATCCAACGCAATTGGAATTTAAAAATACTCAAAAACACAGTTTTAATCTTGAATTATTTTTACATATGTCCTCCAAATGTTACATCAAAAACTCGATTTTTATTGAAGTGGGTCTTTAAAAGCCCTAATGTGGTCTATAAGGGCTTCATGACTCTTGGTAAAAAGGGAAAAGTGCTAAGAAGTCAGTACACTGACTCTCTACAGAAGTGGATAATTAAAAAACACGCTAGGTCCTCAGAGATCAACGCCACAGCAGCTACACCTAGCATTGGCCGACTGAGTAATTAGCTTGTTCCTAGAACAGTTCAGCTAGCTATTTGCAACAAAACATGTCTGAAAGGACAAGTCTGGATTTGGACCAAACTGAGTGGAGACGGTCCCATCAGACAGACTCCTTCCTGAGTTCAGACTGGTGTCATTCAAAAGCTTCTAGGGGCGCGTCCTGACGTGAGGCACTGAAACAAGTCATCAAAACCAGAAGCGATTCATAATGAAGTCCTTCGAATTTTTAACCACTCGTTAACTGATGGCAAGTAAAATGTTTAAAAGTGAAGCATGCTCTCCTACTAAACAGCTTAGAAATTATTCAGTCTTTAACACTGTTTTTCTCCTGTATGTTTACCAATACATTTTAAAAGGCTTTCAGAAATCAGACTGATAGCTTGTCAGATACAATGTCATTGTATCATATTTCGTGGTTTGTTTAAAACTGTCTTTTGTAGGTTAGCGGGCATTTGGCTAAAGAAAATATTTCCAAAGGTCGTCGATTGTTGAAAAAAGGTTGACGTTGTGCGCTGAGGCAGAGCACAGATGCCCTTCCTCTGATTTGTTGATGCGGATCAGCCCTGACCGAACACTGACCTCCTCCGAAGGGCGTGTAGGTGATGCGGTAGTTATCCACCAGAGAGCCCAGTGTGGACCAGTGAACCACAGCGGTGGAGTCGGTCACATCAGAGAACCGGAGGCCTCTTGGAGAGCTTAAGCCTAGCCAGAAAAATAAAAAAAGACATGATAGAAACCAAATGTCAGGACAGACCTATGAGAGGATATTATATTTGATAGGATTTCCATTAGACTTGAGGGGGGGAGGGCCTAAACAGGAGGAATAAAAGTGGTTAGTGGGCTGTAAAAGTGAAGTAGGTATTGTCACATGTTATGCTTTCATCTACCTGTCTGAGCGACCACTGTGACAGGTTGGGAGCGTTGGTCCAGAGTGACACCGTAAAGCTCGATTTCATACTCCGTGCCACTCATGAGGCCCGTTACCATCTTAGTTCTCTCGTCGCCTCGAGCGCTGTACTCCTGAGGATGCGCAAATCTTTTGCTGTCTCTTAATTTGATCACAAATCTGTCAAATAGGTCTTCATCTGCCGCCCACGACAGACGGAAACCGTCCGCTGTGATATCAGAGACGAAGAGATGGTCCACCTCCGGCTCAGCCTCTGGTTAGACAGGCAGACATTAGGGCTTTTGGCATCGTTTCCAGCAAAACGGATGTGGGTTAAGAAGAAGTCTGCCTAAAGCTTTTTTGTCCACCATCTCTAATCCGCCATGCTCGAGGCACGTTAGTGAGAATCAGTTGAAACCAGAGAAGAGGAGCATCTCAGCATGAAGAGAAAAAGCCTTTCCGAAAGTTTTAATTCATGTCAGTTACTGATCCGCTGAGGCGAGTTCCTCAAGACCAGCTGTGATGCATTCAAAGCCCAAAACACAAGAAACACAACACAAAAAAAAGATTAAATCAACAGATGTTTCATGCTCAATAGATCTGTCGATTTCAGTGTTTTCCTGCAAGAAGGTTTGATTTCAGCTGGACCCGGGTTGCAGCAGGAGCCAGCAGCAACACGGTGGAGTTTCTCCTGCATGCGACCAATTGAAGTGAAGGAAAACACACCAAAAATATGAAAACAAAACTGTTTGCTTGCTCATATTTTGGAGGAAAAAAGATCAGTGCTCCAGACTCCTGCACATAGAAACAGCTGCATCACAAGGAAAAAAAAAGCTCACAATGAAGGAAACACAAGGTCATTCTGGAGAAAAGCTGGGGTTAAATAAGAGGACTGAGCAAAGCTTCATCTTCAAAACATGGCATCTAACCATCAGAGATGTCTTTAAAAATAGATTCTCTGGTTTTTTGCTCCATGTTTGACGATTAAACTTCACATCAGGATCCCCAAATCAGCAGCTTCAGATAAGAAACTGAATTGCTGGGCGTTGCAGTGATACCTGTCACAGCCACTGTGGTCAGAGGCCGAGAGAGCAACCCCGACTCTGTCACCCCCGTCAGCCTGACATCATAGCCTATGCCGGTGATGAGGCCCCAAATGTCCAGATGGCTTCGGTTTCCCGGCACAGTGAACTCCTGAGGCTCCAGCAGCCAGCCCGAGTCTGTCACCACAATGTGGAAGTGGCTAAAGCCGCCACCATGGGGCGCTAACTTCTCCCGCTGTCTCACCTCCCAAGAGACCCGGAAACCATAGGGGGTGACGTCGGAAATGGTCAAGTTTTCTAGTTTAGGCAAAGGAGCTGGGAGGGAGGGAGGGGGTGGGTGTGATTGGATAAGATTTGATTAGGAGGAAATGCGTGCAACTGTTGCAAAAGTAACTTTCTTCCAGTGATGTAAAAGTAAAAAAAACATGGACTATTTCCACTTCCCTAGCTTAAAACACCAAGTTCAAACAGGACATGCATCGAGTTTCACCATTTTCCAAAGAACCATCAAGTTTTAGTCTAATTAAAGAAGAAAAAGTGTGCCTGTGCATTAGCACAGTGAAAACAGCCTTAGCATTTTACTGCGCGTTAGTTTCTATCACCGCACTGCTTTTGGGTAGAGTTGGGGTCGGGGTTAAGGTGCATTTTCCCTAAAAGAATAGGTTAACACTATCAGGAAGTTTTGTAGAGAAAAAATAATTGCAGGGTCACAAAAACTGACCGACGTCCATAGTGGCAGGATGCTAATGCCATTTGAGGTCATGAAGAAGTACATGACCCCACCCTTACATTGACGTGTTCTCCGTACCATGACAAAGGTGCATAAAGGTGGAGAGGATTTCATGTAATCCATGGACACCAGTGAAGATCACAAATCATTGAAGAAAAAAGATTCAGGGCACTGTCTAGTGGGTCTAGATGACCCCACTCCTAACGTTAACGTACCTTAACATTGGGAGTGGGGTCATCTGGACCCCACAAGATAGGAAAAGGGCTATGAAAAAAAATAAAAAATCTAAACAAGATAAGTTTTTGTATCAGCTCAAACTAGAATTCTACTTTGCTTTGATATAACACCTATTTTTGCCTGTTATTCTGATATATTTTATCTTCAACTACATATACTATCTATCAAGAGAGGCTTAGTGCCCAAAACCCTAAACCAGCAGTTGATAAAAACATTATGAATGAAACTGATCTCATCACGGAAAACCACATCAAATCCCAGACCAAATGTCCTGCAGGGTTAAAACACTGATGTCATCCTTTGCTCATTTTAAAGGCTATAATTTAAATAATAAGGCTTATTTTAGTGATCTGGATTGGAATCGAATTATAACAATTTTGCAGGATTTTCAGCTTTTTCTCTCTGTAACGCCTTGAGGCAGTCCTATGTCGATGTTGGTCTTTAAAAATAAGATACATTAAATTAATTTCCAGAAATAGGGCTCAGCAGACAGAAAGTCCTCTGTGAGAAAGCAGAGATGCAGAGTTTGTATAGAAAACTACTTCACTGAAATGTCCTGAGCTCAAGAATGGACTGACCCTCTTTACATTTACACAGGGGGTTGGTGGGAATGTATAGAAACATTTTTGCTACGGTCTTTAACTTCCCTTACACTTAATTACATAAAATATCTTTTCATTTAGCAGGGTTTACGTAGTGTTAAAGATGACACAGTCAATCAGAGAATCAGAAAACAGGATAAAATCTGAATTAAAGGGCCAATCAGATAAAGTGCACAGTAGTCCCTCATTAATTAGTGGATTTACATTAAAATAAAATAAAATAAACAGCTATAGGTGAAATCCAAACACCATAAAGTAAAAACTCATCGATTTATAAAAAATAAAAACAGATGTTTTAAGGCTGAAAAATTCCTCACGACACACTTTTCTCAGATAGACATGAATATTTTTACACTTTCTCTATTGTTTACACTAATTATAGAATGAAAAAGATCTACTCAGGATCATAGAAATAGATTTGGCAAGCTGAATGCATTCTGTACATGAGACAAGACACAGAGGAGATGATCGACTATAGTTTACAGCCAATCAGAATGCAGAACACAAGGCACTGTATTCTACGAGACCACCAAAGGTGAAGTATGAAATGCAGAGGCACCATTTCTGAATTCTGTAATACATCGCCCTTTGACTCTTCATGTCATGATCCCAAAGTCACGTGAACTTTATCTGTGATCCAGAAGTAAACAATCTTTGCCTAATTATCCAGTTTTAAGTCCATTTCAATATGTAATGGTCAATTTAAAACCCAGTTACATAAAATATAAGAACTGGAAACTGCGTTGTCAGTTATATTCTCAATGTGTTTGAGGATTGACATCTGGTATGATTTAACCAAATGCAAAGCATATTGTAAAAAAAAACACACACTAAACCTCTATTCCAGACACAATCATAATCCTGATCCGTGAGAACTACCACCTGATCAGGTCATTAGAGATTTAACCGAACTCCCGATTCTGATTTGTTTATCTTTGTAGAGCACTGAGTTGGGGGGGGGGGTTCAGGGAAAACTGGGAAACTCTCCAGGTGCAGCTACAAAATGGTAACCACCCTAAAGCTGGAAGCACACTAAAGATACAAGTAGAATACGCAGTACCTGTGACAGCGCGAGCCGACACAGACGTACTGTGTCGCCCGTAAGAAATACCGTACAGTTCAATATCGTAGGCCGTATCGTCTGTCAGGTTGGGGATCGTAATGCTCCGGGCCTCGGCGGGCAGTTTGAACTCCAGCGTGTCAGACTGCTGGTCACTGACCCGGATAACAAAGCCATCAAAGCGGCCCGACACGGTTTTCCAGGACAAGCTGAGGTTATGCGAGCTCACAGAGGAAGCCGTCAAGACCCCCAACTGCGGGGCGTCCTCTGAACAAAAACAGAACACCACCTGTGGGTTACATGCGACTGTGGCAGGAAGTGAGCTGGAGTGGAGTGCGTGCAGATGGGATACCTGTTGTAGCTACAGCAAACAGAGGTTGAGTGCTCTGCCCGCCAGCATCACTGGCGTACAGCTTTATGTCGTAGCTCGTGCTGGCTTTAAGTCCAGCCATAACTGTAGAGCGCACGTCCCCCGGCAGCGCACGGCCCACGGCCTGCGAGGGCAAAGCAGACTCTCTGACTTCTACTATAAAGGTATCAAACTCCTTCTTTCCTGTGCGCCACGCCAGCGAGAATCTGTCTGAGGTAACGTTAGAAACTACAAGCTTGGACAAATCAGGCTCTTCAGCTACAGAGAAAAAGGAAGAAAAATACACATTTACTGAAATTGAAGTGCATGGAGGTTCAAGTCAAACAAATGAGTACTTGAGCTAAAAGAATAACCAAAACAAAGCTAAAGTACCTGTTGTTGCGATAACACTGACAGCCTTTGTTCGAGATCCCTTTAGCGTCCCATAGAGGTAGGCTATGTAATCAGTGCTGGGCCTGAGCCCTGTGACGTCGTGGGACACGGCATCGACCGATATGTTAAATTCTTTTGGCTCCATCAGCCAATCAGAGTCAATTATTTCCAGGACCAGACCATCAAACTGCCCTCGGGTTCCGTTCCAGAGGACGGAAAAGCTCTCTGAGGTCATGTTTGTGATGTACAGTTTGCCAACGAGAGGCGGAATCGCTGAAGAAAGAAACCATCGTTAGGAAACCAAAGCCATTCTGCAGGAGAAAAAAAATCGGCTTCATTTCTACTTTCCTGGAAAGGGCAAGAAACTTTAAAGAACAAAATAATCATGAGTTTCCAGATATAACTTTTCCTTAGAAAGCAATGGTTTATTAATGGTTTAGCTTACTACAAGCATGAGTTAATGAGTAGAGACGGATCCCTTTTCGGACCATGAGATTACATTTTGTTAAAGTTAATCTGAAAGCACTTTAAAGTATTCAAATGAATGAACAGATATGGAGTTGTAAAAAACTATATACCCCCCTCCCTCCCCCTTGCATATTTGTCCCATTAAAATGATCCCATATGGTTCGATGTAACAAAATATGTCAAAGTAAAGGCTAAAAGGTTGGTGAGCCCTGGCCAGGTCTTATGTGAAGAATAAATGCCCCTTTAACTCGTCTTTTTTAGGCAGCAGAAACAATGAAGCATTTCTGACTGAAGTGTTTTAAAAAAAAAATACTTTTTAAAGATCCTGACATAGAATGTCAATCGTATGGGTTGATTCCGAATCCTTCATTAGGGCCTTTTGGTGTCACCCATGGACTAGCTTGTAGTTCCAAACTGATGTCCTGCCGCAGAACTTAAGCTCTCATCGTTGAACCAAAAAAACGGATTTTTAGACTTTATTTTATGACAGAGCATGCCCAGATCATTATACCACCACCACCATGTTGGACTATAGGTCTGATATTTTTCTGAAGTGCAGCTCAACTCCAGACTTAACGGGACGCTCACCCCCAAGAAAGTTCCTCTTTTGTTTCAATAAAAAGTTTGGGGCATAATCCAAACGTTATTATTATTATTATTATTTTTTTTTTTTTTACTCAGCTGCCTTTCTGCTAAAACTCTTTCATGGATCCATTTGTGTCCATAAATCTTTCTAACTGTTGAGTCGAGAACTCTGACCTGCACTTCTTTTTATGTTTTTTTGTTTCTTTCATAACTTTCTGGAGTAATCCTCACCATGTTTTTGAGGCTATTTTGATAGGGTTTCATCAAGTTTTCATCTTTTTATTATAATTATTCCATTTTTAGCCAAAATTAAACAAACAAAAACATTCTGGGACATAGTTTCTGCAGAGCAGCAGGAGTCACCTCTGACTTGTGGGTGGGACAGAGTGAGCCTTCCCATCATGCCGTTGTTTACACTCTCTCCCGCTAGCTCACAACTCCAAGCTAACATTAGCGGTGCAACAAAAATGGCGAGCAGTTTTTGAACGGTTTTGAGGCAGACGCCAGCTCAGACGGGGAAAAGCACTACTTTAAATGGACGTATGTGTCTGCACGTGGACGCATCAGAATGGAGCGGAGCATGGGACCTGCTAGTTATAGATTGTTTGCAACAACTACAAACTTTTTCCAGTGGTATTTTTCTGTCTGCTCCTGATTTGACCACAAATCGAATTAATGCAATTTCAATCTGAATATTCTTTATGTATGTCCTCCATCGTGACAACTACAATTTTCATTGGCGTGACTCTTTAAGTGTTTTTTGAAGTGTTGAAGTAATCAGATGAGTTTTAGGTATAAACTGTGGCTAACCGCAGTTTATTTGGGTTTTAACCGAGCGGTGGCATTTAGTTTTTCATAAGACCAAGCAGGTTCAAATATACTATTTTCTATTGTTATTCTGGTCATTATAGTTTGATCAGAATATGTAAAAGTCACAGATCGTCAAACATATTTGTACTTCTGAGGGTGTAAATACTTTTTGGCTGCACTGAATGAACACATGCCACCAAGCAAGTCATCCTTTTCATGCAAACGTGCAACAAGGTTAAAAAAAAGAAGGCGCACCATCAATCTAAGGTTAAGCCGTTAGAGATTAACTCGTAAAAAAAAAAAAAGCGCAAATTTGCATAAACTGCCATATTCAAGCAAACGTCTATTTCAGAGTGAAAGAGTGGGGGGGGGGGGTCACACGGACAGACCTCCGCTGACTCGCTAACGATGGCTGACAGTTAATGCCGAACGAGGACTGATGGGATGGATGATTGACATGTGGAGGAGTGACGGGAGCAGGAAAGTTATTGGTTTTACTTTTGCAACACTTGCAGCACATCACGGAGGGGGGGGGGGGTCATGCATGTTGAGAACCATGATGGAGAGCAGTCAAAGGGGAACTTTTGAGGGGGGGCGTTTGGTTGATGTGGCGTGGAGGCCCATCGTCCTGTCCTCTCTCAGACAGAAACAGTGGCTGGAGGGTGAAAAATAGTACAGTGATGGTGTTAAGATGCAGCAGTTCAGCGCATTGAGGCCCTGTTGATGGAGAGGGGTGCCGAAACAGAAACCTCGTCATTACGTTGAAGTCGATTCATGCATGAAGACGTGGACAGTCTACTGAGAGAGACAACTACATGTACTCCGAGGGGATAATCTGAAAGATATTAATAGAAGACGAGAAGAGGAGCTGCAACCCTGTAAGTCGCAGGTACCTGTGGTGGCTTCACTGTACAGGGGTTCAAGGAAGGAGCCCTGATGCATCCCAAACAGGCCAACCGTGTAGGTGGTGTTGGGATTCAGTCCAGGAGATGGCCAAGCTCAAAGCGTCTCCGGACAGTGTGAGGTTCTGACTCTCAAGGAGATTCTCCATGTTTGTTACCTCAATAACAAAGCTGTCAAAGTCTCCGCCCTGGGGGCTCCAGGACGCAGTGAAGCTGTCCCATGTAATGTCAGAGATGGTGAGGTTCACCACCGCCGGCTCAAGCTCCGCTGGCAGAAAGAGACATCAGACTGGGTTCAACTGGATGGCAACAGGGATTATTCAATTCATTTAAAGCACATTAAAACACAAACAGCAGCAGAGCGTCGGGACCAAAAATAAACATCTGAAGGAAAAGGTCATTTCAAGGTTATTTAAAAAAAAAAAACTATATATCCAGAGGTGTTGGTTCTAACAGCTAATGTTTATTTTGGACATGCAACTATAAACCGGACATAAAACCTAAGCTTCACAGTTACAGTGTTTTACTTGATTCCTCAATTCTTTTTAAAAAGAAAATTTGGAAAAGTTTCCTCTTCAACATACTTTTTAAATTTCTTGAGTGGATTTTCACCGTTAAAAATATTTTTTAAAAGGAACAGGGGCGTTTTTTTTATCGTCAGACCAGTTTACCATACGTTTCCATGTTCACAGTATAAAAATGTGTTCATCAAGTCCTGGTTTTCTCTCCAAAGTGCTGTTAAATGGAGTAAAGAATTTTGACTATGACTTTTTACTACGACATCCTAGCTTCAGTTTAGATGCTTACATTATTTTACTTTTCATGTAGAAACAAAAATAATTTCACAAAAATGAAAAACTACCAGGGTCAAAATTATTCGCCCCCTTAAGAACTGACATTTATATCAACCTATAGAATAAACAACTGTTGTGTGTTGTGCTGATTTGCTTTGACTTAGCTTGTAAAATCAAGTTAAAACTGAGGATTGTCTTCAATTTAAACACAGTATCTGTTAGAGCTCTTTGGCCATGGAGATGTGTTATGCTTGGAGAACAAAGGGAGAGGCAGTTTGGCGGTGTAAGTATCATGCTGTGGGCATGCTTCAGTGCGTCTTTGAACTGGGAATCACGTCAAGGTGGAAGGAATCCCTGAGAAAGAAGTGGATGTAAAGATTTTGACATAAAACCCCAAACAGTCAGCAGCAAAACTGGGACTGGATCGCCGCTTTGTCTTCCCAAAAAACATACATACAACATGAAGAAGTGCTTTCAGAAGACCAAAGTGAATGTTGTGGAGCGGCCTGCACAAAGGCCCCGGCTTGAATCCCATTGGAAATGTGTGCGGTGACCTGGAGGCCAAGGTCGATGCCGGAGGGTCATCAAATCTGGAGGAGTTCAATTGACAACTAGCATCTGGGGGGCTAATAATTTTGACCCTGGTAATTTTTGTGTGAAATAATTTTGTTTCTACATGTAAAGCAATATAATGTAAGCATCCAGATAAAGCTAAAACGTCATAAAAAGCCATGTTAAAAATGATCTGCTCTGTTTTACAGCACTTTGTAAATAGTTGGGAAATTTAAAAATATATATATTTTTGTAGGGGGGATGACAATTTTGAGCACTCTAAAATCTAGGCAGCTAAAGACTTGACCATGAATTTGGTTATGTTTATTTAATTAATAAAAGAAATTGCTTAACTTTCTTAGTTGCCTTTATGCCGTAAAATAAACTTGATTTTAATTCGTCCGCCAGTTCAAACACAAAGCGGACATCATGATTAACCCACCACCGTGCCTTACACTTTGACGAGGATTTTTCTTAGTGTAGACATGAACTTTTTTAAATAAATTGAGTTTTGTGTGGGATCAGTTGCTGTGTTTTTAAACATTTTTTGTACAACAAAATGGAGCTAAAAGGTCAGAAAATGTCCTCATCTTTATGATACATCCTCACCAAAGTGGAAGGGAACTGATATGACATTTTATCGGCAAAAAACAGATGAGATGTCTGAAGGAATCTGAAAAGCATCCAAACAAATAAGAAAAAAATAAAAACCCACAGACATACTCAGTCAATAAATACTTATGAAGTACTCATTGATCTTCATTTGAGGGTAATGATGATTGTGTGAAAAGAAGCCAAACTGCAGTGGAGAACTACTTTACAGCAGGAAAACCGTGGCTTTAAAAGCCGCCAGGGGGTTGGAGTCTCATCAGTGAAGCTGATTAACACCTAGAGACCTTTGGTGGGGTTAGTGGATGACAGAGAAGCAAAAAAAGCTCAGTTTTTACAATAAAAAAAACATTGTGAACCAACACAAAAGGAATCAAGTTTCTGTCTTGTTTACGATGGACGACTTTTACAAAGACTAGGATTAAATAAGGTTTCAGTGTTTAGATGCTGAATGTTTTCTGATGTGTGGTTCTGAAAACCCTTCTGGTCCCAACGCTCTGCTGTCATGCAGTCATCTGTCATATTTCAGAATGAACGTCAGCTTTTCTGTGGATGATTGGAATTCTGCAAACACGTGACAGTCATGTACCTGTAGTGGCAAAACCTTTGAGAGGCAGGGGGGGCCTCCCGTCCACCAGACCTTGCAATGTAATATTATAGAGTGTGGAGGGGGTCAGACCCTCCACCTCAGCCCTCCTCACATTTCCTGGTAGAATTATTATTCTGGGAGGTGCTGCAGGCGTCTGAGCACCGAGCTCCACCAGAAAGCTCTCAAAAGCCCCCTCAGACGCCGACCACGTGAGGCTCAGCCTGGTAGCTTCGACTCGGACCGCGAGATCCCGCAGCGGTTCTGTACCCGGGGGTCTGGGCTCGCCCCCCGAGCTCGTTAGGCCCGTATCAAAAGGCGCTTCATTGCTTAGAATATCAAAGTTTGGACTCTCCTGAGTGGATTGTGAGGCGGTTGGAGCTTCTTTGGTCAGTGACTGAACATCTGAGGTAGGTTTAGGTGCTACAGTGAATAAAAGCAGGTTAAAACGGGAACTTTAGAAGATGGCTACAGAAAAACATGAAAGGTCCTGTATGGAGGAAAAAACAGAGTTCAAATCTGGATGCCCTGGAGATTCATTCGTTACTTCAGGAAACTTGAGTCAGCAGCAAGCAACAACTACAGGATTAATGACCCTCGAGTGAGAGCCTTAACCCGCTGAAGGCTCCGAGTACTCCACCGCAGTGGAAGTACACAGCCGCCTTCAAATCAACCCATGCATTTGGTTTCTAGTCTGGAATCACAAGAAAGACATGCGACCGGCGTTTGCAGGAGAACCATTTCGTTCTGTAAAAGGAGCTAATGATGAACGATGTGGATAGAATTAGTTGGATGAGCCTTAAAAAGATGAAATCAGAAAAGATGGAGAGGAAAAGCCGTCAGTCCATCCAGACGGAAGACTTGGCAGGCGATAAGTGGGGTAAAATTCACGTGTGAACTCATGCCAAGAGCGATGCTGATCAGAGCTGCATCTAAAGACAGGATTACATCTCAGCCGGAGAAGTAATCTGTGCTACGAAAGCCCAGCTGTAAAACAAAAAAGTGATACCTGTGAAGGCAACTGCTTCAAGTAGAGCGGACCGCTGGCTATTCTGAACTCCGTAAAGTTTGATCTGATATTCTGTGGAAGCCTTCAGGCCGCGGATTCGAGAGCCGGCGGCATCTCCGGGAAGCTGGACCTCTCTCACGTCCCCCAGCGGCAGGGACTCTCTGTACTCTACTGTAAAGTTATCGTAGACGTGGTTAGCCTTCCACGTGAGGTCAAAGCCGTCAGACGCGACGCCCGAGACGGTCAGCGTTCCCAGCGTGTCCTCGGGCTCTGTCCCAGAAAAATGGGACTCGGGTGGGTTTAAATACACAAAACTAATGAGATTGTCCTCCGAGGCTGCAGAAGCCGTTAGCTCGCGGTCGTCTGAGACCGCTAAGTAAAACGTGAAAGAGGCTACAAGAAAAGAAAGAAAAAGGCATGAAAGGCAACACTTTAGGCGTCTGCTGCACACTCACCAAACTGCTAGAAGCAAAAATATATATATATCTAATTTAAAAAACAGTGAAAAGGAACTTAAAATACTCCAGATTTAAAATAATAAATGTACTGTCTGAGGAGACAAAGGCCATTTGCTTTCTGTTACGGCTGTAGCAGCTGAACATCAGAGCAAAAATGTCCATTTATCTCTGCAGTCTGTCTGCCGATAGGACTTCTCATTAGCATGTGACCTGTGTCCAAACTCAGGGGCTGCAGCCTCCAGGTCATAAACACAGAGATCATAACTTATACTAAATGATGAGGCACTCAACCCCCCCCCCCCCCCCCCAAAAAAAAAGAGAAAACGTAAAAGTTAAACCATGACAAACCCTCTAAAGTAAAACAGAGTTCAACGAGAAGTAGCTCTGAAAGTTTGGAAGGAGTGACCCTTTTCAGTTGCTGCTGGTTAGAAGATGCAAGACTGGGAGGATGCGGTTCAATTCCCAGAAACGGAACAAGCTCCTCTTTGTCAGGAGGAGAACACGCGTGATTGAAAGGCTCCCAGAGCAGCTGCAGGACCTCAGTGGAGGCTGATGAGTAACGGAGGAGCAGGAGTCGCTTTGGGCGTTTGACCGCCTGCGCAGACGCTGAGGGGAAAGAGCACTACGGCAGCAGCTGTGCTGCACGCTGGGTTATAGGAGTTCCGATTTTCTGTTGGTTGGAGACAGAATAGGAACTAGTCTAGTTCCTAGTTAGTCTAGTAGGGAATTACATTTCCTCAGATACATTTACTGAAGTAACTTTTAGTAAAAATTGTTCTCTTATGAGTTTAACAGCTGCAGATTTCTTTTACTACCATTTTATCTCAACACAGTCATGAGTTTTTCAGAGAAACTTGCTGCTCTACAAACAGAAGAAAGACCAGATTTTACCTCTTTAATCAAACCTTCACAGTTACACATGTCAACTAAAAACTTACCTTTTAACGCTCAGTGGCATTTTATTACATTATTATTCATCTCTTGTGTATTTTATGGCTGATTGCCTTTTGTAATTTTATGCTGTTTTTCCTTTTGTTCTTAATTTTTCTAATTTAAAGCTTTCTTCTGTCTTTTTTTCATTGTGAAGCACTTCGGTACCCTAAAGGTGTTGTTAAGTGCTGTATAAATACAATTATTCATTCATTAATAAGGAAAATCAATCAAAAATGTTATTAATCTTCATCCAACACAATAAAAATAATCAGCATTAAAATATTGTGCAACCCTAATTAATCAGTGAAGAGAAACTTCATCTTTAGTTTTTCAAAATAAAATAACTTATCAATTATTTTATATTTATATCTAATCAATTAAGTTTACAATTAATTACAGTTAAGTAGAATAAAATTGATCAAACTGAGTTTTTAATAGAGGAAAATTAAAACGCGGTTTTTGCCAATTTTCATTCAATTTAGTGGGTCAGCTTGGTAATTATATTCTTTTGTTGTTTTTATTGTATCATAATGTTTCTGATTTTATTTGATTTTGTGTTAAGCACTTTGGTTACCTCTGCTTGCATAAGTGCTATACAAAATAATAAATGGATTGATTGAAATTGAAAACAAGAGCTTTCTTAATTTTGAAGTGTGTTTAAATTCATAGGTTCTTAGCACTAAATCAGACATTTTACTTTAACCGCTAATCAATACTTGACTGCTTTTTTGTCACTTTTCTTTTTTTTTATTTACCCAAAATACTATTTGGATAACTATTTTTATATCTTACTTGCATTTCTTACTTTGACGCAACACATTCGATATCATATCTGTTTCCTCCATTTTATCTCCTGCTGTCAAACAAAAGGGGTCCGAACATGGAGCCTTGGGGAACTTTCTGCGCAGAGGCGAAGAACTAAGCAAGTTTCTTTAAAGCTTCGTGCAGAAATGTATTGGACAGACTGCTGTTGCTGTCTCTGTTCGAGAAGAGAGAAAAAAGAGTCTATAAGAGGAATTTAGAGGTTTCTTTGAAAGTGTAAAGCATATCCTGAGAGGATGAGAAAAAGGCAGGAAGCAACTCATCATAATGCTAAAACCTCACTGTGGACGCTGCAGCCTCTGAGTTTGTGAACAGGTAAAAACCACCACTTCAGGGTTTTAAACTCTAAAAAAAAAAAGAACCAACTATGACAACGTGTCCAATTGAACATCAAGCCGCTGCAAAGCAGAGCAGTGGATTAGACAGCAGTCAACAAACGTAGAAACATCAAATGAATCCATTTTTAGGACGTGATGGCTGATCTGCCACACTAAAGAGGAAAGTGGCATTTCCTTCTGAGAGCCTCTCTCTCACCTGTGGAAGCGGACAGGGAGACGGGCCTGCTCCTCCTGTGCCCCCTCTCTGCAGTCAGAGTGAGGCTGTAGGTCATGCCGGGACTCAGGTTCCTCAGGACGTGCGTGGACTCCCAGGCCGGGACCTCCTCCTCCCCGAACTGTCCGTCTCTGGAGGTGTGGGTCAGTCTGTATCTGCTGACTTTGGCGTCAGGCTTCTGCCACCTCACAGTGAGAGACGTCTCCGTGGACTCCACCCTTTCGAACTCTCTGGGGGGGTCCAGGTCTGACAGAAAACAGCCGTCAGTAGATTTACGTTCAAAAACCGTGAATCCCGTCAGCGTTTCTACAGAGCGCTGATGAAACGGTCCGCTCAGCCGAGCTTCTCACCGGTTGCTGCATTGGTGGTGGCAGGCAGGCTCTCCCTCTCATTCCTCACGGCGGTCACACCGATCCCGTACTCTGTGCCCGGACTCAGTCCTGCAGGGCAGAGGCTGGTGAGTTCACGCTGCAGGGAGAGTCACAGTCGCTCAAAGCTCCCAAAGCTCACCGGTGATGGTCGCCTGTGTCGTGGGCCCTGACCCCTGCGGGACCACTTCCTCGCCGTGAGCAGCTCCGGAGATGGGGCTGTACTTCACTCGGTAGCTGTCAACGTCAGCCTGACTGTTGGTCCACTCCAGAGTGACGCTGCCGTCCGTCTGGGACACGGCCTGCAGGCCCGTGGGGGCGTCCAGCGCTGAGGAGGACGCAGGTTTCAAAGTAAAAGAGCATTTTACTGGATGAAAACAAATGTTCAATGTCGCGTTTGGTCTGTATTCAAACTGTCGTCAAGCGGACTTCCATGTTCCAGACTTAAGCTTCTAAACATAACCGTCATCGTCGTGGTGTTAACGGCATTATTTGAAGAGAATTCTGTTAAGGAAACTACAAGGTTTGTGTCTGATAACACCACAATCGATTTGTTGCTTCATTCCTACTCTGTTCACGTCGGCTACGGTGGCTGTTTTGGTTCAGTTGTTCCGCTCTGGGGACGGATTGTATTCAGACTGAGGAACCTCAGAGCGAACTGAAGCTCAGACCCGTTGGAAACGAACCGAGACCACCATTTTTGCTCCGAGAGCAGTTTCTGGTCCTGGATCAGGGTCCACTCGGGTGTATTCAGACTGAAACTTTGTTTTCGGGGGAAACAAACTCTGGTTCACTTTAAGCGAACCACACGTGTCCAGTCTGAATCCACCCTGAATAAAACAGTAAAATAACTACAGATTTTTCCTGTCAGATTGTAATAACTGCAGCTTTTCATGCTTTATTTTACAGCATTAGATGACAGAACAGGACCTCCCAGACTGATGACCTCCACACAACTGAAGCCGTTCTTTTCTATTTTCCTTTCAACCCCTGCAGCTCCAAACGAAGAGGTGCATATTTAAAAAAAAAAAAAAAAAAAAAAAAAAGTTAAAATTAAAGAGTTTTGCCCTTTTTGAATGGGATTAATTTCCTAAAATAACTGGGTACCCTAAACTTCAAACACGTTTGTATTTAAGCTTTCTACTCAGATTAAAAGTCCTGGATTTCTTTGCAAATCCAAAGCAAAATTTGTCTAATTAAAAGACGAGCCCATCGTCTCTTTGATTAGGCAGCGTCTGACTTTACTTTGGAAATCTCCTGAAAAAACCCCACGATCAAACAACAACAGTTTGACCCTTAGGCCAGGTTTAGACTTCACAGCGATCGCATCAATCATCCCTACGACAATCGTGGGTCTCGTTCATAATGAAGAGGGCGGTTTTGATGCAACCGTCCGCGATAACTGTGACAAACGTCCGCCTGACGTTTTAGTGGTTTGGTATTTTCAACATGGACGACATGCTGCGTCGTTGAACGCCATGAGGCAGAGGAGGAAGTGGGATATTTGTTTACCAAACAGAGGTCAATCCCCTTCTCTAGTGCAAGATCTGCGTAGATCTGCACAGAAAACGCCTGAAACACTGGCTGGTCTCTCATAATATACATTTTCTTTTTCAAGAAAAGAAAAGCTTTGTGAAACATTTTTATGACTGTTAAAAAAATGAAACATGTCCTGCTTTGATTGTGTTTTTTGTGAGATTTTTAGGTTCAGCGTCATAAAGCAAAATTCACAACATAAATTATAATAAAAATCTAAATTGATAAATGTGAGGATTTGTGATATGATACTAAACAAGATAAAGTAAACTCTGGGTACGTGTTCCAAATCTGACTGCCACACCTGAGGGGTAATAAAGGTAGATTATTAGGTAGATTAATATACACATATATGTCTATATATGTGATGCTAAATATAAATATATTCAGTATATATTAATTAACTTATATGAATATAAGTTAATGAATGATTAGCAAATAACGGAGCATAAAAATGCCTAAAAAATTCTCAACCTACCAAATTGCAGCCTAATCTATAAATTTACTGACAAAAGCCAAAGTCAATAAAAACTATTGAGGCTTTTTTGTAAATATAACTGATCAGTTATATTTCAAATTAATAGACAAAACCTTTTTTAATTCATAAAAATAAACCAAATTATAAAAAAAGTGCAAAGTTTAATCGGCTAAAAGCAAGCTAAGGATTTAATTTGTTAACAAAAACACAAAACAGGGAAATACAATTTTAATAAACATTCCAGTCATATTTCATGATAACACAAAATCAAAGCTGGCGTTTGGGTACCTGTTGTGAACGTGGTGGTAACGGGGTCACTGCTGGCGTTTCCGCTCCTGGAAACCAGCAGCACCGTGTACTGCGTGTCCGGCCTCAGACCGTCCATGCTCAGCTGCTTGTCGGACGGGGGAACGTCCACGGCGGTTTGCGCGGAGGGGTCGGAGCCGGGCGCGTAAAACACGCCGACTCTGTCCACCGGGGCCACCGGCAGGTACCAGCTGACCAGAGCCGAGGAGTCCGTCACGTCCTTCACCTCCACCTGCTGCGGCCCGTCGATCTCTGAGGAGGGAAAGCAGCATTCAGTCTGTTCTCTGCTTTCCACCCGTCCTCTGGAGGATGAGGGAGCTGCAGACACAGCAGCGCTGGGGAGCCCCGCCCAACCCCGACAAGACCAGAGAGGCGGTCAGTCAGTTGCTTTTTTGCGATGTGCTGGACTTTTCTTTTATTTGCATAGAATTTAGTCCGAGAAATCAAATCTGGAGGGCGAGGAGGTTGTGGGTTCACCTCTGTAAAGGCCCAGCATAAGTTACACCTTAATCAATGTATAATATTTTGCTCTCCATAAAAATATATTCCGCCAGAACTATACAAATATCATCGGTGGGATTACTCCAAAAATATTTGGCATTTTCCTAATTTTGTGCAACACCAACAGTAGAATTCCCCAAAAAACCTCAATACATCCACAAACAAACGATCTATTGTTTATTTATTTACTGAAAAAGTGCAGCTGTTTTCCTGCATTACCTGCTGTCTTTATGTCAAATACTGACACCAACTAAACCACAGGCACAATTCAGAAAATACATTTATGGAAAACGAAGACGCATACTAAATATGTCTACAATAGTTCATAAAGAATGACATTATTAGCATGAGTTGAGTCATCTAAAGGCACGCCGTCACCCTGGAGCGCGTGCAGCTGCAGGTTTCAGGCTGTTGCAAACTCGGCGACATGATACATAATAGTAAAGCAACAGATTTTTTTATTTTTATTTTTACAAGCACTGAGCTGCCGCTCCCCCTTTAAATTTGCACCTCGGCCAATTGCCCGTCTGGCTTGTGCTGAGAGCCAAAATGAAGCCTGAAGGGGTCGGCCATGCTGTCTGGAGTTCAGTTCACCTTTCTATAACAACCTTTTAAAAAAGGGCAAATGGATGAGGCAAAGTCAAAGGAATTCATGTAGAAATTTGCTTGAACCCCATGAAATTTACATTTAAAGAATAACTGGAGCTAAGAATTCTGTCAGGAGTCAAAGAAACCATCACCAGACTCTGAAGGAGTCAGGAGAAACGTCAGAAAGATGAAGCAAAGCACAGATTTATCTGTGAAGATTCTGGGTTTTGTCCACAGGACCCTCCTTGAAAACATTTTCTGACTGCTGTCACCAAAAGGAAAATTGTATTTTTGTGAAGAAGGTGTGGAAAACTGGCGTTTAAGGTGAACTTCAGTCCCGTCAAACAACCGGCTCCTCCAAAAACAACAGAAACGTCTGGGTTTGTGAGCGACAACCGAGCCCTGATGGCGGAGTCGCTCTCCAAGGTGATTTGTGTTCCGATGAAAAGCCCAACGAGCCGACGACGGGAGCACCGAGCGAGATTTAGTGACGATGCAAATTCAAGCTGACACTTTCCTGCTGCTCTGAATTCTTTCTGCCTGACTTCATATTATAAACTGGAAACAGTTTCCAGCTGGAGACTTTTTTTTTTTTTTCCTGTAGAAGTCTGGACTCACTGGTGGTGACTCTTTTGGACGTCTGGGGTCCTCTGGTGTTGTTCTTGATGACGCTGACGGACACCTCGTACTCCTGGCCCGGTCCAAGCCCGGACTGGACCAACTGGTTTTGGGAGGGGGGGAGGATGCTCTTGACTTTCCCGTTTTCTTCTTTCTGCAGATGCAAAACATGGCATCAATCATCAGAAAATGCTGGTGTGAAACATTCAATTCTGCACGTGGGTCAAAATCAACAGATAAAACAAAATCAAAGTTTGGTATTTTTTGTATTTGAATGTAATAAAAAAGTAATATAAACATTATTTTCCTTTAAAAATATTTCATCATGATCTTTGGTGTTTTTTAGACTTCTGGTTGGTCCTTTAATCTTTATGTGTTTATAGCTGAAACTTTATTGTGTTTGTGCATCTACAAGGAAAGAAATTGACTTTTATTTTGAAAGGAACACATTTGTTAAGCCAAGAATCTTTAAAAAACAAACGAGAAATTCTAAGATGGTTCATTTTTAATAACTTTTTAAATATTTTTTGGATTAAAAGCAATTTGTTTTATGAAATCTGACACTTTGTCTCGCCCATATTGATACTCAGCTTATTAATGATTTTAAAATTCTGCATCAATTCAACTACAGATGGTGCAAGAAAGAACTCTCTGCAGAAAAGTTTGTTCATAAGAGACAGGAAGATTATTTTCTCTTTTTATTTGGAGGAAAATATTAGTAGTTATTAGAATTATCATAGTTACAATATAATTAAATGTGGGACGCTGATAAAGTCAAATAACTTGCATCTAAACATGTTATAGATTTTAAACAGATCACTAAAAGGAAGACAGAAGTAAAACAAAAAAGAAATAAGATTTAGAAAAAAGGGAATAAAAAGCTGGAGAAAAAAAAGAACATTTGACGAACGAAAAAAAAGGAAAGACAGCAAAAAAGATTTAACATAAAAAAGCAGAAAAAGCCACAAAAGGAAAATTTCCAACAATTAGTCAATAGAAAAAGCCTTCCTTTGCTATATTGCAGTTCACCTTTAGCAGTCCAACTGTTTTACAGAGTTTTTTTGGTGCTTTTCTTAAGAGCACATTGTATTTGTGGGTCCTGATTGGCTGTTAACCTTGTTAATCAATCTCCTTTTTGCTCTAGAGTCCAAATAGGGAGAATAAAGTGTAAAGGTTTTCATGTTTTATCTGAGAAAAGTCTATAAAGTGTGTAGTGAGGCGTTTTCCAGCCTGAAAACATCTGTAATCCTTTGCAGATTTCACCAAGCGACGGCCATTTTTTAAAATGCAACCCCTGCAATAAACGGGGGAACCATGTTGATCAATTTCATTTTCAGTACCCAAAGAAGAAAAGTTTGTCCATCAGTTATCTGAGAGCTTTTTGAGGGATTCAGCCGTCTGATTGCATCCGCCAACAACATCGTGCTCAGAAAGTGTCGACCGAAGCAAACCGCATAGAACTTGTGAGGAAAATCGTTTTCTGTAAGCAAACAGATTTTATACAAACCTCAGGAAACATTTATACTCGTGCTTTTAAGATAAGAAAAGGACAGTATTCAGGTTTACCACATGAAAAAGACAAAAGCTCAGCCATGAAATCAGTGCAGGTTTTGCTAAGGAGCTCGATAAACCCTCATCATCCCTACCACAGAAATGAAAGAAAAGCTCAAAACGAGGAGAAGCTCACCGTGTTCCGGAAATAGATCTCCCACCCGTCAAAGGAGATGTCCAGCTGGTCCCACACCACCTCCACAGAGGTCTCCCTCACGGATTTGAACCTCAAACCCTGCGGCTGGGGCAGATCTGCAAGGATGGACCCAAAATATTCCACTATTGTTCCATTTTCTCAGGAACTACCCAGGCAGGAGGCGTACCCGTGATCACCCTGGCGCTGACAGGGATGCTTCTCTTGTTGCTCAGGACGGCGTAGACGCTGATCAGGTACTCCATGCCGGGTTCCAGCTCTGTAACCGTGGCAGCACTTTGGTCTCCAGCCACAGTGAACTCCATGAGAAGACCTCCGGGAATCATGGGAGCATACGTGACCAGGTACTCTGTGACCAGCATCTCGTTGTCCCAGGACAGGTCCACCGTGTCCTCGGTGACCTCGCCGACCGTCAAGTCTTTTGCAGGAGAGACTGGAAAAGGAACAAGAAGGAGATGTTTTCTCGTCTGCTATGAAGAAGCAATGCAAAGTCCAGGGCAGCAGAGTAACGGAAAGAAGAGAAGCCAAGAACACAAATCAAAACCTTCAGCTGGAGAACAGAAACGCTACTCCAGATTTAGTTTAGAGTACAAATGGTCTGGGCTGTTAGCTGGAACCTCTGATAAAACCTCATCCACAGTTTCAGGTAGATACGGGCTGTCTGCAGGCAAAAAAATGGACAAACCTGTACCTGTACTGCAGGTGGCGACACATGGAATTTAAAGATGGTAGACAACGCGGTGAGCCCCCAGAGCAAAAAGGGTCATGCACATTTTTACTCTATGGGCTTGCTGCTGGTAAAAGATGCAGCGAACACGCAAACAACACGGAAGGGTAGGCGAGGGTGGGGTAGGTGAAACACAGGATTTGCTTGATTTCCCACCCCCAAATCAAGCAAAATGTGCAAGGCTGTTCATGTGATAAATAAGCACCGCTTGTGCGCTCCGTGCACGCAGCCTGACTGTTAGAAATGAGGAAATTTAAATCAGAGGGAAGCCTGTGAGGACATCCCACAAGCTTCCCACAGACACTCACGTGTTGCGTGTACATGCCGTGCGTCCAGCCAGCACTTACGACCAGAGTGCGGTTTAAGGGCACAACCTGTAACTACCATTAGCCTTACACGATGCAGAATCCACACACACCACATTGGTACATTAAAATCAAAATCCTGTTTCTGGGTGTTTTTAACGTGTTCTTTCAGATCAAAATTGCATTTCTAAATATTTCTTTAACCAAATCGTTGTAAATCCGGAGCAGACGGGGAAAAAAAAATGCAGTTTATAAAAGCTTTTAACAGTAAACAAGCTCCCTGCTCCGCTCCATTCTGATGCGTCCTCTCATAGACGACCAGATCCTTGAGCGTCTACTCAATGTCTACAGCATCATCATAATTAAAAGACCACTGGGAACACTTTGAAAGTAGAACCAAAGAGGATCAAAGCGGATGTGACTGCGGTAGGTTCTCACGAAATGAGATGACCACACCAGCAGACTCCAAATACCAAACTACGGGATTTTCATGTCCCAAAACATTAATCCAAGAAGGAATTCAACTGATCCTGGGAGAACCTGTAGTCACCACTACAACCTAGACTGCTCCCCCTCAACTGGGAAAAGCTCACCCATTATAAAGGCTTAGCCCCTCCCACAGGCCAATTAACCAAACACTTCTTTAAAAACCACGCTCCTGCCTTGCAACCTGCAGGATTCTTAAACATAACTCCAAAATCACAAATATTTAACTAAACAAAAAAAAAAAGTAACAACTGAAATACAGATATAGGTTGGGAAAAAAATCAATGAGACAGAAAGGGGAACAAAGTAAAAAAAACTGTTCTGAAGTCACTTCCTGTTTCCTGTGGATGTGAATACTGATGTGTACAACGCTCTGGATTGGCTTTTTGTGGAGGGAAACTTAGACGGTGAGTAAGATTCTGTTTAAAACCAAGCGTGCACCCTTTGAATAAAAAAAAAAAACTGTGACTGATTTGTCTGCCTGAGTGTGTGCATGTGTAACTATAGACTGCAGGCGCTGACCTGCAACCTCTGACGCTACTTCGTCCAAGTGGATTTTTAAGGCTTCCATGTGAGCCTCAAGGGAACTGCAAGACACACCTGTGCACCCTTTAACCCTTGTGCCAACTTGTGGGGTCCAGATGACCCCACTCCCAACGTTTGGAGTGGGGTCATCTGGACCCCACAAGTTGGCACAAGGGTTAGGACGCAGCTTGACAGGCCTGGACAACCCAAAAGCCCCCCCTGGTCAACCCCCTGTACGACTGTATGTGACTTCTCACCTTCTGAGCAGTCCTCTCCGATGTAGCCCTCGTCGCAGACGCACTCTCCGTTCACGCAGCTGCCTCTCTGATGACAGCTGTTGCTGCAGCTCCGCTCTGCGCAGCCGTCTCCCTCGTAGCCGCTCTCACACGAGCACCTGCCGTCGACGCAGCGCCCCCTGCCGCTGCAGTTCTCCGGGCAGGAGACGGCGGAGCAGTCGTCTCCGGAGAAGCCCTCCCGGCAGGCGCACCTGCCCTCCAGGCAGTCGCCGCGGCCCAAGCAGTCGTTGGGGCAGGCTCTCCGGCCGCAGTCCTCGCCGCTGAAGCCCTCGTCGCAGATGCACTGGCCGTCCACGCAGAGGCCCCGCCCCCTGCAGCCGTTCGGGCAGCTCAGCTCACTGCAGTCGCTGCCGCTGAAGCCTGCGTGGCACACGCAGCGGCCCTGCACGCAGGCGCCGCGGCTGTAGCAGTTGAAGGGGCAGGTGAGGATGCTGCAGTCCTCGCCGGCGAAGCCTTGGTCGCAGACGCACTGGCCGTTCACGCACTGCCCCCTCTGCCGGCAGCTGTTGGGGCAGGAAAGCTCGGCGCAGTCGTCTCCCTGGAAGCCGGCGTCGCAGGAGCATCGCCCGTTGATGCACTGCCCCCTGCTGCGGCAGTTGTTCAGGCACGCCACCTGGCTGCAGTCATCGCCCTGGTAGCCGGAGTCGCACATGCACATCCCCTTGATGCAGGTTCCCCTGCCGCTGCAGTCGCTCAGACAGGTGGGCTGGGAGCAGTCCTCGCCACTGTAGCCCGCCGTGCAGATGCATTTTCCGTCCACGCAGAAGCCGTTGCCGCGGCAGTCGTTGGGGCAGCTGTGCCGCCCGCAGTCCTCCCCGCTGAAGCCCTCGTCGCAGAAGCAGGTGCCGTTCACGCAGCGGCCGCGGTCGTAGCAGTCTTTGGGGCAGATGAGCTCAGAGCAGTCGAAGCCCGTCCACGGTTCGTCACACACGCAGTCGCCGTCGTCGCAGTGACCGCGGCCCAAGCAGTCGTTCAGGCACCGGCTCTGGGAGCAGTCGTCGCCGTTGAAACCGTCTTCACAGACGCAGACGGTGCCGACGCAGCGGCCGTGTGCACCGCAGCTCACGGGGCAGACCTGGAGCGAGCAGTCGTCTCCGGCGAACCCGCGCCAACACTCGCACCGCCCGTCCACACAGCGGCCGCGGTCCTGGCAGCCGCCGGGACACTCGGGCTCGGAGCAGTTGGGTCCTCTCCAGCCGGGCTCGCAGACGCAGCCGCAGGTTTCAGAGCTGTAGTTCCCACGACCGCTGCAGAAAGGTTTGGTCCGCAGCTCACCTTAAAACCAAAAACACAAACCAGGTGTTCAAACCCAAACCAACCTGGATTGGGAGCAAACCAAAGAACCGCTGCCATGAACCCAGAACTTCTTATTCAAACATTAAACTCCAAAGACATCCAGATGTGAAGTAATTCTAAATGCAAAGTCTGCCAAATCCAGGATTCTACCTGTGACGGCTGCTCCACAGCAGGCCGCCTCCCCGCCGCACTGCTCCCTCAGGGCCGAAACCTCTCCCTCCAGCATCTCCAGCCGGCTCATGAGCTCCTTGAGGCCGGGCGGGCGGTCGCCGCAGCCGCAGGCCTGCTGGGGTATGTTGATGCGGTGCGTGAAGACGATCTGGCTCTCCCCGTCGACCGTGTGCTCGGTGACCTGGTGTCCGTCTGAGGCATCGTTCGGTTGGAGGCCCCGGCCCTCAGACGCATCCAGGTCCACGGAGCACAGCGCGCTGGCAGGGACGTTGATGTTGTAGACGTGGCTGAAAACCAGTGGGTGGCCCGCGCCGGGGAGCGTCACGTTATGCTCCTTATGCGGGGAAAGAGTCTGCCGCCGATGCCGCAGGATCTTCTTGACAAGTCCGGCATCGGGAAGGGTGAACAGAGCCAAGAGGAGAAAGCAGCCCAGAAGACTTTGTGGATCCATGTTGGACAGGAAGTGAGAAACTGGAGGTCAATCCTGGTTCTGCTGGAGGTTCTGGAAGTACAATAAACCCCAAAAAAGATGGTTAAGTGTAGAAAAAAAGCAGAATTACATCTGAAATACCTGCAGAAAACATAAAAGAAAAGTTTATTTGCAGGTTAAAAAAGAAATAAATGATAAGAACTACTAATAACCGTAACTGCTAGGGAAAAATCAGCTCAACATGTTTTTCAAAATAAAATCCTTTAGGAAAACCTGCTAGAAGCCAAATCCGTGCTAAACATCTCGGCTGAATTGTTTCAAAGAGTTTGTGGCGTTTAAATGCATTTCCTTTACATATTTAATGAGCACCAAACATTTCAGCATTTCAAAAAAACAAATTGGAAGAACACCTAATTTGGCCGTGGTGAAGCGGTAGGGCGGTCGACCCTTGATCTTAAGATTACAGGTTCGATTCCCGCCTTGCACGCCCATGTGTCGAAGTGTCCTTGGGCAAGACACTGAACCCCACCTTGCCTCTGGTGGGAGGTTGTTGCCAGTGTTTGGCAGCGGAGCCACCACCAGTGTGTGAATGTGTGTGCGACTGTGACTGTAAAGGCAAGCCCTATATAAGTATACGCCATTTACCATTGACTGGAATATGCTGAATGTTTAATGCCAGAGGTATTAAATGTACCAACGAATCAGAAGGAGGTCTCGAATGGCTCTTGGCTTTCACTCAAGAATGTACCTAAAAAGATCTGTTTCACCTCGTCAGAGAGCAGCATCCATCCAGAGAATGAGAGGACGTCTGAGGAATAGAGAAGTAGAATCTATACCAGATATACGAAGCAAAGGATTTAAAAACTCTGAAAATAGTAATAATAAAATTCTGCAAAAACATAAGCTGAACTATCATTTTCTTGTTTTTGAAAACTCAATGTTTCAGATTAATTTTCCAGGATAGTAAAATTCCACCATTTTTTTTTAAATTACATTTTCTAATGCTCAACTATCGGAAAAACATAAAAATAAGATTACTGGAGAACATTTCCTCTTTCACAGACAAACGTGTGTTCAGCCTTTGCAAGCAGCAGCACTTCCTGTGTTTCAGGCTTTAAAAACACACTTTGATCCTCGTTTGATCTGTTGTAATAGTGTTTTAACTGTTTTCCTGTTTCTCTTTCTTATAGTATCTTCTGCCATTTTTTGCTGCTTAACTTCTACAATTTTTCAGCTATTTTAACCATTCAGACATCAAAATGTTCAGCTCTTTCAGCTTTTGGTCCTTCAAATCCTTTAACTTTTTAAGATATTCCAGGGTTTCCATTGAAATACGTGGGGAATCCTTGGTGCAGAAGCTCGCTGGTTCGATACCCGGCTCTTGCATTTTTCACAAAAATACCTTTTCTTTATTGTGCCATTTTCCCTTTATTTACTGTCAACTTTGATCTTTTTTTTTTTTTTTGCCAATTATTACCTTTTAAATTTCATTTTCATTCAGCAATATAGCATTTAACCCTGCACTTTCTTCTGGAAATGCAGCTCTTTCTAGTTATGATGATGCCACAAAAAAGCTCTTTCAAACGATTTGAATAAAGAAATACTCAGAAATGCCATTTTAAGCTTAATTTTCTTTATGTATGTCTTCCATCGTAAGACAAATGTTAAAAACACCAAAAACATGATTTTCATTCAGAGTAGGACGTTGAGTATGAAGCCAACATTAACTTACAGCTTCTATAGGAAAACAAGCCAGCTGTTTAGAACTTTTTAAACCCACTTGAGACCTCTGTGCATGAAACACTTCAGGAGCAAAGCTTGAACCGTGTCGAATCCACAGCTGTGCCTCCACATCTGGAAAATGATTATCTGCTGATGAAGTAACCTCTTTGAAAGTTTGGGAAATCCTTCGTTTGGGAGGATTTTCTAAGACGATCGAACACAGAAGTTTTCATTTGACCTTTAGAGGCATCACATGCTTCAGAAAGCTCCACCCACAATCGTTTCTGATTGGCGGCCACCTGCACATGCAATCGACTTGCAGCAGCCTCTGCAGTTCCAGGAATAGAAGGACCTGCGGGGAATCCCACTTTGACCTCAGAGAGCTTCTGGAAAGCGTCGAGCTGCCGCTCGGCTATCTGCTGCCGATCACACAAACATTTCATGCGAGCGTCTGCTGTATCTCCACGTAACCATGGCTACGCTCTCACTTCTCCCTCCTGCTCTCCAGATCCAGGAGATGATAAAGTCCAGAGATGCAGAAATCAATCACCGGCACATAAATCAAAGCTTCGAGGAGCAGCTGGAGGCATTCGACCACAGAGAGGAATTCAAAATAGTTTACAGACATTCTGATTCTCAAACGCTGATATATTGTTCTGGTACAACAATTAAAGCTACGCTTTGACCAAAAAGGCATAGGGGGCTCTCAGGAGTCTTCTAGCTGACAAGTTGCAGACAGTAAAGGGACAAACTTAATCCCAAACATGGCTGCCTGACTCAGAATTGATGAGCCGTCGCACTAAAGCGTCTCTCACAGCGTTTTTCTTCTAAAAAAAAAAAAATAAAGAGTCTGTACAGCTTTGCTGGATTTTCCTCTGCAGGACGGCAGAGATTTACGTCGGGGGAAACCAATAAAGCGCGGGGGTGGGGGGGGGGGGGTGGTGCTGATGGACTCCTGAAGGTGCTCTGACCCGACCCCTCTTTAATGCTCCTGCTCTTAGTTGTACCTGGTTAGGGGCAGAAATACCCCCCCACCGATCAGGTTTCATGAGTTCTCGCACATCTGGTGAGCGGTAAACACAAACTGGAATATTCCATTTCATCTCGCTCTGGGAAGCATATTATGACGCACATAAATTGTGCTCCTGGTTTCAAAGGAGGAATCCTTCAGGACTTGGCTCTGCAGGTGTTCAGGTGAGGAGGATCAACATCTGGTTCGCCGTCATTTCCACATACCTTTTTCCACTCAAACCTCCTAAAGAACGATGGAAAACCGAGGATATTCACTGATGTATCAACCAGCCGTATCTGTGTTTTGCAGGCTTTTGAACTAATAAAATGATAGGGAAAAAAAAATACATTCTACTCTCAAATTATGTGGAAGAAAAAGAGATTTCTTGACTTTTACTCCTCCCAGATGTCCAGCTTCATTTTTACAGAAAAACAGGAACTTCGCTTCCAGGAAGACGTGAAAATATAGATGAGATGTTTTCTACAACCTGGTCTGTAAATACCTGCTCGGTTTTAGGTTGCCATGGTTACACTCTTAAATCATTAAAATGCAATAAAATGATCAAAAATAATTATGGGCTTTTGATCTATAAACTAATTCAAAAAGGGGATTTTAATTTTATAATCTGTTATATTTAAAAGGATTCTAACCCTAAATAAACATGAAGTGTCTCAGAGGATTAAAAAAATTGCACAAATCTAAAAATTAATTGCATCAGAGGACAGTGTTGGTCTTTTAGTTCCTTTCCTGTATTAAAATAATCTTCCACCAGATTAGATAAATTCCTCATTAGCTGCAGAATAAAGGTAGTTTCTCTGGGTTTGGCCTCCAAACAGCAGCAGCATCACTGCTCATAAAAGCTGAGGTCCTCATGCATCTTGTTTAGACTTCTTTGCTCCACTAACAGCTCATTCAGGTCTGGTGTTACTGACAACACTTCTCCATGGATATCAGGGTTTGATTTAATCCGACTCGTTCCATGTTTCTAGACCTAAACAGTTTTCCTCGCTGATTAAAAGTCTTGTTTTAAAGATCTTACAATTTAAGAACTAGCAGCTAAACAGATTACAAAATATGGAAACAGCATTTAAAGACATTTGATTAGCGAAAAACTTGAACAAATAAAAAATGTGCCAGCCTCCTGGAGACTGCTGCTAAAAACATGATTTGCAGCTTTATGGTTTTGTTAAAAATTATTTTTATGGCTTTAAAAAATATAATTTCTAAACATAAAATCCGCTGGTTGGTTCAGGTTGGGAGGACCTTAAGTTGTTTCTGTTAGAAAGGGTTTTAAAACACTGCAACCGCTCAAGATGGCCGAGAGAAAGTACAACAAATCCACTTTCACTGTTATGCAGATGATACCCAGCTCTACCCGTCCTCCAAGCCTGAATCCACTCTTCCACCTGCCTCCCTCTCCAAATGCCTTCTTAAAATAAAATCCTGGTTCACTGCCAACTTCCTTACATTACATAGCAACACAACTTAACTACTCATTGTATGAACAAAGACCACCCTAAATAAACTCCCTAACTTCTCCATTTCCTTTAATAACTGCTTCAACCTTCCCTCCCCACAAGTTAAAAGTCTGGTTGTCATCCTCGACAGCACTCTCTCCTTTACTGCCCACATAAATAACATCACCCGGACGGCCTATTTCCACCTTCGAAACATTTTTTCTGGACTTTTATCTGGACTCCCTTACAAAACTATCCACAAACTACAACTGCTCCAAAACTCTGATGCCCGGATCATAACACAACCCCTCCACTATGCATATCACACCCGTCCTACAGAAGCTTCACTGGCCACCAGCGCTTCTTCGGATTAATTATAAAATCCTTATGTTGACCTTCAAAGCCCTCCATAACCTCGTCACGCCATATCTGTCTGACCTTATCCACGTTGCCATTCTCACCTGCTCCCTTAGGTCTGCCTCCTCACTCCAGCTTGTTACACCCACCGCGCGGCTCGTCACCATGGGGGGTCAGAGTGGCTGAATGTTCTGGAACTCACTTCCCTCAGGTCTACGGATCATGAGCTCACTCCCGCAGTTAGCTAAAAGTCTGAAAACCCACCTCTTCAGACAAGCATATCCACCCTTATTAATTTATGATTCTATTGGTTTGTTTTGCTTTTAACTAATGTGTCTTGCTTTTAATTGTATTTTATTGTTTTATATCTGTAAGGCAACCTTGGGTGTCTAGAAAGGCGCCATATAAATTAAATTCATGTTTTTAAAAATGTATTTATTTTTAATTACAGGCCAGGTAGGCGTTACAGACCGAGTAGGCGTTACATGTCGAATAGGCTTTAGACACCAGGTAGGCGTTACACGTCGGGTAGGAGTTACTGACCGGAAAGGCGTTACAGACCGGGAAGACGTTACAGACCGGGAAGACGTTACAGACCGGGAAGGCATTACAGGTCGAGTAGGCGTTACAGGTTGGGTAGGAGCTAAAGACCGCGTAGGCGATACAGACCAGGCAGGCGTTACACGTTGGGTAGGCATAACACGTCGAGAGGGCGTAACAGACCAGGAGGGTGTTACAGACCGGGTAGGCATTAAAGACCGGGTAGGAATTACAGACCGGGTAGGCGCTACACGTCAGGTAGGGAGTTACAGACCGGGAAGGCATTACAGACCGGGAAGGCGCTACAGATCGGGTAGGGAGTTACAGACCAGGTAGGCATTACAGCCCGGGAAGGCACTGTAGACTGGGAGGGCGTTACAGACCGGGTAGGCGCTACAGATCGGGAGGGCATTACAGACCCGGTAGCCATTACATGTAAGGTAGGAGTTACAGGTTGGGTTGCCGGTCTATGTCTCCATTCCTGGGTCAGACAGGCATCAATAGCATTTTGCACATTCCGCAGATTCTTATATTTGGGAACTACACATATCATTTTTGGCAGCTAACACAACATAGGGCACATTTAAATCAGCAAATCTTTTATGATTTATTGCAACATGGATTTGAGAAAATTCTGATATATAAAAACAAGATTCTAAATCTGATTTCAACCTTCGGAAAGGTCATCTTACTGTTTTTTTCTCTCCTATTTTCTACGTATGTACAACCATCATTTCTTGCACCTTAAACCTAGAGATGTTATACCACCCCCTCCACACATGCTGGTTGATCTTCAGGTCAGCTGCTGCTGTGTGGGCTGCACGCTCTGCATGTTCTGTGATTAAAATGTTTACGTTGGGAGATTTAAGACTTTCACGCCTTCGGGGCATTAAGCTCCTGCAGACTTTCTAAAAACACACAGACCTCCTTCCTCCTCCTCCTCCTCCTCCTCCTCGTGAGGTGGAGGTCCTTTTCAAACATGGAGAAGACTTTTCCATCTATCTGAGATGATTTGGAAGAAAAAGGGGGGGGGGGGGGAGTCTGTTCACTGAATTAGAATCCTTTTTGTTGGGTTAGAGTTCGATTCCCACACACTGGCAGCAAAAAGGGAACTTTCCCACGTGGAAAGGAGAAAACGGGAATGTTGGCCTCTGATTCAGGACATCTGGTTTACTTAGTCAAGGAGAGGCGGCGAGAAAACTCCTCGGCCTCCAGACGCCGTTAAAGCTGCAGCCTGGCCGAAACTGAAAGTGGGACTGCATGTGAGATGGCAGCCGGTCGTGTGGGGAAGCGTCCGCATGCGGGACAACCCGCCCCACCACCTCCCTGTGAAGTGGTCCGCTGCACATCGGGAATTTGCTCCACCGCTAAACAAGCACACATGCTGGGGATTTTTTTTGCTCGATCGTTTTTATTTTCCATGAATTCTGCAGCAGAAATCTCTGATAAACATCTGGAGCAGCTGGAAATCATTGCGGGAGCAGTTAATGTAGCAGAGATACAAATTGCAGCCTCATTAACAGATTATAAATTCTCCCACTGTTGCGTGGCGGTCGTCCTCAGCGCCTCCGGTTCGAGTCCAGACCTCAGATGCCGTTTGCGTCAAAAGAAGTGGCTCCATCCATTTGGGTTTTTGATCCTTTTCCAACCGTTGCCAAGGTTGCACACGTTTAGAAGTGGAGATTAATGGCATGAATGTCACTAGATGCAGTCAAGTCTGAGATTTAGACGGGATATCACACTTCAGACCTCTTATTCTAGGCCTTCAACCACTACTGCTCCCGAGTTTGTGTTTTTTCTGACCGACTTGCAGAGCAAACACAACCGGAACTTGACTTTAAACCAGACGGACCTTTGATAGCAGGTTTACACCGGCCTCAGAAACACACGTTCAAGCCACCACTTCCAATGAAAAGTCAATGCAAATGCACGTTTTGAGCGTCCACATTGAGAACCGTCACGTTCAAGCATCCCTACGCGGGTTTTTTACAACCGTTTCCGGGCTCGACTTACAAAAAGCCCGACCATTGAACTCGTGTTGGCAGTTAAACCAGTTGAACTTTGAGTAATCAGCGACTCAGATTTGGTAGAGACGTTTGGTCATTTATAATTGAAGGAATTACAAATTGTGGTTTTTGGCCAGACGGAATGACACGACACCAAGGCCAACCCAAATTCGTCCCTTCCGCTACGGCTTCTTCCTGTCATTTATCCCTCCAAGTGGAGAGATATGGAGAAAAAGAGCGTTTTTAAATTCAGACGTTACTACCACTTTATGATGTCATCAATAGTCGCCAATCATCTGTGCTAGCGCGTAGCTGCCAGCGCTCAGAAAATACATAACGCTGGTTTTATAACTTAAAAAGTCATGCTAATACAAAAAAATAATACTTACATTTAAATGTAAACTTCTGTGTCTCAGAAACACCAACATGAAGACATGTGTTTGTCCTCCACGCCACAGCAGAAAGCGGGTCAGAGGGATAGCAAGCCCTAATCACTACAGCTGCCCCTTAAAACGGCAATACAGCTACAGATAACCCCTACAGCTTCAAATGCCCCTACAACTGGAGCAATAACCAGCAGCCAGACGGGTGGGGGGGGGGGGGTCAATTCAGATCCGGCCCAAGTCTTTCTTTCATCGGAATAGAGCTGTGAAAGAAACTACCTGGAGCAAGATTCGTGAGATTTGCACCGCTTTGACGATTTGAACATTAATATTATTACAGGTTAGCTTTCTGCAGCGCCATCTGTGACTGTGAAGCCTTATTCTGGAGTGGGGGGCACGGCCACTCATGTCACAGGTGTAGGACGAGGTCGAGGGAGGTTCCGGCGCCGTCTCGAGCTCCTTTTGGCCTCGCCTTTTGATGGGAGAGGAACTACCATGGGCCTGGGAACCAGAGCGGACAGCAACCCGTCATTGGAGACCGGGTTGATGTTACAAGACTTTAAGTCACGTTTGCAGACGTCCCGATGGCAGACAGTGGATCCCCCACTGCTCTTTAGCCAGCTGATATATAAAATGTCCTTTGGAAAACGGGAGTAAAAGTTCGGATTCAAGCGGAGGTGTGTGAGACAAATGAGTCCACTCTTGGGGGGGCTAACGCCAGCTGTTCATTGTTCACACAGAAGGAAGAACTCGAGCTATAAATGACCCAACGTGAAGAGTTGGAAGACGTGGAAGAAGAAGAAGAAAAAAAAAAAGCTGGACCTCCTTCAGCCCCAAAGCTCTGCTGGATCTGCGTGAAGCTGGTGACTCAAAGTCTCCACAGGACCCCAGCTGAGCTCTGCGGCGCAGACTTTCAGCAGAAACACGCCGAAAGAACAAAGAGCGCTCCCCTCATCTGCCACTTTCCCTTCCATTTATTCTTCACCGTGGAAAAAAGCGCGCAATTGAATCAAAGTTGCAGTGAATCGTGGAGCCGGGGAGACCGACCCTCCCCAGATGGAGAGCTTTTCACCTTCAGATTTGGATCTACAGCCCGACAGGATGTGGAAGCACCTCCTGGCGTTAACGCTTCCACATGTTGCCTGGCTCTGCAGTGAGTCACCACCTGAGGTCCCTCTACAGGAACAAGTTCAAGCATCGAAAGACGCAACCCCCCCTCCAGCGCCGCAGCATCCTGCAGACACGCTGCATGGTCGAAAAAGTCGAGAAATTCATGACATCACTCACCCGAAAGGATGCTTGTTCTACTGCAGGTGATGCATGCCGCTCCTCCAGATCCAAGTGATGCGCTAGAGCGATGCTTCAGTTTCAGCCCCCCCCCAGCGCTGTCGGTCCTCCTTCAGGCGGCTCCTTGTCCTCCTCACCGCTCAGGCTGGAGCTCGGCTCCTCCTCTGCTTTTCCACTGGCTCTGCGAGGCAGAAACAGAGGGAGTGGGAGGAAATGTCTCTCCAAGTGCGAGGAGTGTTCAGGTCAGACATCCGTTTCTTTAAACACCCCCCTCCCTCCTCGGCTGTCTGCCTGCCCTCCGCTGTAACTAATGGATGCTGCCGCCTTAAAATGAGATGCCACTGAGGCAGCGGTCATGACAGGAGGAGCAGCGGCGGTGCAGGAAAATTCAAGGGAGGAAAGTTGAGGACGCTGCCATGCATGTGCAGTTTGAATCAAGCTGCAAAAATGAGGCTAATTTCCTCAAATCCTCATATTAATCGGAGCTTCTGATCTGAATTTTAGCTCAACGCTGCACAGAAATCTATTAATTCCTCACATTCTTCCCAGAATAAATGTTTTTCTGATTCCTATCACTTGCTTTTTGCTCTTCTTGATCACAGCAAGATTTTATTTTTGCGTTTGTGTCTGCATGAATTCTTCCTCTTTTTTTTTGGATGATAGACGACATAGAGAAAGAAAATTAAGCTCAAATTTGCATTTCTGACTATTTTGTTATTCGAATAGTTGTGAATCTGGAGGAGACAAAAAAATAAAAAATAAAAAAGTTTATTTGTGACGTAGAAAAGACTCCGGATGGGCCTCAAGCTCCTTGCCCTGAGCTCACAGTAACAGGGAGGGGAAGAGGGGCGGGGTGTCAGGAATCCCCAGGATGGTGTCAGAGACAGAAAGCGTTCCGCCGCTCTTTAGCTGTAAATTTACGATGAATTACATGTGCTTCAAGTGATAAAGAAGATTCCAACCAAACAACCTGAAACCTCTCTTTAAAGCCAACACCTCCTGCTATTCCTGAACAGGTTTTGATGAAACCCTTAAAAAGTTGTAGTAGTTCTTTTTTTTTTTTTAGCTTTTTGATTCATTTTTAGAAAATCCCATTTTTCTCAGGTGACGTTGGTTCCTTCAATAGAACCGTGGAGCTCCTAGTCCTTCAGTGTGCCACAGACTTTGCACGCCAACATCTGTTTTAACCCGCCGATCGTAAAAAAAGTAGCCGACAGAAAATGACCGGCACAGTCTTCTGGTCTGGACACGATCCCATAAACGTTGAGGAAATGGCTGCCGTCCTCCAGCTCAGAGGGACGGACATCTGGACTGGATTTCAGGCCAAATCCTTTCAGATTTTAACGGAGACCCGCAAACGTCACGGTGGAGCCGAAGACAAAAGGTCAGGGGTTTAGGGAAGTCATTAAATCAGCCACTGATCTCTCCAACTACACAGTTTTCACATTCGACCTGATGATACCTTCAGTTTGAGAGTTTGGACCAAAACTGATAGATAATAGGATGAATTATATTCTTTTGGTTTCTGAAATTTTCAAAGGGACAAGTGTTTAAATGTAGTGAAGTTTTCCCCGGCTTATTCAGATCAGGCACAGATGGTCAGACCTTCCTCTTTGGCGAGGTGTTAGTGGTCCTCACAGAAAGCCATCCAAGTGAGATTACTGCACAAAAGCTCAGACCACTTCAGCCACTTCTGTTTGATTTTGAAGGAGCAACGGATGAAGATGAACCGTCATCGTTCACTCGCATGTGGACAGAACTACTGATGTGGTTTTCCCGCCAAAAACAGCATCCTCGAAGGAGCCGATTCTCATTCGTGGTGCTTCCTTCAACAAGGAGACGCGCATGTGAGCCAAAGACACCAAATTATCTTAGGGCGTGAAAGGGCGTCTAAGGGCAGGGATGTCCAGTTTAGCTTAGTCAGTTTGTTAGTTCAATTTAGTATTTTCCTATTAATTTTAAGTATTCATTATCCTTTTGATTTTATGTTTTACTTCTTCAATTACAGACACGAAGCCCATCAAGGTGACTGTTGTTGTGAATTTGGGCTATACAAATAAAATTGAATTCAATTGAATTAAAAAGCCAAAAAACAGGATTCTCCTGAAGGCAAAAAATAAAGAGATCCAGTAGAGATCCAGCTTCAACTGGGAGTTTGGTGGATCTTCTCCTTGTCCACAATACAGCTGGACCAGATGTGTGGTTGTTGAAGATCCTCAAAGTCCCACTCCGATGGTCCAAGATCTATTTTCAAGTCTTCACAGTGGTCTTTCAATTATGCCATTTTTACCCAAATTCAAACCACCTGCTGTTTTCTAGGACATAGTTTCTTCAGAGCGGCAGGAGTTCATTAGAAAATCATCTCAGAGTTGTGGTAACCTGCTCTGTGCTCGTGAGCCGCCTCGTGTATTTTCTACGTCACAAATACGATCGTTTTCAAAAGGCCTTTTTTTTCCGTCTGCTCCTGATTTACAATGATTTTAAGTTTAATTTTTCTTCAAATGACAAAAATGCCACAAGAACATGTTAAAAACCCCACATTCATTGGATTGGGTCTTTGAGAGACTCTAAAAGTACAGAACTGGTCCAGTTTTCTACTGTCTGGGGGGAACCCTCATCATTCCTCCTGAACCTGAGGTTCCAACATGGACGCCATTGAAGATTCTGCTGTTCTTTACAGAGGAGCTCGCTGGAGTGGATGGAGAACGCTTCCCTGGTGACGGGAAACTCTCCTCCTCCTTATGAATCCTTCAGAGCTCCAGGCATTGAGGTCCAGAAATCCTGCCGATTACCTGGAACAGGTGTGTTTAGCCAACAAGGAGCTTCAATAGGGATGGGTATGGTTAAGGTTTTAACAGTACTACTACTCTTATCGATACTGCTTATCGATCCGGTATTTTAACGATACTCTTATCGATACTTTTTGAGGACGAAAAATAAATAAATAAATAACAAATTGAGAACATAAAGTGTTTTATTTCCTCATTATGCATTATGTTTTTTTGAGGAAAACATTTTACTTTATACATGAGAATGTTCCAGACAGGATATTTATTTAATTATTTAATCTAATTATTGTTATTCTTTATGAGTGTGATGTTTCCTTGGATCTTTTGTCCATTTTCCACAAATTCTGTCTGTCAAACACCAGAGTTAGGATTGAATGAGATGATGGAAACAAATTCACTTTGATGCAGACTCCTTTCTATTTATTTATTTTTCTTTAAATCCAGTAAACCCAATAAATTATATCAATTTTACGGATGACAACTATCATTAGTTATTAATTATTATTAAGTATTAGGAAGCAGCTGATAGTTTGTCTGATAGTCTGGAATCATAAGCGGTGAATCAAAGCCCCGCCTCTCTACCTGTTTGTTGTTTTGTTGTTTGCTCGTTTGCTTCTGACTGAAATTGTGTTTTTTTGTGTGTGTGTTTTGAAATTGTTCTTGTTTTCTAATGGACTTTTTTGTTTTTAACCCTTGTCCTATCCTAGGCACTTTAACATTGGGAGTTGGGTCATCTAGACCCACTAGACAGTGCGCTGAACCATTTTTTTTCAATGATTTGTGATCTTCACTGGTGTCAATGGATTACATGAAATTTTTCCACCTTCATCCACCTTTGTCATGGTAGGGAGAACACGTCAAAGTAAGGGTGGGGTCATCTAAGATAGCACAAGGGTTAAAGAAAATTAAACTTAAAGTAGCATTTCAGAATATGTATTCAAATTATGGTAGATCAGGAGCAGACAAAAAAGACCGTTTGAAAAAGGGCTAATTTATGAGGTAGAAAAAATGCTGCTCTGCTCTATTCTGATGCATCCACCTGCAGACAAATAGATCCATGACCGTCTTTTCCTTCCCTCACCGGAGCTGGAATCTGGATCCAAACTGTATGGCTGGATGGCTGGGATACTGCTCGCCATTTTGGTTCTACCGGTAATGTCAGGTATAGGGTGTGAAGGGCTGTAAGCTAGCGGGAGAGCATGTAAACATAAAGGGGCGGGCTTACTCTGCACCAACAGTCCCGCCCTCAAATTTTATTTTTTTAATTATTTTTTATCTTTTTATTTTTTTCTATTTTCTTTTTCATTTTTTTCCATTTCTAATGAACTCCTGCCACTCTGCAGAAACTATGTCCTAGAGAACAACACAGCTTTTTTTTTTTACAAGATAATTAGAATGAAAAGACCCCTGGGATCACTAAAATTAGATCAGAAGGCGATCGGAGTGGGAATTTGACAGAAAAACCTCTTGCTTGAAAATCTACACAGGCTGAAAGGTAAAAGTTACAGCCTTGTATTGCCGGGAATCTTAAATGTAATTGTTAGTTTGACAGTATTTTCAGTGGGATCAGGAGATTTATTTTCAACAAGTTGTCAGTATTTAGTAAATACAGGCACACAGAAGCGTCTCGTTTAATGGTCTCATTAGTTTCACGAATCTCTCAAATTGACGCCTTGTTGTTAGTTTGTTTAAAGGTCACAGCTGCCCTGCTGTTGGCCGGCGGAGAAACAAAAATAATGACAGAGTTTGTGGGTCCGAACGAGGGTTTGGTTGTAAAATAAACCCAATCCTGCAACAACAATGGCTCCTCTGTGTCTGAGACTGTCCGGGAAAACTGGGAAATCCCTCGCCGTGAGTGACAGGTGAGGCGCAGACAATGAGACCATGTGACATCACGTCTACGCTGCATCAGACGCCTGACACTAACCAGGCCGGGGATGTCACAGCTCCCACAAACATGAACTAATAAGGCTCTGAGGGCATCGCAACCTCCTTTCAGGAGAGGCTTCCTGAAAGCCACAGCATCTCTGACCGAACCCGCAGAAGACCTCCAGTGTGGCGGCTCTAATGAGCCCACGTCTGTGGAGGACACACCGGATGATCTGCACAGACGTTTGGCAGTCGGCCCAAAGCTTTTGAGTCCACGTTTCAACAGAAACTTTAACGGAGAAGCAACAAAAAAGGATTTTATACATTTACTGGCTGTGTTTCTGTGTTTATGCAGTCCACATCCGATGAGCCTGTCCTCTTTCATTACAGTGATGTGATCTCCAGCAGCTGGTCCTTAGGAGCCTAAATTACCCATGAAGCTTCTGTCATTTTCCCACGGCAACCATGACGTATGATTGACGGCCTTTCTAAGGCACGCCTGTGCAATAATCATGCTGTCTAATCAGCATCTTGATATGGCACACCTGTGAGGTGGGATGGATTGTCTTGGCAAAGGAGAAGTGCTCACTATCACAGATTTAGACAGATTTGTGAACTATATTTCAGAGAACTGGTTATTTTGTGTATGTGGAAAATGTTTCACATCTTTGAGTTCATCCCATAAAAAATGGGAGCAATAACAAAAGTGTTGCGTTTATATTTTTGGTCAGTGTAGATGCTCCAGATCAAGTGCTTTGGGCCTCCTGTTGTCCTGAGCTCGCACTGCTGCCCGGACCGACACGCCGTACCAGATGCTCAAATCACGCCGCAAGACCTTAGACTGACTGATCATTGAAACTGAACGCCTTTGTCAAATTTGGTGTGAAGGCAGCTTGAGAGTGTCTAAAAATGTGTGAAAACACTGTACTTTAAAAAAATAATTTGATTATTTAGTATTTTACTGTATTTTTTAACATTCCAAGGCAGCTACAACTTCATTGTATTATTATGTACAATGAGGATTCTGACAAAACAAAACTACTGCAGCATACGTCCGTCAAGCTCTCCAATCTGTTTTTCAGGCTAGAATGTCCCATAATTAGGCCGGCTGTGGTGCAAAAGTCAAGTTGTGATTGAAGGTTTGGCTCCTCCTTCCCCACAATGACCCTTTGACCATGAATCTATGGTTGGTGACTTTACCATGCAGAACACGTAACACCAATCCAAACTCTACCAGAACTACCTGAAGATAAAACAGATTATGCCAAAGTAGCCAGACAGAGTTAAATGTATGGAGCAAGTCTGGCAACGTGAAAACAAAATGCAGATATTGGGACGAATTTGTAAAGTCCGTGTGGAAACACTCAATTTCTGCGAACAAAAATCCAATCAAAATGTTCAGAATGGCTGCTCTGTATATTCACCGCCCTGCTAACAAAGTTCAGCACATTGTCACACGCGCAGACCGCCTTCAGCGAGGGGGACCCGGCTGCAGACGAGATGGCACCCAGACATTAGCCAGAAGCAGAAGCTGAGCACCAGCCCCTCACAATCCATGAAAACAAGCGGGTCCTCACATTGTGACATCACAAAGTGCGGACCCGCCCCTTCCAGGAAGAGTCTGTGTTGCCAGCTCCGCCCCCAGGCTAACGCACACTGTCTCTTATAGGAGCTAGCAGTGATCAGTTACATGCTTTCATTATATATGTACAATGTGTACATCCATCTGTGCAAAAGTGCAGATGTTAGGATTTCAGAACAGGGACGTTCAAACGGAAGTAGCTGAAGATCAAGCAGAGTGAAGCTGTGAGCGTGTCCCTCCTCTAGACTGATTGGTGTAAAAAAAAGATATAACAGTAATACTCTGTAATTCTCCTCCTGTTTCCAGCTGCAGCATTTCTACTTTATCATTCAACAATCATACAGTTTAAGGTTTTGACACGCAGAATCCTAAAGCAGAGCGATTTCCACTCCTGACCTCGTTTATCTCCGATTTCATCTGAGCTGAAAGAGGTTTCATTTCTTTATGAGTTTCCAAGCAGCCAGAGTTCAAATTCATGGATTGGAGAAAAAAAAAATAAATATAAAAATAAAAATAAAAAGCCTCCATTGGATTTTTTTCCCCCTTTCAGACTGGTTTTGCAGATGTTTGGGAAATCCCACACGACGTTCCAACCGCTGGGATCAATCAAGAAAGTCACTCCAGTCTAAAATTGGAAAACACTTACTTACGAAAATGATTTTTTTTTCCTTCATCCTCGCCTTTTTTTTTTTGTAACTGTACACTTATTTGAAAAAAAGGTAAAGTAGGGTTGAGTTAAGGTTTAAAGTACAGTAAAACTCAAAGGTAGACCTGCAGACAAACGCCTTTCTCTGCTCGTCTAAATGGACCTCACTGCTTTGGTTTATCAAAGCTTTGAGCTTCTATAAAGAAGAAATATACTACACACAAATTTGTCATCAACACTTAAACTAAAACACACACCTTGTGCTTTTGGGCACTCCAGTGATGTTGCAGCTGTGAAATATGGCAAAACTGGTGGAAAGTGGCATCTTGGCAGCTGTACGCTCGACTTTTCTCAGTTGACGGGCAGTTATTTTGCGCCTTGGTTTTTCCACACGCTTCTTGTTGACTATTTTGAATGAAACACTTGATTGTTGGATGATCACGCTTCAGAAGCTTGTCAATTTTAAGAGTGCTGCATCCCTCTGCAAGATATCTCACTATTTTTGACTTTTCAGAGCCTGTCCAGTCCTTCTTTTGACCCATTTGGCCAAAGGAAAGGAAGCTGCCTAATAATTATGCACACCTGATATAGGGTGTTGATGTCATTAAACCACACCCCTTCTCATTACTGAGATGCACATCACCTAATATGCTTAATTGGTAGCAGGCTTTTGAGCCTATACAGCCTGGAGTTAGACAACATGCGGTGTGGTCAAAATACTCATTTGCCTAATAATTCTGCACTCCCTGTATATATAGATATATATATATGTATTCACATATATAGAAAATATATGTATAAAAGTACATTTCTGGAAAATAGTATATAGGTATGTTTGCGGTTTCCAAAGTATTTTGCTTAGAATAAACCAAAATATTCCAGGCGGTGGCAATGTTTTACTAACCTTTTTAAAATTATAACAATAATTTGTGGCCGTTGAAAGATAATATTTCCACCTTTCGAGCGTTTATAGGGTCGGATGTGCAGAAACAGAAGTTTATCTAAAAGGAAGTTTCAGTCACTGTGTTTTCTCAATGACTTATGTCAGGAATCAGGAATCTGTATTGTCATTTATTTATATTTATATCTTTACAACCTTAAAGTAAATGTCCTGTAAGCTAAAAAATAAGTAAAAACAACAGACCCCAAGGCTCTAATTTGAATTAAAAACCAGATTCATGCCCAACATTTTGAATAAATGTAAAGATCCTGCTGTAACTGGGCATCAGTTAGTTCTCTGCAGACAGAATCCACTAAATGTCAGGACTGAGGAGGCCGTCTGTGACTGAAATATTAGCATTTCAGGAGTGACTGCTTTAGAGGTTTCCCACTGTGAACATCCTGTCATTTCACTGAGCTGACTGTATTTACATACTAATGTATTTCACACCAACTACAGAGCATTTGCATGTTTGAGCTTCTCATTGGCATTCAGACTGCGGTGCTACAATCAGGAGGTTCTTCAGCTTCCTATGGAATCCGCAGAGCTCGTCTGCATTACAGGAGGGAGGGGCCTCATTTGCATCTCATGCAGGAGCTTCTGCACGCTGTCAGATGGCATTATGGGTAAAGTACATTTCCAAGATGCCGACCGCCAAGAACGTCGCCAAGTCTCACGGGGGTTGGATGACTCAAAGTTGGAGATTTTTTTTTTTTTTTTTGGGACATTCGGCTCCAACAGTGATGTCATGAAAGTAGGTTATGCAGAGGAAATGAGCGACAGTTTCCCATTAACTCTAGAGAATCAGTTCCAGAGGATTACCTGCTGAGACGTGACTTCTAGCAGAACTTTCAGAAGTCTGTCATGGTTCAGACACTTTTTTGAAGTCTATTTAGAACACGGTGAAGTTCTGCCAGACATTCTGTTGCAGGATATAAAAACAAGCTGTGCAGAAGTGAAGTACTTAGCACCAAAAGCAAACAGGAGTTCAGTCTCTCACAGACTTCCTCTTCAAAGAGCCGCTCTGAGGAAAATGGCGTTTTAACATGTTAATGAGGCATTTTTCTGATGATAGAGGACATTTGTAAAAAAAATAAAAGTTACGTTTAAAATTGCGGTGAGTATAGCTAGCCAAGCTAGCGGGAGAGTGTGTAAAACAGATGGATGACAGGAAGTGGGGTCAGGCTCACTCCACGCCAACAGAACCACAACTCAAGGGGTCAATTTCTAATGAATTCCTTCCGCTCTGCAGAAACTTTGGCCTAGAAAACGACCTTTTTTTATTTTATTTTGGCTAAAAACGGCATAATCATTATTAACAGACCACTGGTCACACGCGCGCTCCTATTTTTACATGTTCATATTATTATTGATTTAGTGTCGTCGTACAAAAGACACTTACAAAAATATTCCCAGACTGAGAATAATCCTCTGAAAGATGAAGCCTCTGGTTTCAGACGATGACAAGTTATCTTATGAAACCAGAAATGAAGTAGCAGCTGTGCAAGCGTGCACATGTGCACACGTATGTGTGTGTGTGTGTGTGTGCGTGCAGCAGCACAGAAGACAGTCGGTGAAGTCATGCTCAAAGCAAACTGGAAAAGTGGCCCCGGCTCAGAGCTACTGGATAAACAGCTCGGGTTAAAGTAAACGTCTCCGTACCAAACATCCATTTACCAGATTAGGTACTGGAAAGCATGTGGTATGTAATCAGAGTAAAGACGGATGACGGGGGCGGGGGGAGTCCTATCCTTTTGCTTTAAAGATGTTTTTAAAGAAATGTGTTTGAACCATCAAAGTCTAAATCTTGTTTAACAATAATGTGGGTCTTTATGTTTGGGGGAAAAACACATGACGGTTCCTTCCCAACAATTTAAGCAAACAGATGAGCTACAGACCGTCACAAAGGGAGGAAATGAACGCCGTCAGTCCATGGCGCACCAAAACGGCGAAGCAGTTCACAAAGAAAAGAAAAATCTCTCTGTTGAAAAATAGTAAATGGCGTATACTTATACAGCGCTGTCTACCTTCTTTCAAAGGCCAAAAGCGCTTTACAGTCACAGTCCCATTCACCCATGCACACACATTCACACACTGATGGCGGCTCCGCTGCCAAACACTGGCGCCAACCTCCCACCAGAGGCAAGGTGGGGTTCAGTGTCTAGCCCAAGGACACTTCGACACATGGGCGTGCAAGGCGGGAATCGAACCTGCAATCTTACGATCATGAGTCAACCGCCCTACCGCTGCACCACGGCCGCCCCAAAACAAAAACAAAGAAGAATTTACATTTAAATATTGTAAACTTGGGATGGGCGATGTATCACTGCCAGTATCGGTCTTGGCCGATAGTTGCATAATTTGAGTTTATCGTATCAGTCCGATATTAAAAAAATCTACCGATACTTTATTTTTTAAATATGTAATTGTTCCTAATAGATTAGGAAGCTTCTGTCTACAGTCATAGTCATTACAGGTAAATGTTATTTTTCATAAGGATCCATGTTGTTCCTTATGGTTTACACTGATGTCCAACATTCAATAAATGGTCTGAATGCTTACAGATATATTTATATCAACGTTTTTAAGTGATACTTGTTTCCAGGAGATTCTTTGCTGTATGTTAAAAAGCTCTAGTAATAAAGAAAGGAACAAAAAGGAAATCTAAACGTTGTGTTGCTGTAGACACTATCGCTAAATATGGGCCACAGTTGCCGGGGAAATATTGGTTATCGGTATAAAAATTACATTGGTCCATCTCTACTGTAGCCGCAAAGATTCTGCCTTTTTTTGTATTAAGATGTTTCATAATTAAACCTGTTGGTAAAGGTTTATAAATATTTATACAACCTGTTTTTCTGACAATTTGTGTTCTGAAGCTGAAATCACAGCAAGACACAGACGAAACAAATCAATTTTTTTATTTTTCTAATTATATTCAACTAAGAGATATTATTGTTTACCAATGTATTTATATGTGTAGCACATTTGCTAACTAACCGACCAATCAAATAAAAAGATACACACTGGTTTATATTATTGTAGATTTTTTTAGTATGTAACTGAAAAAGCACATGCACTTTCTTCTGGAGATAAACTTTTTGTCCATCCATTTTCTAAATCTGTCCAATACTATGGCTGCTGGAGCCTATCCCAGCTACTGTTGGGGAAAGGCAGGATACACTCTGACCAGGTCGCCAATCCTGTCGGCCACACACCGACAGTCACACCTAAGAAGCAATTTATAGTCACTAATAAACTTATGAAGCCTGTTTCTGGACTTCTGAAGGAAACCCATATGTGCACAAGGACAACATGCAAACTCCACTCAGACAGGAATTTGAACCTGGTCAATTTTCGCTTTAAGATAGGAGTGCTGACCACTACACCACTGAGCAACTATCAAGGTTTGAGATAGAGCTAACCCTTGTGCCATCTTGTGGAGTCCAGATGACACCACTCCCAAGCCCCGTTAACATTGGGAGTTGGGTCATCTGGACCCCTCAAGACAGTGCACTCAAGGTTTTTTTCTTCAATGATTTGGGATCTTCACTGGTGTCCATGGATTACATAAAATCCTCTCCACCTTTATCCACCTTTGTCATGGTAGGAGAACACCTCAATGGAAGGGTGGGGTCATCTGGACCCCACAAAATAGCACAAGGGTTGAAGCAGAAATTCTGTCTAGGGTTATAGTAGGGATACGTCTAATGTTTGAATAAGACGTGAATAAGACGTTATCCTGTACTTAGCTGAGTGTAATAAAGTCAAAAGTTCTGGCTTTAGGATGGAACCATATTTAGGTGATCATGTTACCTTTAGGAAACCTGAAATAAAAACCAGTTCCATAAACACACTCCTCTTTATGTAAAGGCATACGATGCAGAGAAAGAAACCTGGACATTAATCTTCACCCAAATCTCTGATATGCTACATTTACGATGAGAGTAAGGCAAGTTAATAACAAAGAAACAACAACACGGAAAATCTATACAATAATTCCAAACAAATGTGTCTGTAAATACACCAGACAGAATTGAAATCCGTAGATATGCTGGTCCAAGACCCACAATTAAATGAACTATACATTAGAGTAGAGCGGTCAGTATTTAAATGATAAATGACTAAAACATGATTCATTTAGCCCCTCCTCTTATGTAAGACAGACTTGGGACAGTCCGACCCCTGTAAACAAAATGGTGTAACCCTTTCTGACTTCTCCCCGGCTTTGCTCCAAAGGCATTTATTTTAAAGAACAGTCATCAGAATATCCAGGTTCTGACAGAAATCCCACCAGCAGAGGCTTCCGCTCCACCACAGAACCCCTCTTTGCTCCTTAGGATCGGCCGACCATGAGCTTCAGAAGATAAGCTGCATTCAAATTTGGCCGTGAAGAACATTTCCACATGCAGAAATCGATGTTCCCAGCGCCGCTTTTCCTGACTTCCCTTCAGAGGCGCAGAGCGATGGAGGAACACTCAGATCCGAGCGTTTCCTCTCAGGCACTTTGGCTTCACTTTGAGCTGCACTTCAATGGCGAATGCTGTGCGCTGTTCGGTGACTGTTGCGTCAATACTTGTTTGGGTTTCTTTCCATTTCATCTTTGTTTCACTCTACTTTTAGACCTTTTTTTTTCTTGACTGAGGCTTCCTGAACAGGTACAGCTGAACTCTGATTAAAAAAAATGCTGTTTTTAACATGTTCTTGATCAATATTTCTAATAACAGAGAAAGAAAATTCAGCTTAAAATTATATTTCTGAGTATTCAAATCACTGTGAATCAGGAAACACCGTTTAAAGATGAGGGACATTTATTACTGTTAGTCCTCAATGATCAATCCACTTCCAGAACCATCAGCTACCCAAACTGTTCCTGTTCACTTCAGACTGAATCAGTTTACCAGAGTGAGATACTCCAACGATTGTCCAATTTCATGCAATTATTCCAATAACATAAAGACAAACTGATGCCCTTTATCCAATGAGATCCAATATCAGCACAAATTTCACCATGACGCGTATACATCTTAGATCCTAAGCCTTTAAGGTTGGTGGTTTTACATCCATGTTTGTGTAACCGACACACAGGAGATGGAAGTCACACGAGGACATTAAATTAAAGATTGCTTGAAAGGGCGTGGAAGGAAGCGAACTTGTATAATCCCTAACCCTTGTTCTACCGTAACCATTTTTATTACATGATTTATCATCATCCGGTTCCTAACTTCTATCAGACAGAATAAAAGATCCTTAAGTATCAATAAATCACATGAGAAAGATGACTTAATTATTATGTAAAAATAGACATAACTCTAGCACATCCAGATCAGTTATCTAAAATATGTGCAGATTACTTTAATTAGAAAAAAATGATGAATCAATTTTTGGAGCAAGTGATGGCATATAATGAGAGATCAATCATTGTCATCCATCTTTAAGAATTGAGTAAGCAATTGTATTATTATTATTATTATGGTAATGCTGTGAAATAAAAGGATCCATATTCTGAGCACTGTCCAAGGTTGGCATTCCATCTACTGCTGACTGACAGCCGTCCTTCTGGTTTAAACCCTTGTGTTATCCTAGGCACTTTGACATTGGGAGTTGGGTCAGTACCACGATTTAGCTGCAGCTATACCTGTTTGCGGAAAAGTCCCACCCCTTTAACTGTCTCCGCCAATCATTCTTGAAGGCTGAATTACATGTCATCAGTCTGACCAATCAGAAGTGGTTAAAGTCTTCACTTCCTTGTTTAGATTTAGCTCATAAAGTCTCTCAGTTCCAACAGAAATACCAGCTAAAGCTCGTCTTTAGCGGTGTAGCTTTCCACAGAATCTGGTATCAGACCGTGGAGCAAGTGAACAAAACCATGAAGCTCAGAGACGCTAGTCTGTCTGCGGTCGGCGGATTTACGGCACTACATCTCCCATGATGCATTGGGTTAGAATGACTGTCTTAGCGCACAATGAGCCTCTCCTCTTAACGTCTTTAAACAAGGAACACACAAACAGTTTTTGAATCTTTTAACTTAACTTTTAATACAACTTTTAGAAAAAACAGCTGCAACTTCCAGCTTTTTCTGCCACAATTATCATGAAAATGCCCGTGAGATTCCGGGGGGCGGGGGGGGGGGGGGGGGGTTTTTTTTTCTTTTTCTTGCTTTTTCTTTTTTTTGGATGCTGGTGTGCCGCGGGATTTTTGTCAGGGCTAAAGTGTGCCGTGGCTCAAAAAAGGTTGAAAAACACTGATCTAGACCCACTAGACAGTGCTCTGAACCTTTTTTCTTCAATGATTTGTGATCTTCACTGGTGTCCATGGTTGACATGAAATCCTCTCCACCTTTATCCACTTTTGTCATGGTAGGGAGAACACGTCAATGGGGTCATCTTGACCCCATAGGATAGCACAAGGGTTACCAGAGTTTATAAGTTCCCTTCCCTGTGATGTCTACAGACTCCCAACATGAGGGCAGCTAATGCTATGCCCATCTGCATGTCCACAAACAGTCATGTGAAGGTTTTTCATGTTAACAAAAAGCTTTAAAGTTTAATAGTATGGACTCTGATTTAAATCAGAAACGAACTCCTCTGTAGACCAGGACTGTCTGATGACTGCACCTCCATAGTCAGTGTAATTATCTAATTGCTCCCAGTTATCGGATTAGTCTTTGCACATTAACGGCTTTCCACCAGAGGAAAAAAAAAACATGTTTATGCAGTCAAAATGTTTTCAAATCCAACAAAAACTACAATTCCCAGAGCTTGCCCCCCTCCCATTTGGTATCATTGGAGAGCCCCAAATGTCCTCTGTAGAGGCAAAAAGAGGTTCCTTCACTTGTATGAAGTGAATGAACTTGTGAATGAATGAAAATGCGCTCTACAGCGGACACATTTGCATTGTTGGTGATCAGGAGGTTAAGAGAAACATTTTTTCTGCAAAACTTTTTGTCAAAAAACGGATAATTCTGTAGTTCAGAAAAGATTTATGCACTTGGGCATTTTTCTGGAATTACTCTTCTAAAGCCTTGATGGTTCACATTCTCACTATGGTGCTAAAACATAAAAAAAAAAGAAAAAACGCAGAATCTTTGCCTTTTAACAAACTGCTCTCTCTAAAAAGGACTGTTTCCGTTTCCTTGGATACGGCGATGTGGCTCCCCGACACCCTTCATGGATTACATTCGGCATGTGACTGCCTTCCATCTCCAGCAGACTCCAGCTGTCAGCAAAACCATGGTGAGGAAAACACAAACACCAAACGGACTGGCGTTTGAGGGATGCGGGGGGGACCGATGCGCCACCCCCCCCACTGCCAGCGGTCCAGAGCAGATGTGGCGGCACGTCGGCCAGCGGCTGCTCTCAACAACTTCAACAGCTGAAGGCACAATGTGGCCGTCCGCTTATTCTACTGACTTTGAATCAATTACTTTTACAACTTATTGAATATTTTCACAAATTTCAGAGTTAAAAAAAAAAGATATGAGGCTTAGAGCAGATAAGGTCCATGTAAATATTGACATATATCATTGATTTACACTGAATTTTATGTCAGACAGAAAAAAAAAAGACGACCTACTCCAGTACTACTACGACTCACTCCTATACCAGTAGTTTTACTCTTTTGCCTTGGGGGGGAGTTTCCAGTTGCCCCCCTCCTCCAATAGCTACTCAAAGGACTGCTGGTAACAGAGTAACAGAGCTCCTCCAGCTCTTTTTAACCCACTGCAATAAATCATTTAAACACGGCTATAGAAACATTAAACCTGCACAGCAGTGGACGTTTTCTTCACATTTATTTATTTTTGTTTTCTGGTTTTAACTAGTTTAACACTGATTCATGGTGTATCTTTCATGACAAATGCACTTTTATTTGACAACAGATTCATTTTAATTTCCTGTTTGTACCTACTGAATAATACATTTTTTATGTATTCTTTATTATTTTTAGTCACTTTTTTTTTCTCAACTATTGGTTGTTTTGATGTATGAGTGTTGCACAAACCAGGAAGCACTTTTCGGATTTTATTTTGAACTTGTAACAATAAAGATCCATCCATCCATCCATCCATCCATCCATCCATCCATCCAAATCCCAGATTAAAGCTACAAAAAATGATTCGAGAAGCTGCTGATGATCAAACGTTTGGAAAAATAACTAAAACTGCATTTATACTTGATTTTTGAACCCAACTCACGACTTTACCAAATAACTATTTTACTGAGCTAAAAGAAAAACTGTCTGAGCTGAAGGAATCCGATGCTTTTCTACAAACAAACATGTTTATGCTGTCATTTAAACAAAAATAGACATTTAAAAATAAACTGGAAATACAGAGTAACAGTTGTGAAAAGGGACAAAACAGTTCAGCTTTAGAAAAACTGGACAACGGCATGTAAAGTTAATCCTTAATCCTCACGCCCATCTGACAGAGCATGGAATTAACCTATAGAGCAACATTCTGGGCGGAAAATAATCTATAGATGGAAGCATCGGTTTCCTTTTCTGCTGATGAACGCTCAGGAAAATCCTTTCTGTCTCTATTTACACCTGGAGTTAATACATTTTCCATTAAGTTTTTAAAAAAAAAGTGACACAGAGATCATGACATCTTCTTTTCCATCATTTATGCATAAACTTCAAAAACTCCAAGAGAAAGTGGAAAACTTCAGTTAACTTAAGTCCAAATATCATAAACCTTCAACGTTTCATTAAAAAAAATAAGAAAAAACAGACATTTGTTCCTGATTTAACCAACTCAAGTCAAGAAGTGGAGCTTTAAGACTTACAACACGCTATGCGACAGCGCTGGATGAAACCACGTCGTCCAGGAAAAAATTACAGTTCCAATTCGGCTCCAGCACTCCTGGTGAGGAAAGTTTTGAAAAAAATATATAGATATCAAAACAGTGGGGTTATCTTGAAAAAGCTGGACTGATATAGGTTGGTGCTCCTCAGCAGCAGCAGCAGATATGTGACGGGTCATCTGCCGCCCCGCAGGAACTCTAAAATAAAGAAGCCAAAATCAATAGTGCTAATAAGCCATCAAGTGGACAAAAGGAGGTCAGCGTTTCCAGACAGATTAGAGCCGGCGCTCGTCTGCATGCAGCTCTGCAACAGCTTCCCCAAACCCAGCAGCCTCTTTACGAAGCACATTAAAGCGGAGGTTTGAATCCTCCACCACCTTCTGAGGCTGTTGTAGGTGTGGTGGAGTGGAGGAGGCTGCAAGTCGCAGGGAAATGTCACGGCGACCAGTCATTCAGGATAAAACGGAATTTTCACTGAGATACAAACCTTCTAATCATTTCTACACTCGTTCAGGACAACGTCTGTATCATCCCTGATAGGAGATTCCATGAAAGCTCAGCGTTTGGACCGAGGCTGCTGGGAATTCTGCAGCGCATGAGTCTGTAGGAGAAACACACAGCAGTGTGTAGCTGTGTGTTTTAGCCTTAGTCCCAGGGGGTTGACCGAGCACATGGAGGCTCGTAGAAGCCTGGTCCGGTATTTGAGCATTATAGAAGGACCCATTAAACCATACTATCCTTGGGGCCCCCACTGACTAAAGGCCCATAGAAGGCCCTTTAATCGGTGGTTAGGGCGGAGCTACCTGTTCAGCGCCAGCGTGTTCCTATTCGCCGCCCACAGGCTATAGAAAGCACCAAAAGGTGAGCTGCTGGATGACCTCCATCATTGTTGTTGATAGCTTCGCTTTTGCTGCAGTCGCACTTTGGGTGGAAACGCTCGCCTTCTAAACGGTACCGTACCAGCTAGAGAGAAGCGGCTGCATCTTAAAGGGGCGGGGTGTGTCTTGCAGTTCCCTTGAGACTCATACGGCCACCTCATTTGAATCTGTGATGGAGAGGAGGACTTTAAATTAGCTGCTATCCATCATGGATAGTCCTGAGCATCCTTTCCACCCTGTCAGCGGAGCTCCTTCTCCAACAGGCTAAGGCAGCTTCGCTGTCACACAAACCACTTCTGGAAATCTTTCATACCTTCCCCCATTGGACTCTATAACTTGTCATCCATGTGCAATAGATAAAGTAATTTATGGTCTGTCTGTTTTTCTCTCCTGATGTGGCACGCAATACAACTGTTCTTATTCACTGATGTTTCTTTCCGATTGATTGTTCTGGTTCTCTGTTGTCGTCTGTTGTGTGTATGTTTGTATCTTGAGCCTAACGCCGAACGATCTTATCTGTATCTTATCAAAGGGAGAATAATGGAGCATACCATTGTCGTGCGTGTGGTACGACAATGAAGTATTTGTAAGGCTAATGCAAGTTGCACGCACTTATGAGGTACGGGTAATACTGTCACGTGGAGTCCCAACGGCAGACTAGTCATTGTGAAGTAAACGCCACACGCACACGCTAGTTCTCGTAGGATGTCCACACAAACTACTGCGCTCCGATCGTCAAATGTCCTCATTTCTAACAGGTAGCATGCATGGAGTACGAATTCATCACATGAACAGCTCTTACGGACTCCTTGCACTGAGCGCGGGTTTTGCAGAGGTCAAAAAGAAAAATCCACACGACACGCCTGCATCTACCCCTTATGTGTTGTAAAAGTTTTCTCTATGACCTGTCACCCGCAGAATGCTTGTAAAAATGTAAAAAAAATAACACGCATGAACATTTTCTCTCTATGGGTTCCTTGAGCAATCTAAGACCTTGATATGTGTGGGCCAACGGCGTGCTCCGTACAGGTTTGACCATTTATTGCCCGGATCCACCCGTGGGGACAGTCGGGACTGAAGCTTTATACAACCGCAGTGATCAGAAGGAAACACGAAGGCGCTCTGTGTTTGGAAGTAGTCTATTAAATATGAATTCAGCCACAACATGTGGAAGAAGGAAACAAGGAAACCTTTTCTTGCATATTTAATCAAATCAAATGTGTTAAAAAATTGTTCTATTGTTTTGGTATTTTCTTATCATTTGTAGGACCCTTTTTGGTTGTTTGATGTGCCACGTTCCATGTCAACACTGAAACTTCAGCGTCAGCGTTCTTTGAGTTTCTGAAAGTATTCAACCGTTTATGCAATTAGCGTGATTCCAGCAGATTCTGAAGCAGAGAAAGGCAGCTTTGTGCCCATGTGCAACACTTCATCTTAATTATGTGCTGCTTATCAGGTCAAAGCAGACAGGATAAGCCGTCTGTCTTTGCGTCCGAATCAACGGATTCACGTGGATCACATAAACAGACGAAGGGTTACGGTATCTCATAGAAAGTGTGTTATTTAGAGTCGCCTTTGAAAACAGACTAAAACAGTGTTTTTCAACCTTTTCTGAGCCACGGCACACTTTAACCTTAAAAAAAATCCCGTGGCACACCAGCATCCAAAAACTAAACAAAAAAAGGAGAAACGCATAGTCTGTATTGATCTACAGTCCCTCCACAATCTCACATGCATTTTTGAGATAATTGTTGCAGAAAAAGCTGGAAGTTGCAGCTGTTTTTTTCTAAAAGATGTAATAAAAGTTAAGTTAGAAGATTTAAAAACTGTTTGAGGTGTGTTCGTTGGTTTCAAGACGTTTAACAACAGATCTCCTTGTGCGCTGTCACTCTCACAACCCAATGCATCATGGGAGATGTAGTGTATAAAACGGCCGGAGATCGCTTTTCAGAGCTTCATTGTTTTGTTCTCTTGTTCCACGGTCTGACACCAGATTCTGTGGAAAGCTACACCGCTAAAGACGAGCTTTAGCTGGTAATTCTGCTGGAACTGAGAGACTTTATGAGCTAAATCTAAACAAGGAAGTGAAGACTTTAACCACTTCTGATTGGTCAGACTGATGACATGTGATTAAGCCCCCCAAGAATGATTGGTGGAGACAGTTAAAGGGGCGAGACTTTTCCAAAATACAGTCGAAGCTGCAGCTTAAGTCGCAGTAGCGTCATTCTTATCAAAATGTCTTTAATAAAATAAAATAAACGCAAAGAAAAAATAATTTTACGATCTTTCATATTCCTAACTCCTCAGTGTTTTTTCAGGGCTTGTTTGGATGAACACAGAGCTGAAATCCTGGAGATGGGAAATGTTTTTACATCAGTTAATGAGGGCAATTTCCCACGGCACACTAGTGTGCCGCGGCACACTGGTTGAAAAACACTGGACTAAAAGATGATCAGAGTGGAGCTTTACATACATTTGCAAACATGGTTTTTCCCATCATTTCAGAAAAAGATGAGTAAAAATATGCTTAATATTTGAGGTATTCTCGCCCCACTTTTCAGTTTTGGGTCTCACATGATTGATAATTTGATCAGACGAACAAAACAAAAAAAGGTCTTTGGGAGTTCTTCTACAGGACCGACCCTCGTCTTCATTCCTCCTCCGGCTGATCTGCCGTCTACACAACACTCAGAATCTCGGATAGACGGCGAGGATGTTGGGTGGAACCTCACAGTTGGCCGACTTCATGGTTCTAAAAAGGGACTGCTGGCAAAATAAAAAGGAAATCCATTCCACTGATACATTATTCATGACCTGAAGCAGGACCCTCTTTTAGTTCTGCTTGGAAAAAGCTCTTTGGTCCATTCAGAGATGAGGCTCTTCTGCGTCTCACCGGTTTTAATGTTTCATAAGCAAGAGACGGCCAAACCAGTCGGCAGAAACCTCTGATGATGTTTAAACAACCTCTTGGTTTTCACAGGAAACAAATGTGCAATTTTATGATCGACGTGTCATCTGACGACGTGCCTGTTTCAGTTATCATCCAGAACTCCACAGAATCAAACCTAAAAACTACAGAAAACTTCATGTACGTCACTGAACCCCAAGAATCCTTCGCCTTCATTTCAAGACAAGCGGATGATTCTGTTCTGCAGCTGCTGCAGTTCTGGACTCAAGGACCAGATTGTTCACAATTCTTCTTTCCAGTTGCACCTTTAAACAAAAATTTCACTTCCAGCACATTTAAAAAAAAAAAAACTCATACCTGTCAGAAGTCAGAACTCTGTCTCCCCCCTCTGGTCACCAGCGGGAACCATCTCCAGAGGCCTAACTGCACTACAACTCCCAGCAACCCCTGCACACCCTTCCTGGAAGCCGCACCCCTGACTCTCATTCATTCTATCAACCACAGCACACTGAAGCTTTGCTTTTGTGCAGTTTGTGTCACTCTGCCTTCTTTAGCGAGCGTTATATCTGGACCTGATCTTCTGTGTCCTGACCGCCCGCCGCAATTCTCGCCTGGATCCTGGCCAGCCTGTCTCTCCTCTAATGCTCTCATGCCCGTTATTGACCCCCACCCGCCTGACCCTCATTCATCTTTGTGGACTTTTAGCTGAGCTAATAAAACCTGCTCCAATTGGAAGCAGCCATCTTGTCTGTTCTTGCGACAACACCTACGCGGCGTAAAATAATTCTTCTCTCAATGGAAGGAAATCCCAAAAATGACATAGACCTGTTCGTTAAACCCAGGCGATCAAAGAATAAAATTGTTGCTATGGAGATAAAGGCTGTGACCGAATTAGATGGCTGCGTTCTTCCAGGGGATGCCACTTAAGTGCTGTCCAAATTCTAAGACTCCATCAAATGTGGTCTGGTGTATCCTTCCATGCTGTCCATATCCCAAGATGCATTGCGGCCGAACCCTGAGATTTTCTGACAACAATGGGGGACTGTGAAGCGGGACCCGGAGTTGGAAATCATTACACCTTTTTATAATTACACCTCCAAGATTAAAATTAGGATCAAATAAGCCAGGAAACTTTTGAGCTCCATGCCCGGTTCACTACTCCTCTCTGTTTCATGGTTGCTAGGCGACAGGACGTTCTCCGACGTAACGGCTGGATTTATCTAAAGGCTAGACTCGTCCAAATTCACAGCCGTTAACATCCGGCCTACCCGCTCCACGGAGGACCCGGCCAGTAAAGGAGGCAGCCCTCCAATGTGGACACAGCCAAAATCTATAGAAAAGCTGCCATTTTGAAAAACTTGGGGTTTTTTTTCATGAATTTTTCGCATGCATGCGACTGTTTTTTTTAATGTAAAAAGAAAACATACATGTACATTTTCTTTCTTTGATGCGGCTGCATGGGGACTGTTGCAGCCACCTGTCTGAGCACAGCTGTAGGGCAGGTGAGTCTGCAGGGTCTCCTGGTTCTCTATTGAGCCTCTCCTCTTTGACTTCGGATGTTCAGTCGGAGTCTAACCTCAGAAAAAAAAAAGAGATTCTATCCAGAATCCAGATCCTGAGCGTCAAGAAACAGGTTTAAAATGAATGTTCAGAGCATCAGAGGAAAACATAAGGAAAGCATTTAAAGTAGTTATTATCCAAAACGTGAAAATATTCAGAGCATTTCCTAGTTTTGTTTGCATAACAGTGAAATGAGGATTTGTGCTCGAGCATCCGCCGGTTGGTGTCAGCGTTAGAACGCGATTCTGTGAAGTTTATTTTGAAATTCATATTTAGAAACGAATTTTAAAGCCTTTTTCCTGCCAAACTAACAAAACGATAAATGTTGCATGAAGGCGGAAAGCCCTACGATGACTCGCATGTTTGATGCAGTGAAAACTGACGAAAGAGAAGATCCAAATGTGAGCAGCCTGTTTGGTTCCGATCCAGTCAGCCGGGATTGTTTAGTGTCACAGAGACGCTCAGAATCCCACACTCTGAGGAAACATCAAGTCTCGTGGTCCCGGACCTGTTTTTTCTCAATCACAAGAGCAGGTCCAGACGCGCAGATGCTGCCGTGGACTGGAACCGGGCCTGAATGGAAAACTCGGCTCATCATTTGAAGATCGTCTCCTGGACCCAGCAGTTTGTCTAAAAGCAAACAAACCCAAGGAAGCCCCCTTATAAAGAAAGAAACTGAAGAGAAATGAATCATTTTTAGATGCCTGTTGGTGCAAAACCTTCATTAAAAAGACACAGAAGCCTGAAATTTACATTTTTAGGTGATTTCTTTATAATTTTTCTTGTTCTATTCCAAAATCTGAGCTAAAAAATTTAATTACTTTAACTTTAAGCTAAATCAAATTTGACTATGAAAAATAATGACATCTCATCTCCCAAATGTCAACAAATATCTCAAAACTTTATTACATTTGAACAAAAACCATACAAAAATGATGGAATCTGAAACTGTTGCTAACCTGAAACTGATGAAGTCCCGCTCCGATCATCTTCTGATCTGTTTTAAAGTGTTCCCATTAGTCTTTGGATGACATAGTTTCTGCAGAGCGGCAGAAATTCATCAGGAATTTACCTCTGAGGTGTAGGGGGACTATTTTTGCAGAAAAACCTGCCCCCCCTTTCCCTCCCCATTACTGAGAGCTCTATGTTTACATGCTGTCCTGCTAGCTACAATAAAAAGTTTCATTATCTGATGGAGCATCAACAGAATACTGCCACAAGAACATGTTAAAAACACAATTTTCAGAGTTGGTCTTTAAGTTCTTTCTTTGTTACCAAATTAATTTGAACATTTTTGACCAACCAAAAAAAAAAAAAAAAAAAAGTCCAGTGTGTTTTTTACATAATCATATTTTTGCTTAAACTTCAAAACACCAGATGAAAGGTCATTACGACTAAAAGGATTAAAAATTAGTATTTTTAACAGTTTTAATATTATTGTTTTTCTAATAATATTACTTTGGTTGTTTTTAAATCCCTTAATTTCTTTAAGGGGTTTAAGATTTCTTTATCTTTGTCAATAATGATGACTTAAAAGGTGGGGGGCAAGTGTGGAGCAGAGCTTTTTGCTGTTAGGGGCAGCTGCCCCCATTGTCCCCCCTATAGCTCCACCCCTGAACTTTAGTATCAAACAGTTTTGTGTTAATCCTTTCATTTGGATTTTATTTTAATGGTTATAATTAATTTATAAGTTGTGTTTCATCTGCTTTTATTCTGAAAAGCTGTTTTAAAAGTGTGTCTCTTTGATTGTTTGAGTGGAGGTTTCTCAATCCCGGCCTTCCAAACATCCCACAGCAACAGCACTGAACTGTAAACAGCCCCAAATGTTGGTCTGATTCTGCAGAACACAGAAAGCAGCTGCAGGTTTTGGAAATGTTCCCGAGTTGATCTCTGGAAACACAAACTCACATCAGGAGTAACAATCAACATTCACAGCTTCTAACCCACAACCCCTTCAACAACAGCAGCTGCTACACAAAGGAAGTGTGTCTGCTTCCTGTTTTAATTATGTATTGACAAGACCCTGAGGACAGACCTGATTTCTGTCCCGTTAAACCGCCTCATGTGGGTCATGATATGAAACTCTGCAGAGTTTGGAGCAGAGCACTTGAAAAGGCCCCGGTGCCGTCAGACGGTTCTGATCCTCCCAGTCCTCAGTGAGCAGGTTTGTTGAAAAGAAAAACGGATTCTGGCTGTATTCAGACTGGATACATTTGGTTCGCTTAAAGTGGATCTTGGTCAAGAGCCAGGAACCGCTCTTGGACCCATCTTTTGAGCTGGTATGGGTTCATTTCCAATTGGAACTGAGTACAGTCCATCCTCGAAGCGGAACCAAAACGGCCACCATAGCCCCCTCCACCCCGTTCTCCACCTGGAGCGACGCCTTTCCGTCGTCTTGCCTCCAAACGCCATCAGCGTCTTTCATGTTCATCCGTCTACGGTCCGAGTTCCTCCCAACCTCACCAGACGTCAACACTGACTGTAAATGAGAACTGGACCGATCGAGCGAGCGGGACTGGAACCAGACAACGTCATGAAGCAGCGATATATCCACGCCGTTCAGAGTCTACGTTACTATGACAACCACGCTCACCGATCAGCTTGATGGAAATCTGTCAAACGGTCCTAATCTGGATGTGGGGCCCATCAGGCGCCACATCCTTCAGAGACATCTGATTGGTCAGTGTATTACTTGAATAACCTCAACAACAGGGAAAAATAAGAGAGAATTAGCGAGGACAAGTCAATGATAAGATATCAGAGATAAATCCAATCTGTCCTCCAGCATTAAAGATTAAAGCTGATTTGTTTTTGGAAATTTTGTTTTTAAACACACTGATAGTAAATGGCAATAATAAACGTGTGGAGATACAAATAACAACAACAAACTAACTTAGCAGAAAACAAGTTTTCTGGTAAAGATTTTATAAACCAATCCAGTAAAAGTTTTTCTTAATCTTCTCACTCATGCTGTTCCACAATCGGCACAAAATGCAACCAAATATTTTGATGTTTGATTAAAAACGAAATTTATTGTAAAAAAAAATTATTAGTTATGAAAAAAAACCCTCCAAGCTGCTAATTCGATAATAGTTTATAATTAACCACAAGATAAATAAGTGAGAATATTCTAGAAAAACAAATCTGTGAAAATACAAACTGTGATGATTCAGGAAGATTTGATCCATTTTGCATGAATATTAAACCAAATTTCTGTACAACAATTGAAAAATGTTAGGACATTGATGCAGCATGTGCAGTGACTTATCATCCCAGATATGTTGAGAATAAAAAGGATTAGTTTGGTCTGTAAACGCCTTCTTACCTAACCCTAACCCTAACCCAGTCTTATGAGATTTTCTTCCTTTCTAATTTCACATTCTTCAAGTTTTTAAAAAATGTTTTTCTACTTAACAAAAGATGTTTTTATCATCAACATACAGCGCTATCTTTAAAAACTATGACAAAGCAAACAAAAAATTATAGAAACAGCGGGAAAAAAAATATTGGGCCCAACATTAAACCCTGTGGAACACCATAGAGCAGGGGTGTCAAACTCATTTTCACTGAGGGCCACATCAGCATAGCGGCTGTCCTCAAAGGGCCAGATATAACTAGTGACAGGTGCATAGTAAACATATGTTTTCTTGTTACTGTAGCATAAATCCTTTCACATTTGATTCTGTCAGGTTAGGTTATATGGACAGTGTTTAAGTCCTATTGCATAGCTGCCCAGTATTTCAAGTCCAGTTCCCCCAAGATATGATTAAATACGCATCTATTTTTATTTTTTATTTTAAGAAATGAAAAACTTTTATGCTGTTGCGGGCCGCATAAAATGACATGGAGGGCCACATTTGGCCCCTGGGCCTTGCGTTTGACACATGTGCCATAGATAAACAAACACACTCCTGTTGCAAAAAGTTGTTTTTCTTGCGGTAAAAAACTTTTAATCCAAAAATAAATCTGATTCGATATTTGTCCAACTTTTGTTATGTTTAAAATAAAAATAAGTAAAGTTGAATATATCAAAAGCTTTTGAATTCACATAAGAGACATGTCTTTAATCACTTTAAATTTAGTTGTTATTGCTAAACGGTTAAATGTGAACTTAAATTTACTGCTGAGAAAATAATGTTGTTTTTCTGTAAATGAGGTTTTTCTGTCTGAGACAGATTGAAATACATATTTTTTTTCTTTAGTTTTCTAAAAAAAATTGTCAATGAAGAGACTGTAGTTAATACTGCAGTGACGCTTGTTCTTTTTTATTTTATAAAAAACAAAAAAACAAAAGTAAAGTTACTTATCTGTTTGAGGTGAAGCAGATCCAAACCTCCATGAAGTTTCCAGCAGGAGAAAAACTTTCCATTTAGCAAAGATTATTTCTTTTGATGTTTCTAACGACTGTTGGACTGAATTCCACAAATATTTTATTTCATTGTTTAAACATGAAGCTGCTGTGCAAGAAATGCGATTTTGAACCGCGCGCAGGTGTGCGTAAAGACGGCCTTAAAAAAAAAAAAAAAGCTTCCGATTTTATTTTGATAGTCTGCCATTTGAAGTGAACTTAGTTTAACTTTAACTTTAGTTTAAAACATTGTAGCATTTGTACTTGGTTAATTAAAAGGAAGACTATTTTATCATTGAACACTCTGTGAAGTAAGCCTCTGCTGTGTCAGCTCACATTTTTAGAGGATCTGTTATAGAAGGATTTAATCACGAATTTTTCATTGTTATTTTTTTCTGTTTATTATTGTTCGCGTAGGATTTTGGCATGAAATAAACTCATTTCAGGTTTTAAAAAATTCAAATCAGGCGTAATTTAAGGTTTAGCTCGAGTCTTATATTGAAAATCTACATGCAAGGAAGTCTGTTGTGTAAGCAGCGCCCCCTATTGACCAACACTGTGAAAACATTTCTGATCAACGGACATTTTTCATAGCATGTCTGAATAAACAGTTAAAAACCTCTGATGGAAAAGATTTGCTGTTTTTATGTTAAAAAAAAACATGAAAATAAAAAGAAAATGTAATACAAGTTAAAAAAAAGTTAATGCTCTCTTTTTTTAACTTTCCTTTTCTTAACTACTGTTTGGATTAACATTTTCTTTTCCATTCTGAAAAGTGTTGAAAATTTTAGTCTGCAATTATTGAAAATGACAGCGGATTTAAATTTCTAATTTAAATTTCAAACATTATATCCAAATCAGTAAAGGAAAAACAGTAGTAATGTTAAAAAATGTAATGTGTGCCCAAATAAAACAAAGGAAAAGTGCAGTGAATGAACATCTGGTATATTTAGATCTATGCCTCTCTGACTAGATGCCTATGAATGTACATTAAATAAACTTGATGAGTTTAAAACACTGGACTTGTTTTACTTTTGAGACGTCTGAAAAACCACAGGAATGGCTCAGACTTTGACCCAGACTCTTCTTTTTATACTTTCTGTAAAGGAGGCAGAAATCAGTATTTTTTTTTTAATCTAATCTGTTCTCAAAGATCTACTGGATCTAGTCTAAACCAGAGAATGAGGTTATCCATGAACAATCCTTTGGACGTACCAAACAACAGGAGTGTGAGTCCAGGAGGAGGCTCTATCTAACTACTATGAGCGTTTTGTGATGATTAATTATGAATCCACTGTTTTCTGAAGATAAAAATGTTGGTTTCTTAAAAAAATACATTTAAATACATTTCTTTGGCAAAAAATGTTCCGACGCAATGCATTGTGGTCTGTATTCGCCAACGTAGTGAGCATCGATGTACTCTGGTTTTTCCCAGAGACTTCTGGGAAATTTCCAGGGCTCTCGATTTTTGGAATCGTAGATTCGGACAGCTCTAGAAAATGGTGAACGTACTATGTGAGTAGGGAAGGAATTCTGACACAGCCTTTAACTCCTCAATAGAAAACAGGAACATATACTTCTTGGTACACGTTGATATTTTGAACTCTGCAAACTGAATATTGTAAACAGCTTCTCCATCTATTCTTGATCTGATTGTGTAGAAACTCGGTGACAGGAGCTCTCCTGTAAATGCAATGTGTGCCAAGGATAAATGAAATACTCTGATTCTCATTACAGGAATGAGGATGAAGCTAAAAAATGTCATCAACATAGAAAAAAAAGCCGAAACAAAATTGATAATAAATGAAAGAAAAGCTGCTAAATGTGAAAAAGAAAACAACAGAACCAACAGTGCACACAAGTAACCAATTTTCATTTATTTGAGGCTTTCTTTTCTTTATAAACATCTTCATTTAAGCGGCTTTTTTAAATCAATAAATAAATATTTAAAAAAATCTTTTAAAAAACTTGTATTATTTTAAAGTGGTACTTAAAATGTACTAAGAAAAGTAAAATAAGCTGAGTCGTGTAAAATGTAGCTGGACTGCTGTGAGTCAATGTTTAAAAAAAAAAATAATCGAAAACAAAAAAAATATATTTTATTTATTTAAATGATTTCATTTTTTGGAATGTAATACAAAATACTTAATACTTACTTCTGTCTACTCTGCTAAACTCTGTTGAGCTCTCAGCAATGGGTAGGTAAAGGGGGGCGGGGTTGATCCATGCCAAGAGTCCCGCCCACAACTCAGAGGTGAATTTCTAATGAACTCCTGCTGCTCTGGAGAAACTGTAACACTCATCATTAAATGAGAGTATTTACAAAAAAATTCATCAGGGATCTACTTCTTTAACTGAATTTGCTTGATTCTTTTTCTCCATTTATTCAAAACAACTCCAACACAATGAGGTTTCCCAGGTAATGGTGATATATTGAAATATACACATATTCTTACAACTTCACCTTTAGAAGAAACCACCACCCAACTACACCCAGTCTTTTTCTTATTTACACAGTACTTTAAAGTTTCTAAAGTTTCTTTGGCGTCTTTTGTCCCTCTGGACAAAGCAGTCTCAAAGATAGTGGGGCCTGTGACGCTCCGTCCACCTTCTTCTGATGGTCAACGACTTCTTACCGGATCAGCTGTGATGGAAATCGTGAGACTTTCTGGTGAAGGAAGACCTTAGGAAGTGTGGCAGAAAGTTCCAGTATATTGCTCATCTTTTTAATCCATAGAACCATCCGTTGCTTTAATCCATCCTTCAAGCGGCAGTCAAACCTCACCCCCAGCCAGTTTGTTTCTCCTTCCTCTCCTTGGCTCCATCTTTCTCTCTTTTGTGCTGTCATTAGCTGTCATCAGCCACACACCTGAGTAACTGGAAGTCACCAGCAGGAAGTCTCTTGGCCGCCATATTTGTAGTCCACAAAAACATAATCCAAAACCAAATACAAATCAAACTATTATAATGTGCTCACCTGGAAACTTAAAAAAGACATACTGGACCATTAATATTGGTGGATAATTTGGAAAGTATTTACTGTTTTTTATCCCAACAGTGAAATGACAGTCCTATATTTGTGTGGCAATGCTACAAAACTATGTCCTAGAAAAAGACACAGGTTTTTGGGAATTTCAGCTAAAAATGGTATAATTCTAATTAAAAGACCACTGGGAAGAGTTTGAAAATAGATCAGAAGATGATCAGAGTGGGTCTTTAAGGACTTTCTGATCTCCGTTTCCTTACAGCTCCTGCAGAGACAATAAATCCAGAAAACATGGAGAGGATTTTCCACATGGTCAGACCTTTAATGAACGTAAGCTGCTGGTCAGTGACTCCGAAATCAAACAGGCAGAAACCAACAAACCTTTATTACAGACTGCATGTCCCTTTTTAGCATAATAATCAACATCAGAATATATATGGCTCTGATTTTTAAGGTACATAAATCACTTAACAAAATACCCTGTTCGGACAAGAAAACCCCAAAACAATACAAAGTGCACAAACTAAGTTCAAGTCGACTGTATTACATGAGAGAAGAGCGGCTGTGTTTTTAGAAAAGGGAAACTCAACAGAGTTTAAAGCTTACATTCAGGAACCTCTGTCGTCTGAGTCACATGGGACGCCATGAGCCCATGCATAATGTCACGATGGCACGCCTTCACGCTCCCACACACAAACACCGACATATTTGGCACCATGTTTCAGCATAGAACAGAAAATACAGCTTGCAGTTCCACGTTGTTATAGCGTATGGAGGTAAGATCGGGTTTTGGCACGTTTACAAGAACACTCAGAAGTCCGCGTGCTGCATGGAAAGGTTTGAAGAACAGAAAAACCCTTCCCTCAGTCCCACAATGTGGTCCTTCGTAAAAGCCGAGCAAGCCGGGCGGCGTCTGACCGGGTCCAGGAGCGCGCTGAGCGGCGGGGAAAGCGGCTGACTTCCGTGGAGAAGCGTGCAGTTGGCGCCGAGGCGAGTCGTGTAAACGGTAAGAAGTAGCGTGACTTCGGAAAACCCTCAGAGCCCGAGGGATTTCAGCACTTATTGCACTCTTAAACGGCACAAAAGGGTCGTCCTGGCCTGTGCAAACCATCGAACAAAACGTCGCTCTAAAGGTATAGAATCAATAAGGTATTTAGTAATACTATGTTTATTATAACTCCCTGTGTGTATTAACATCAGTATATATATTATATCAACATTATGATATGAAAGATACATCTTTATAAATTGCTATGCATATAGGCGCTGCCTGTAGGGGGCAGTGCCGGTATGACATAATAATAACTAGTCTATATATTCTCAAACAAACAAATACGAATAAATGCTTCAGCGCGAAACTCCATAGTGAGAATGAATTGAAGCCTCCCATGCACAGAGAGGTTCCAATACAGGTCCAGACTGGTTTCCAAACAGGCCATTGGGAACCTAAAAACCTCCGCTACGCAACAGCGGTCCCTAGTGGACAAAAGGGAGAATGACAGCAGAAGCAGTGTCAATGTGGAGCGAGTGGGGACTGAGAAATGCACCCCGAACTCCAGGGATGGGTACCGCTCGGATTGATCCGGTGCTGAAGTGAGACTTTTGAAACGCTTCCGGTGCCTCAACAGTGCTCAAACTGGTGTTTCAAAAATGAAAAAAAAAAAAAAACAACACTAATTTATTTCTGAAAACATCAAAGTGTGACAAAGCAGCGACGCAGGTTGAATGGGGCTAATGCTATGTTCACACCGGTCTCTGAAATGCGCGTTCAAGCGACCACTTTCAAACGGGTGTCAATGCGCGCTCACGGGTCGCTACACAAGTTTTTGTTTTTTTGGCTCTACGTAGAAAACGCCTGGCTATTGAAAGCGCGTCAAAAGTTAAACCAGTTCAACTTTGACCAATCAGGGACTCGGATATGGTAAGGACATATGGGTGACGTCTTTTTCAATTCACGGAGAGAAAAACCATTTGGAAAATTGATCATAAAAGAGAAATTAATCATTGCTATTTGTGTCTGGCTGTAATTATACGTGACCAAGTCTTTCATGTATCGGAATAGAGCTGTGAGGGAAAAAGATTTGTACTGCTTTGACTTTTCGCACCAAGCATTTTCCAATGTTCATGCGCGGTAGCGGCACTCCAGTGTGAAAGACTGAAACTCCGCCCACCCCAATGGCCCCACCCATTGTTATATGAGCCCACCCAAAATTGCAAAGGTAAAATGATTAGCTAGAATTTTACAGCTAAACTAGACAGACTGCAAGTGACTTACATGTCTGAAGGCTAGCAGCGAAATTGAGCACCTGAAATCACGTTTTTGTATGATACCTGGTAATATCGCATATGTCGGTACCGATACCAACCCGGCACCGAGTTCCTGTACCCATCCCTTCCGAACTGCGGCCAGCAGCCTCCACTCACATCAAGATTGAGTATATTTGCACCAACATTTAGATTCACATTAGTTTTCTATCTGAGAGCAGCAGAAACACAAACGCACTGGAAACTGTAAGGACAGACACCCCCTCCCCTCCCCCCCCTCCCCCGAACCGTGGACTCTGTGTTGACCTCCGCCTGTGGTGGGGCACAGTACTATGAGTTGAGATGTGAGAAAAAGCGGGAAAAACTCCAGCGATGTATGTTTTGTCTGAGACAAAAACACATGCAGGTTTTCTGCCTCAGGATTGACCGGCAAGCTGCCCTGACTCCTTGGTAACTCCGCTGTATCTTCCACAGATGTACCAAACCACCAACCGGAACCGCCAACCCCCCCAGAACGGCATAGAACACGCAACACTCCGAACACATGCAGGCAATGTCCACCATCACGGATGGCTAAGTCACTAACGAGTTCAACAACAAACCTTCGCAGAAGCTCGCTGGAAAGAAGGAGCGCCGAGAAAAGCGCCGGCGGCATGCAGTTTGCTACGAAAGCGAACAGAAAATGAGCCTGTTATCTTTACTCATAACGCAACTCCACGTTTGTCTATGCAAAGTCACTCGACACTGGAAGCTCACAATATCCACGATGTCCAAGAAGAAGCAAACACGGCGTCAAGCTCTACCTCTAGAACAAGCCGGCTTAACCCGAAACGACCACACAAACTATCTGTAATCTACAATCCTGATCTAACGCCATCGGCGGGAGGGGAGGTCCTCCTCGCTGCCCTGCGGTCTGCCTCCGTGTACTCCAGCTGACAACTCATTTCACCCCACAGAGGGAAATGTCAAAGGAAAGCACGTTTCGCGCCCAAAATTTACAGCGGTGACAGGACGCGAGACGACGGTGTCGCTAGCGACTGGACTGAGCAGACACGGGAACACGCCCCAGCAGAGAGCCCCCGATGGGACCGCGTCTGAGCCAAACGAATGGTCAAAGAACTGCTTGGTTGCTGCGCAGTTACGCCCCCTTGGGGCCATCTAGAGGCCGGTGAGGTCCACAATGGCTTTGATGAAGATGGTGTCGTCGCGAATGTAAGAGTTTTTGGCGTCCAGCTTAGAGAGCGGGCAGAAGAGCGGACAGCCGCTGGCGATGTTCATCTCGCTCACGGGTCTCTGGAAGGAGGAGGAAGTGACATCAGGTCGAAAGGCGTCGATGATGTGCTCCCTGTTGCTCTGGTCCAGCAGCATCAGGGTCACCTGCAAAAACCGCAAGACCGTTTCTGCAACACCGCAGAGAGCGTCTGACCAGAAAACAGCCAAATCTGAAACTTGATGCCAATTTCCTGCAGAAAGAAGTTTACAAAGTGAATCCTAAGGGATGTTTTGTGTAGTCATCCAGAACTGTGTTGATTTAGTAAACTCTGTGTACTGTTGTGTTTGTTTTTGAGATGCCTAAGAGGTTTTGTTGAGTTGAACACAGTTTTACTCTTACTTTTACTCTAAAAGACCAAACTTGCTTGTATTGCCCTTTCCTATTGCAATGTTCTTTTCACTGACAGTGAAGCAGACATGTTTTTGAGCACCTCCTGGTCAAACTGGGGCCGTATTCTTCTGCGCTTTTGCCAATTAAAGGATGGGCAGGTGACAGATTACAGGTAGAGTATTTACCTATAATAATAAGCTTGAAATATACAGCACTGATCTTGATAATGAGAGTAAAATATGAATCCCATCCCCTTCATTTCCAATGACATGGTTGGATAGGAACATCCATTTGTACGGGTCGATCAGAGTTAAAGGCCGTCAACAAAACCACCGACTGAAGCTCAAACTGGTCATGCTGGCCTTTGGAAGCTCAATCAACTGTTTTGAAACGAGTGAACCAACGTTAGGCTCCTGGCAGACAGATTTAAGCCTTTCTCCTCAATCAACTGAAAGGTTTTTTTTTTTTGGTTTTCATCCAGGGTTTCTTAACAGAAGTAATCCCTGGAATATGGAAGTGTTCGTCCTGTACTGCAGTGCAGACCCAACTGTAGCTGCATGTTGGTTGGTTTTCATTTCATGAACTTCTTTGAGGACTTTCAGTAAAGCCTTGGTCATATGCACCTAAATGAAGAGGTTGACCCGTACGGGTCCTGTGGGTTTTGCGGGTTTCCTGGCCACGTAGGATTGTGGAGAGCAGCGGCTGCCTTTTAATTGGTGTTGTTGACATGTTCTTGTGGCATTTTCTGGCATTTGTCTTCCCTTGAGGCTCATACGACCACCAAAAGGGACGCCATGAACGTGCGATTGTCGTGTGTGGTAAGTGGGTAATGGTGTATTTGTACGGCTAATGGTTGTTCCACGTATCCACGTAAACAGGTGATGCTCTAGTTTTTTAGTAAGGTGCAAGACCCCACTTTTACTGACCCCACGTGAAATATTAGCACCCGTGGGACGTTTACACAGACTACACTCTGTCTCATTTCCTCATTGCTAACAGTCAGGCTGCAGCAAGCACTAACAACACAGCACTAATGGGGTCCTTGAGCCATGCCCAGGATTCAGGGACGGTCCAAAAAAACAGAAAAAGGTGTACGTAAAAAAAATGTGGCTCTGCTGACCAACAACCTTGATAATTTTGTGCAGGTTTGCCAATTTTCTCCCACAGACAGCCCATGTCCACCCATGAGGCTAGTCTGTGTTTCCATGGTTTACCTTCTGGTTAAAAGGCCATTTGAGCAGAGCGTCACTCAGTCCCCTCATCACCACAAAGAACAGGGACAGGTGGGTGCCCCGCCCCGTCCCATCTCCATTCAGGTAGATCCGTAAACACATCTTGTAGCCGTATTTGCTGGTGTAAAAGGCTGGAGAGGAGAGAAAAACCTGAAGGTTGGACGTGTTTGTTTCAGCCGACATGTGCAGCAACGGCGGCCGTTACCTGGCGAGAACATGGCAGGAGCCCGCCCCGCGACGGCGTCCTGGCGCTTCTTGGCGAAGTCGGAGATCCTCCAGATGAAGACGCCATCGAAGGTGGTGGCGGCCATTTCCCTCAGTCGACCCTCCATCTCCGCCACCGTGAGGTCCTTCAGCCCCACCGTCCTCTCCAGCTGCCGCACCTGCAGGACAAAGAGCTCCAGATTTCTATGCATCTGTCAGCCAAATATAACGATAAGGCTTTAAAAACACATAAAACAGAGGCAAAAATAGACCATTTTTAATCAAGTCGGAAAGTCCTTAACCCTTGTGCTATCTTGTGGGGTCCAGATGACCCCACCCCACACTGTGGGGTCATCTGGACCCCACAAGATAGCACAAGGGTTACAATGTATCTTCTGATTAGAATAAATCAGTTTATGCATTAATCTCATTCAAATGACTTGTAGGAAAAACTATTTCTGGCGGATCCCTTCGTTAAATTTGTCAGCTTTTTTCCTTTTCACAAGACAATAAATGTGTAAAATAATTACACAATGGCTTATTTTCTAATATTGAAACACCTGAATGATTAGAAAATATCTACAAAATATCTACATATTTTGTTTATTTTGGGGGGCTGCACAGTGGCGCAGAGGCTAGTTAGCGCTCTTGCCTCATCATAGGTTTGTTGGTTACTCTAAATTGTCCCTAGGTGTGAATATGAATGGGTGATTTGATGACCCTGTCCAGGATGTCGCCCCTCCCTTCGCCAACGAGTGGCTGGGATAGGCTCCAGCAGCCCCGTGAGCCCGAAAAAGACAAAAACGGTTACGAGTAGGGCTGCACGATATGAGCTAAACTTGCGATATGAGTGATCAATGTTGCGATAACGATATAATTTGCGGTATATACACAAATAGTAAAACAACCAAAATCATCATTACCATTTCACTGCAACAATTTAAAAATTATACTCCAAAGGACCCTCGTTAACGTAGGAGGCAAACATCTAACATAATGCCTCCATCTGATAAGAGTCCTCTGATCCAAACCTCAATACACATTACTGTTAAACTAAACTGAGCTTCGCTCTCCGCTGGTGGATCTGGAGTTCTGCTTCCTCTCTCCTGACCGCCAGAGGCGCTGCTTCAAGCACTGAATGATCCGTCGTGTGGATGTCTGAGAACGTACTGACAGCAAAGTCACCTGTGAGCTCCCAGTGACCCACGTGAGGCTATGAGGTCACGTGGCACTGGGGGCGTGGTTCACACACTCTTTCTGTGAGACCGCCAGGAACCAGAGGGACCGGGAACGCTGGCGGTCCTCCGGGATTCAGAATTCTGACTTTTTTTCCTCAGAATTCTGAACAAATTGGAATTTTCTGATGGAAAGCGGAGGCTTGAAGACACGAAAGAGTCTAAATAAGCCGTCTGAAGCTGCATTGAGACCCAAAGATCTTCTGATGCATCTGATGAGTTCAGGCGTTCGGTCGACTACCTTGTTGCTCAGAGCCTCGATCTTATCCTGGTCCAGTTTATGCTGCCGGTTGCTTGCCTCCATGGTGGTGGTGAACCGCTCCACCTCTCTGTTCAGAACGCACACCACATTTTCAAAGGTGCCGGATTTAACCTCCAGCTCCGTGCACCTGCGGCCCAGTTCGGCCACCTTGGTCTTCTCGCTGTGGAGCTGGAGCTCCAGCGCCGCGCCCACCGAGCTGGGCAGGGGCGTGAAGGAGGTAGACACTGACAGAGTTGGAGGGAGGGTGGGCGGCGGAGGGAGCGGGACGGAGGCGGGCGGACCAGGGGGCCCGGAGCTAGAAGATGAAGAGGAGGCGGCGGCTCCCTGCACGGGAGGCCCAGAGGAGGTGGTGCTGAGCTGGGAGACTCTGGCCTCGAGCTCCCTGAGGGATTTTTGGAGTTCCACCAGTTTGTGTCCAGCTGTTTCCAGGCCCTGGGGCTGCAGGCCCTCCATGCTCACTTTCATGCCCATGATGTAATGCAGCAGCAGGTTGAGATGCTCGTATGCAAAGCCGCGCTCGTGGTCGTGGATCTTCTCCTTCTCCACCTGCAGGGAAATAGAGACAGGACCCGTGTGACCCAAGCAGGATGGACATGCAAACATAGAACAAGCATCTCTGCAACAACATTTACAGTCGACACAAGCATTTTCTCAATCTCTTCTTTTTCTGAGAACTTCAACAAGCAACAGGAGTTCAAAACTAGCAAACAGTTATAGCAGAACACCAGCTGAACATCACCAAGTATCTGTGAGTCCTCTCTGGTTTAAGCTTCTCATTTAAACTCGACAGGAGACAAAACGATCTCACGAGTAACTTTTCAGTCAAATGTAACAACCCGTCTAAAGACAATAAGCCTTGATTGAGTTATTTAATCAAAAAAACATCTTTATTTTTAGCAAATATCTTTAATGAAATACTTTTCTAATCTACTTTACATCCTATTTTTTAAGTTTCATTTGAGATGATTTTGTTTCATGAAACAATTTGCTTGATTTAAGGAAGCTGTGACTTATTTACACTTTAGTCATATTTAACTTAGAATGTGTCATTCTAGTCTTAAAAAGTTCTTCAAATAGGAATTACTTGGGAGGGACTGTAGGTATATTTTTCTTTTTCTTTGCAAAACACAGTTGTTTTCAGACAAACCATTTCCAGTTACCAGAATTATTTATCTACATATAAATGTTTATATTTCAAGACTTTATTTTGTCAAAACAGAACAGAAGGGCAGAACATCACAACCAGACAAAACCTTTTAGTTCCATCAAGTCTCTGTGCTGGTTCTTAGCCCGGATAAAATACTCATTATATTTTTCTTTTGGTAGCCCTAAAATCTGTTGCATAAAACAGTTTGGGTCTGAGAAATGACGAAACAACAATCAGTGTTTACACATGAAGAAAGAAGAGAAGGCGTTCACTCACAGACATGTCACATCCGACGACGTGAAATCTACACGGAGTTCGGAATTTGCTGCAGAATTTAATGTGGTCCACATACTGAAAGGAAAGAGAAAAAAAAAATTAATGTTCTTCTTGGAGTTCAGAAATCTGCAGCTGCATTCACACCAAACGCGATTTGCACTGCGAGGGTGTCCAGTTTTAAAAAGTCCCACTCCAACTCTACTTTTTTCTATTGTAAAGCGTTCCCAGTGGTTTTTTAAACAGGATTTTGCTGTTTTCAGCTATAATCCAAAAGCCTGATTCATTTGAAGACATATTTTCTGTGCAGCAGCAGGCGCTCATTAGAAATTGGCTTTTTGGTTGTGGTCGGGAGGTTAGCCTAGCTAATTTCCCAGCATGCCTTTGTTTACGCTCCTTCTCCTGCTAGAGACATGCGCCACACAAGCCCAAGCTAACGTTAGCTTAGCAAAAAAACAGACAACAAATTTGAGAGCTGCCCAGCTTCCCAGTTTTGAACCAGATGGCAGCCCAGGTGAGGAAAATGAAGAATGAATGTATCTATTCGTCTGCAAATGGAGGATTTAGAATTCTGGCTAGGAAAGGGAGGATTTGACCCGCCCGTGTCAAAAGCTGCGTAAGTCTGAGCTTTTTCAAACCTCCGTCCTTCATCTGCTCCTGATCCAACACGCTTTGAATAAGGAAATACTCAGAAACGCAGTTTTACTCTTGAATTCTTTCATGCGTGTCCTCCATCATGAGAGAAATGCTACAGGAACTTGTTAAAACCAGGGTTTTCATTGGAGTGGGTCTTTCAGGCGATATGATCAGAGCTGTGGTGGGATTCTCCAGCGACAGTCCGTCTCACGTGGAGTCAAGTTTCCAGAGTTTCAATATTTGGACTTTGGCAGAGAATCCGCATCCTGTCCACCAATCAGGAACTGGGCTTTGGCCCGTGGCGTTTTGATGACGTCGTCAGCAGGTGGAAATCCAACATGGAGCGTCGGCTTTATGAACTCACTTTTGGACTGGAGTTGAGCAGCAAATCGCGTTGGATGTGAACGCAGCTTGCGAGCCAGAACTGCGTCGGTACTGGCCGGAAGGCGGCGTCCTCTGCAGCTCGTTTACCTTCTCTCTGGGTATTTTCTTCTTGGCGCAGCCTTCACAGATCATGGGGTACTTTGGGCAGATCTCGTCATGTGCCTGAAGGAAGCAACAGTTTAGTTATTTCTCTTTATCGCCCCACAACCGGGATCTGAGGCCGGCCCGGCGCCGTTGACATGAGCCGCGTCTGACCTTGATGTTTTTGAAGTGAAACGGCTCCTTGCAGTACTTGCAGTTGAGCGTCCTCTCCGGGCATTCTCGCTCGTTATGGCGCTCCTGCTCGCTGAAGCGGATTCTCTCTTTGCAGGAGGGGCAGGGGATGATCATGAACTCGCACTTCCCCTCGTGCTCCAGCTGCGAAGAAAGGGCGGGATTTGGTTGGTTACGGCAGAGAAGCAGACAGAGATCTGGAAGAACGAGTCCCCACGCAGAAGACGCAGCCTCAAAGAGTCACGGGAGACAAATGCGTGAGTCATTAACACGCCGAATGCGCTCACACATACATACATACATACATTACATACATACATTCAGCTGTCGGTGATGACAGCCGGTCCACAAAATGAGAAACATCATTAAACTTAAAGAGTTTCTTCT